>CM033444.1:33401977-33758087 GCA_019425775.1 Rafetus swinhoei | reverse complement strand
TTCGTCAGTAAAATTAAACTGAAACAATTGGTTACAGTAAAGTTTAGCAGGACTCAGATTTCACTATCTAAACTGAAGCCCAATAGAAAATACTTTGGGAATCGACTCAGGACACAGCTCCAAGAGCAGAGCTGCCAGACCTCAACCCTATGCCAATGGCCGTGCTGAAACTGGAGTCCCCCAGATGACCTGATCCTACTGCCCATCAAGGTGAGTTCATCTGACTCATTGGGAGCGGTGAGCACTGTATCTCTGGTGTGTGCATCTATTTGCAATGAGTGTCACATTATTGGATTGTGAGGAGCAGCCGGGTCACTGCTGCACCCATGAAGTGTTTGCCCCAAAAGTGGTACAAAGGGGGCCATGTGAGGGGTCAAACAAAAGCTTACTTTCTTCTGATTCTGTATCTGCTCTTCATATATCTGTATAATGTCTGTGTGTGTAGTTAGGAATCTGTAATCTGTATGGAGACTGGAAGTCTCTCTGAATGTGGTTGAGCATTGGGCAGAGCCCGGCCTATGGACATGCTAATTAGCGAGGCCCTGTGGGACAATAGCACTCAATGGGCCAAGGACACACCTCGGGAATGGTGACCGACACCTAAGGGCTAGCAGCAGGGAACACAGTGATAGGCCGCTGGCCAGGTGACCTGCTGCAGCCAAGAAGAGACCAGGAAGGATGTATAAAGATGCTATGTGACTGACTCCATATTGGGACTCAGCTCAGCACTTCATCCCAGAGGCAGCAGTGCAGGGATCGAAGGGCCAGAAAAACTATGGACCCATCCTAACCTAGGATGTGCAACTAAGGACTTTTAAGCCAGCAGCTATAACATCTCTGCTAGAGCCTGCATCGAGAACTGGGAGATTCGATGCATGTAAAGTATTATCCTTTAACAACCTTACTCTCATGCTTTTCTTTCTGGTAGTAATAAACCTTTAGATGTTGGATGCTAAAGGATTGGCTCAGCGTCATTTGTGGGTAAGATCCGGAGGGTAAATTGACTTGGGATCTGTGGCTGGTTTCTTGGAACCGGACAGAACTTGTTCGGGGTAGGTGGGATTGGGTTCTAAGACCCCTCACCTGTGTATGAGGCCCGGGGCCATCTGGGGCACGGATATTGCTGGGGTGCCGGAGGGGTTTTGCTCGTGAGGCTTCAGGCAGGCAGCTGAAGCGCTCTGTGGGACTGGTTTGTGGCCTGTTTGGAAGGTCACCAGTCTGGGGGCTGTAAGGAGCCCCGAATTTGAGCAATTCGCCCTGAGCGGACGCCCTCAGCTGTGCCCAGACCAGCCCGGTCCGTCACAATGAGTGTTACTAGATAGAGAGGAAGCAGGATATTACTGTGCAAGGCTCTTTCACTGGTAAAAGACCCCAGAGACCCGCAAAGTGCAAGGTTATACCTGAGCTGCAGAAGGGTTAGGGTGGGTGCCTATATTGGAAGGGTCACTCCTGGGCTCTAGAAACAGCTCAGAGTGGATACCTATATTGAGAGGGTTACTCCTGAGCCTTAGGGGTGGGTAAGGCTGGGTGCCCCCAGGGAATGAATATTTTGTGTGGGTAAAACCCCCCAGGGATGGCCCTGGCTGCAGGTTTCTAATCTCCCAGCCCAAGCCCTGCTGGCCAAACACAGCTGTGCTGGGCCAGTTCAGCCTTGCCACAGGGCTGTTATCTCAGCGCAGACACACCCAGGCTATGTCTTCACTGTGAGTTTTCTGGCAGAAAATATGCTAATGAGGACTCAATAGCATCGTGACATCATTAGCATATTTTCTGCCGTTTCTTTTTGCGCAAGGGGTTTTTGCAGAAAGGAGCAGTGTAGCCGCTCCGGGACAGGCATGAGGATCTTGTGCAAAATGGGATGATGAGAGCCCTCTCGTCACACAGCAGCCCCTGGAACTCCCTGCCCGGGAGGGTGAGATTTGGGGCCAAAAGTGTAACTGGCCCAGACAGGAACCAGAGAAGTTCCTGGAGCAAGGGCCCATCAGTGCTCTTAGCCAATGGGGCAGGGACACCGCCCCCTGCTGCAGGGTCCCTACGGCTGTGCCTGCCAGATGCTGGGCCAGACACCAAAGGCTGGATCCTTCAGTAAGTGTCCTGGCCCTTTGCCCCTGCTTCATGCTCCTCCCCACAAAGCTGATTGGCTGGCAGAGAGTGCCACTCAACCACACAGTGACTTGGTTCCCTGGGCTCCATTGAATGACTGGACTGTGGTGAGGAGAGTGTCTGTTGTTTCTGTCCTGTGGTGTTACCCCATTCGCCTGACACACAAACAGCCTCTGAGTCAAACCCAGGCAGAAAGAGCCCCCCTCGTCCTCCATTCAATTCCTTCTCTGCTCCCTCAGGCCCACTCCTGTCTCTCACACAGCCCCAGTTGCTCTGCTTCCTGGCTCGGTGTGTATTCTTCCCTGGCTCTGTCGCACTATGGGAGGGGATCACTCTGCCTGGGGAGGGAAGGAACAGACCCTCATATGGGCCTTTGCCAGCTTCTTTAGTAGCTCATTCATGGCACGTCTCCACTGCTGGGCAAAAGCCAAACTAAGATCCACAGCCTCAGCTACATCAATTGTGTAACTGAATTTGAAACAGCAGAATTCAGCTGTTGGTCCTGTCTGCACAGCAGGCAGTGGAAGGAAGAGAACTCTCCTTTGACTTCCCTTACTCCTTGTGAAATGGGGGCTACCAGAGTCAGAGTAGGAAGTCCGCCATCCCCAAATTAATTTGAAATAACGGCTTGCTGTGTAGACTGGCACTTTATTTCAAAATAACACTGCTGTGTAGATGTGCCTTTATTGTCCCTGCATAGAGCTGGAGCTGCTGCAGGAAGTACAGGAAGCTACAGAGCACTGAAGGGGACAATCAGATGGTGAAGGTTTTTTTTCTCCTCTTTTGGCTGTGGGAATAGAGTATTATTTGCTTCTGCTCTTCTAGGAGGATGGAAATATCAATGGGTCCTCTCTTGGGCTCTACCAAAGCTCAGAGATTGAAAGGACTTTTCCACCTATGAGCTTGTAAGATCTGAGAATGAATTGCCTTGTAGGTTGAGAATGAAGAAAAGGGCACTACCTCATATGGGGCTTGAACCTATGATCCTGAGATTAAGAGTCTCATGCCCTGCCAAGTGAGCTAGCCAGGCTAGATGCAGCAGTTCTGCTAATGCCCTGCCACAGGATATGAGGGTCCAAGTGCTCTCAGGTGCCTGACTCAAGGCTCTGTCTTGCTCCCAATGAGGTGTTCTGGTCTCTGTGTAGAGGCCAAGGTTCAAATCCACTCCTGACACACCCATTGGTTTTACCACAAGAAATGGCCCCATTTCAATCTCTCAAATGACAGGAGAAGAATCTGTAGCAGCAAGTCCTGCCCCTTACATTGTGGGACCATCATGCTGCTATGTGCCTGAAGTTCTCAGCTGTTATCTGATACTCTGCACTTCTTGCTTTTTCCATTCAGCTGCTTCACCTCTCCAGACCCTGCCCCATCTGTATGTGGCTTCATGGGAACTATCTGGCTCCCTCTCCAACAGAGAAAGGAGAAACGTTGCCATGTGTTACACACGTTGGCACCGTACAGACCCCGGCCCTGGGTCCCCCTGCCCTGAGCTCCATGGGACAGGGAGAAGCTCCAGGAGATGGTTCCCCTGGGATCACGTCTCACATAGATCCAAAGGCTGTGGGGACCCAGACCCACCCTGCAGCCAGGAATTCATGTTCCTAGAAGCTCCCCCCTAGAGAGGACTTGACTGAGGGATCACGATGAAGCTGGGGGTCACAGAGGTTTTTGGGTGGAAGAGTATAGCCACTCGGCTCTTGGGCTCAGTTCAAGAGCAGCAAAGGAAGAGGCAGGGAAGTGGCTTCTGGATGCTCTGCATGGCCCAGGGATCTGGACCAAGAGTGGTCCTTGTGTTTTTTGCCGTAAAGCGTCGCTTTTTGGCCAAGATTGAGTGCTTCCTGCCTCATGTGCAGCAGCTGAAAGAAGTCTGAGAGTGGCCCCATGGCTAAGCTACCTGCCAGGTATGGGGGAGATGATGGAGGCAGCCCCCAGTGGTGCCAAGCCAATGTGTCTGCTCTTCCCACCACAGAACTTTTCCTGGCCAGTCCCGGGCACATCATGCAGCCTCTTGTGGGCCTGTCTTCTCCTGTCGGCAAAATGGGGCTGATGAGGCTTCCCACCCCGACATGAGCCTTGGATGGGAAATGATGCTGAAGAGCAGGAAGAGTCTCAAGCTGATGATCCCAGGCTGAGGTGCCATTAGCAGAGGCTTGGGAAGCAACTGAGAAACACCAGTAAGTCACCGCGTGTCACCACAGGCCGGGGAGTCACCGGGCCCTGTGCCCTCATCTACAGCTGGACATGACTCTCAGGTGGCAGGTAGAACAGAAGGTTTGTTACATCACAGGGGGACAGCGGAGAACAGACTTGTTAACACAGGGACCAGAGATGCACAATGTGTAGCTGGATTCGGCTTCCCTGGCAGGTCGGCATTTTGTGTCCCTTAAGCTGACCTCCCTGGGTAGTACAGAGCAGGACGACAGTGAGTCACGCCTGAAATTCCCATCCCCATCTAGACCTTCACTGACCCCAGAGTGTGACTGGTCCTAACAAGGAATTTATCTTGAAAGCAGCAGAGCTGGGGCAGGACCGAGAGTTCTGAGCGATGAAGCAGCTGGAGAGAAGCCAGGAGAGCAGAGGCCAGTCTTAGAACTCAGAGTCACAGGTGCCTCTCCTCCTCTTCCCCCCTCCCAAAAGAGCCTGCTGTAGGTCCGTGGTGTAACGGGCAGTACACAGAACTCTGAATCTTGTAATCTGAGTTCAAATCTCAGTAGGACCTGGGGGCAGGACTGGTTGCTGCAAAACCCTCCCACTTCGTGTGCTTGGGCTTCCTTGTCCTCAAGCTCATCGAGGGCAGTTTTGTTTCTCTGCTGTATGTCTGACAACCAGCAGAGCTCTGTCTCCAGACTGAGCAGAGAGGTGGGAGGGGTCTGATGCCATCACATCTGCAGGGCAGATCACCCACCTGGCCCTGAGCTCAGCCCCATGCTGAAGGCAGCCAAACAGTGTGAGCAGGTCGAGGAGATTTATATATTTGGGAAGGGTCCTGAGTCCTGGCTCCCAGCCATGTTCCTTGGTATAAAGACCAATGGTCCCTACACAAAATGTATTGTGGGAATAAGAGTTGGGTCAGCAGGAAAGGGTCCAGGCCTTCTGGATGAGAAAACAGGTGAGAGAAGATGGGAGCAAATCCTCCTACCTCTCCTGTGCAAAGGCAGCACTTTTCCAAGGAAGCTAACTCTGCTCCACCTGAAGCCTCTCTCAGGTCACTGGCCCAGGAGGTCTAGGGCCCTGAAGCTTTCAGCCCTGGGTTTGTGGAGTAGGAAGGGGCCACTGGAGGCCCTTAGCCCCCTGGCCTGCTCTGTCTGTGAGAAGGAGGTAAGAGGACACTCCTGTCACTGGAGACAGGATCCCACTCTTTCCTGTAGGTTAAGCACATGCTCTGCCATTTGAGCTAATGCCCCTGTGTTGGTATGCTACCCTCCTGTCCCACCCATCTCATTCCAGAGCCCACACCAGCCCTGCGGCTGCCCAGTGCCATTCCAAAGGGTTGCTTGTGAAATATTTTCTCTGTGGGCTGGCTAGCTCGGTGGCTTAGCGTCAGCTGCTTTTAATACCAAGGGGGTGGGCTTGTGGATTCCTGCCCCAAGCTAGCTGCTTCTTTAGCTGACTGTCCAAGACAGATGGTCAGAAGCAAAAAATGAAACAGCTGAGCATTTTGCAGAGAACAAGCCAAAGTCCTGCTGGGAGAGGCTCCATCATGCACAGACTCTGCACTGTGCCAGACTGCTGGAAGGAGGCTCTGGCCATGGACTTTCCTCCCTTCTCCATTACCTCCTTCACCTGGGCCTGAAAGGGATGTGGGCTGCAGGCCAGTCCTGCCCAGCTGCCTTCCCCAGTGGGAGAAGAAAAGCTTATGGAAAGGCTCACACATTGTCCCCAGTGCACTGGCCTGAGGCCTGAATTCCTACTGCCCCTGGGTGCATCCAAATACCTGTTATGGGGCAGGCTCCCAGCTCACACCCCTCCTGTCACACTTGGGGCCATGAAGGAAAAGCTTCCAAAGTGGTTTAAAATCCTTCCACCTCCCCTTGCTGCTGCACTAAAAGGAATCCTGAACCCAGACCCTTCTCCTGTCAATTGAGAGATTGAAATGGGGCTGTTTCTCATGGGAAAAGAAGTGGGCATGTCAGGAGTGGGATTTGAACCTTGGTCTCCCCACAGAGACTAGAACCCCCATTGTGGTCAGAACAGAGCCTTGAGTCAGGCACTTGAGAACATTTGGTTCCTATGATAGGGCATTACAAGGGGTGCTGCAAACAGCCTGGCTAGCTCAGCTGGCAGAGTAGGAGACTCTTAATTTCAGGGTCATGGGTTCATGCCCCCTGCTGGTTAATGGCCTTCTTTCACTCACACTCTCAACCTACAAGCAATTTGCTCTCAGCATTTTAGGAAGGAAAAGTCTAATTCTAGTTTTCAATACCCAGCAGCGTATACATTCATAAAATGCCAAATACTACTACAATCATGCCAAGATCAGGAGAGCTGGTGATCCTTGCGATATGTATTTCACACCTAGACACACAGTCTTGGTAACTGTTGGAACATCTGCACACAGTTACAGAACTGTTCAATAAATTTTCTGGATCCAGGCCTTTGCAGTCTGATTCTGCATCTATTGCTTAGGGTGCATCTAACACTGCAGCATTTTCCAGAAAGCCAGCCATTTTCCAGGAAAAAAAACTTGCATCCACACTGCCATTGAGTTCTTTCAACAGAAAGTCCAAAGAACATAGGGGTTTTCTCAGCAGCGGTAACCCTCATTCTACAAGGAAGAAGCCTTTTTGCAAAAAAGCTTTTCCGGAAAAGGCACATGTGGTTGCAGAAGAGGGAGTTCTTTCCAAAGAAGAAGCCTTTAGGAACTAACACAGGTGCCCTGGTGGCCACTCCATCCAGACTAATCACAACTTAAATGCGAAAGAGTCAATCAATGTGAATGCTATCTTTGAAAAATCTTATCGCTTTTGTTGCGCTTTTGTTGTGTGGATGCTCCTTTTGAAATAAGCTTTTCTAGCAGATCTCTTCTGAAAAAGCTTCTTCTGAAAGAAGCTTGCAGTCTAGAAGTAACCTTACTGACAAAGACTCTGGCTCCGGAGGTACCCTGCGGTTGCCACATCCATGGAAAAATACTGTGGGTAGTCAGCAACCACCGGCAGCCCCATCAATCAGCTCCTGCCCCTCCTCTGCTGCCCTCCTGTGTGCCATTGGGCTCCAGGGATCAGCTTCTCTCCCCAACATATGCTTCCTATCTGATGTGGATCAGCTATTATGGACCTACTAGAGAAGAGGGGCAGACTGGGTGAGGGAAGAGATAGGGCTGGGGTGGGTGTTTGGGAGAACAGGTAAAGTTGGCAGCAGAGCCTAAGGTCAAGTGGGAGTCGAGCATTCCTTCAGATTAATGAATGATTAATTACCTGCCCTAAGGACAGATCGCACGTGTGCGCATTCAGTGCAAGGAACTTCTGGTCCTCAGAAACCATGCACCTGATTTGGAGACAAGGGTGACTAAACTAGAAGAGCTAAGGGAGGCAGAGAGGAACACAGATGAGACTTCCGGGACACAGTAGAACAGTTCCACCCCCAGTCAGGAAGCCTCTGCTTTAGAGGAAGGTAAAAGGTTCAAGGAAGGAGGACATCCAACCAGAGCAGAGGGAAATGATTTCTTAATTGGGAGCCTCTTTCCAGATGATGTCAAGGTATCCTCTCACACTGAGGCTACCCCTCCAGCGGAGGGAATACCAGTTTTTATGAAAAGGCAAGTGTTAGTAATAGGGGACCTGATCATTAGAAACATAGACAGCTGAGTATGTGAAGTTATGAGCATTGGCTCTGCTAAAGGCTGCAGGAGACGACAGAGGACAAACACCAAAACAAGGTGAGTGAGTCTTATACTGTGACTCGTAAACTGTGGGACAGTGGACTGACCAGAAGTCAGGGGCCCAGGAGTGGGACTCACCCTGCCACACTATCCACAGCTCTTTTGGCTCTTCGTGTCTAACTGGTTGGCCACCCACTCTAAAGTATAAATTGACCTGGAAATGTGGCATATCCTTTGGGATCATGAGAACCTGCTTGGATTTGGTGTGATTGGTTTTTATAGCCTTCATCTGTGTAAGGTGTGGTACCAGTTACGGCACAGGAGAAACTGAAGGGTTGCTCTTCAGTGTGGATTCTCCTAAGTCTAACAAGGTCTGAACTCTCACTGAAGGTTTTCACACTCAGGACAGTTACAGACTGTTCCATTGAATTTTTGCCACACGTGTGCAGAATGAGTTTTGTTAAGGGTAAATGAGGGGTTCTTGCACCCTGCACTGCGGTCAGCGGAGGCATCACATTCTGGGGTGAGATGGCCTCACTGCATCGGCCCTGCTGTGTGTGCTCCCAGGCAGTGGAGGCAAATCCACCTCCTTTTAGGACCCAGGGGAGGATGGCAGCGGAAAGCACATGTGCACGCCTGGGTGTGTTCAGACATACTGGCGTTCTCCTGGCAGGAACTATAAATGTTCCCGGACTGCTGGGAAAGGAGAGTCAAGAGGAGGCGCATTCAGTATGGAGGTGGCAAGGATACGGTGGCCCGCCTGGAGCAAACCGGTCCACCAACCCCGAGCAGGGATCATCTGGCGAGGAATGCCATGGGTGCAGTTACACAAAGTGTTCCATTGAATTTTTCCCACAAATGTGCAGCATGAGTTTTGTTAGGGGTAATCATAGGGAGGAGTGTGTGACACACCATCTCTGTATTGGTACAAAAAGGAAGTTTATGTGGCAGGCTCAAAGGTTTGGATTGTGGGAAGGGACTTAGGGCTGAGGCAAAAGGTGGGATGCAGAGGTGTGAAGGCTGGCTCTGGGGTGGGACTGGGGATGACAGTCTCACAGATGAGAGTAACATTCCACGAGGAGTAACAGCTAATTCGAGTTAGGGGTTTACTTGAACTCCTGTTTCACTGCTGCGTGTAGGCGCAGGCAGTTATTCTGGGCTAGTCGGTTTCCAAAATGGCAACCGCCCTTGAACATGCTAATGAAGCGCGGGATATTTAAATCCTGTGCTTCATTTGCAATTTTGGTCGCCAGGAGCTAGTGTAGACATACCCAGAGAGAGTTGCAGTGTAGAGAGTTGAGGCACTGTTCCTCTAAGGTTGAAACCCACCCACCTCGGAAGCAGAGCCACGCAGTGCTGCTGAACTGCTCCAGGGTGGGCTGTGTGGCAGACAGCACTTGTTATAGCAGCCCTGGCCCGGGGCCAGGCCCAGGGCAAGAGTAACAGTGTGCGCTTGCCCCAGCAGCCTCACTGGAACCAGAGCTGCAGCTGTGTTGTGGGCGGTGTGCACTTTGGTGGCCTTGGCCAGGGACTGAGCTGCAGTGGCATCACAGACAGTGAGAGCTTCAGCGGCCCTGGCCCAGAGACATGTGGTGATGAAGTCACTCCAGCAGCCACACATGGTGGTGAGGGACTGATCTGCTCTAGCGACTGGGGCCATGTGTTGAGGAGATCTGGTTCCAGCACCACTTCACTAAAGAGCTCCATCTCAGGATCTCAAAATGTAAATCTGCAGGTTACCTGAGGGATTAAATAGATGGCAAAAGACTAGAGAAATGTTCTGTGCCCCATTCATATTTAAAGAGCCTACTCCATGTCAAGGAGAACAATTCTCTCTGACCCTCTATAGTCCTGTCGCTTGTGAAGGCATCAATCACATCAAGAGTGTTGATTGTGACTATTTTCTCTCCGTGGAAGTTATTTCCCTCAATCTCACTCTCACATACACACACTGTGTAGAAGCAACTAAAACTTTCTTAATGGATGTTGATTATCAATTCCATTGATGCTAAATCAATATGCAATTGATGATGACATGTTAAAGGGACTTTTCTATGATTCACAGGGTCTAAAGCATGCAGATACTATAAGAAATAATCTAATTATTGATTATATGTTCTATATACAATGTAGTAATGTGGACTGAAGAAAAAGAGCTGGATGACATTTTCTGGTGATATCCCTAAATTCATCTTCTGAATGTCATTAACTTGCAGCTGTAGAATGAGCTTTAGAGTCAATGGTGAAGGATGGTGCATTAATTTTGTATGCTTTACAAACTACTACACTTTGACGGGATTAGACTGGGAGAAAAGTGCAGGGGTTGGGATGAAGGGGACACTGCAAAAGTTGGGGCAAAGGGGACACAATGCAGGGCTAGTGGTAAAGGATGCACAGGATGGGGGGCTCATGGATGCAGGAATGGTGAAGCAAGGCTGGGTGGGAATGAGACTGGGTGCCAAGCTGGGAAGTTTTCAGTGTGTGTGTGTGCAGGGTCATGCACCTTGTTAATTATCCTTTGTTGCAGTATTTTTTTCTGTGTGTATACATACATACATATATATAAACACGTGTCTGTGTGCAAAAATTCTCAGTAACTCGTGGTTCCACAGGGCCACACATCCGAACAAGCGCACAGGATGTCACTATGTCACTGTTGGTGCACAAGAAAAACTCACTCTACTCCTGGATGGAAAATCTTAGAGGAATACTGGTTGAGGGCTCCAGCTGGGGTGTGATCTCAAAGATGGAGGGGACTGACAGTTAGGTCACTGAAAGGCTACATCGAGGACAGAAGAATCCCATGAGCTCTTGCTCCCACAGCTTAGGTGCTACTGTAAAGCGGGAGGAGGGAGACACACCTTTCCCTGCCATAGTAGCTCTGGGGCTGGTGCCAGGGCCGTGGGATAGCCAACTGTCCTCTGGTCATGGCAGGTTTGGGGCAAGATTGAGACCAGTGGGTTGAGGTACCTCTCCCCACCAAAGCCCTATAAGCTTGCATGGCATTTAATAGGAACAACCACCTGACCACATAGCTTAAAGGGAACTCAAGTGATAGCTTTCTCCCCTCTGTGGGTTCTCCAATGGCTAACAAGATTTGAGCTCTAACTGAAGCTTTCCCCACTGTCAGAGCAGCACAATAGTTTTCTCTCCTCTGTGGGTTGTCTTATGTTTAACAAAGTCTGACCTGTGTTTGAAGCCTTTTCTGCAATCAGAGCTGTTAAGAGGTGACTCTCTTGTATGTATTATCTGATGGCTAATGCTTGGGAGCACTGACTGAAGCTTTTCCTGCAGTCAGAGCAGCCGAAGGGTTGCTATCCTGTATGGATTCTCCCATGACTAATAAGATGAGATCTCCTACTCAACCTTTTCCACAGTCAGAGCAGATGAAGGGTTTCTCTCCTGTGTGGATTCTCCTATGTCTAACAAGGTGTGAGCTTCTACTGAAGCTTTTCCACAGTCACAGCAATTGAAAGGTTTCTCTCCTGTATGGGTCCTCCTGTGTTTAACAAGGCTTGAACTCGTACTGAAGCTCTTCCCACAGTCAGAGCAGGTAAAGGGTTTCTCTCCTGTGTGAGTCCTCCTGTGTTTACCAAGGTCTGACCTCGTACTGAAGCTCTTCCCACAATCAGAGCACATAAAGGGTTTCTCTCCTCTGTGGGTCCTCCTGTGGTTACCAAGGTTTGAACTCGTATTGAAGCTTTTCCCACAGTCAGAGCAGGTAAAGGGTTTCTCTCCTTTATGGATTCTGCTATGTCTACCAAGCTGTGACCTACGACTGAAGCTTTTCCACAGTCAGAGCAGCTGAAGGGTTTCTCTCCTGTATGGATTCTGCTATGTTCAACAAGGCTTGAACTCTCACTGAAAGCTTTTCCCACAATTAGAGCAGGTAAAGGGTTTCTCACCTGTGTGGGTTCTCCAATGGGTAACAAGGTTTGAACTAGTACTGAAGCTTTTCTCGCAGTCAGAGCAACTGAAAGGTTTCTCCCCTGTGTGGGTCCTCCTATGGGTAACAAGGTTTGAACTAGTACTGAAGCTTTTCTCACAGTCAGAGCAACTGAAAGGTTTCTGTCCTGTGTGGATCCTCCTATGAATAACAAGTTGTGAGCTGCTACTGAAGATCTTCCCCACAGTCAGAGCAGATGAAGGGTTTCTTCCCTGTGTGGGTTCTCCTATGGCAAACAAGGTCTGAGCTCTCCATAAAGCTTTTCCCACAGTCAGAACAACTGAAAGGTTTCTCTCCTGTGTGGGTCCTACTATGTCTAACAAGGTGTGAGTTTCTACTGAAGCTTTTCCCACAGTCAGAGCATTTGAAAGGCTTCTCTCCTGTGTGGGTTGTTCGATGTTCAATAAGAGTTTCACAGTCACTACAAATGCAGGGTGACTGTTGATGGGGGATTTTCTGTTGAACAGTTTCTGTGTTTCTTTTCTCCCCTCTGCTCCTGTGACTGGCGTTACACTGTCCCTCTCCTGGATGGTTTCCCTGCTGCCTTTCTGGGCTATGTTGACTCTCACATCTCTCTCCTTGCTCACGTATCTGGAAAACATGCCCTTCAGATCTTCCCAATAACATCCCACATGGAGCCACTTGCTCCAGTCCTTCCTGCTGAAGACTCTTCTCATGGTTCTCAGTCAGCATCCCCTCACCTGCTGGGACAGAGAGAGAATCCAGACAGGAATTATTCTTCATGATGATCTAAAAGAGAAAACTAAAGAGGAACAGAAAAAGGGACACACTCAAGTAATGGTTGTATTATCATGAGCTGAGTTCATCATTCTTCACAACACTTCCACAGAGGAGAGAACCCAGCCTTTCCCCATCCACCACGCTTTGACCTGAGCTGAAGACAGGCTGAATAGTCAGTTAGACTTCATGAAAACACACAAGTTAGACCTGCTATAAACCGGTTTCTGAGTCAGTTTAGCTGATAGCTCACCTCTGTGGGTGATGATCTCCCCTTCCTCACACCTCTGGGGATCTGGGACCTGCAACTCCTCCTTGCTCCACCCAGGAGATCACATGAGGTTTAGAGACAGGAAATCCTGTTTGGAGAGCAATGAACCAAGTGCTGATCTTGTTCATTAAGGTCTCTGCCATTACTGCTTCCAGAGCCAGGATCTGAGTCACCCACCCAGAGAGGCTCCTTCCCCACCTTACAGAGACTGGGATCTGGCTGGTATAAGAGCCCAGGCCACAGTCCTCTGCAGTAAAGGTGCATCCCCCCCAACTTAGGAATGGTCCAGCTCATTCCGCAGGGGGTCTGAGCGCTCTGCTGCACTCTAGGGTACAACTCAGTCCCTCTCACAGCCCATTCCAACCCCCTGGCATCCCAGGGCAGGACAGAAACACACTGCTCAGAAGGGAGCTCTACGGAGGCTTACAGGTCTGACACCAACGTCCCCAGGCAGGGCTGACTGTAGCAGCCACATGGCAGGTCAGTAGGACTTAGAGAGCAAGGACCCAGGAGACCTCTAGCTCCACAAGGGCTCTGTCCACAAAGCTCCTGGCTGGGCGCTGGGCTTGCCTGATCTTTGTCACAGATGATCTACTTGGGCTGGTTGCTTCAGGCCCTGCCTACGCTCCACACTCCTGATCCCAATTGCCTGTGTCTGGGTGGACCCTGCCAGCTGCCCATAACAGCTGCTGTTCCTGTACCTGGCCAGGCTGGCGCTGGGCTTCTCCTGGGGCCAACCAGGGCAGAGCTGCTTCTCTGGTGCTTGCAGCTGTTGCTCAGCTCTCCTCTGCAGTTCTACTGTGTGAGCAGCAGCCTTTGTGTGGTTTCCCAGTCTGCCTCTTGTGGTGAGCCTGGCCTTTGATTTGGTGCCCCTCCAGGGCTGCACAGAATCTACCACCTTTACCCCTTGTGAGCGCGTTTCCCTCAGCTTTGGCCCTACCCCTTCTCGGACCTTCAATTAGTGTTTGGAAAATCCACCTGTGACGTGACGAATCATTGTGCTACCGCTGTTACACAACTGCAAGAAACCTTGTGCAAAGTGTGCTGTGTGCCGTGTCAATGGAATGTTCTGATGGGATGACTATGATTATCTTGTTTATATCCATTATTTGGCAGAATGGTGGGGCAGTGGGTACCAACTAACTAGGCAAGCACATTCCTGAGCAGGAGGAGGCCAATCAACACACAGAACTCCGCAGTAACTGCAAACATACAGTCCTAAGAGATAGCTCAGAAAGACATTGACCCCTGTGCACATAGGCGGGATGACGGGATAACGGATACAGATGTTTTGTTCAAACAGACAGAAGGCTAAAGTGCAACACATGGAGCATAACATGCATCTTGTTTGTGTCAATGTGAAAGGAGAAGTCACAGGAGGGGCATGTTGATGCTGGCTGAGGGGCAGCGTTCTAGCTGCTGACTGAGATGGTACATTATTGGGTTGGAACAAGTCTCACTATACCTGTGCCTGAGGAGCTGGGACACTAGCACCCTGCTCCTTTCACAATAAACATGGCCGAGTGCCTTAGCCTCCAAATGGAGCCTGGGTCTTTCTTAGCAACAATCCTGAGCTGTGCTGCATGGATAAACTGCACGCTCTGCCAGTGGCACTGCATCAGAGCTCCAGAAAGAGCCACCCTGAACAGCCGTAACAACGCCCTGTGGCGCTAGAGGCAATTCATACGGCACTGCAGTCGCTACAGAAAGCAAAATTATCAATCACAGCAGCACCTAGGAACTCTGGTGTAAATCAGGACCCCACTGTGCTATCGCAGTGCTCATATGGAGCTAAGCATCACCCCTCTTTAGTGTAGGTATCCTTCCCAGGCCTGAGAAACAGGGACACACTATAATAGCTAGTGCAGAGACAGGCAACCATGCACAGAGAGTCTAAGTGACTTGATCAAGGTCACACAGGAAGTCTGAGACGGGCAGAGAACTGAACACAGGTCTCCTGAGCATGAAGCCAGGCAATCACACAGGAAGAAAAAGTCCCTACCCGAAGATATTTCACTCTAAAAGACAAGACAGATGGCGTGATTTATCTCCACTGCACACTGAGGCAAGTGAGCCCCAGAGAGAATGAAGCTGAACTTCTGAAAGGAAACCCAGCCTGTGCCTGAAATGCAAGGAGAGCTCTGCTCACGTTTCTCTACTACAGAGCTGAGCTATCCCTGAGAAAACACTTACAGAGCGTGAACTGCCTCATCCACCCTCCCTCAGCCCCAGGACCCTGCCCCTCCCACTGGCAAAAACCAGCATGTCACGGAGATTAGCCACAGGCAGGGAAGGACTCTAGGAACCGCACCCTCCTTCCAGCGGGTCAGCCTGCTGCCACAAGGGGACAGTGCAGATACTAACAGCAGCCAGACCCAGACCCACAACTCTGGTACCTGCCATTCCTGCCTGAGTCCTTCCACTCACATCTCCGGCCAAGGCATCTCTGGTGTCCCTGGCCTCTGTTTGTCAGAGGCTGGAGAAGGATGGCAGGAGACAAATCGCTTGATCATTGTCTTCGGTCCACCCTCTCTGGGGCACCTGGTGCTGGCCACTGTCAGCAGACAGGCTACTGGGCTAGATGGACCGTGGGTCTGACCCAGTACGGCCGTTCTTATGTAACATGGGCAAGATGGTGGGAAGCACATGGAGACCTTGGCTGTGGGAAGAGCAGCACCATTGTTATGTCCCTGAACCTGCTTCTCCTTAAAGTGGGTGCAGAGGGGACAGTCTCTCACACAGGAGCCAGGATTACTGGGGATGATACTCCTGACAGTGGGGAGTAGGGGCAATGAGGGACCCTAAACCAAACCCAGCTGCTCCAGAGCCCACCCAGCTTCTGATACCCGAGGGGACAGGAATCCTTACCCAGCCAGCTCACAGACTTGTAATTCTCCTGCATCACATCCCAGTAGAGGGCTCTCTGGCCCGGGTCCAGCAGAGCCCATTCCTCCTCAGAGAAATACACAGCCACCTCCTCGAAAGTCACTGGCTCCCCCATGGCCATTTCCTGGTCCTCGCTCTGAAGTCCAGGGGCTAAGCTGGGGGAAGACATGGGTGTTCTGCAGCCTGTCAGGAGAAGAGCCTCATTGGAATGTATTTTAACAACAGATGTAGCACACAGGAAACTAGCATTGAAAAATGTGATTAGAAGTACAAATATATGAGGAAAATGCAAAATATTTGTATATACAATAAAGTAAGAGAAAAGTAAGGTGGGTACTTCAGTGGCTGCAGGATGGGGAATTACTTACAGAAATACAGATCTTGGTAATAAGTTTGCAAGTACAAAATTATTTTCTAAAGTATCTCGGAGCCTTCACATTTAAACCCTGGTAGCGAACACGGAGGAAGCAAAATCTACCTAAGTGGCCAGCGATATGAGAAAGTACCAGGCTGAGGGTGACCGTATTTCCCTATGTTGGATACTGGACCCCTGGTAAAATGACTCGTATTCAAGTGAGCTCAGCTGCAATCCATCAGAACTGAGCTGCATAAAAGTTCAAATTAACATCAAATCCCTGTTAAGCATAATGACTGTGTAGCTGGAGCCTTCTTATAGCTAAGGCTTTTGGATTCAAAAGGGAAGGGGTATACACTCCTCCCACACACACACCTCTCTCACATGATTGGGTGTCTGGCAAAGCTGACATGGGTTGTTAAATATTGGTTAATAGAATAGTCGAATAACCTCAAGAATTCTTATGTCTCATTTGACTATTCTATAGCCCCTCGGGTGTGGCCAGCAGCCAATGTGTTCCACCAGCCTGACTCTGAGGAGCCCCTGGGACTCCACACTGCTGCCACTCCTGTATATGAGAAGCAGTAGTGCAGAATGCCAGGCAAGACCTGATCTGAGAGAGAAGCCAATTTAAAAAGCAGCTCTTCTCGTGGACCAGCTGCCTGTCACCCTGTGCTGCTACCTCTGAAAGTAGCACAGGGTGACAGCAGCCCCTGAGCTCTCGGCTCTGTCTCCTAACACACTTTAAATGCAGACACACAGCAGGGTAGTCTCAGATCCACTTTAAGCCAGGACTGGCCAACCTACTAAAATTTACTGGCAAGTGTGTGGGTGGGTGGGGAAGTAGAGCATGTTGTCTATAGCATTAACCTATAAGCTTTTGCTTAATTGGTTAACTGACTAGACCAGTGGTTCCCAAACTTTTTTTGGCATCACGCCCCCTTTTGATTTTTGAACCCCCCATACCCTCCCAACATCAAAACTTGTTGAGAAAAAAAGAAAGACCAGGGCAGCAAAATTTGATGGGGGGGGGAGGGCTGGGCTGCCTTGCACTCCCCTGGAATTTCTTCAAGCCCCCTCCCCCGGTTGGGAACCCATGGACTAGACTATTACAACTCTAAAACTGAACCTGGTGCTCTCCTCTGAGCCCAGTCTGGCAGACACTCCCTGGGGCAGCCAGTGGCACCTACTCTCTATTTGTGGGTGGGCAGCTGGGGAGCAGGGATCTGGCAGCAGCAGGACTCACCAGCTCTGATGGGGAGGGAGACAGAAAATACGGGACAATTTATCCATTTTTAAGAACAAGCCAGGACCCTGCACCAGGCCTTTACCCCAGGACATCTTCTCACTAACTAGAGTGCTGGGCAGGAGGCAAAACAACAGCTCTCATAGGCAACCCCCAGCTGCTGAATCTCACCCCCTTGGGCAATGTCTCTCTCTCAAGTAGGAAAGGGCGTCTTCTCCAGGCACTGGCCACCCACACAGCGCTGGGAAGTGGGTGTTGTCCCTCTCCTGTATTTTTACAAACACTGCAAATGCCCCCCGCCTTCGGGTATTTTTTCCTGGGAGGGCCCGGATCTTATTCTTAACCCTGCCGCCTGTCCCAATTTTACTCTTTGGCTCCTCTCTTGGCCCTGCAGCCAGTTGAAGGATCTCCTCACCCACACCATCGGTTTGGCCCCTGCACAGACTTTGCCTCCCCTTCAAAAAAAAATAAATAAATACATGTGTGTGTGTGTGGGGAACCGTTTGTGGGCAGGGGCATTAAAGTGAAGCAAAACTAAACAAACCCCAAAACACACTGACATGGCCCCGACTCCCACATTCACCACACACGGACATCCAGCCTAGTAGATTTTGTGGTGGTGCATACAATGGGGGTGTCTTGAAAACCAGGG
The DNA here is from genome assembly GCA_019425775.1 of Rafetus swinhoei. Lineage (NCBI taxonomy): Eukaryota > Metazoa > Chordata > Testudines > Trionychidae > Rafetus > Rafetus swinhoei. The sequence goes on along the minus strand of CM033444.1, from coordinate 33,740,069 downwards.
CAGACTCCTAATATCGGGGAGGGGTGTCCCTGAGCTTCAGGGTCCAGACCCAGGCAGTGCGGGGCCACGTGCGGCCCGCGGGCCGTAGATTCCCGGCCCCTGCCTGACAGCGCGAGCCGGGCCGCTCGGAGCATGCGCCGAACAGGGATTCTCCGGCCCTAGAGCCAGGCCGGGCCGCGGCGGGTTTCCAGGGGCTGCGGCTAAAACGTGTCCCCGCCCCGGCCAGCCCCTGGGCACGTGGCGCCCGCCAGACCCGGCCCTGGGAAGGGCCCCGAGATGCCCCCGGGAACCCCGGGCCGGTTTGCGAACACGCGGATGGGTCCCCCCGTCACTTCCGATCCCCCCGCGCGGTCAGTGCGGCCCCGAGCAGCCCCCGGCCCGCACGCACCGGCTGCAGCGGCCCCAACAGCTGGTCTCAAAGTTCGCGCCTTAGGACGCCCCCCTTCTTGGAGCATGCGCAATAGCCGCGGCTGAGACCGTTGCCCTCACTCTACGCGCAGGCGCAGACCGGGGCTGGAACGCGCGAGGCGGCAGGGGCGGGGGGAGTGGAACGCTGGGTGCGCGGCTCGGGGCTAAGCCCTGGCGCTGGACTCGCACCGGAGTTACCGACCCGCTGCGCACGCGCGGTCTGACCCCCTTCTGCCGGTTTTTCAGTGCCCGCCCCCACGTTCCTCCCCGCCCTAGCCAGGCCCGCCCACCTCGCCTGCATCCTGAGGGCGAGTTCTGAGGAGCCGGGGGCGGATGGGTTCTGACCCCAGCCTGCGCGCGGTGCCTGTTGGCGCTTGGGGCAACGGCTCCAACTGCCGCGCGGCGGAGGGTAACAGTCGGGCGGCGCGCGGGGACAATGGCCGGGTGGTCGGTCGCTCCTGATGCTCCCGCCGGGCTGGGGGCGCTGGATAAGGGCCGGGGGCGCGCAGAGGGGCTGTGAGGGGGCTGCAGAGTGTGCGGGAGATTTGAACACAGGGTGAGGGGCCCTGGCCTGAGGGCACAGAGACGGGGAGAGTCTGGATGGGGCAGGTGGCTGAGAGGGCCCAGTGGAGGCCCTGGCGGGGCAGGGGCTGAGCAAAGCTTTGGGGATTTTGGTTTTAATTTTGATTTTTTTGTCCTCAGTGCTGGTGCCTCACGCCCCCGCCCCGGACCTGCCCCTCCATTGCTGAGCTCCGGGAAGTGACACGGCCCCGGTCCCCCAGCCCAGAGGCAGTGATGGCTGCAGAGAGCCCCGTGCAAAGTGTCTGGGAGGAAGCGACGCATCCCGTCTGTCTGGAGGATTTCACAGCCCCTGTCACTCTGGAGTGTGGGCACAATTTCTGCCAGGCCACCCTCAGTCCTCAGGGCAGAGACACTGAGCAGCAGGGACTCCTCCGGCCTAATCAGCAGCTGGCAAACATGGTGGAACTACCCAAGCCTCTGAGTTTCCAGGCAGCAAACAGAGCAAGATGGGACGGGGTGTGCAGGGAGCACCAGGAGGCTCTGAAGCTGTTCTGTGAAGAGGCTCAAACTCCCATCTCTGTGGTGTGTGACAGATCCCAGGCTCATACGGTGGTGCCCAAACAGGAGGCTGCCCAGGAGTACAAGGTACAGAGTTGCTGTCCAGTGTAATGGGAAATAACATTGTTTTTTAATTACAGGATAATTTCACTGTTACCTGTGGCACAGGTGTGACACGTCTCCTTAAAGCCTTCATGTTACAAGAGATGCTGTAAAAAGTAAATGCTCTGGCTGTGTGGCAACTTACATCAAGTCTTTACAGATACCTGATGTGGGAAATGTTTCTCTGAGGCTCTGAATCCTGAAACCCAGCCCTCACTGGTGACAGGAGGGCTTTTAACATAAGGGAAAGTGTTAACAATCAGAGAGGTTTAGATCAGTGTTTCTCAATCAGTGGTATGCATACCTTTAGGAGTACTTGAGAGAAGTCTGGGGGTACATGAACACAACTGAAATTTGGAGAACACTGAACTTTTTTTTTTCAAGTTTTACAGCTCTTTATTATTTTTGTACTTCTTACACCCAAAAATTTAATCGCCTGCCCTGCTACAATTAAGTTATTTAAACAAACATGTTGCAATGGTAGAAAAAAATTGTGTGTCTGAAAACTGTAGGTACTAGGGGTTCTTATAATTTTTTTTGGGGGGGGGGAAGGGATACTTTATTTAAAAAAAAAGGTTCAGAAACACTGGTTTAGATCACAGGAGCTGCAAGCCAGTCTATGGGAGTCAGCTGCCTTGGGCCTGGAGAGCAGGGGGTTACAAGCTGTTACTGACTGGCTGAGAAGCAGTAGTAATCTGTCATTTGCCTTATAGACCCACAATGGAATCAGGGCCCTGCACAACACCCAGCAAGGGACAATCCCTGGCCTGAGCAGGTCACAGTCTAGTTAGACAAGTGGTGGGAAGAGAAAGTGGGACAGCAAGTTCCCTCATGGTCACCAAACACATCAGTGACAGAGTATAGCCCTGAACCCTGCTCTCTCCAAGTCTACACTAACCACTAGGCTGCATTCCCCCCACCTCTCTGTGAAGTGTGGCCCTTAGGCGGGAAAGATGCCTTGCTACAGGCCCCAGGCCCAGCAGGGAGAGGAGGTTTCCTACTGAGATACTGAACTCCTGGGCTGCTGTATGAGGGCTACAGTCAGATGCAGCAGCTGGCACTAGAGGAGGTTGCTGGGCTGGATGCTGCGTGAGGCCCCAAGTGCCTTGAGTCCACCCATAGCAGGGCTTCAGGCAGCGCAGGGCCATGCCAGGCACCACTGGGATTCGACTGGGTAAAAGAGTTCAAACTGATTAACTGATGAGCTAATGCTTATTGGTGCCAGTTACTGGTTAAACTCCCCACTGTCCCTGGCAGTGCCCTCTTGCCCCAGCAGTGAATGTCAGTCTGGAGCTGCTGGGACTCCTCACCTGCCGGCAGTCTTGGTGGCCACCCCCGGCAGACCTCACAAGAAAGCCCTGCGCCCAGGAGAGCCCACGTCTGCTACTGACCTTGTCTGTCGGCGGGTTAAAAATACTGTAACTGATTAAATTGTAATTGGTTACATGATTCGTATTTTTAACCCTTTTACCTCCCTCATCCCACTTACATCATTCTTTATGAAGGTGCCACCACCGATCTGTCCCCCACCCTCACAGGCATCCTGCTGCATTCGCAGTCTCCTCCTGTCCCATTTTCAATGGACCAAGCAACGTCCAGGACTGAGTCCCTGATGGACAGGGATAGAGCTCCACAAAACTGGGACTATCTTAGAGGTAGACAGATGGGCTCCAAACGTCTAATGGGGTTTACCCTGGTGCTTATTTCTGTTTCTTCAGGAAAAATTGGAGGCCCATTTGAAGACTCTGAGGGAAGAGAGAGAAAAGCTGCTGGGAAGGAAAATGACAGCAGAGGGGAAAAGCCAGAAGTATCTGGTAGGTACCTGTGGCTATGAACCAGCAGGGACAGGCAGTGGGAGGACTGTGTTAGGAGGCAGACTCCTGTGTGGCCTTGGTGAGGTTGGTCTTGTTTGTGTTTCTCCTGGATCATGGATTGCTGGGTTAGATCCTTGTGTAGACAGGCCCTGAGCTTCCATGTCAGTGGATGAGTTAATGTCCAGTCCTTGTGACTTTCCCAGAAATCCTCCCCAAGGAAGTTGGTTGTCCCTGTGAAGGGCCGTCTGCTCACTTGATGCATTAACATGTTTGCTGCTTTTTCCTCCCTGGGTATCTCTGTCAGGCTGGTGCTGGGTCCTGCCTCCGGCTGTTCTGAGTCTGAAATTCCCAGTGCCCATGAATAACAGAACATGCTGCCCATGACAGACATGGAGTTATCCCTTTCAGAGGGACACAGGGGCCAAAAGAGATGCTAGGAGAGATGCCTCTACCTAATACCCAAAGAGTAGAATCAAATATCACAAATTTTAGGGATTTTCAATGAGTTCTCCCTGCGCACTCAGCTCTCCATGAAAGGGCCCCGGGCTCCATCCATGCCCCTGAGCAGCCCTTTCCCTGTTTTCATACAGAAATGGACCAAAGTGGAGAGGCAGATGATTGTGGCTGAGTTTCAGCAGTTGCGGCAGTTCCTAGAGGATCAAGAGCGGCTCCTGCTGGCCCAGCTGCAGAAGCTGGATGAGGAGATTGTCAGGAGAGTCTCCATGCAGATTTCCTGTCTCAGCGATCGGATCGGTGAGCTGGAGGACGTGTCAGAAGCCAGCGAGTGAATTCCTGCAGGTGAGACTGAGGAAGAAACATCCCAGCTCCCCACACAGGGAAGGGAGGCTCCTGAATCACAAGCGCTGGGGTCCAGCCATCAGATCTCAATTTAACTCCGTGTGCATTGCTGCCATGTGAGTGATTCTTGTGCTTTGTAGAGTTACAGGCACAGAGCTGTTAGAGATGGCAAAACCCCATTCGCTCTGGGGATCCATGTTCCTGGGGCCAGGGCAGGGCCTCTCTTCCCATGTTTGCAAAATCCCTTCCCTGAGGTCCTCTGTGTGTGTCCAGTGGGCCTGAGATTCTTTTCTGTGTCTTTTTTCTAGGACGTCAGAAGCACCCTAAGTAGGTATGTGGCTCTCACTCCCCTCACACTGCACAGAGCAGGGAAAGGGCTTGGAGCTGATGTTAGCACCACATCTCCCCAGGGCCCTACAGCCAGGTGTTAGATACAAATATCTCTGACTGATTTAATTCTGAGGTCTCATCCTTGCACAGCAGACTCTGGAATTCCCCATTCAGGGCACAGTCTGACCTCAAGTGTTTCCTGGAGCTGTCACCTCCCTGGGGACTGGCTGCCTCAGGACTGTGGGGTGGAACATGGGCCTGTCACTGCTGGGCACATTCAGCCCAGGGCAGCAGGGATCAAGAGTCTGTCCCACCTGAGGGCTGTTTGGAGACCTGTGTGGAAGGAGCTGGGGAGGGGGGAGCTGGTGTCTCAGTCCAGTCCCTAGTGGACAGATTCCTTCAGCCCTTCACCTGGGAACCTCCTGTCCCTCAGCGTCTGGAGGCCAAGGAGTGAGTTGGCCATGGAGACTCTATTCCCCTTTACTCCCCCCAGCCAGTCTCCCCAGGCCAGAAGTGAAGAACAGCAATGAGATCTTTCAGGGAAAGGTTGCATGGCCATGGGATGTGTTCCCCTGCTCTCAGGCTGTGAGAATTGGAGGAATTCTAACTCCAGGCCTGTTAGAGCTGAGACTCACTAGCCAGAACTTATCAGCAGTAAATGAAATACAATTACATGGAATTATTTCTCTCCAGATGTGAGACGGGGCAATTCCAGCTGCCAGAGGAGATTTCCCCCTGAACTGAAAGAACAAGTCAGAGGTTTCTCCCAGAAAACGATTGTGCTGTCGGAGACATTGAGGGAGTTCAAAGGTACCTAGAAGGGATGGAGGAGGGGAAAGTGGTTCAAGTATCTGAGACTATTGAATCTGGCCTGGGCAGCCAACCTTCCCTTGCCTCAATTCCCACATGGAGAATGACGGCCCCATCACCCTGCTCTCCTTAGAGACACTGAGCGAACAGACCCAACTGCTTGCAGATAGAGCCAGGGGTTTGCAAACTCTGAACCTCCCATTCAGAGATCAAAATGGCTAAAGTTACTGTGATGGCAACATGTTCCGCCACCACAGCTCCAGGTTATGATAAGAGGCAGTAAGTGAATGAGAAACCAAGTGGGAGGGTGAGGAGAGAAGAGTAAATCTCACTTAGAGTCATTTTCTGAGTGACTTGCAGATGGGGAGTGGCATCCGTGGGCTGGATCCGATGGCTTGGTGGGGTGGATCCGCCCCATGGGCTGTATGTTGGCCCAGGCCTGCACTAGACTTAACAGCCCTTGGGGATCCAGCAGTTTCTTGCCTTGAACTATCTGATACCATGGAAGCCAGTCAGCTCTCAGCCTTAGCTCCCAGCTTCTCTCAGCTGGGATGGGGTGAGCTGCCAGGATGTTGGCTTCATTGCTGGGAGGTGCCCAGTGAGAGAGGAAATGAAAGTTTCAGAATCTTTCATACTAAATACCTGAGTGTGTCTCTGTCTGGTCTCTGATACAATTGAAACAGAGAGTTCAGAGTGGGGCGTCATTATAAATAGGAGAGCCTGGAATCTCACCTCTCCCTTCCCCACCAGACACTCTGCCCTCTGCACTGGAGAGCAAGAGGAAAATCCTGGAGCTTTCAGACAAGGTGAGTTTGCAGGTGGAGATTCTTTAAATCATGAGAATATTCCTATGAAAACATCTTGATGGGATTGTCATTGAAGTTACCAACCAAACCCAGTGACCACGGTGCACACAGCCCTAAATCTCACCCAGTGATCAGTGAGAGACCCAGGGCACTGCATGGGGACCTGTGAACACTTGGAGAAACACTGGTCTATGGGTTTGTGATGCTAAAGGGGTGAAGTTAAAGAACACAATAGCGGCACCTTCAGGCTCACATTTCACTGCTCAGTCTGTTTCAATATGGGGTTGGTTTCAAACAATAAATAGGCTGAAAGGGTGAGAGCTGACTGGCTTCCATGGTATCAGATAGTTCAAGGCAAGAAACTGCTGGATCCCCAAGGGCTGTTAAGTCTAGTGCAGGCCTGGGCCAAATACAGCCCATGGGGCGGATCCACCCCACCAAGCCATCGGATCCAGCCCACGGATGCCACTCCCCATCTGCAAGTCACTCAGAAAGTGACTGTGAGCCCGCAGGGGAGCAGGGAAGGCTTCAGGCGCTGCTTCCACCCCCAGGACAATCTCATTGGCCGATTTCTGGCCAGAAACAAAGCACCACTCCCCTCCTCTGGATCATAGTTATTCACACACCCACATGGCACTGCAGCCTGTGAGAGGGCCAGGCAGGCTCCTGCCTGCCTGAGGTGCTTGGTCTCTGGCCAGGAGTCACTCAGATAAATCTCCTGTCCAGAGCTTGCCTCTGAACCTCTCCCTTCTCCTTCTAATCTCTGCTCCCCACTCCTGCCCCCCAGTCTGCATACCCAAACTCTGTCTTCCTCCTGCACCTATATATGCAAGAGCTCTCAGTGGTCAGAAACCCACAGCCCCTTATTTGTCCACTAAGTCACTTCTCTAAATTAAAGTTACTTTAAATATGTAAAGTATCATTGCCTCTGCCCCAATGTCAGGTCATGCATTTGGCGAAGTGGGTCTTTGCCCACAAAGCTTATGCTCCAATACATCTGTTAGTCTATAAGGTACTACAGGACTCCTTGTCGCTTTTGCAGATCCAGACTCGCACAGCTACCCCTCTGATACTTTAAATATCTAATGAGTAGTTGGCTAATCCAGTGTCCTAGATCACAGCCTGCCTCCTTCACCCAAACTCTCTCCTATACCCCTCTATCTGTCCTGAATCCCAAACGCTTACCTCAAACTTCCTTCTTCTCCCAATGTCCATCCCAGACCCTGCATTTCCTCCATTAATGTCATGGAAGAGTGCAGCTCTCAGCCACTTTCCATTTGGCTCCCCATCAAAATGTATTGCCCATCCGTCAGTGGATACTGCTCAGTGAGAGCCAATAAGTGAAAGCTAGAAGCCAGACTGTTTCAGGCTAGAAAAGAGGCACAAATGTTTGATAGGGAAGCGGATTAGCTGCTGAAACAAATGAGCAAAGAACTGGTGGATTCTCCCATCTCTTGATGACTTCAAATCACTGGGGGACTTTCTAGAAAATATACTGTGGGAAAACAGAGCTTTGTGCCTGGGTAACTGGACTGAGTGTAATGGCTTGTGCCACTGAGGGGGTCAGACTGCATGACTAAGGATATCTTCTGATCCCATGAATCCATGAATTTTAACATCTCACCCTGGAAGCACTCAGCACACGTGTTTAATTATAAGCATCTGAATGGTGGTGTTAACTTCACTGACTGTTGTGGAAAGGGTTTATAACGTCTGTCAGATGAGAGAGCAAAGTTTGTGCAAATCAATCAATCCATGAATGAAGACAAAGGGTTTTGAATACAGCAGCCCAGATTTAACCTACGTCCATGTTCAGGCAGGTGAATATGTGGCTTGTTATCAGAAACACTGGCTGCTGAGAAGTAAATCCCATTGTTGCGGATGCAGTAATGTTGTAACTCAAGCCAGGTATGGAGAGAAATAAATATGGATTTGGGATCTAACTCCTGTGCGCTGTTTATGGAATACCTAGACTAAAACTTTTGCCCACAATGGCAGAATCTAGCATGTGTGTCACCAGGGACTGAGTCTGGGAGAATGGGGCTGTGGAAAGCCCCTTCTGAAATGTCTCCAATTCCCCTTCTCCCCTTCCAGGCTGCAGAACACCCATGTCTGTCTCCAGCTCAGCCCCCAGCCTGCAGAGCCAGGGACAGGAAATGGCCGTGGCAGAGCCTATGAGCTTCGAGGAGGTGGCTGTGTATTTCTCTGAGGAGGAATGGGCTCTGCTGGATCCGGGCCAGAGAACCCTCTACAGGGATGTGATGCAGGAGAATTATGAGGCTGTGAGCTGGCTGAGTAAGGATTCCTGTCCCCTTCGGTAACAGAAGCTGGGTGGGCTCTGGAGAAGCTGGGTTGGGTTTGGTTCAAGGTTATTCATTGCCTCTGCCTCCTCAGGAGTATCTGCCATAATAATCCTGGCTCTGAAATCCTGACTGTCCCCTCCGTGCACCCTCCCAGGGAAAGCAGGTTCAGAGGTGTAACAATGGTGCTGCTCTTCCCACAACTAAGGTCTCACTGCGCTTCCCCCCTATCTTGCCCATTTTGTACCTTGACCAGAGGTGTGAGTGGAAGGGCTCAGGCAGTAACAGCCGGTACCAGAGGTCGGGTCTGGCTGCTGTTAGTGCCTGAAGGGTCCCCATGCGGCAGTGTGCTCAGCCACCGGAAGGAGGTGCGGTTCCCAGAGTCCTTCCCTGCCTGTAGCTAATCTCTGTGACATGCTTTTCTTGCCAGTGGGAGGGGCTGGATGCTGGGGCTGAGGGAGGGAGGGTGGATGAGGCAGTTCGCGCTCTGCACGTATTTTGTCTGAGGTAGCTCTGTAGTAGAGAAACATGAGCAGAGCTCTCCTTGCATTTCAGGCACAGGCTGGGTCTCCTTTCAAAAATTTAGCTTCATTCTCTCTGGGGCTCACTTGCCTCTGTGTGCAATGGAGATAAATCCGTCATCTGTCTTCTCTTTTTAGAGTGAAATATCTTCAGGTAGGGACTTTTTCTACCTGTGTGAATGTCTGGCTTCGTGCTCAGGAGACCTGTGTTCAGTTCTCTGCCCATCTCAGACTTCCTGTGTGACCTTGATCAAGTCCCTTAGACTCTCTGTGTGTGGTCACCTCTCTCTTTAATAGCTATTATAGAGTGTCCCTGTTTCTCAGGGCTGGGAAGGATACCTACACTAAAGAGGGGTGATGCTTAGCTCCATATGAGCACTGCGACAGCACAGTGGGATCCTGATTTACACCAGAGTTCCCAGGTGCTGCTGTGATTGATAATTTTGCTTCCCTCAGCGACTCCAGTGCTGTATGGTGCTGCTAGCGCCACAGAGCGTTATTACGGTTGTTCAGGGCGGCTCTTTCTGGAGCTCTGATGCCTGTGCACTGGCAGAGCGTACAGCTTATCCATGCAACAGAGCTCAGGGTTGCCGCTAAGAAAGACCCAGGCTCCATTTGGAGGCTAAGGCACTCGGCCAGGTTTTTTGTGAAAGGAGCAGGGTGCTAGTGTCCCAGCTCCTCAGGCACAGGTATAGTGAGACTTGTCTCAACCCAATATTGGTACCAGCTCAGTCAGCAGCTAGAGCGCTGCCCCTCAGCCAGTATCAACATGCCCCTCCTGTGACTTCTCCTCTCACATTGACACAAACAAGATGCATGTTGCGTTCCATGTGTTCTACCCCCTTAGCCTCCTGCCTGTTTGTTTGAACAAAACATCCGTATCCATTATCCCCTCATCCCGCTCTTGTGCACAAGGGTCAGTGAGCTATCTGTTAGGACTGTGTGTTTGCAGTTACTGCAGAGAGCAGTGTGTTGATTGCCCACCTCCTGCTCAGGAATGTGATTACTTGGTTAGCTGGTACCCACTGCTCCACCATTCTGCCAAAGCTTGACTTGTTTTAGTTAAAAATAATGGGCGTAAACAAGATAATCATAGTCATCAGATCAGAATTTTCCGATTGACTCGGCACACAGCATGCTTCGCACAAGGTTTTTTGTGATTGTGTGACAGTGGAGCACAATGATCTCCATGGTCACGTCACAGGTGGATCTTCTGAACACTATATGCAGGTCCGAGAAGGGGTGGAGGCAAAGCTGAGGCGCTCACAAAGTGTAAAGATGATAGATTCTGTGCCTCCCTGGAGAATCCCAAATCAAAGGCCAGGCTCGTCACAAGAGGCAGACTGGGAAACCACACAAAGGCTGCTGCTGGCAGAATAGAACCGAGGCTACAGGCGGGAGTTGAGTAACAGCCACAAGCACCAGAGAAGCAGCACAGCCAAGCTCCGCCCTGGCTGGTCCCTGGAGAAGCCTAGCGCCATCCTGGGCAGCCGCAGGACGACAGCTGTTGTGGCGCTGGCAGATCCCACCCAGACACAGGCAGTCGGGATCAGGAGTCAGGAGCATAGGCAGGGCCTGAAGCAGCCTGCCAAGAATTCACTTAGCTGCTCAGATAACTTCCTCTGCTTCCTTCTGGGCCAAGTAGAACATCTGAGCCAAAGAGCAGGGGACCCCAGCCCACCAGCCAGGAGCTTTGTGGACAGAGCCTTGGGAGCTAGAGCTAGTCCTTCCTCTCCAAGTCCTAGTGACCTGGCACGTGGCGCTACAGTCTGAGCCCTGTCTGGGGGCCTTTGTGTCAGACCTGCCAGCCCTCCCGAGGGCTCCTTCTGAGCAGTGTGTTCCTATCCTGCCTTGATATACTGGGGATGGGGAGGATGGAATGGTCTTGGAGGAGGACTGTGTTGTACCCAAGAGAGTGCAGCAGAGTGCTCAGCTCCCCTGGGGAAAGAGCTGGGCCATTCTCAAGGTGGTGTGGGGGGCGGGGAAGGGGGGATGCACCTTTACTTCAGGTGTGTGTGTCCTGGGCTCTTGTACCAGCCAGATCCCAGTCTCTGCAAGGTGGGGAAAGGAGCCTCTCTGGGTGGGTGACTCAGATCCTGGCTCTGGAAGCAGTAATGGCACAGACCTTAGTGAACAAGATCAGCACTTGATTAATCACTCTCCAAACAGGATTTCTAGTCTCTGAAGCTCATGTGATCTCCTGGGTGGAGCGAGAGGAGGAGTTGCAGGTCCCAGATCCCCAGAGCTGTGAGGAAGGAGAGATCATCAGCAACACCCACACAGGTGAGCAGTCAGTTAAACTGACTCAGAAATCAGTTTATAGCAGGTGTAACTTATGTGTTTTCATGAAGTCTATCTCACTCTTCAGCCTGTCTTCAACTCAAGCCAGAGCACGGTGGGTGGGGAAAGGCTGGGTTCTCTCCTCTGTGGAAGAGTTGTGAAGGAGGATAAACTCAGCTCTTGATAATTCAATCATTATTTGAGTGTGTGTTCCCTTTTCTATTCCTCTTTGAGTTTTCTTTCAGCTCATCATAGACAATAACTCCTGTCTGAATTATTTCTCTATCCCAACAGGTGATGGGACGCTGACTGAGAACTACGATCTTGTTCAGCAGGAGGGACCGGAGCAAGTGTCTCCATGTGGGATGTTACTAGGAAGACCTGAAAGGCATGTTTCCCAGATACGTGAGCAGGGAGAGACTTGCGAGTCAGCATAGCCAGGAAAGGCAGCCGGGAAACCATCCAGGAGAGGGACAGGGTAACTCCAGTCACAGGAGCAGAGAGGAGAAAAGAAACACAGAAACCGTTCAACAGAAAATCCCCCATCAACAGTCACCCTGCTCTTGTAGTGACTGTGAAACTCCTATTGAACATGAAAGAGCCTACACAGGAGAGAAGCCCTTCAAGTGCTCTGACTGTGGGAAAAGTTTCAGTCAGCACTTGCACTTTACGAACCATCAGATACTACATACAAAAGATAGACCCCATTACTGCTCTGACTGTGGGAAAAGCTTCAGTAGAAGCGAACACCTTGTTAGACATAGGAGGACCCGCACAGGAGACAAACCTTTCAGTTGCTCTGACTTTGGGAAAAGCTTTCTGAGGAGCTCAGACCTTGTTTACCATAGGAGAACCCACGGGAGAAACCCTTCAACTGCTCTGACTGTGGGAAAAGCTTCAGTTACAGCTCACACCTTGTTACCCATAGGAGGATCCACACAGGAGACAAACCTTTCAGTTGCTCTAACTGTGGGAAAAGCTTCAGTCGCAGCTCACACCTTGTTACCCATAGGAGGATCCACACAGGAGAGAAACCTTTCAGTTGCTTTGACTGCGGGAAAAGCTTCAGGAAGAGCTCAAACCTTGTTAGACATAGGAGAACCCACACAGGAGAGAAACCTTTCCATTGCTCTGAGTGAGAAAAGTTTCAATACAAGTTCAGAGCTTATTACCCATCAGAGAATCCACACAGGAGAGAACCCTTTCAGTTGCTCTGACTGTGGGAAAAGCTTCAGGAAGAGCTCAAACCTTGTTACACATAGGAGAACCCACACAGGAGAGAAACCTTTCACTTGCTTTGACTGCGGGAAAAGCTTCAGTGAAGTCATACCTTGTTAGACATAGAAGAACCCACACAGGAGAGAAACCCTTTACCTGCTCTGACTGTGGGAAAAGTTTCAGTAGAAGCTCACACCTTGTTAGTCATAGGAGAACCCACATATGAGAGATACCCTTCACCTGCTCTGACTGCAGGAAAGCTATAGTCAGTGCTCCTGCTTACTAACCATCAGATAAAACATACAAGAAAGTCACCTTATAACAGCTCTGATTGCAGAAACGTCTTCAAACACAGGTCAAACTTTAACATAAGGACATAAGAATGGCCATACTGGGTCAGTCCAAAGGTCCATCTAGCCTACTATCCTGTCTTCTGGCAGTGTCCAGTATCATGTGCCCCAGAGGGTGGACCAAAGACAATGATCAAGCAATTTGTCTCCTGCCATCCGTCTCCAGCCTTTGACAAACAAAGGCGAGGGCCTACCCTAGCTAATATCCTTTTATTGACCTAATCTCCATGAATTTATCAAGCTCTTTTTAAACTCTGTTATAGTCCTAGCCTTCACAGCCGCCTCCTGGCAAGAGTTCCACAGGTTGACTGTGCGCTGTGTGAAGAAGAACTTTCTTTTATTAGTTTTAAACCTGCTACCCATTAATTTCATTTGGTGTCCTCTAGTTCTTATATTCTGGGAACAAGTAAATAGCTTTTCTTTATTCACCCTCTCCACACCACTCATGATTTTATATACCTCTATCATGTCCCCCCTCAGTCTCCTCTTTTCTAAACTGAAAAGTCCCAGTCTCTTTAGCCTCTCCTCATATGGGACACATACTGAACCCCTAATAATTTTAGTTGCTCTTATTCTGAACCTTTTTAATGCCAAAATATCTTTTTGAGGTGAGGACCACATCTGTACACAATATTCAAGATGTGAGCGTAATATAGTTTTATATAGGGGCAGTAAGATATTCTTCTTCATATTTTCTGTCCCTTTTTTAATAATTCCTAGCATCCTATTTGCTTTTTGACTGCCACTGTACACTGTGTGGATGTTTTCAGAGAACTATCCACGATAACTTCAAGATCTCTTTCCTGACTAGTTATAGCTAAATTGGCTCCCATGATATTGTATGTATAGTTGGGGTTATTTTTTCCAGTGTGCATAACTTTACACTTATCCACATTACATTTCATTTGCCATTTTGTTGTCCAGTCACTCAGTTTGGTGAGATCTTTTTGAAGTTCTTCACAGCCTGCTTTGGTCTTGACTATCTTGAACAGTTGTAGTAAAGTTCAAACTTTACTACATCACTGCTCACCCCTTTTTCTAAATCGTTTATTAATAAGTTGAATAGGATTGGTCCTAGGACTGACCCTGGGGGAACACCACTAGTTACACCTCTCCATCAGAAGGGACACCTGGGCTATGTCCACACTGTGCTGGTGTTGAGCAAGAAATGTGCAAATGAGGCTCAGTGGACTATCCCCATGCCTCATTTGCATACCTAATGGGGTGCCATTTTTGCAGCATGGGCTTTTGCACAAGATATAGCTGTCCACACTGCCCCTTCTTGCACAAAAAAACCCTCTTGCCCAAAGCTGTTCTCCCTGAAAATAACTGGCAGATCGGCTTTGTGCAAGAGGGGTTTGCACAAGAAGGGTAGTGTGGACAGGTACATCTTGTGCAAAATCTCATGCTGCAAAAATGCCAGCTCATTAGGTATGCAAATGAGGGGGGGCAATATTCCATGCTTACCCTCATGGGATAAGAGGGAAGCCATTGGGATAAGAGGGAAGGTCCTTTCTTGGATTGAGAACTGGTTAAAAGACAGGAAACAAAGGGTAGGAATAAATGGTAGTAGTGGTGTCCCCCAAGGGTCAGTCCTGGGACCAATCCTTTTCAATTTATTCATAAATGATCTGGAGAAAGGGGTAAGCAGTGAGGTGGTAAAGTTTGCGGATGATGCCAAACTGTTTAGGATAGTCAAGACAGAAGCAGACTGTGAGGGACTCCAAAAAGATCTCACCAAACTGAGTGATTGGGCAACAAAATGGCAAATGAAATTTAATGTGGATAAGTGTAAAGTAATGCACATGGGGAAAAATAACCCCAACTATCATTACAGTGTGATGGGGGCTAATTTGGCTATGACAAATCAGGAAAGAGATCTTGGAGTTATCGTGGATAGTTCTCTGAAAACATCCACAGTGTACAGTGGCAGTCAAAAAGCAAATAGGATGCTAGGAATTATTAAAAAGGGACAGAAAATATGAAGAAGAATGGCGCACTGAGAAAAAGGCAGCCAGAATCTCTTGCCAGCGCCTTGCCTCCCAGCTTCTTCCTGCCAGCAGCAGCCGCAGCCTTTCGGCCACTGGGTCAGCCCAGGAAGGGAGGCAGGAATGGGGCCAAGTAGGAAGTCAGGCTGAGGGGGCAGGCAAAGCTCATCTTGCCTTGCAGGGCCAGTGGCAAAAGCTTCTCTTTTGTGTGCTGCTGAGGAGAAAAACGCCCTGAGAAGGACCATAAAGACCAATTTAAAAGAGAATTTAGAGGGGGGACACCAAGGGGGCAAGAGTCAGAGCCTAGCAGATTCTGGGACACAGGAGAGGCCTCCCCTGGCCACCTATGGAACTGCTGGTTCAGGAAAAGGCTGATTGGAGAGGGGTATTGGGAAGAAGGAAACCACAAGCCTGGAGCAGGAGCAGAGGCTGCTGTGACTTGCACGGGCAAGGCAGGGCTCTGACTGCAATTGCTGGGACAGGAGAGCCAGCACCATGTGCCCTTGTGGTTCCCTGAGGGGGGTCAGTGTCCAGAGGGCCTAAGGGTGCAACCTCTGCAGCTCCTGCAGAGTTAGGGTATGTGGGCATCAGGTGCTTCTCACTTGTGGTTTCCTTCCTTCTCACTTGTGGGAAAATGTGAGCAAAGGCTGCAATAAGGCACCACTGACAGTTGAACCCAGGACCTCCTGTTTACAAGGAAGGTGCTTTAGCCAGCTAAGCCATCATGCCCTCCTCAGGCTGATGAGTGAAACTGCTCTATGGTCCCAGACAACACCTTTGACTCCCAAAGTGCAGCAATTTCCTTCCAGCCCTGGCAGTGTCTGTGGCTGAGCTGCACAAAGGAAGATACAAGATCCCTGGTGGGGTCTTTGCCGGATGAACATGCCTGAGGAAAGAAGCTGGAAGCACAACAGACACATAAAAGGGGCACGAGGGACAGTTTGAGTCACACACACGGCAGGTGGCACAGCACAGCCAGGGACCTTATCCACTCACAGAGCTTCACAGCTTCTCCACCGCCCCCAAACCCCCCCAGGCAAACTGCCCCATGGGCTTCGCCCGCACCATGCTCAGGGCCTGGGGATTTTCTGTCAGTTTGCCAGACCAAATAACTAGCCCCCCCCTGTTCTGGAGTCTCTACCTCCCATGGGCCTGCTCATCCTCAGGCTCCGCTTTGTCTCCAGACAGACCCTGCTCTGCTGCAGCCACCTCTCTCTGTCTGTCTCTCACTCCTGGGCCTTCCAGAGCAAAATATGCCCCAGTATTCTAACTTTGGATACCTGGGCTTTTAGCACTCAGCTCTGAACCTAACACCAGCATTTGCTAGTGAGGGGGTGTGAACAGCTTCTGTAGAGAGGGAAACACCCACTGTGGAGCAAACTTGCCAACTGTCTCAGAGAGGGGAGGAAGGGAAGTTCTTTGTCAGTGAGAGAAAAACTGTGACCCCAGGTGGGACTTGAACCCACAACCCCTGGCTTAGGAAGACCAGTACCTTGTCCATTAGGCCTCTGGGGCACACAGAAAACCCTCCCAGGGACAGAAATTCACCCTTCTAAATGGCCCTTCTTCAACTTTTAGCCCCTGATGACACCTCTTTGAAGACGCCAGATACACAGGAAGGGCTGATCACTCCCTCTGAAAATCAGCTTTCCATAGGTATCTGTAGATGGCTCCAAGTCAGAGGCCTTGATGTCTCATCTCCTCCCGAAACCAGGAAGTGTCTCCCACCACTGCAGCCTTCTGAGACTCTATGGCCTTGTCTGTACAAGAGGGACAGCAACACTCACAGGCCCCAAGGTGTCCCCTGAGCAGCCTCTGATGTTCCTGCTTGAGCCCCAGAACCAGCCCTGAGTGATGGGGGCAGGAGAGCAGCTCACACATGCCAAGGGGCTGACCAGGGGCAGGACATGAGCCCTGGGAGGCAGCAGTGACATCACAAGGGCCTTGTGCAGCACCTCAGCTCATTGGTTGGGAGGCAGTGACCTCACAGAGGGTCCATGGCAACAGGCAGGTGGGCCAGGCTGCATGGCTGGGGCCATCTCAGAGACCCCCCATGGCCTGGCTGCCTGGAATCTCCTTTGTGAGGTTTCCCCTTGAGGGCAGAAGGGATTGAGGGTCCCATCTGGGAGTGTCTCGTGGAGATTTCCCCTTTCCCCAGGCTGCAGTGGGAGGGGCTGGGGCAGGCAGGGTTACAGGAGGGGCTGGCACTGAACTCCTGGGAGAGGCAAGAGAGAGAGCTGCAAACACATTGTGAGAATGGGATTTGAACAGTCCATCGCCTTAACCACTCGGCCGCCTCCTCTCAGGTGCAGGGGTTTGTTTCAAATCAGCTGAAGTCAGTGCTTCAGGGAATCTTTGTGCCACTTGCTGGCTGACTGGGGACATCCAGGGGAGGGAAAGTTTTGGGTTTTCACAATGTTCCCTGGGCTGTTGTACAAAGCTCAGTGCTTGTAACAAACCTAAACACCCCCTGGCTACATCTGCCCTGCAGGCTTCTTGTGCAAGAACTGTTTTGTGCAAGAATTCTTGTGCAAAAGGTCTTGTGTAACAGTGCATCCACACTGCCATATGCTTTTGCACAAGAGAAGTGCTTTTCTGCAAGAGCGCCCATGGCAGTGTGCACGCTCTCCTGCCAAGAAAGCTCTGATGGCCATTTTAGCTATAGGGCTTTCTTGAGCAAGAAACCCCTGTTGCCTGTCCACACTGCCTCCTTGTGGATGAGTGATTGCGCAAGAGGGCTTATTCCTCGTGGGGAGAGGAATAACTCTTGTGCAAGAAGCCCTGTTGTCTGATGCTGTACTATAAATTTACTTGCGCAAAAATGTGCCTGCAGTGTAGACACTCTGCAAGATTTTGGGCAAGAACAGCTGCTCTTGCGCAAAAAGCCTGCAGTGTAGACATAGCCTTGCAGAGTAGACACAGTCTGAGAGAGACAAGGAAAGGAAGTGGCCAGAGCCTCCCCCCAGCAGGCTGGTCCTCAACAGGATGGGTGTGTCTACACAGCACCCTCACCTCAAAGTAAGCTGTGCAATGTGAGTGGGCTGCCAGGGCCCCCCAGGGGAAGGTCTGTGGGGAGTTTCCAGGGCAACAACAACAACAACAACAAAGTTTCATAATGTACAGTCATCTGTCTCTGAAGGGATGAGAAATGCAGGGCCCAGGTGCAGGGAGCCAGGTCACATTCTCCTGCCTGACAATCTCAGTCCTGGCTGAAGCCTGGTTACTGAGAGAAGAGGCCAATACAAACATCCCCATGGCAGCGAGGGGAGTCAGTACATGTGTGGGTGGGCAAGGAGCTGGGGGCAGAGCCGGGCTCTAACTCACTAGGGGTCGTCCCATAGCTCAAAATAAGCAATGCAATTGTGTAGCTTATTTCAAGTCAATTTTGAAATAGCTTATTTTGTAATTTGGCGCTGGCTACACAGCACTTATTTCGAAATAAGTCGCTATTCCCGAAACATCCTTCACTCCTCATGCCATGAGGTTTACAGGGAAGTGGGAATAGCGAGCCCGTTATGGTTTGAAATAAGGTGCTTGCTCTTAAGATGCGTCTGTGTGATATGAGCACCACATTCTAAACCTCCGAGTTAGCCGGCCCACGGGTGTCAGTCTCACAAGTGGCCCTTTCAGAAAGGAGCCTCGGGCAGCTGCAGGGATGTTGAGGGCTCTGGAACAAGGTAGGTGAGGCAGATATACTTCTCACAGGTAGGGGAGTTAGCTCAAGTGGTAAAGTGCTTGCTTCGCATGCAAGACGCAGTGGGATCAATGCCCATGTTTTCCGAGTATAGCTCAGTGGCCCCCTCCCTCTTTCTACCTGCTCTCCTAAAAGAGACAGACCAGCAGCCCCTTTCTTTTCCCCCAGCAATTTACATGCTGCAAAGCAGAGTGGAGACATCAAGCTCAGCAATCTGTTAGGCTCTGTGGTGCAATGGAAAGCATGTTGGACTTCTAAGTTGCAGTGAGCTGGTGTAAGCCTCCTAGACATTCAAAGGTTGTGGGTTCAAGTCCCACCAGAGTCACTTTAGCTGCTTCCTCATTTCCAAGGCAGCTTTTATAGACCAGCAATCCTTAGGCTGACACCGGGGTGGGCTCCGTGGTCGACATCAAACGCATTTGTCGACCTCCCAGCCAGGTAAGGAGACTTACCTGGTTCACTCCTGGCCAGGAGCCCAGCACATTTCTCAGGCAGCCTGCCCTGCCCCCACACAGGCTGCAGGGGCCATGTGGGTGGGTGAATAAGAGCCTGAGTGGAGGGGGGATGGTGCTTCACATGGACAGAAACCAGCCAATGGGATTGTGCCAGGAGCAGGGACACTAACAGCTTCACTCAGCTTTCAGGGTTCGTCTACACAGTGAACTTATTTTTTAATAGCTTGTTTCAAAGTAGCACATCCACACTGCAGGGAAGCCTCAACTTAGAGCCCCAGGAAGCACTGGGCAGTAATGACTTTGAATGGCCCTGGGGAGGAGCTATTTTGAACTAGCAGCAGTGGAGCATCCACACTCCGGCTATTGCAAAATAGCTATTTCAGAAGGCGTTATTCCTCGTGCAATGAGGTTTACAGATTTGGAACTAAGCCGTGGCTGGCTTTTGAGATGAGTAAGTAGGAAGAGGAGAGGGCTACTGCAGGAGCTTGGCCCTCTGCTTGCAAAAACAAAAAAGAGGGAACCTGGCGGTCACTGGAGAATGTGAGTACAGATCCCACTACCTCTCGTGCTAAGCAAGATCTCTACCACTTCAGTTAAATAATTCCCCTAATTCTTGTGACTCCCCTTCTCTCTCTGGCCTCAGGAGCAGATCTCAAGGGGACTCCCTGCAGCAAAGCCATGGGGGGGCTCCGAGATGGCCCCTGCCCTGCTGCCTGTCCCACGGGCCATTGTCATGGACTCTCTGTGAGGTCACCACCTCCCAATCTCCATTAGCCAATAAGCTGAGGGGCTGCAAAAGGCCCTTGTGATGTCACTGCCACACCCACCCCTGCCCTCCAGGGCTAATGTCCTGCCCCAGGCAGCCCCTTTGCATGGCTGAGCTGCTCCCAGGGGTGAAAGTGAGACATTTCTTACAGGGACTGTTCTATTGGGCACCACCCCTTGGGCGGGGGGAGGCTCAAGGCAGGAAGTTGAAAAGGGAGGTGGGGGGAGGTTGTGATAGGACAGTACCTGTAATAAATTAAAGTATAGGAGGCTCAAGGCAGGGACTTGGGGGACAGCTCAGGGCAGGGGTGAGGATGTGGCAGGGTACAGAAGTCAGGGCACAGGATTAGGGATGTGGGAGAGGCTTGAGTTGTGTGTGTGTGTTGAGGATCAATGGGACTAATCTGGGCGCAGGCGAACGAGGGGGTTTCAGTAAAGCTTCATGTGAATGTATCCATCTAGCAACCCCTGCCAGCCACAGGCACAGGGGAGGACTTTAGCCAAGGAAGCAGCGACTCTGAGGAGGTTTGGAAGCGAAGGGGTTAATCAGATGGACGTGAGTTTCCAGTGCTGGGCTGTGGCCAGGATGGATGAGGGGATGTCACAGGGCACTAACATGGCAAGGGGAGAGAGAGGGCCCTGCTGCACTGAGAGCCATGCCAAAGTTGTTTCACCTAAGGCTTCCCCCACTGAGCTACATCGGCTGCTGTAAATGGGTTTTCTGGCCTATAATTCTCTGTCCGGGAGAACTGGTCACTGTGCCCCACACAGAAAGGACGTCGTTGTGTGCGGCCCAGGAAGGCAGCACGAGCGTTTCCCTGCCAGCGAGTGTTTGACTTGCTTCCTCCCTCCTTCCTGCCTTAGCTCCCAGGCTGACCTGCTGGCTGAAGTGGACGGGGCCCAGCAGTGTGAGGAGGATGTTGGGGACCAGACCCTGGTGGCAAGAGTCCTGGTGCTACTTGCTTCCCTGCTGTCCCAGCCCTGTGGTGCCCTCACTTCCCACTCGCAGCCCCTGCTACCTGCCTGGGTCCCTGGGCTGTGTCAAATGCTCAGCAAACCGTCCAATTTCACACTGGCAGAGATTGGCTCTGGGCTAGGGAACAGGGCTGTGTCATTCCCTATGGGAGTGGGAGGCCCCTGGAGCCCAAAGCGAGTGGACCCCCCCCCAAGGGGCGCACGGTGAGAGACAGGCGGCTGGCGGCTCAGGGAGGGGCGGTCCCAGGAGGCAGAGGGGCACCTGTGACTCTCGGCTGGCAGCTGACACTCTGCTCCTTGCTTCCCTTCCGCTGCTTCACCTCTCAGGGCGCCCCTGCCTGCCCCATGCTGAGAGCCAGGCCCAAGGAGCAAAGACCCTCTTGCTGCCAGGGTCTCATCACCCATCTTCCCACCATCGGCAGCCACAGCCCCTTTCAGCCACTGGATCGGCCCACAAAGGGAAGCAGGAAATGGGGTAAAGTAGCGAGTCAGGCTAAGGGGGGCAGGCAAAACTCATCTCGCCATGCAGGAACACTGGCATCAGCTTCTCTCTTGTGCACTGCTGCTGAGAAAAACCCTGAGGCTACGTCTGCACTGCAGGCTGTTTGCACAACAACTGCTTTGTGCAAGAATACTTGCGCAAGAGTGCGTCCACACTGCCATGTGCTTTTGCACAAGAGCGTCCATGGCAGTGTGGATGCTCTCTTGTGCAAGAAAGCTCTGATGGCCATTTTAGCCATAGGGGTTTCTTGCATAAGAAATACATGTTGCTTGTCCACGCCTTCTTGCACAAGAGGTCTTTTGAAGAGGGCTATTCCTCGTGGGGAGAGGTATAACTCTTGAGCAAGAAGCTCTCTTTTCCGATGCTGTATTGTAAATGTACTTGCGCAAGAACGTGCGTGTAGTGCAGATGCTCTGCAGGTTTTTGCGCAACAACATGATGTACTGAGAGAGAAGTGGCAGCATCAAAAGGAGAGGGGCATCAGGTGCCAAAGTAGCTCAGTGGGGAGAGTGTTAGACTGAAGATCTAAAGGTCCCTGGTTCAATCCCAGGCTTTGGCAAAAGCCTTTGTTCTTGAGGCTTGTCCTGTCTTTGGCTCCTCTGTGAAGAGCCCAGCTGTGCCTCCTGGAAGTGAGTTGTCTGCCCTGCTGCTCTACCTAGGAGCCAGCAAATCCTGCCTCTCCTGCTTCCTCTTCTAGGGAAGGAAAAAGGAGCTCTCCTTAGAGCAGTGTCAAGCCAGCCCCCTAAGAACACCTGCTGAACACCAATACAGCCCTTGCTCTGCCAGCTGAGCTATTGAAGCTCCTCTCTCTCTGCTGCTTTGTCCATCATGGCAGGAACAGAAACCGGGACTCCCCAAATCAGGCTGGGTGCCCAGTAACCCCAGACGGATGTGCACATCCGCATGCTGGCAGCAGCTGTTGTGGGACTCTGCAAATCCACCACTAGACCTATCTCCCTGATCTCCCTGCATGCCAGGCAGCCCACGGGAGGGCTCGGGGGGTGGGTCTCAAGCAGAACAGAGTCTCACTTGGGGGACACTCAGCAAACTGGGCTCTCAGGGGCACAGGGAGAGTTTGGGAGCTCGTTGTTGCTGGGCTGTGGAGTGAAGCCTCAAACCCGCCCCCTCTCCTGTGGGGCCTGTGAGTGTTGCTGCTGAATCTGGGCCCCTGCACCTGGGCAACAGCAATCAAAAGATCTGGGGCCCCACAGAGACCCGCTGGTGGAGCTGGGATTGCGCTGTGTCTTTGCCTGTGGGCTTGGCTGTCTGCAGCCTGGAAACCTCCTGGCTCCTCGCTCCTCAGACCAGTGTGGACGCTCCACTGCTGCTATTTCTAAATAGCTCCTACCCAGGGCCATTCAAAGTCTTTACTCCCCAATGCCCAGTGCCTCCTGGGGCTCTGACTCAAAGTAGAGTCCACTGGCGGCTTCTTGCGCAACAACTCATTTGCGGAAGAGTTCTTGTGCAAAAGGTCTTGCAGAAGAGCACGTCCACACTGCCATGTCCCATGTCCCTTTGTGCAAGAGATGTGCTTTTGTACAAGAGCATCCATGGCAGTGTGGACGCTCTCTGGTGCAAGAAAGCTCTGATGGCCATTTTAACCATAGGGGCTTCTTGAGCAAGAAATTCATGTTGCCTGTCTACACTGGCCTCTTGTGCAAGAGCTCTTGCACAAGCGGGTTTCTTCCCCGTGGGAAGAGGGATAACTCTTCTGGAAGAAGCCCTGTTTTCTGATGCTGTACTGTAAATTTACTGGCGCAAGAACATGCGTGCAATGTAGATGCTCTGCAAGCTTTTGCGCAAAAAGCCTGCAGTGTAGACATAGTCCCCGAGATGGATTGCAGCAGAAATCTCCACCTGAGTGAAGACATGGCCTAATGGTGAAATTAGTTAGACACCGACGATGGCTATGTCTACACTGGCGCAATCTTGCGCCAGAAATATGCAAATGCAGCTAAGCATGGAATATCATGAGCCTCATTTGCATGTCTAATGAGCCACCATTTTTGAGAAGAGGCTCATTAGACATGCAAATGAGGCTCAGCAATATGCCTCATTTGCATATTTCTGGCACAAGATCAGGCCAGCGTAGACATAGCCTAGCAGTCCCACTGCTGGTAACTCACAGAGGCCCTTGTTGCCCTAGGAAGGGTGTGTCCAAAACACAGGCCTCACTGTGAGCAGGATTTGAACCTGCACAGAATAATCCTATTGGATTTCAAGTCTAACACCTTAACCACTCGGCCATCACAGCTGCAGGTCATTGGGAGCCAGGGAAACTGATAAATAATCCCAGTGCGCAGTCCTAACATCACCCTCCACAGAATTCACACAGCAAACCATTTCAACAGCTGAGCAGAGGAGTCCTGGCTGTTCTGATCTTAGGCTGCCTTGGAGGTGAGTTCTGCTTCAAGGTCTTCTCTCCTCCTTCTTGGTCTTCCTTTTCCTCTTCTCTTCTCCCCTTTTCCTTCTTCTTCCTGATCTCCTTCTTGGACCCTGGTTTATATAGAGAAACTCAATACTGCTTAGTTCTACTTTAACCAATTATTTCAGTATAATTTCACTAACCAGTCACAACATACTGTAACAGAATTACCTAACCAATCAAACTCCACCGCCTTAGTTGATTTACACCTAGCAAAATCAATTATACAGCAGACAGAAAGAGATCCAAACCAGACTATCACACAGACAAACAATAGGAAAGTGAGGACATTAATCATAGAATGCCCATTGCACAAACACAGCTATTGGTAAGCAGTCTTTTACCAGACAAAATGATGTTAATTAAGTTTTCTCTAGTCACCTTGAGATCTGTTTCCTGCCTGGTGACAATGGGTGCCACTAGGATAAGACACCCCCCCCCGCCTTGAGTAACACTATTTAAATGTCATATAGCTGGAATATGAGCATGCGACTCCAAGCTTTACAGCCAATTGCTGCTGCTCTTCCATCTGGCTACAAAAGAAGGCTTCAGTTTAGACCTACTGAATACCTACAGGCCTTCCAATAGGGTTACAGAAAAACTACAGTGCTACATAGGACCTTTCCAGGCCAAAGATAGCAGGATCCACAAGCACAGTTAAATGGAGATAAATGCAACTGCAAAGGGGACTCAACCCCTTACTCTTTCAAGCCAAACTCAGACACCTTATCCTTTAGACCACACACTCTTGTGTTGGCTAGAATAGGACTTCCTGAAATGTGTAAGTAGGGAGTAGTCTCCCTAGTCCATCGGGTTTTATTATTTTCCTTGTTTGGGGGTTAGAAATCACGTCTGAGCTGGTGAATTATTCTTATTTTGTGTAACTAAGGATTGCAGCCCAGGGATTTTTCCTGAGTCTGTTACTTCACGGCTATCTACCACCTGCATCTCTTTTCTGTAAAAGCTCATGCAAATGAAGTGCAGATTAGCATATTGCCATGCTCATTTGCATAATTAATTGGGATCCATTTTTGCGCAAGAGGCTTTTGCGCAAAGAGGAGCTGTGTAGCCTGGGGCCACAAACAAGCTTGGAGCAGGGACCAGGCATGAAGCCTTTTCCTCTACAGCTGTGAGACACAAAGGCAGGAATGGGGCCAAGTGCAAGTCAGGCAGAGGGGGGCAGGCAAAGCTCATCTTGCCTTGCAGGGCCACTGGCAGCAGCATCTCTCTTGTATACTGCTGCGGAGAAAAACATGCCTGAGAGAAGTGTCAGCCTCCAACTCCTTCAGGCAGTTGTCGAAGTAGCTCAGTTGGGAGCGTGTTAGACTGAAGATCTAAAGGTCCCTGGTTCAATCCCAGGTTTTGGCGGAAGCCTTTGCCAATACGGCTTAGTCTGTTTTGGCATCTCTGGTAAGCAAACATCTGGGCCTGTGTTTTGGCAACACCCCTTCCTAGGGCAACAAGGTACCCAGACCCTGAGGCTACGTCTAGACTGGCATGATTTTCCGCAAATGCTTTTAATAGAAAAGTTTTCCATTAAAAGATTTGTGGAAAAGAGCGTCTAGATTGGCACAGGCGCTTTTCATAAAAGCACTTTTGGGCAAAAGAGTCCGTGGCCAATCTAGGCAGCTTTCTTAAAAAGCCCTGATCACCATTTTCGCGAGCGGGGCCTTTTTGCGCAAAACAAATCTGAGCTGTCTACACTGGCCCTTTTGCGCAAAAGCTTTTGCGCAAAAGGACTTTCACCTGAACAGGAGCAGCATAGTATTTGCGCAAGAAGCACTGATTTCTTACATGAGATCGTCAGCATTCTTCTGGAAATTCAAGAGGCCAGTGTAGACAGCTGGGACTAGCTGGGAGGAGGCTGGTGGAAAGGGGAGGAAGGGGAAGGAGGGGCTCAGGCTTGGACTAGCCACTGACTCGGGTGGTCCCACTGCCTCATACACAGGGAGCTCGGCAGCCATGGCATGGCTCCAGGGGGAGAAGCTGGAGGAGGAGGGGCAGGTGTGGGTTCAGGGGACTTGAACAGGAGAGAATTTGGGTTTGGGTTGGGGAGCTGCCAGGCTATTGAAGCAGGCAACCAGGTGATTGGCAGCAGTGCTATGGGCTGCGCACGCTCTAAGCCTCCTGGACATATTGAGCCTCCCTCTGTGGCTTGTGCTGGGGAGCCTGCCCCCCACAGGGAGCCTTGGGGTAGCCAATGCTGCAGCCCTGGCACTGGCAAGGCAGGGCTCTGACTGCAATTGCTGGGACAGGAGAGCCAGCACCACACACCCTTGTGATTCCCTTGGGATGTCAGCACCTACAGAGCCTGAGGATGCAACCTCTGCAGCTCCTGCAGCGTTAGGGTATGTGGGCATCAGGTGCTTCTCACTTGTAGTTTCCTTCTTTCCAACACTCCTCCCCAATCAGCCTTTTTCTGAACCAGCAGTTCTATGAGTGGCCAGAGGAGGCCTCTTCTGTGTCCCAGAGACACATAGGAAAATGTGATCAAAAGGCACCACTGGGAGTTGAACCCAGGATCTCCTGTTTACTAGACAGGTGCTTTAGCCAGCTAAGCCATGGTGCCCTCCTTGGGAAATTTGGTGAAACTGGTCTACTCTATGGTCCCAGAAAACATCTTTGACTCCCAAAGTGCAGCCATTCCCCATTTCCCTCCTGCCCTGGTGGTGTCTGGCTCCCTGGGCACAGAGAGCTACAGCTCAGTGGGCAGAGGCTCTAACATGTACATTTCCCCAGCCGCTGGGGCTGTAGAGTTGTCCTTGAGATTTGGAATAGTCGGGGGAAGGGAGAAGTGCAGCAAACATTGATCATCTGGCTTGTAAATCCCTTGGTCCTAGGGTTTGGGTTGGAGTGCCCAGGAGGGGACCCGGTCTTCTTCAATTTGCTCCTTTCCTGAGGGCACAGAATTAAGGAAAGAGAATTTCGTAACCCCACAGCAATCTGCGTTGGCCAAGGAGTTAGTAACAAAATTTTTGTCAACATTTAAGTAGAGGCAAGGAAACCCTCAGAGGTGTTTCTGTGTGTTTGTAGACTGAGGTTCATTCAAGTGGTTTGTTTTTTGTGGACCTGCCCCGACCACACCCCTAGAGACTCTGGAACAAAGAAGACACATGAGAAGAACCCAACTTTCTTCCTTTTGCTGTGACATGGATGGATCTAGCTCAGGTTTCACTCAAGGGGTCCGTCTGCACATGAAGTACCTGTTACAGCACCTGTGCGCCTTTGCCCCTCATCAGCAATGACATATACTTGAGGGAGCACGTACCCCAAGACATGTAGAAGGGACAACCTGGACCAGCCAGCATTAGTCAGGCACCCTTTGATAGCTCAGCTGGCAGAGCGGAGGACTGTAGTGTGTGCTTGACAAGTGATCCTTAGGTTGCTGGTTCAACTCCGGCTCAAAGGAGAAATTGTTTTTCCTCCGGCCTGGCCTTAGCAGAAGGCAACCAAGGTGGTTGCCTTGGGTCCATGTCTTCAGAGCCCTCCACTGCAATTGACAGAAAGATTGTGGGTACAAGCTGCCAATCACATTTCTTGGGCTGTGCAGGTTCTGCCCACACACAAAAGTTCTTTTGGAACAATGGCCATTATTCCACAACAACAATGCAAGAGTCTACACAGCAATTCTGTTATTTTGAAATAATTCTGAAGTAACAGACAGCTTATTCCGACTTCTGCAAACCTCATTCTACGAAGAACAACACCTATTCCAAATTAGCTATTTCAAAATAAGGCCTGTGGAGATGCGCCACTGCTGCTAGTTTGAACTAGCCCCTCCCCAGGGCCATTCTAAGTTATTTTTCCTGGGGCTCTAAATCGAGATAGCTTGTCTACATTGGGGAGCCTGCTCGGACTCTTTTGAGGTTTCCCCTGCAGTGTAGCGGTGCTATTTCGAAATAAGCTATTTTTGAATCACTATTTGAGACCAGCTTATTCCAAAATAAATGTGCCGTGTAGACGTAGCCAGAGAGATGAAGCAGCGGGGGGAAGCCAGGAGCGCAGAGGCCAGCCTGAGAGCTGAATATCCCAGGTGCCCCACGCGCAATCTGCTCTATGGGTCCCATGGTGTAAGGGGCACCACTCAGGACTTTGAATCCTGCAAGCTGAATTCAAATCTCAGTGGGTCCTGCTGGTGGTGGGGCTTGTTGTTATGAAGTTTCTCACACTGCATGGCTATGTCTATGCTGCAGGCTTTTTTGCACAAGAACCGCTGTTCATGTGCAAAAACTTGTGGGGTGTCTACCCTGCATGTGCATTCTTGTGCAAGAAAATGTAGAGTAAACCATTGGAAAAGAGGGCTTCTTGTGTAAAAGTTATTCTTCTCCCCATAATGAACAAGCCCTTTTGCACAAGACAACCAGGGAGTGTGGACAGGCAACAGGGATTTCTTACACCAGAAACCCCTATGGCTAAAGTGGCCTTGAAAGGTTTCTTGCCCAAGAGAGCATCCACACTGCCATGGATGCTTCTTACAAGGAGATATACCACCCCATAAAGCTAGAGGAGACCTTGAGAGGTCATCTAGTCCAGCCCCTTGCACTCATAGCAGGGCTAACGGCCATTCTTGACAGATTTGCCCCATATGCCTCAATGGCTCCCTCAAGGGCTGAGCTCACAAGCGTGGGTTTAGGGAGCTAATGTTCAAACCACTCAGCTATCCCTCCCTCTTGGGGGAAAGTGTATGGCTGTGTGGACCTGCTCTTGCACAAGAACTCTTGCCCAAAACAGTTCTCGTGCAAGAAGCCTGCGGTGTAAATGGAGCCTAAAGTTTTTCATATTTTTTTAAATATTTCAAACAGTTGTTCAATGTGCCCCAGGCCTGGAATGGTGCTGCAGCCGCCTCCCTCGCTACGGTCGCTGGCTCCGTGTGCACTGGCCTTCTGTCTGGGTGCTGCCAGGGGGGTGAGAGGTGGCGGGTACCGACGGGTAACAGGTGCCAAGGCGCATACAGAGAAGCCAGCGCCTGCGTCTCTGCAAGTGACCTCACTTTGCACACCTCAGCTTTTAGGAAACACTCTCCTCCTGTCTGCACCTAACACCAGTGTCACTGTCTGCTCCTGAGGGGTCCTGTCTGGGGGAAAATGGCAATTCTAGGGGACACTTGCCCAGTGTTCAAACATCTCACAGATGCCATGGCAAAAAGGAAGCCAAAGATATGTTGCATCTGGTAGGCAACATCACAACTGTCACCCCAGATGGGACTTGAACCCACAATCTCTGGCTTAGGAAGCCAATGCCTTGTCCATTAGGCCACTGGGACACAGGACAGTAAAGAGTCACAAATTCCCTCTTCCAAATGCACATTCCTCAACTTTTAGGTGTCAGATTCGAGCCCTAGGATGGCGCCAGAAACACAGGAAGGGCTGATCACACCCCTCTGAAAATCAGCTCTCAGGAGGCACCTCCAGCTGCACCCAGAGTGTGGGTCACCCCACACTAGCCATGGGCGAAACTCAACACCTGGACATCTCGTCTCCTCCCGAAGCCAGGGGCTTGTCTCACAGCTGCAACCTCAGCACTCTGGTGCTCACGCTGCTCCTGGGAAGGGAGTGGGTCCCACAGGGGATGGGGTTGGGTGGGAATGGCTGCTTGTTACTGAAGGGAAGGATAAAACACAGCCACATTGCCAGGGCAGGGAGAGTGGCTGGGGCTGGCCTGGTGGTGCCGTGGGATGTCCCTGGGGAGCTCTGCAATGTGACCCTGGGCTCCCAAGGCAGCAAGTGCAGAATCCCCCTTGGCGAGTGCGAGAGGCTGCGACTGCCCTGGTCTGAATCCGGGTGAGGGGCGCAAGTGCCCCACTGCCGGAGTGTCAGAGCCCCTGTCAATCGGCCTGTGTTTGTCCCCTCCCCCACCAGGCGGGGCAGGGCCCACGCTCCCACCACGGAGTTACAGGCACGTCTCACGCACCCAGAGCACTGGGATGACCATGGAGCAGGACTCAGTGGCCAGTGTGTGGGACCCACGAACTCAGAGTGGGAGTCAGAGTCGCCTTGCCGGTGCCAGTCACAGCAGCCTCTGCACCCGCTCCAGGGTTCTGGTTTCCTTCTCCCTAAGGAGCCTCCCCAATCAGCCTTTTCCTGAACCAGCAGGGCCAGGGGAGGCCTCTTCTGTGTGCCACAAGGGCATAGGAAAATGTGAGCAAAGGCCACAGCAAAGCACCAGTGGGAGTCAAACCCAGGATCGCCCATTTAGGAGAGAAAGAAGGGGCTGGGGTGCTAGAGGCAGGATCTGACTGGGAGACACTCCCAGCAGCCAAGCACATTTCTCAGGCAGCCCCTTCCTCCGAGGCCATAGGGTCATACACCTGGGTGAATAAGAGCTTGTGGAGATGGGCCAGGGCTTCAAGCAGGCAGCTCCCATTGGCCACAAAGAAGCTTGGAGCAGGGACCAGGCATGAAGCCTTTTCCTCTACAGCTGAGACACACAAAGGCTACGTCTAGACTGGCATTATTTTCCACAAATGCTTTTAACAGAAAAGTTTTCCGTTAAAAGCATTTGCGAAAAGTGTCTAGATTGGCACGGACGCTTTCATAAAGCACTTTTTGTGGAAAAGCCTCCGTGCTAATCTAGGCGCTTTCTGCAAAAAGCCCGATCGCCATTTTACGCAATCGGGGCTCTTTTATAAAACAAATCTGAGCTGTCTACACTGGCCCTTTTGCGCAAAGCTTTGCGCCAAAGGACTTTTGCCCAAGGGAGCAGCATAGTATTTCTGCAAGAAGCACTGATTTCAGACAGTAGGAAGTCAGTGTTCTTGTGGAAATTCAAGCGGCCAGTGTAGACAGCTGGCAAGTTTTTCCACAAAGCAGCTGCTTTTGGAAAAACTTGCCAGTCTAGACACAGCCAAAGGCCCAGTTGGGTGGCTTCATGGGCTGGATCCAGCCCGCTGGCCTGTATTGCCCAGGCCTGGCTTCTAGAAACTTGGGTCTGGGCTGGGAGGCGGTGCTGTGGAAAGACCAGTCTTGCCTTCCTGGGCAGGGCATGATGACGTCCATTTTGTGCAGCATGGCTGCCAAACATCCCACACAAAGAATTACAGGCCAGGGAGCTCTGCATCCAACAGCTGAAGTTGCTCCCTGGGGAGAACAAATCAAATCTAAAGGTCCCTGGTTCAATCCCAGGCCTTTGTATGTGATAACATGTGGCAGGAACCTCTCTGCTAACCTGGTGTTACTCCTGTGTTTGATCATTACCTTACCTCTTTTGGCCACAGCCTGGCATTGAGAAATCAAGATCATGTCATTAGCCCTGCCCCCCAACTTCTTCTTGTGAGTTTCTGCTTCCTTGATTAATACCCACCCAGTGCTGGCCCTAGATATGGAACAGGGCTGTGGGCTGATGGGGATGTGTTTGGATAATCTCATGTGACCTTACCTGGGGCCAGCCAGCTAAGCAGGAGGGACATGGCAACGTTTCTCCTTCCTCTGCCGGAGAGGAGCCAGCTCATTCCCATGAGCCCACATACAGATGGGGCAGGGTCTGGAGGTGAAGCAGCTGAATGGAAAAAGCCAGGAGAGCAGCGTATCAGCTACCAGCTGAGAACCTCAAGTACAAAGCTGTGTGATGGTCCCATAGTGTAAGGGGCAGGGTTAGGATTTTAAGCCCTACAAGCTGAGTTCAAATTTCAGTGGGACCTGCTAGTGAAATGTTGGCTTTTGTCAATCCTTGAAAATTGATCTTCTTGCCTCTCTCACTCAATTCTACTTTCTCAATTTAAGGACTCTGGAGAAAACTCACAAAAATCTATTCCAGTGGTGCAATGAATCAGTGGACAGTACTTATAAGGCAGTGTGCATAGGAGACATGCTGAGGTTGTGAGTTCAAACCTCACCTGGAGCAATGATTTTCAGGCCCTACTGGGCTGTCCCCTTCCAGTGAACCCTGTAGGAGCTGGGATTCCAGCTCAGAAGAGACTTTCACTCAAAATTGCCCCTTCAGGTATTATGGCCTCATCAGAGTGAATGGTGGGTGGCCAGGATCTAAGGCCAAGTGGCTTCCAGGGTCTTGTTACCCATCTTCTCCCCTTACCCATCAGCAGCAGCAGGTGCTCTCCCTTCCAGCCATTGAGTCAGCTCTGGCAGGGAGGTAGGAAATGGGGCAAAGTAGCCAGACAAGCTGAGGCAGGCAGGAAAATTCTGATCTCTGCATCTCCCCATGTGATCACATCTGGCACGCTAATTCCTAACCTATTTTGAAATAACAGGTGCTGTCTAGACACAGTTCTTTCAAAATAAAACCCTTCATTCTAAATAACCCTTACTCCTTATGAAATGAGGTTTAAGGGTTAGTTCTGAAGAAGGGTTTTATCCTGAAATAAGTGTATCTAAACAGTGTTTTTTATTTCAAAATAAAGTATTTCAAAATAGCAGTGGTCTGTGAATATGCAAATGAAGTGCAGGATATTTAAATCCCAGCTTCATTTACAATTTTGAGTCTCTACATTTGCATCCCTCGCAGATTCTCTGGGCACTGACACTCCCTGGGAATCACAAGGGCATGTGGTGCTGGCTCTCCTGGTCCCAGCAATTGCAGTCAGAGCCCTGCCTTGCCAGTGCCAGTCACAGCAGCCTCTGCACCTGCTCCAGGCTTGTGGTTTCCTTCTTCCCAACACTCACCCCAATCAGCCTTTTCCTGAACCAGCAGTTCCATGGGTGGCCAGGAGGCCTCTTCTGTGTCCCAGAAGGGGACAGGAAAACATGAGCAAAGGCTACAGCAAGACACCACTGGGATTTGAACCCAGGATCTACTGCTTACAAGGCAGGCACTTTAACCAGCTAAGCCATGGTGCCCTTTTTGGCTACAGCCCCAATATAGAGCTTTTCCCGGATAACTTTTGTATCTGGGAAAAACTCTGCTCCATCCATGGAACGGGTCAACTTTTTGAGATCAGTTTCCAAGAAAGTGGGCGTGTTCTTCGGAAGCCCTGTATTCCTCATTTTATTAGGAATAAGGACTCTTCTGAAAGAGGAGGTTTTCCCACATTTGGGCCTGTGTAGAATGTTTCAATGTCTCTAGGGGTGCAGAAGGGCAGACCCCGGTTGAGTGCATCTTGGTCCAGCCTCTCACTTGTGCTGCTCGCTTTCCCAGACTGTTCCTATGCCCAAGGCAATAGCTGCACACCCAATGGATGGGTTAGCAGAGGCCAGGGGCAATAGGCAGAGCCTGGCAGCTGCTGGGACCGGACCTGAGGGCATCAGGGAAGCAGCGAGAAACACAAACTCAGCCCCTGCATCTCTAGCCAGGCTGGTAGGTTTCATGGCCCCAGCTCATCTGAGCCAGCCAGATGAGCGGCTGAGCGCCAGTGGGCATTAGACACCCAGCAGAAGGCACAAAAATCTGTTCTCACCAGCCTGACAACAAGAAACTAAAGCAGGAGGGTTTTGCAACAACCAGCCTAGGAAAATCCACTGACAGTTGAACTCAGGTTGCAAAGTTCAGAGCCCTGAGTGCTGTCCCTTGCAGCATGGGACAAACAGCTGATGTTTTTGGTGGGCACCTGGGGCTCTCAGCTCTCAGGCTGCCTCTGCTCTCCTGGCTCCCTCCAGCTGCCCCATCCCAGCTGCTTGTTTATTTTTTGTTTTTATTTAAGTACCAACTCTAGTAGAAGCCGTGTGACACTCTCCCCTCCCCCATCACGGCATGGACAGGTCGCCACCCCCAACCAGACTCTGAAATGGCCCCCTGCATTTCCCCTGGCCCCATGGGGCTGGCAGGAAAGAGGCCCAGGGCCAGGCTGGAGCCAGGGGAAGCAGAAGGCAGGGAGATCCCCAGTCTAAACAGCTCCTTTTTGTGCAAAAACCTCTTGTGCAAAAACGGGCCCCAATTAATTATGCAAATGAGCATGGCAATATGCCAATCTGTGCTACATTTGCATGAGCTTTTGCGGAAGAGAGATGCAGTATGGAGATAGCCTAGGTGGTGGATAGCCATGAAGTGACATAGACTCAGGAAAAATCCTGGGCTGCAATCCTTAGTTACACAAAATAAGAATAATTCACCAGCTCAGATGTGATTTCTAAACTGACAAACAAGGAAAATAATAAAACCTGATGGACTAGGGCAGTGGTCCCCAACGTGGTGCCCATGGGCGCCATGGCACCCGCTGGGCCATTTATGTGCACCC
The DNA here is from genome assembly GCA_019425775.1 of Rafetus swinhoei. Taxonomy (NCBI): domain Eukaryota; kingdom Metazoa; phylum Chordata; order Testudines; family Trionychidae; genus Rafetus; species Rafetus swinhoei. Next base: position 33,706,325 of record CM033444.1, on the reverse strand, counting down.
GTGGAGCAATCTGGGCTGGCCCCACCCCCAGGCGTGCAGCAGGTCCGCACATGGGCGGCCCCTGCCCCGGGGTCACGGCACATGCTGGTGCCAGCCCCAGGCACATGGCGCCTGGAAAGCCCCTGCCTGGGGTCGTGACACATGCCAGTGCCGGCCCTGGCCCCAGCCCGGGTGTGCGGCCCCAGCCTGGGGTTGCAGCACATGCCGGTGCCGGCCCTGGCCCCGAGGTTGCGGCACAATCCAGTGCTGGCCCTGGGCGCATGGCGCATGCCAGCCCTGCCCCAGGCCCGTGGCCTGTGAGTGGCCCCACCCCAGGCGCCTGGCAGCCCCAAAACGTTGGGGACCACTGGACTAGGGAGACTTTTCCCTATCCACACATTGCAAGAAGTCCAATTCTCTGCAAGGCAAGACTGTGTGGCCTAATGGATAAGGCGTCTGACTTGGATCAGAAGATTGAGGTTTGAGTCCCTTCACAGTTGCATTTACCTTCCTTTGTCTGTGCTCATGAATTGTGATGTTGCTGCCCTGGAAAGGTCCCATGTGACAATGTGGTTTTCTATAACCCCATTGGAAGGCCTATAGCTGTTCAGTAGGTCTAAACTATGGAGGATATTGTGGAAGGGGGAGTTACTGGCTGTTGAAAGCAGGGCTGGTGGTGGCAGCAGGGATTGCCAGGAGAGAAGCTGTCTGCTAGGCTGGGTTGGCCTGGCCAGGAGGGGGAGAGAATCAGCCAGCAGGAGGGGACTGATCAGGTTGCGCACAGATCCTGAATAAAAATTGAAAAGCAGTGCCTTTTAAATATCCCCACTGCTGACAGTGAGGTTTAAAGTCACTACAATGTGTCAGAATGGAGAGAGCCTGGTGCATTCACCATCCGGAATGAGAATATAGATAAAAAAATTCCAAAGATAGTGTCTGCTTTCTGAAAATAAACGAGCCCCTTTTCAGTACACGATGTGGTGGTGCATGGTCCTGGTGAAACACGAAGGAGTCTGGCCTCCTACTTCCATTCTGCCACCCCCTCGAGTAGTATCGTTTGTCCATGTGATAGTCTGGTTTGGATCTCTTTCTGTCTGCTGTATAATTGATTTTGCTAGGTGTAAATCAGCTAAGGTGGTGGGGTCTGATTGGTTAGGTCATTCTGTTACAGTATGTTCTGATTGGTTAGTGAACTTATACTAAAATAATTGGTTAAGGTAGAACTAAGCAGTATTGAGTTTCTCTATATAAACTGGGGTCCAAGAAGGAGACCAGCAAGAAGGAAAAGGGGAGAAGAGAAGAGGAAGGAAAAGGGAAAGGAAGACCAAGAAGGAGGAGAGAAGACCTTGAAGCAGAACTCACCTCCAAGGCAGCCTAAGACCAGAACAGCCAGGACTCCTCTGCACAGCTGTTGAAATAGTTTGCTGTGTGAATTCTATGGCAAGTGATGTTAGGCCTGTGCACTGGGATTATTTACCAGTTTCCTGGTTGCAACCTGCAGCTGTGATGGTTATGGCATTGGATTTAAAGGCCAATAGGGTTTCCCTGTGCAGGTTCAAATCTTGCTTACAGTGAGGCTTGTGTTTTGGACACACCCCTTTCTAGGGCAACAAGGGCCTCTGTGAGTTACTAGCAGTGGGGCTGTTAGTATGGGCATCTAACTAATTGCACCATTAGGCCATGTCTTCACTCAGGTGGCGATTTCTGCTGCAATCCATCTCCGGGGCTATGTCTACGCTGCAGGCTTTTTGCACAAAAACTTACAGAGTGTCTACACTGCATGCATGTTCTTGTGCAAGTAAATACAGTGTCAGAAAACAGGGCCTCTTCCAGAAGAGGTATTCCTCTCCCCATGAGGAATAAACCCTCTTGTGCAAGAACTCTTGCGCAAGAGGGCAGTACAGACAGGCAACATGAATTTCTTGCTCAAGAAACCCCTATGGTTAAAATGGCCATCAGAGCTCTCTTGTGCAAGGAGTGTGCACACTGCCACAGATGCTCTAAAAGCACATCTCTTGCACAAAAGCACATGGCCGTGTGGACGTGCTCTTGTGCAAGACCTTTTGCACAGGAACTCTTCCAAAGAGTTGTTGCACAAGAAGCCGCCAGTGGACGCTCTTCCTTGACTTAGAGTCACCAAAAGCTTGAGTCTAAACGACAGTAGCGGAATTAGCTCAACTGACAAAGAGTTTGCTTAGTATGTGAAATGTAGCTGGATTGATACCCATGTTCTCCAACAACCTGTAGGTTACTTTCTTTTTTTTGTTTTTGCAAGCAGAGGGCCAAGTGCCTGCAGTGGCCCCTCCCTCTTACTACTCACTCACCTCAAAAGCCAGCCACAGCTTAGCTCCAAATCTGTAAACCCCATTGCCCGAGGGATAACGCCTCTTCCGAAATAGCTATTTTGCAATAGAGGCCGGAGTGTCGATGCTCCACTGCAGCTATTTCGAAATAGCACCTGCCCAGGGCCAGTCAAAGTAATTACTCCCCAGTGCCTGCTGGGGCTCTAAGTCGAGGCTTCTCTGTAGTGTGGACACGCTACTTTGAAACAAGCTATTGAAAAACAAGCGCACTGTGTAGACGAACCCTGAGAGCTGAGTGAAGCTGTTAGTGTCCCTGCTCCTGGCACAATCCCATTGGCTGGTTTCTGGCCATGTGAAGCACCATCCCCTCTCCACTCAGGCTCTTATTCACCGACCCACATGGCTCCTGCGGCCTGTGCGGGGGGCAGGGCAGGCTGCCTGAGAAATGTGCTGGGCTGCTGGCCGGGAGTGAGCCAGGTAAGTCTCCCAGCTAGAGCCTGCCTCTGGTACACGAGCCCCTCCCTTCCCTCAACCCACTAGTACCCCACGTAAACCAAACCCTCTGTTCCCCTCCTGAACTCACACCCCTCCCAGATCCTGCACCCCAATCCTCTGCCCCAGGTCACAGCTCAACCCCCTGCAACCGTTCCTGCACCCCAGTCCTCTGCCCCAAGCTCCTGTCTACACCCACCCTCCATCCCAGACCCCCACCTCCTCTGTTAATAGCATGGAAAAGTGCAGCCCTGGGCGTGGTTCCCAGTTCTTCCCCACCCCTGGTCTCAGCTTGCAACAGCCCAGCCCCACAGCTGCTGAATGAGCCCTGCCCAGCCAGGGCCTCAGGACTCTGCCCACGAAGCTGCCATGTCTTCTCCAGAGCCCTTAAGCTGGCACCAGGGAGGCCTGAGTCCAGGCAGTGCCCAGTGGAGCCCAGTGAGGGCGGAGGGAAGGGCTGGTACTTGGGGAAGGGGACGGGAGCTGTTCTGAAAGGCTGCAGGTGCCGTTAGACCCTTTTGTCTTTCCCTGTCTCACCCCAGGGCTGAGCAACACTCAGTGTCAGTCTGAGCATCAGTCCTGCTCTGGGACATGTCTCTGTGGCCAGCACCTGCCCAGGTAGCTCTAGCAGTGAGGCCCCTCCCTGGCAGCACCAAGCAGTGAGAGCGGAGTGAAGGGGGGAAGGAGGACCAGGGGGAGAAGGCTCCATGACTGTGTAAGAGGGAGTCTCTGGCCTGGCCAGTGGGGAATGGTTGCCTCTCCGAAGTGGCCAGACCTGGTGGGTCATTTCCCCAGGTTACTGAGTGGGGGGTGGAGTCAGTTCTGTGTTGTCTCCTTCAACAACCAAAGTGAACCAATGGATTTTGTGCTGACCTGACTGTGCGCTGGGCTAGTGCTGTGTGTGCCACAGAGCTTCCTGCAGTGCTGCCCACAGACGAGAGGAGAGGGGCAGTTTGAGTCACCCAGTTCTGCCTCTTCTGAAGGGCTTGTGAAAATGGCAGGTGCTGTCTTGGCAGTGAGGGAGAGGTGGGAAAAGGGCCCTGAGTGAACCTCTTGAGTCACAGCTGCTGTAACAATGAGGTAAGATGAGTGAGTAGGCAGTGAAAACTGCAGCTGGTTTCCCTGACTGGGAATTGAACCTAGACCTTAGCAGTGAAAGTGCTGAGTCCTAGCCACTAGACTGTCAGGGACATATAAACATATCTCTTTCCTTACCTACACTAGCCTTTCACAGACCACTTTCTGTCCCCTTCAGGATGCGGGTCCGTTTTCCATTGTCCAGAGGGGACAAGAGCAGAAACCAAACAGAACATCAGAACAGCCAGACTGGGCCATGCCAGTTGTCCAGCTAGCCCAGGATCCTGTCTCACGACAGCAGCCAATTGCATAGTCCTGAGGGAATCCTCAGGACAGACAGTTGTTAAGTGATCCCTCCATTCCCACCTTATGGAATACACCAGCTAGGGACACCTTCCCTGTCCATCCTGGTTAAATGCCATTGATTGATTTTTCCTGCATTAAATGATCCAGTTCTGTTTTGGACTTTCTTGTAGAGTTCACCTTCACAACATCCTCTGGCAAGGAGTTCCACTGGGTGCAAAAATGCTTCCATTTTAAATTGGTTACTTACCAGTTTCATTCTGTCACCCAGGATCTTGAGTAGGAGAAAAAAAATTCTTATTTGCTTTCTGCACCCCTGTTATCATTAAATAAAACTCTGTCCCATCGCCCCTTAGTCGTCCCTTTCCCAAGCTGAGAAGAAGAAGTTCCATGAACTCCTGGGAGCTGCTGTTCCAAAGAAGAGGCATTTCCGTGGAAAAGATGGCCAAGCCCAATCCCTACACAGAGCCCCAGAAAATACCAATGGACACTGGGCGCTTGTAAAGCTCCTCTCGGGCAGCGCTACTGAATGGATCCGGCTGGCCATCAGGGCTGACTAACGCCATCAACAGACGAGTCCCCGTGAGACTTCTCAGCCCAAGTGCAGAGACTGTGGAGTCTCCCACCCAGCCCAGTGGCAGAGGGGCAGCGCCTGAGGAGGCGGGTCCCGAGGCAGCGGAGACCTTTGAAGGAACGGAGACATAAGGTAAGAAGGAAGGAGAACAAGTCACCTCTTCCCAGGTGAGATGTGGTGGGAAACTACCAGATGCGGTGCAAGCTGAGCTCCAAGGGCTGGTTCCTGCCTGGTGGCTCTTGCAGGGCCTGGCTTGAGAAGCGCCAAGGAGCCGTGTGGCCAGGAGAAAGGGTGCAGAAGGAACGTGGATGAAGGAGCAGGGTGGGGTGTCTGGCAAGAATAGAGGAGCAGGAACAAGGGAGGGTGTCAAAGGAGGCTGAGGGTGCTGGGTGGGAAGAAAGTGAGGGAATGGGTGGCTGGGGTCTGGGCATGAGGCGGGACGTTATGTGGCTTTGTGTCCCCTTGCAGCAAAGGTGACAGCCACACTGCCCCAAAGGTGCACAGCCACAGTAGTGGTACTTCCAGGGTGGGCCCTGGACTGAGTTGCTGCAATGAGCTGGTCCCCCAGAAGGGACTGCTGAGAAGTCTCATTCCCAGCCCTGCCTCCTCCCATCTCAGCCTAACCTGTTTAGCTGTCTCCCACATGCTCCTGAAAGCCAGCACACATGCCGCCCATCCCTGCACCAGAGGGCAGTCCCTGGAACTGCCTTGTGGGCACCAAGGGGAACCGCAATAAGAGAAGACCTTGTGTTTCTGCTTGGCTTTGAACCAGGGACTTTTTGCGTGTTAGGCAAATGCAATAACCACTACACCACAGAAACACATGTAACAGGGTCTTCTGCTGCTGCACTTAAACTTGGGCAAATATTTGGTTGTTAACCCTTTGGCCAACAGAGATTGCTGCGGGGCAAAGGAATTCTTTGTTGTTAATTTTGTGTCCTCAGGAAGGGGCAAACTGAAGGAGGCCGGGCTCCCACCTGGGGACTCCAACCTAAACCCTGAGACCAAGGGGTTTAAAAACCAGAAAATCAAAGTTTGCTGCGTTTCTCCCTCCCACAGTCCAGCAGAACCTCAAAGGCAACTCTGCAGTCCCAGCGGCTGGGGGAGATGTGCATGTTACAGCGTCTGCCCACTGAGCTGTCGCCTTCTGTGCCCAGGGAGCCAGACACCACCAGGGTGGGAAGGCAGAAGGGAAATGGGGAATGGCCGAACTTTGTGAGGCAATGGTGTTATCTGGGACCGTACATAGAATGCTTTACAAGTGGGCCTGAGTAGGGCACCATGGCTTAGCAGGCTAAAGCCTTGCGTAATCAACAGGGTATTCTGGGTTCAATTTCTGGAGTGGCCTTGTTGCCGCCTTTGCTCACATTCTTCTACACCCTTCCGGGACACGGAAGAGGCCCCTCTAGTCACCCATGGAACTGTGGGTTCAGGAAAAGGCTGATTGAAGAGGAGTGTTGGAAAGAAGGAAACCACAGGTGAGAAGCACCTGACGCCCACAGACCCTAACTCTCCATGGCTGCAGGAGCTGCAGAGCTTGCTCCCTCAAGCTCTCTAGGTGCTGATCCCCTCTGGGAATCACAAGGGTGTGTGGTGCTGGCTCTCCTGTCCCAGCAATTGCAGTCAGAGCCCTGCCTTGCCAGTGCCAGTCACAGCAGCCTGTGCACTTGCTCCAGGCTTGTGGTTTCCTTCTTCCCAACGCTCTTCCCCAGTCAGTCAGCCTTTTCCTGAAGCAGCAGTTCCATGGGTGGCCAGGGGAGGCCTCTTCTGTGCCCCAGAAGGACATAGGAAAATGCAAGCACAGGCTACAATAAGTCACCACTGGGATTTGAAACCCGGATCTCCTGTTTATGAGGCAGGCACTTTAGCCAGCTAAGCCATGGTGCTCTCCTCCAAAGTCTCTTTACAACGGTTCTTTATGTTTCCAGACAACACCTTTGACTCCCAGAATGCAGCCATTCCCCACTTCTCTCCTGCTTTCCAGCCCTGGGGGGGTCTGGCCCCCTGGGCACAGAAAGCTACAGCTCCGTGGGGAGAGGGCTTTGGCCTCCTTGATGCTGTTGCAGGAAGGGCTGCTCAGCAGGGATGGGGCACAAGTGTTGAGGAAGGGAAGAGTATTTGGATGCAGACTGGTGAGGAGGCTTTCAAGTAGGCTTGACGGGGGCAGGTGCCCAAAGCCCACAGGTAGGTGAACAACATGGAAACCCGGGAGATGGGTTAGAAATGGGAGAGAGCAGGGGCTGCAACAGCAGATCTAAAGGAGGGACACGGCACCACTGAGAAGTAAACTCTAATCTGTGTCTTAGGGTGTGTCTAGACTACAGGGTGTGTCTAGATCTAAAGGAGGGACACGGCACCACTGAGAAGTAAACTCTAAGCTGTGTCTTAGGGTGTGGACTTTTGTCAACAAAACTAAACCTGCGTCTACACTACCGCTGAGTTCTGTCGACATAACGTCGACAGAACTCAGCAGTTTTGTCGACGCTGGTAAACCTCATTTTAGGAGGAATAATGCCTTTTTGTCGAAAGAGTTCTGTTGACAGAAGGCGTTATTGCATCTAAACTGTCCTTTGCGTCTACACTGCCGTGTTGACAAAGCAGCTTGCTTTGTCGACAGAACTGAATGTAGTCTAGACGCTCTTTGTCGACAGAAGCTTTGTCGACAGTATCTGTCGACAAAACTTCTGTCGACAAAAGCCTGTAGTCTAGACGTACCCTTAGACTCTGGTATAGACACACGGGAACGATGGTTACAGCCACCTCCCCGGGCAGAAGAGGTGCATGAGGCTTTTTAAACAATTAACAAAATCATCCAAAGTGCAGCTGGTTTCACACACACTCAGCCTCACCCACAGCTGGGAGGCAGTTTGCAGTGAGCTGAAAAGAAACAGAAGAGGGGAAACTGGAGCCTGGCAGAACCAAGTCTTGGGATTCTTCTGTGTCCAGATGTGCTAAGCAGCTGGCAGCCAAGCTCCCAAGTGCTGGTCTGTTCCCACCCTCCCCAGGCAGGCAAATCCCCTCTGCTGGGTGTTACAGGCTGGACTTTGCGTGCCTGACTTTTAGCCAGGGAACTGCTCCCTGTGAGACAAACATGACACACCCTATACTGTGGAAACCAGCCTGTTGCCTTATGGAAGAGGGAAGGAGCCTCTGGAAGCACTTAGGCCCTGGCTGACTCTGCCTGTGGAAAAGAGGAAACAGCAAACATCTACAACTGGAGAACATGGGTATCGATCCCACTGCCTTTCACATGCGAAGCAAGCGCTCTACCACTTGAGCTAATTCCCCTGCCTGGAAACAGCTTACCTGCCCCACCCACCGCGTGTTCCAGAGCCCACAACGTCCCTTCTGATAAACCCTCATATAAAAGTCAGCAAATATCCAGAGAAGTTGTGGTTCCCTTTACAAGACTCTGCACAGCTCAGTTCCAATCAGCCGGTATTCCCTAGAGCCCGGAACATCGACCGTGGCAGCGTCACTCTTACGCCTAGTGTAGACACGGCCTTAGAGTGTCACAAACCAGCCCCAGGACACATTCCTGGCTAGGACCAGTCACAGTCTGGGCTCAGTGAGGGTCTGTCCTACCTGAGATTTGTGTGACACAAAAGCCTCCTGTTCCCTGCCCAGTTCCCAACACTGGCTGCAGACCCAGCGATATTTGGTGCCTTGGCTGCTGTCCCTGCTGGCAGGGAGCTGTCCCGCACCCGCAGTTCATCCGCCTCCCGGAGAGGCAGCAGCTCTGTGAGGGGAGAAGCCGGGAATTTCCTGCATGTAAAAACCATCACTGCTGGCTCAGGCTGGGCCAGTGCGCTGGCATCCTCATGTCTGGAGCATCACGCCAGGGAAAAACTGAAACCACATCAGGAGATAACGGGTCAGGGTCCCCCCCGGCAGGAGCTATAGGGAATGTAGGGTACCTCTACTTCTCCCCAGCAGGAAATACTGGACCAGGGGTCCCTCCACCCCTCCCCAGCAAGAGCTACGGGGCCAGGAGACCCTCCACCCCCCAGCAGGAGCCAATGGGTGCCATGGGGGCTCACACACAAACAGGGGTACATGCCCTCAATATTGGTGCCCAGGACAAAACACGCTCTGCTCCTGAAACGGGAACAGTGACTAGCAGTGAGGCCCCTCCCTGGCAGCACCGTGTCAGTGAGACGGTGTCTTCTCAGCCTGGTGCCTCCTGAATGCTGGGAGCAGCTGCCTGGTCCGAGGGGCTGCAGTTCCCTGGAGAGAGGGGCCGGTGGCTGCAGGAAAACCCTTCTGCTGTGTCTGCGGCTGAGCTGCACAAAGGAAGATACAAGATCCCTGGTGGGGTCTTTGCCGGATGAACGTGCCTAAGGAAAGAAGCTGGAAGCGCAACAGACACAGAAAAGGGGCACGTGGGACAGTTTGAATCACACACACGGCTGGTGTCACAGCTCAGCACCAAATAACTAGCCCCCCCCACCCCGGCTCCTCTGGAGTTTCTGCCTCTCATGGGCCTTCTCATCCTCAGGCTCCACGTTGTCTCCAGACAGACCCTGCTCTGCTACAGCCACCTCCCTCTGTCTGTCACTCCTGGGCCTTCTAGAGCAAAATGTGCCCCTTCATTCTGACTTTGGATACTAGGGCTTTTGGCTCTCAGGTCTGCACCTAACACCAGTGTTCACTAGGGAGGGGTTTGAACAGTTTCTGTAGAGAGAGAGAGACAGCCACTGTGGAGCATCCTTGCCAACTGTCTCAGAGCACAAAGGGTATGTCTAGATTGCATCCCTTTTTCGTAAAAGGGATGCAAATTAGACGTATCGCAATTGCTAATGAAGCGGGGATTTAAATCTCCCCCGCTTCATTAGCATAAAAATGGCTGCCACTTTTTTTCGTCACGGAGCTTTGCCGGAAAAAAACGCCTGTCTAGACGTGGATCTTTCGGAAAATAAAGCCTTTTCTGAAAGATCCCTTATCCCTCTTAAAATAAGCCAAAGTCTTTTGTTGGTGAGAGCTAACTGTCACTGCCACATGGGACTTGAACCCACAAGCACCAAGATAGAAAAACCACTGCTTTGCTCATTAGGCTACTGGGGCAGACAAAAGGCAATGCAAGAGACAGAAATTCACCCTTCTAAATGTCCCTTTTTCAACTTTTAGCTTCTGATTAAGCCCCTTTGAAGAAGCCAGATACACAGGAAGGGCTGATCACACCTCTGAAAATCAGCTTTCCATGGGTATCGATAGCTGGCTCCGAGTCATGGGCCTTGACGTCTCGTCTCCCTCCCAAAACCAGGGAAGTGTCTCCCACAGCTGCAGCCTCATCAGGGAGCCGCGCTGGTGCTCACACTGCTCCTGGGGAAGGGAGCGGGTCCCACGGTGGCTGGGGCTGGGTGGGGAATGGCTGGTTGTTACTAAAGGGGATGGATAAAACGCAGTCACATTGCCGAGGGCGTGGGAGGCCGGCCTGGTGACGCCATGGGACGGCCCTGGGGGAGCTCTGCAATGTGACTCTGGCTCCCAAGGCAGCAAGTGCAGAATCCCCCTTGATGAGCACAAGAATTTCCAACCAGCATGGTCCGAATCCGGCTGGACGGCCCCACTGCTGGAGTGTCAGAGCCAGACACTACAGTTACAGGCACGTCTCTCGCACCCAGAAAAATCCTGTCACAAGCTCCCTGTCACTCCCATCATGCAACAGGGCAGGTCCAGCCTGTTCTGTAAAGCCGCTCTGGAAATCAGAGAGCAGCTAAAAGTGATTTTGGGGATTCAAACCAACAGCCTTTGAATGATTAACATGGCACCCACCAAGCACCACTGGTTAGACAGCCAACATCCTCTCCTCTGCTTTGCAGCAGGGCAATTGCTGGGGTAGAAGAAAGGGAAAAGCTGAACCAGAGGAACACACACTCCCCCTCCCACACTCAGACCCCCCCATACCCAGCCCCCTGCCCAGAGCCTCAGCTGTGGCTTAAACCTGGTTCCAGAGAGAAGAGGCCAATGCAAACAGCCCCATGGCAGCGAGGGAGTCAGCACGTCGGTGGGTGGGGCAGGGAGCTGGGGGTCAGATCTTGGCTCTAGCTCACTGAGTGACCTTGGCCAGTTCAGTGAATCTCTCCCTGGCTCTATGGCCGTGTCTGTTCAGCAGGGACAGCAACACAGGAGGGCCCCTGGCCTAGCAACATGTCACCCTGAGCAGCCTCTGATGTTCTCTGCGTGAGCCCCAGAACCAGCCCTGAGTGAGGGGGGCAGGGAAAGCAGCTCACAGACGCCAAGGGGCTGGCCAGGGGCAGGATATGAGCCTGCAAAGCAACAGTGGGTGGGTGGAGCAGGGAGCTGAGGGCAGATCTGGGCTCTAACTCACTAGGGGTGCGTCCCATAGCTCAGAATAAGCAATGCAATTGTGTAGCTTATTTTGAGTCAATTTTGAAATAGCTTATTTTGTAATTTGGCACTAGCTACACAGCACTTATTTCGAAATAAATCGCTATTCCGAAACATCCCTCACTCCTCGTGCCATGAGGTTTGCAGGAACGTCGGAATAGCGAGCCCGTTATAGTTTGAAACAAGGGGCTTGCTCAGTGGCCCCCTCCCTCTTCCTACCTGCTCTTCCAAAAGAGACAGACCTGGCTCCCCTTTCTTTTCCCCCAGCAATTGCCATGCTGCAAAGCAGAGAGTGGGGATATCAGGCTCTGTGGTGCAATGGGACGCATGTTGGACTTTTAAGCTGTAATGAGCCCATCTAGATGTTCAAAGGTTGTGGGCTCAACTCACATGAGTGTCACTTCAGCTGCTTTCTCATTTCCAGGCTGCCTTTTACAGACCAGGCAATCCTTAGGCTGGCACTGGGTTGGGCTTGAGTCCAGATAGTTCCCAGGAGACCCCACTGAGGGTGGAGGGAAGGGCTGGTTCTTGGGGGTGGGGATAGGGGTTGTTCAGAAAGGCTGCAGGTACCGTTAGACCCTTTTGTCCCTCCCTGTCTCCTACTAGTGCTGAGCAACACTCAGGCCATGTCTACACTACACTGCTATTCTGGAAAAAGCTATGCACATTTTGAAACTCAATTTGTGCAGCTTTTTTTGCTGCTTTTTTTGGAAGAGGCTTTTCCAACATTTGGCCTGTGTACACTGGGCAAGTCACACAAGGGAGGCAGCAGGCAGAGCCAGCCCAATACACCAGCCTCCCAGGGCAGGGGAGGCCAAGCCACAAGCCTCCAGTAGCTGCCTGGCCTGATTCATCTCCCTTCCCCGGGCTGTCACCAAAGACTTCACAAGTGTTAGACAAATGTGATAACCACTACACCACAGAAACACACTTTGGGAGTGGTGGAACTTGGATGACTGTTCTGCTCCTAGCTCTTTCCAACACCCTGCTCTGCAGGGAAGGGGGATGCACTTTGTGAACACTCCACCTCTTGTTCTCATGGAAGCGACTAACCCGAGCTGCCAGCTCCTCATTTCTTCACCAGCCCCTTGAGATTTGTAGCTCAAAACTGGAGCTTCTGTGGAAGGAGGTGAAGCTACAGAAGCTGACGGGGGACAATCAGCGGGCAGAGGGTTATTTTTTCTCCTCCCTGGGCTGATGTGGCGAGAACTAAAGAGAAAAAAATCCTCTTCCCTTCTCCTCAGAAGATAGAAATTGCAGCTTGTTCCCCTCTCCTTGGTTCTACTGAAGCTGGATCCCAGGACTAGACTTTTTCTTTCTAAAACCCTGGTGAAAGCTGAAAGTGAATTGCTTGTAGACTGAGAATGTGAGTTAAAGAGGAGCAGCGCCCAGCATGGGGCTTGAATCCATGACCCTGAGATTAAAAGTCTCATGCTCTACCAACTGAGCCAGGCTCCTATTTTATCACACCCCAGGGCCATCTCTCCAGTGACAGGTGAAGGGGCCCATTTCAGGATTTCTTTTAGCACAGCAGCAAGGGGAGATGGAGGAAAGTCAAACCCCTTTGCAAGCTAACCTGCCTAGGGCTATGTCTACACTTGTTGCTCTTGCGCCAGAAGGAGCATCTACACTGCCCCTTCTTGCACAAGAAAAACCCTCTTGCGCAATGCTGTTACACCTATTACTTTTCAGGAAGAACGGCATTGTTCAAGAGGGGTTTTCTTGCACAAGAAGGGGCAGTGTAGACGCTCCTTCTGGCACAAGAGCCTCTTCTGAAAAAAATGGTGGCTCATTAGGTATGCAAATGAGGCTCGGCGATATTCCATGCTTAGCCTCATTTGCATATTACTCGCGCAAGACGCCGTGAGTGTAGACATAGCCCTGGGCAGGTTAGGCTGAGATGGGAGGAGGCAGTGCTGGGGTTGAGGCTCCTCAGTGGTGCCTTGGCAGGGACCATGGCATCACAGCCACATAGTCCAAGGCCAATGGCAGCACCTGCAGCCTCTGGGACGTCTGTAGCCTTTGCTGCAAGGGGACAAAAAACCAGGTAAGGTTCCCCTGATGCTCAAATTCCCCAAGACCCAGCAGCCCCAGCTTGCTCCAACACCTTCCGTTCTCCCCACCCTCTCTCCTGGCCACACACGGCACTTCTTGGTGCTTCTCAAGCCAGGCCCTGCAAGGAGCCACCAGGGCATGAACCAGCCCTTGGAGCTCGGCTTGCACCGGAACGGCCGTTTCCCACCACGTCTTGCTTGAGAAGAGGTGACTTGTTCCCCTTCTTCTCACCTCACGTCTCCCTTGTCTCTGTTCCCTTCAAAGGTCTCCTCCGCCTCAGGACCCGCCTTCTCAGGGCGCTGCCCCTCTGCCACTGGGCTGGGAGTGGGAGACCCCACAGTCTCTGCACTTGGGCTGAGAAGTCTCACTGGGACTCATCTGTTGATGGCGTTAGTCAGCCCGATGGCCAGCCGGATCCATTCCGTAGCGCTGCCTGAGAGGGAGCTTTCCCAGTCTCCATTGGTATTTCCTGGGGCTTTGTGTAGGGGGATTGGGTTTGGCCATCTTCTCTCCTGGAAATGCCTCTTCTTTGGAAAGCAGCTCCCAGGAGTTCATGGAACTTCTTCTTCTCAGCTTGGGAAAGGGACAAGCAAGGGGCAGGACAGGGGTTTATGTGATGATGACAGGGGTGCAGAAAGCAAATAAGAAATTATTTTTCGCCTACTTAAGAACCAGGGTGACAGAATGAAACTGGTAAGTAACCAAGTTAAAAGGAAGCATTTTTGCCCAGTGGAACTCCTTGCCAGAGGATGTTGAGAAGGTGAAATCTACAAGAAGGTCCAAAAAAGAACTGGATAATTTAATGCAGGAAAGGTCAATCAATGGCATTTAACCAGGATGGACAAGGCAGGTGTCCCTAGCTGGTGTATTCCATAAGGTGGGAATGGAGGGATCACTTAATAACTGTCTGTCCTGAGGATTCCCTCGGGACTATGCAATTGGCTGCTGTCATGAGACAGGATCCTGGGCTAGATGGACAACTGGCATGGCCCAGACTGGCTGCTTTGATGTCCTGTGAAAGGCTAGTGTAGGTGAGCAAAGATGCTTGTGCTCTGTGTTCCTGATGGTCTAGTGGTTAGGATCCAGCACTCTTATTGCTGTGGCCTGGGGTTGATTCCCAGTCAGGGAAACTGTCCTCAACTTTCACATAACAGCTCCATAGTCATTTTTCTCACCTCATTACCACATGTTACAGCAGCTGTGACCCAAGAGGTTAACTGAGGTCCTCTTTCCCACCTCACTGCTAAGACAACACCTGCCATTTTCAGAAGGGGCAGAGCTGGGTGACTCTAACTGCCCCTCCCCTCTCCTGCATGGGCAGCACTGCAGGAAGCTCTGTGGCACACACAGAACTAGCCCAGCGTGCAGTGTCAGGTCGGCACAAGATCCATTGGTTCAGTTTTGGTTGTTGAAGGAGACAACACAGAACTGGCTCCAGCCCCCACTCAGTAACCTGGGGAAATGACCCACCAGGCCTGGGCCCCTCGGAGAGGCAACGATTCCCCACTGGCCAGGGCAGAGCCTCCCTCTGACACAGTCATGGAGCCTTCTCCCCCTGGTCCTGCCTCCCCCTTCACTCAGCTCTCACTGCTCGGTGCTGCCAGGGAGGGGCCTCACTGCGAGAGCCGCCTGGGCAGGTTCCTGCCACAGAGACACGTCCCAGAGCAGGACGGATGCTCAGACCGACACTGAGTGTTGCTCAGCGCTGGGGTGAGACAGGGAAGGACAAAAGGGTCTAACGGCGCCTGCAGCCTTTCAGAACAGCCCCCAGATGTACCCCAAGTACCAGCCCTTCCCTCCATCCTCACTGGGCACTGTCTGGACTCAGGTCTCCCCAGTGCCAGCCTAAGTGTAAGCGGGGGAATGGTCCCGCTATTGTGGGGAACTTTCCTGGCTTCTATACCATCCCGGTGAAATGGACCAGCGAAAGGATCTGAGTCCCGCTCCCACTTCCTTTACCCCACGGCCTCCTGATCCTGAGGGCTCCCCCTCCACTCTCCTGAGTAGCAGAGTCCTCGAAACCCCAATAAGGCTGGGCCCAGGTTTCCTGGGGCTTAATCCTCAACCTTGTAGTCACTAGGGGCAGGAGTTAGGGTGTCCCCACTCCGAGGTGCTCTCCTCACACTGCATGCTTTCTGGGCCCAGTGATCATTTCATAAGGTTCAAAGCAAATACAATTTATTAAACATCAACTGATTAAAGAGAAAAGAATAAGAAAAAATGAGAATGGTTAAATGAGAACACACAGCCCTGCTCTGTAGCACGGGGACATCAAAACAGCCGTCTGCAGAGTGTAAGGACAGTTCACAGTCTCTTCCTTATAGGCCCCTTAGAAGCCCTGGATGTGCTGCAGGGGGGCTGCAGGCTGGATACGATTGCTCTGGCAGGGACCACACAGCCTCAAGCTCTAAGTGGCCAGACCCCTCTCCCAGTCTGGCCTGCTGGGCCTCTTGGCTGGTGATATCTCCCTGCCCAGAGCCTCTCCCTGCACTTTGCTGGTCCCAGCTGCTCACCACACCCAGCTGCAGGCTGTGCTGCTTTGCCAGTCTCCAGCTCCTTGCATCGCTTCTCTGTCCCTTTTGGCTCTCTGAGCACTGCCAGTCTGCTGCTCAACACAGGGTCTGCGCTCCTTGGGCTGTCTGTGCCTGGCTCTGTTGCTGCAGGACTGCCCCTTAGCACAGCTTGCACTCCTTGGGCTGTGTGCCTGGCTCTGTTGCTGCAGGACTGCCCCTTAGCACAGCTTGCACTCCTTGGGCTGTCTGTGCCTGGCTCTGTTGCTGCAGGACTGCCCCTTAGCACAGCTTGCACTCCTTGGGCTGTCTGTGCCTGGCTCTGTTGCTGCAGGACTGCTTCTCCACACAGCTTGCTCCTCTTAGCTGTCTCTCAGCTCTCTCCTTGCTCAGAGAGACCCAGAAAAATCCCAGCTCACAGGGAGGACGGGGCCTGGCCTCTCACTTTCCTCACTGGCCTGTCCAACCTGTCAATCAGGCCGAGCTGGAGTGTTGGCTGCTTTCCATTGTCTCTGGGGTCTGTCAGTCTCAGGGCCCTGATTTCTCATGGACCCTTCCCCTTTTGACACTGGGAGCTGGCAAACCAAAAACTCACACAGAGTTTTAGTAAGGGGCTAACAGTCCCCTTACATAAGGGCTCTGGAGAGGACAGGGCAGCTCCGGAGGCAGAGTCCTTTTTTCTGCAGTAGTTCAAACCCAGCCCCTTGGTTCGAACTAACGTTACTCCTCATTTTTTGCCCTCTGCGCCACACAACACAGCCCAACACGCTCCCTTCCCACTTTCCTCCCCCCTTCCCCTGCTGGTAACACAAACAGGACTTTTCCCTGTTGAAAGAACAAACTCTCTGGTTTTTATGTGGGGAATGTAGAACTGGGGAGGAGCTATGGAAAGACCCTGGGAGGGGGTGGAGGCTGGGAGGAAGGGCTAAGGCTGGCACCTTCCTCTGGTGGTCCCACTGCCTCATGACAGGGGCCTCAGCAGCAGGGGGTGGCTCCAGGGGGAGAAGCTGGTTCAGGGGAACTTGAGCTGCTGGGCCACTGAAGCAGGCCACCAGCAGCAGCCCTCTGTGCAGGGCACACACGCTCCAGGCCTCCCGGTCATATTCAGTCTCCCCGTGTGGCTTGGGCTCCAGATCCTGCCCCACAGCTGGTGCCTTGACGTAGCCACTGCAGCATCAGTTTAAAGGAGCAAACAACAGCAGTGATGCTGTGGTTGGGCATCAGTTCCCCTGCATTTGGGGACAGGAAGCCAGGCCAAGGCCCTCTTAGCCACTGGGGCTGTGCAGGCTGGAGCCTCCCCCTACCAGATCTCTGCCCTGCTTCCTGCAAAGCTCACATTTTTGCTTGTTTCTGCTTCCCTGTCCATAGCAGGCAGCTAAAGGAAGGGAAGTCACCAAACCAAACACCCCTCTGGCTAGCATGTGGCTTGAACCTGTGACTTTGGCGCTTATTAGTACCACGCTCTAACCAACTGAGCTAGCTGGTAGCCAAAGCACAGCTCACCAGTGGCCCTTTCAAGAAAGGTGCCTCAGACAGCTGCAGGGACGTCTCTGCAGCTGCCAATGGCTCTTCTCTGACAGGGCCACTAGCGACTCACTGTGATGTGGGCTGGCTAGTCCAGCTGCTTTGAGGGTTGGTCAAGGTGGCTGGGGTGGCTGGCAGACCCAGGGCAAAGAGGCAGCCGGAATCTCTTGCTGCCAGCACCTTGCCTCCCAGCTCCTTCCCTGCTAGCAGCAGCCGCAGCCCCTTTCGGCCACTGGGTCAGCCCGGGAAGGGAGGCAGGAATGGGGCCTCAGATTCCACGGTTCCGAGTCCTGAGCGCTGCCCTTGACACCCTGGGACCTGAACCAACCTTCCCTCACTCAACTGGGCCAAACTGGAGCCCAGTTCATGCCCACTGGGACCTGTTTTACTTGGTTTCCTTCCACCCAGAGCCCCCTTCCTTTCCTAGGCTGTGAGGAGCATCACTGGGATCCTTTCTCATATCCCAGCACAGGGCCATCTCTCCAGTGACAGGAGACGGGGCTGGTTTCAGGATTTCTTTTAGCGCAGCAGCAAGGGGAGATGGAGGAAAATCAAACCCATTTGCAAGCTTTGTGTGACAGGAGGGGCGTGAGCTGGGAGCCCACCCATGCAGAAGGGGCATTTGGGTGCACCCAGGGGCAGCAAGAATTCAGGCCCTCAGGCCAGTGCATTGGGGACAATGTGTGAGCCCTTCCATGAGCATTTTCTGCTCCCACTGGGGAAGACAGCTGGGCAGGACCAGCCTGCAGCCCACGTCCCTTTCAGCCCCAGGTGCAGGAGGTAACAGAGAGGGGAGGAAAGTCCATGGCCAGAGCCTCCTCCCAGTAGTCTGGCCCTGCACAGAATCTGTGCATGATGGAGCCTTTCCCAGCAGAGCTATGGCCTGTTCTCTGCAAAGTGCTCAGCTGTTTCATTTTTCTGCAGGCCCATTGTATGTGTCCCTGGTGGCTTCATTTACAGTTTTCAATCTTTACATTTGCATCCCTTTTTTGGAAAGAGGGTGCAGGTGTAAACATACCCTACGTAGCGAGAGTTGGCTTCCGTCAGTTGAGCTTGGCTCTGTCCCTACTGCGGGAACCCAAAGGGGAGCAAAGAGCAGAACTACTGGAAGCTGGTGGGGTACCCTCTGAATTTGATTTAGTGAGTCTTAGTTGGACTTGCTAAATCAAACTCCATAGGATTGAGTGCTGCCATTCCTCTCGCACTGGGCGTGGTTCTTGTTCTTCTGCACCGCACAACCCGTGGAGACCAAGGACCTGCCAATTGGCATTCAGATCACACCCTTGTTGAATTGATGGGAATTGAAACCAGACACACAGCAGGTTTGAACTTGTTTCAGTTGAGAGATGGGTTTGCCTGGTTTACAGGCATTGACGCAGGAGCACGTTAAGGGTTTGTAGTAATTTTAGGAATCCCTGCACAATAGAAACCCAGAATGCGACACAACTGGAGATGCAAAGGTTTCAATTAAGTTGATCAACCTTTTAGGGGGCACCAAGGACCACTTTGCCTGCAGTCAAACACTCTACCACTGAGCTACACCCCATTACACTTGTTTGCTTGCATCCAGTGTTAGGAAATTAGCCACTGGCAGCACTTTCTGCAGGAGCAGGTGGTGCCTTGCACACATGGTGGGGGAGGACGGCCCTCTATGGGGTCAGACATGTGTGATGTCCCCAACCTACAGTCAGCATGACGCATCATGATAGCGCATCATCCCCTATGCTCCCGCCCCCTGTGTGTGTTGCAACCTCACAGCACTCACCTGATGTTCCCTCCCAGGGTCCCGAAGACATTTGGGAGGCCTCCTGCATCTGGGGGACCGGTTCCAGGGTGAGGGTCACAACGTTCCTGGAATCCTCCTCCTTATCCTGGAGCTGCTGGTCATCAGGGTTGTCATCCTGAAACTGCGGCCGCTGCTGCCCAGGTGTCTCCATCCCAGACTCCACAACTGTCCCTGGAGACAGGGTTCCCAACCCCAGGACTTGGTTCAGTTCCTCATAGTATGCATAGTGCTATGGTGCTTCCCCAGTGTGGGAGCTGCGCTCACAGGTCCTCACATACCCCTGCCGCAATTCCTTGACCTTGGCTCTGACTGTCTGGGGATGGGGAGGTGGCCTTTCTTTGCAAGGCCATTAGCCATTTGGCCATAAATATCTGCATTCCTCCGCCTGGACTGCCGGGCCTGCAGAGACTCCTCCTCGGACCACAGCTTTATCTCTGGCCCAGACCATGAGAGTGCCCAGCACTTGCTGCCACTTGCTTGGTCCTGCGATGTGTCCATGGAAGGGCCAGAGGGGTCTCGGGGCTTGTGCCTGTGACATGGCTCTCCAAGAGGCTGGAAGCTCGATCTTAGCCGAACGGCCGAGAAACACTTTATGAGAAAAACATGAGGGCAGCTCTTGGTCTGTAACCCTGTGCCACACAGAGGCTATGTCTACTCTCAGCTTCTTGCGCTGAGTAATATGCAAATTAGGCTATGCGTGGAATATCGCTGAGCCTCATTTGCATACCTAATGAGCCACCATTTTTTCAGAAGAGGCTCTTGCAAGAAGGAGCGTCTACACTGCCTCCTTGCGCAAGAAAACCTCTTGCGCAATGCCATTACACCTATTACTTGACAGGAAGAACGGCATTGCGCAAGAGGGTTTTTCTTGTACAAGAAAGGGCAGTGTAGACGCTCCTTCTTGCGCAAGAGCCTTTTCTGAAAAAAATGGTGGCTCATTAGGTATGCAAATGAGGCTTGGCGATATTCCACACTTAGCCTCATTTGCTTATTACTCGCGCAAGAAGCCACGAGTGTAGACATAGCCACAGTGTCTGACAGCCACTTCCCTGCCTCTCCCTTTGCTGCTCTTGAACTTAGCCCAAGAGCCAAGAAGCTGTACTCGCCCACTCAGAAACCTCTGCTACTCCTATACCACCCAATCCCTCACACCACAGAGAGCCACAGGGCTGTTACTGCCTCCCCTCCCCACGATTTTAGCCAATTGGGCAAGAAGTTATGCTTTACTCCAGACCACATGGGCACCCTCTCGCCTCAAGTGCGCTTCATGGCAGATATGGACTTCCCTCACTAATTTTCACAGACATACTCAGCCCAGGCATTGGTGGTATAGTGGTGAGCATAGCTGTCTTCCAAGCAGTTGACCTGGGTTCAATTCCCAGCCAATGCACTGTGAAGAGATAAGAACACAATTCTTTACAGAGGTTCTACTTTAATCCTGGGGGAAAAAGGCACAAGTGGGTCCTGCTGCCTCTCACCTTGGCCCCTACAGCTGACACCTAAGGGGGGTGCTCAGCCTGGCCTCTGCTCTCCTGGCTTCCCTTCGTTGCTCAGGACTCTCTGTCCTGCCCCAGCTCTGCTGCTTTCAGGGCAAATCCCTTGTTATGGCCAGTCACAATGTGGGGTCTGTGAGGGTCCCTCCTGTTTGAGATGTGTGTTTCACAAAAGCCTCTTGTTCCCTGCCCAGTTCCCAACACTGGATGCAGAAACCAAATTCCATGGGGGTGTAGCTCAGTGGTAGAGCATTTGACAGCAGATCAAGTGGGCCTTGGTTCAACCCCAAGTGCCCCCTTGGAAAAAGTTCCTTCTAGTGGCAATGTTTTCCTTTCCAGTCCTATCACACTCTGGCTTTACATTGCTTGAGGTTCTTGACATTAATAAGAACCTCAATGCAGAGCTACTCAACTTTGGAAGCCCCGGGGCCACAATGAATGGCATTTAACCAGGATGGACAGGGCAGGTGTCCCTAGCTGGTGTATTCCAGGAGCTGGGAATGGGTGACAGGAGGGATCACTTAACAATTGTCTGTCCTGAGGATTCCCTTGGGACAATGAAATTGGCTGCTGTGAGACTGTCCTGAGCTAGTTGGACAACTGGCATGGCCCAGTCTGGCTGCTTTGATGTTCTGTTTGGCTGTTCTTGTCTGCTCTGGGCAAGGGAGAATGGATCCCCAATCCTGAAGTGGACAGAAAATGGCCTGTGAAAGGCTAGTGTAGGTGAGCAAAAAGGTGCACTTCTTGTGTCCCTGGTGGTCTAGTGATTAGGCTACAGCGCTCTCCCTGCTGTGGCCTGGATTTGATTCCCAGTCAGGAAAACCAGCCTCAAGTTTCACATGACAACTGCCTAGGCATTTTTCTCACCTCATTGCCACATGTTACAGCAGCTGTGACCCAAGAGGTTACTTCAGGCTCCTTCCCACCTCTCCCTCACTGCTAAGACAACACTTGCCATTTTCAGAAGGGGCAGAGCTGGGTGACTCAAACTGCCCTCCTCTCTCCTGCGTGGGCAGCGCTACAGGAAGCTCCATGGCACATACAGAACTAGCCCAGCGCAGTGTCAGGTCGGCACAAGATCCATTGGTTCAGTTTTGTTGTTGAAGGAGACAACACAGAACTGGCTCCAGCCCCCACCCAGTAACCTGGGGAAATGACCCACCAGGCCTGGGCACCTCAGAGAGGCAACGATTCCTCACTGGCCAGGGCAGAGCCCCCCTCTTACATGATCATGGAGCCTTCCTCCTCCCCCTCACCCAGGTACTGCCTCTCCCCTTCACTCAGCTCTCACTGCTCGGTGCTGCCAGGGAGGGGCCTCACTGCAAGAGCCGCCTGGGCAGGTTCCTGCCACAGAGACACGTCCCAGAGCAGGACGGATGCTCAGACCGACACTGAGTGTTGCTCAGCGCTGGGGTGAGACAGGGAAGGACAAAAGGGTCTAACGGCACCTGCAGCCTTTCAGAACAGCCCCCGGCCCCATCCTCAAGTACCAGCCCTTCCCTCCACCCTCGCTGGGCTCCCCTGGGCACTGCCTGGACTCAGGCCTCCCGGTGCCAGCCTAAGGGCTATGGAGAGACATGGCAGCTGTGGGGCTGGGCTGCACAGCTTAGGCAGGGGTGGGCAATGAGTTTTCATGGGGAACCGCTCCCAGGGCTGCACTTTTCCATGCTATTAATGGAAGAGGTGGGGGGTCTGGGATGCAGGTTGGTGCAGACAGGAGCTTGGGGCAGAGGACTGGGGTGCAGGATCTGGGAGGGGTGAGGGTTCAGGGGGGCAGAGGGTTTGGTTTATGTGGGGTACCAGTGGGTTGAGGGAAGGGAGGGGCTGGGGTGCCAGAGACAGGCTCTGGCTGGGAGACTTACCTGGCTCACTCCCGGCCAGCAGCCCAGCACATTTCTCAGGCAGCCTGCCCTGGCCCCACACAGGCTGCAGGGGCCATGTGGGTGGGTGAATAAGAGCCTGAGTGGAGGGGGGATGGTGCTTCCCATAGCCAGAAACCAGCCAATGGGATTGTGCAGGGAGCAGGGACACTAATTTCCCAGCAGCCCCTTTTCTCAGCAAACACTTCAGCTGTTTGTCTCTCTGGGGGTCCAGTGGTTAGGATTCAGCCTTTTCACTGCTGTGGCCTGGGTTCAAT
This sequence comes from Rafetus swinhoei, assembly GCA_019425775.1. Lineage (NCBI taxonomy): Eukaryota > Metazoa > Chordata > Testudines > Trionychidae > Rafetus > Rafetus swinhoei. Next base: position 33,683,741 of record CM033444.1, on the reverse strand, counting down.
TCCCAGTCAGAAAAACCAGCCTCATCTGTATTGGTGAAATCTGCCTTGTCTTTGCCCTTTTCTATCACAGGGAGGGCCAGTGGGCTGAGGGAAAGGAGGGGCTGAGTTTCCAGAGGCAGGCTCTGACTGGGAGACACTCCCAGCAGCCAAGCACATTTCTGAGGCAGCTCCTTCCCTGCGCAGGGGGCACAGGTCCTACTCCTGGGTGAATAAGAGCTTGTGTGGACTGGCCAGGGCTTCAAGCAGGCAGCTCCCATTGGCCACAAACAAGCAGGGACCAGGCATGAAGCCTTTTCCTCTACAGCTGTGAAACACAAAGGGCCCAGCAGCCCCTTCTCTCAGCTGTGTGTGGGAGCAGGGCAAGCAGGGAATCTGCCTGAGGCTTCTTGCTGCCATGTTGGGTGGCTTCATGGGCTGGATCCAGCCTGCTGGCCTGTAGTGCCCAGGCCTGGCTTAGAGGGAACCTTGGCTCTGGCTGTGGGAAGGGGCGCTGTGGAAAGGCCAGTCTTGGCCTTCCTGGGCAGGGCATGACGACATGCGGCCCGGCTGCCCAATGTCCTGGACAGAGAATTACAGGCCAGACAGACCTTTTACCACAGCCAAAGTAGCTCAGTTGGGAGAGTGTTAGACTGAAGATCTAAAGGTCCCTGGTTCAATCCCAGGCTTTGGCAGGTGCTAATAGGAGCTAATAACTTCAAGTTGATGGGTTTGCTTAGAGCTGTCATCACAAGCTGCCCTGCAGGCAGAAAGTTGAGCTGCAGCTACACTTGGTGGGAATCAGGTGACACCACAAGAAACACTCCCTGTTGGCCTGGCTGGAACATGGCACCAATGGCACTGCATGTTGCTAGGGCCAATGTACCCTCCTGGGCCTCAGGAGCACTAGAGATAGCTGGCAGCTCTGAGCCTTCAGCTGTCTGTCTGGGCCCTCCCTTCCTTTCTAAAAGAGGGCTCCTGCTGTTCCTTGACTACTCAGTTGTTGGGCTTACCCCAAGCAGCAGGAGCTCTGTTTACCGGGGGAGCCACAATAAGAGCAGAACCTTCTCCCCCATTCCTGCTTGGCTTTGAACCAGAAGCCTTTACATATTAAGCAAACACGGTAACCACTACACCACAGAAACATACTTGTCAGTTCTTTTCTGTACATAAACTTGGACAAATATTCTGTTACTAATTCTTTGGCCAAGGCCTTGGGGGAAGAGGCAGAGCTAGCGCAGGGAACAAGACCCCCCCCACACACACACACAAGATACTTCTCTAGACCTTTGCTCCCAACACAGGGCGGGGGGGACTGTGTGCCTGGGGAGCCGTGACCCACATCATATCCCCAACATTTCTGCCCTTAATAGATGGACCTTTGGGGGCAGGCCCAGACACTCCATCCTCTCAACAACTATCACACACTAGAGCAGGGCAGCCCCCAGGGGTAGGGCTGAGCCATGGGGCGCTGGGCAGGGTGCAGAGGCTGCAGGAGCTGAGAGTTTCCCTAGAGCGCAGGGATCCATAATGAGGCACCATGCCACTGTCTGTCTCGGAAAGGCGCAGAAAGGGATTGACTGGGGCAGGGAGAGTAGCTCAGGGGTTGTGCAGCTTGTTGCCTGGTGAGGCCAAAACACAGGCCTCGCTGTGAGCAGGATTTGAACCTGCGCAGGGAAACCCTATTGGATTTCTAGTCCAACGCCTTAACCACTGGCCATCACAGCTGTGACAGCTGTGTCCCAGGGCCAGGGAAACTGGTAACTAATCCCCAGTGCCCAGGCCTGATGGCACCTGCCCCACAGAATTCACACAGCAAACCTGGCTCCCAGAGCACACGGGGAGCTTGGGGGCTCTTGCTGGGCCGTGGGGTGAAGATCAAACCAGCCCCCTCCTGTGGGGCCTGTGAGTGTTGCTGTCCCTGCTGTACAGACAGGGCCATGGAGACAGGGAGAGGTTCACTGAATGGGCCAAGGTCACCCAGAGAGTTAGAGCCCAGCTCTGCCCCAGCTCCTGCCCCACCCACCGACGTGCTGACTCCTCGCTGCCAGGGGCTGTTTGCATTGGACTCTTTTGTTTTCTTTTCTGCTGTGAGACATTGGAACAGTTGGCCAGGGCGCCCCTGCAGCTGCCATCTCCCTCTGTGCAGGTGCTGTCCAGAGCCGCGACTGGCAAACGCTGACACTGCTGTTAGGTCCAGACCAGAGGGGAGTGTTTAAGGGTTATTTCGGAAGAAGGGTTTTCTCCCAAAATAACTGCATCTAAACTGTGTTTTTTATTTCAAAATAAAGTATTTTGAAATAGCGCCCGGACGCGATTATGCAAATGTAGCGCGGGATATTTAAATCCCGGTTCCATTTACAATTTCAAATGTCTCCTTTTGCATCCCTCTCCTGAAAGGGGGTGCAAGTGTAGACATGTCCTGTGTGTTGCAACCTCCCAGCACTCACCTGATGTTCCCTCCCTGCTGCCTGAAGATGTTTGGGAGTCCTCCTGCATTTGGGGCCGGCTCCAAGGTGAAGGTCACAAAGCTTCTGAAATCCTCCTCCTCGTCCTGGAGCTGCAGGTCATCAGCGTTGTCATCCTGAAGCTGCCGCTGCTGCCCAGGTGTCTCCATCCCAGACTCCACAACTATCCCTGGAGACAGGGGCTCCCCACACCCCGGGATTTGGTCCAGTTCCTCACAGTATGCACAGTGCTGCGGTGCTTCCCCAGAGCGGGACCTGCCTCACGGACTCACATACCCTCCTGCAATGCTGACCTCGGGTCTGCCTTGGTCTAGGATGCAGGAGGGGAGGCGGCCTTTCTCTGCAAGGCCATCAGCCATTCGGCCATATGTTAGATAATTTCATGGAGGTTAGGTCCATAAAAGGCTATTAGCCAGGGGGTAGGAATGGTGTCCCTGGCCTCTGTTTGTCAGAGGCTGGAGAAGGATGTCAGGAGACAAATCGCTTGATCGTTGTCTTCGGTCCACCCTCTCTGAGGCACCTGGTTCCAGCCACTGTCGGCAGACAGGCTACTGGGCTAGACGGACCTTTGATCTGACCCAGCACGGCCGTTCTTATGTTCTTATGTTCATAAATGTCCGCATTCCTCCACCTGGACTGCCGGGCCTGCAGAGACTCCCCTCGGATCACAGCTCAAGAGGGTCTTTATCTCTGGCCCAGACACTGACAGTGCCCAGTGTTTCTGCCCCTGCTTGGTCCTGTGATCAGGGCAGGATTAAGGCATGGGCTAGCTGGGCAGCCGCCTTTATAGCTGCCATCAGGCGCCGCGGCTCCCAGGATTGCGGGCTGCAGTAGCTCCCAGCGCCACCCTGCAGCGGCTGCCCGGGGCGGGGCCACGTTAACCCCGCAGCGCCGGCCAGCAGCGCCCTTCCCCATGGCTGCGGGGCCCTGCATGGCCAGGCTCGGCCTGCCCGGGCGGCCTTGGGCTGCGCACCAGCGGCGGTAGCCGGCTGGGTCAGGCATGTGCATCCTGCCGCCACCAACTCGCGCATGCGCCTCCCCAACCTGGGCGCAATTGAACTGTCAGCCCGGGCACCGGAATGGCTCAGTCCGGCCCTGCCTGTGATGTGTCCCTGAAGGGGGTCTCTGGGGCTTCTGCCTGTGACATGGCTCTCCGGAAGGCAGAAGTGCTCGATGTTAGGCAAAGGACCCAGAAACAACACTTTATGGCAAAAACACGAGAACAGCTCTTGGTCCTCATCCCTGAGCCACACAGAGTATCCAGAAGTCACTTCCCACCTCTCCTTGGCTGCTCTAGAGCTTAGCCCAAAGTCTGATAAACTCTACTCTCCCACCCAACAACCTCTGGGACTCCTCTCCCGCCCAGCTCCTCACACCACGGAGAGTGCAGGGCAGCCACTACCCCAGCATCACCACTTCTGGTCTTTGCCTAATGGCCAAGAAGTTATGCTTTACCCAAACCACACAGGCACCCTCTTGCCTCCAGCTAGCCTCATGGCAGACGTGGGTTTCCCTCACTAATTTTCCCAGACATTTGCAGGCAGGCATTGGTGGTATAGTGGTGAGCATAGCTGCCTTCCAAGCAGTTGACCTGGGTTTGATTCCCAGCCAATGCAATGTAAAGAGGGAGCATCAAAGCTCCTTGCTGATCTCTTACTTGAACCCTGAAAAAACAGGCACAGATGAGTTCTGCAGCTGCCTCTCCTGGCTTTTCATACTCTCCGAGAGCATGCACAGTAATGCGGTGCTTCCCTCGCATACCCCTGCCGCAATTCCTTGACCTTAGCTCTGACTTGGTCTAGGATGCGGGGGTAGGAGGGAGGTGGCCTTTCTTTGCTAGACCATTGGCCATTCGGCCATAAATGTCCACATTCCTCCGCATGGACTGCAGGGACTCCTCCTCGGACCACAGCTCCAAGAGGGTCTTTATGTGTGGCCCAGACACTGACAGTGCCTGGCGTTTGCTGCCACTTGCTTGATTTGATTCCCAGCCAATGCAAGGTGGGAAGGGAACAGGCAACCTCCTGGGCGAGATCTTATTTAACCCTGAACAACAGGCACAAGTGGGTCCCACAGCCAAGGGCTCCTCTCACGGCTTTTCGTGGGGAGCAGCTCAAACAAAACTAATTTGGGTGTTGTGGGGTCTGCATGGGGCTTGTACCCATGACCTGGCACTATTAGCATCAAGCTCTAAACAGCTGAGCCAGCAGGCCCATGAGTGGCCCCACAAAAGAGGGAAGAGAAGAGTTTTGCCTGCTATTGGGGAAAGCAGGCCAGGCCAAGGGCCTTTTAGCCACTGGGTCTGTGCAGGCTGGAGCCTTCTCCTAACAGTTCTCTGGCCTGTTTCCTGAAAAGCCTCAGCCTTTTGCCTGTTTCTGCTTCCCTGTCCATAGCAGGCAGCTAAACAGGGTGGGGTGGAAAACAGTCACCACAGCAAATATATCTGTAGCCAACACAGGGCTTGAACCCATGACCTTGGCATTTATAGCATCATGGACTAACCAACTGAAGAAGCCAGCCAAACAAAGCACAGCTCACAAATGGCCCTTTCAGAAAGGCGTGTCCAGCAGCTGAAGGGATGTTCCTGCAGCTGCCAATGGCTCTTCTCTGACAGTGCCACTAGCGACTCACTGCGATGTGGGCTGGCTCGTCCAGCTGGTTTGAGGTTTGGTCAAGGTGGCTGCTGGCCGGCATGGCGCACTGAGACCCAGGGAAAAGAGGCAGCCGGAATCTCTTGCTGCCAGCACCTTGCCTCCCAGCTTCTTCCCTGTCAGCAGCAGCCCACAGCCCCTTTCGGCCACTGGGTCAGCCCAGGAAGGGAGGCAGGAATGGGGCCAAGTAGGGAGTCAGGCTGAGGGGCTCAGGCAAAGCTCTCTTGCCTTGCAAGGCCACTGGCAACAGCTTCTCTTGTGCACTGCTGAGGAGAAAAACACCTGAGCAGGACCATAAAGAACAATTTAAAAGAGAATTTAGACGGGGGCATCATGGGGGCAAGAGTCAGAGCCTGGCAGCTTCTGGGACACAGGAGAGGCCTCCCCTGGCCACCCATGGAACTGCTGGTTCAGGAAAAGGCTGATTGAGGAGGAGTGTTGAGAAGAAGGAAACCACAAGCCTGGAGCAGGTGCAGAGGCTGCTGTGACTGGCACGGCAGGGCTCTGACTGCAATTGCTGGGACAGGAGAGCCAGCACCACACACCCTTGTGATTCCCTGGGGGTGTCCGTGCTCAGAGAGCCTGAGGGTGCAACCTCTACAGCTCCTGCAGCCATGGAGAGTCAGGGTATGTGGGCATCAGGTGCTTGTCAGTTGTGGTTTCCTTCTTCCCAACACTCCTCCCCAATCAGCCCTTTCCTGAACCAGCAGTTCCATGGGTGGCCAGGGGAGGCCTCTTCTGTGTCCCAGAAGGACCTGGGAAAATGTGAGCAAAGGCTGCAATAAGGCACCACTGGGAGTTGAACCCAGGATCTCCTGTTTACAAGGGAGGTGCTTTAGCCAGCTGAGCCATGGTGCCCTCCTCAGGCTGTTGGGTGAAACTGCTCTATGGTCCCAGACAACACCTTTGACTCCCAAAGTGCAGCAATTTCCTTTCAGCCCTGGCAGTGTCTGCGGCTGAGCTGCACAGAGGAAGATACAAGATCCCTGGGGGGGTCTTTGCCGGATGAACGTGCCTGAGGAAAGAAGCTGGAAGCGCAACAGACACAGAAAAGGGGACGTGGGACAGTTTGAGTCACACACACGGCAGGGGGCACAGCTCAGCCAGGGACCTTATCCACTCACAGAGCTTCACAGCTTCTCCACGCCCCCAAACCCCACCAGGCAAACTGCCCCATGGGCTTCGCCCGCACCATGCTCAGGGCCTGGGGATTTTCTGTCAGTTTGCCAGACCAAATAACTAGCCCCCTACTGCTCTGGAGTCTCTGCCTCTCATGGGCCTTCTCATCCACAGACTCCGCTTTGTCTCCAGACAGACCTTGCGCTGCTACAGCCACCTCCCTCTGTCTGTCACTCCTGGGCCTTCTAGAGCAAAATGTGCCCCTTCATTGTGAATAAGTGGGCTTTTAGCACTCAAATCTGCATCTTACACCAGCATTTGCTAGTGAGGGAGTCTCAACAGCTTCGCTAGAGAAGGAGACAGCAACTGTGGAGCAGCCTTGCCAACTGTCTCAGAGAGCAGAGGAAGGTAAGCTTTGTTGATGAGAGAAAACTGTCACCCCAAGTGGGACTTGAACCCACAAACCCTGGCTTAGGAGGCCAGTGCCTTGTCCATTAGGTCACTGGGGGACACAGAAAATGCTGGCACGGACAGAAACTCACCCTTCTAAATGTCCCTTCTTCAACTTTTAGCTCCTGATGAAGCCCCTTTGAAGAAGCCAGATACACAGGAAGGGCTGATCACACCCCTCTGAAAATCAGCTTTCCATAGGTATCCGTAGCTGGCTCCGGGTCATGACGTCTCATCTCCCTCCCGAAACCAGGGAAGTGTCTCCCAGCGCTGCAGCCTCCTGAGGCTCTATGGCCGTGTCTGTACAGCAGGGACAGCAACACTCACAGCCCCACAGGAGGGCCCCTGGCCTAGCAATGTGGCACCCTGAGCAGCCTCTGATGTTCCCTGCTTGAGCCCCAGAACCAGCCCTGAGTGACGGGGCAGAGGGGGAGCAGCTCACACATGCCAAGGGGCTGGCCAGGGGCAGGACATGAGCCTGCAAGGCAGCAGTGACATCACAAGGAACTTTTGCAGCACCTCAGCTCATTGGCTGGGAGGCAGTGACCTCACAGAGGGACCATGGCAACAGCCAGGTGGGACAGGCTGCAGGGCTGGGGCCATCTCAGAGACCCCCATGGCCTGGCTGCCTGGAATCTCCTTTGTGAGGTTTCCCCTTGAGGGCAGAAGGGATTGAGGGTCCCATCTGGGAGTGTCTCTGTGGAGATTTCCCCTTTCCCCAGGCTGCAGTGGGAGGGGCTGGGGCAGGCAGGGCTGGCACTGAACTTCTGGGAGAATCAAGAGAGAGGGCTGTAAACACCCAATGGGGATGGGACTTGAACCCATGTGTGCACAGCACAATGGATTAGCAGTCCATCGCCTTAACCACTCGGCCACCTCACCTGAGCTGTTGGGGTTTGTTTCAAATCACCTGAAGTCAGCAATGCAAACAGCCCCATGGCAAGAGGGAGTCAGTATGTGGGTGGGTGAAGCAGGGAGTTGGGGGCAGAGTTCAGCTCTAACTCACTAGGGGTGCGTCCCATAGTTCAAAGTAATCAATGTGCCTATTTTGAAATAGCTTATTTTGTAATTTGGCGCTGGCTACACAGCACTTATTTTGAAATAAATCGCAATTCCGAAACATCCCTCCCTCTTCATGCCGTGCAGGGACATCAGAATAGCGAGCCCGTTACGGCTTCAAACAAGGGGCTTGCTCTTAAGACGCGTCTGTGTGATATGAGCACCACATCCTAAACCTCCGAGCTAGCCGGCCCACGGGTGCCAGTCTCACAAGTGGCCCTTTCAGAAAGGAGCCTTGGGCAGATTCAGGGATGTTGTGGGCTCTGGAACGAGGTGGGTGGGGCAGCAAAGACTTTTGCTGGTTGGGGAATTAGCTGAAGTGGTAGAGCACTTGTTTAGTATGCGAGAAGCAGTGAGATCAATACCCCCATTGTCCAACTGCAATTTAGTTCTCATCCCTTATTTTCACTGGGCTCAGTGGCCCTCCCTCTTCCTACCTGCTCTTCCAAAAAGACAGACCTGGCTCCGCTTTCTTTTCCCCAGCAATTGCCATGCTGTAAAGCAGAGAATGGGGATATCAAGCTTTGCAGCATGTGACGCTCTGTGGTGCAATGAAAAGCACGTTGGACTTTTAAGCTGCTAGTGGTTAATAGGAGCCCAACTAGTCATTCAAAAGTTGTGGGTTCAAGTCCCACCAGAGTCACTTTAGCTGCTTTCTCATTTCCAGGGCACCTTTTACAGAACAGGCAATCCTTAGGCTGACACTGGGGGGTGGGCTTGAGTCCAGACAGTTCCCAGCAGACCCCAGTGAGGGTGGAGGGAAGGGCTGGTTCTTGGGGTTGGGGCTGGGTATTGTTCTGAAAGGCTGCAGGTGCCGTTAGACTGTTTTGTCCCGCCCTGTCTCCTACCAGTGCTGAGCAACACTCAGGCTATGTCTACACTGCACTGCTCTTCTGGAAAAACCTACGCAAATTTCAAAAACAAATTTGTGCAGCTTTTTCTTCTGCTTTTTTTGGAAGAGGCTTTTCCGACATTTGGCCTGTGTACACTGGGCGAGTCACACAAGGGAGGCAGCAGGCAGAGCTGGCCCAATACACCAGCCTTCCAGGACAGAGGAGCCCAAGCCACAAGCCTCCAACAGGTGCCTGGCCTGATTCATCTCATTTCCCCGGGCTGGTACCAAGGGGCATTCTCAGCTGATGTCACCCCCCTCTGTCACATGGTAGTTGGGCTCATCCCAGGCTCAGGCTGGTCAGCAGCAGCTGCACTTACCTGGGCACTCAGGGGAGCAACAATAAGAGACAACCCTGTGCTTCTGCCTGGCTTCAAACCAGGGGATCTTTTGCAAGTTAAACAAATGGGATAACCACTACACCAGAGAAGCAGATCTTGTTGCTAGAATTTGGCTGACTGTTCTGTTTCTAGCTCTTTCCAACACCCTGCTCTGCCGGGGAAGGGAATGCACCTTGTGAACACTCCACCTCTTGTTCTCATGGCAGCGACTAACCTGAGCTGCCAGCTCCTCATTTCCTCACCAGCCCCTTGAGATTTGTAGCTTAAAGCCCAGCTGCCTTCCCCAGTAGGAGCAGAAAATGCTCATGGAAGGTCTCACACATTGTCCCCAATGCACTGGCCTGAGGGACTGAATTCTTGCTGCCCCTGGGTGCACCCAAATGCCCCTTCTGCTCCCCAGCTCACACCCCTCATGACACACTTGGTGCCGTGAGAACAAAGCTTCCAAAGGGGTTTGAATTTCCTCCACCTCCCCTTGCTGCGGCGGTAAGAGAAATCTTGAACCCGGCCCCTTCTCCTGTCACTGGAGAGATGGAAATGGGGCCGTTCCTTGTGGGGAAAGAAGTGGGTGTGTCAGGAGGGGGATTTGAGCTTAAACCTCCCCACACACCAGAACCCGCCATTAGGGGCAAGAAAGAGCCTTGAGTCGGGCAATGGAGAACACTTGGCTCCTGCTATGCTATGCTGTGATGGGGTGTCAGAAGCTCTGCTAGCTACCTTCTTGCTAGCTCAGTTGGTCAAGCGTGAGACTTTTAATCTCCAGGTTGTGGGTTCAAGCCCCATGCTGGGTGATGCTCTTCTTTAACTCTCAGTCTACAAGAAAATAGATCTCAGCTTTCACCAGGGTTTTAGAAAGAAAAAGTCTAGTCCTGGAGTCCAGCTTTAGTAGAGCCGAAGAAAGAACAAACTGCAATTTCCGTCTTCTGAGGAGAAGGGAAGAGGATTTTCTTCTCCTCAGTTCTAGCCACATCAGCCCTGGGAGGAGAAAAAATAACCCTCCGCCTGCTGATTGTCCCCCGTCAGCTTCTGTAGCTTCACCTCCTTCCACAGCAGCTCCAGCTTTGAGCTACAAATATCAAGCTGTGGGGGCCTGAAAGTTTTATTCTTTTTGTATTTGTATTTTAGGTTTAGTAATGTAGCCATTTAGGTATATATCTCCTCTATTTCCTTGTTTAAAAGTGTAGTGATGAAAATAGTAGAGTTTTGCTATTGTGTCTGTGTTAATGAGACTAGAGGAATAGCAGGTTATTTCGATATTTCGTGCTGTGTAGACACCAAAGCATTTTCGAAATAAGCTCAAAACGACAACTTCTGTAGCTCAAATTGTGTATCATATTTCAACCCTTTGTCTACGCTGCACCCTAAACTTGAAATAAGATGCTACATCAGGGCTCTGTCTACACTACAGTGACAACGCTTTAGTCCAGAGAACACAGATGCTCTTCCGACGTGCTTTTTGGGCATCCTTTTGTAGCTCATTTTATGAGGAAGTAGGGATGTTCCAAAAATGGGTTTTTTCCACCAACATTTGGCTCAGTGTAGACAGGCCAAATGTTGGAAAAGCCTATTCTGAAAAAAGAAGCAGAAAAAGCCACGCAAATTGGGGTTCACAATTTGTGTAGCTTTTTCCAGAAGAACAGTGTAGTGTAGACGTAGCCTGAGTGCTGCACAAGACAGGGAGGAACAAAAGGGTCCAACGGCACCTGCAGCATTTCAAGACAACCCCCCACCCTCATCCCCATGTACCAGCCCCTGCCCTCATTGGGGTCTGCAGGGAACTGTCTGGACTCCAGCACACCCCAGTGTCAGCCTAAGGATTCGCTGTTCTGTAAAAGCTACCCTGGAAATCAGTGAGCAGCTGAAGTGACTGTAGTGGGATTTGAACCTACAACTTTTGAACAACTGGCTTAGCTGATACTGAGCACCCCACCTCAGATAGTCCACACACTTACCGTTGCACCGCAGAGCATGATGGGCTGCTAGATATGCTATCTCTGCTCTCTTCTTTGCAGCCTGACAATTGCTGCCAGAAAAGAAAGGGGAACCTGGGATGTCTTTTTCAGGAGAGTAAGTAGGAAGAGGGAGGAGCCACTGAGCCCCCTGACAGTGAAAATAAGGGAAAAGGACTCATCTGTAGCTGGAGAACGTGAGCATTAATCCCACTGCTTCTCACAGGCCAGATAAGGACTCTACCACTTGAGCTAATTCCTCTGCCTGGATACACTGCCTCCTGCCTCACCTCCCTTGTCCCAGAGCCCACAATGTCCCTGCAGCTGCCCAAGGCTCCTTTCTGAAAGGGCCACTTGTGGGACTGACACCCGTGGGCCAGCTAGATGGGAGGTTTAGGACGCGGTGCTCATATCACACAGACGCGTCTTAAGAGCAAGCCCCTTGTTTCAAACCATAACAGGCTCGCTAAGCCATGGTCCCCTCCTCGCCAGTGGGCTGTAAAACTGTTCTATTGTATGGTCCCAGACAGCACCTTTGACTCCGACCATTCCTCATTTCCTCCAGCTTTCCCACCCTGGCTGTGTCTGGCTCCCTGGGCACAGAAGGCTACAGCTCAGTGGGCAGAGGCTCTAACATGCACATCTCCCCCAGCCGCTGGGACTGCAGAGTTGGCCTTGAGGCTGGGCAGGGTTGAGGGGAGGGACAAGTGCAGCAAACATTGATCATCTGGATTGTCAACCCCCTTGGTCTCAGGGTTTGGGTTGCAGTCTCCAGGTAGAGGCCCAGCCTCCTTCGATTTGGTCCCTTCCTGAGGGCACAGAATTAACAAGAGAGAATTCCTTCCCCTGCAGCAATCTGAGTTGGCCAAGGAGTTAGTAACAGAATTTTTCTCCACATTTATGTACAGGAGGCAAGTTTCTCAGAGCTGTGATAGCCGAGTGGTTAAGGTGTTGCACTTGAACTCCAATAGGGTTTCCCTGTGCAGGTTCAAATTTTGCTCACAGTGAGGGCTGTGCTTTAGCCACACTCCTTCCTAGGGCAACAAGCTACCCAAGTCCTGAGACACGCTCCCCTTCGGCTCCTGTCAGTGGGATGGTGCTGGGTTCCTGAGGTCTCAGGTAAACTCTTGGTTCCTGCCACCACTGCATGGCTCAGCCCTACTCCTGGGGTCTGCTCTGCTCTGGAGTGTGACAGGAGCTGGGTGAGACCTTGATGAGTCTGGGTCTGTCCCCAAAGGTCCATCCCTGTAGGGGGGCAATGCTGGGGATATGATGTGAGTCTCCCCTACTGGGTAGCCAAGCCCCTGCCACCTTCCCAGTGTTGGGAGCAAAGGTCTAGAGAAGTAGCGCGGGGGGAAGGCAGGTGTCTTATTCCCTGCTCTTGCTCGGCCTTTTCCCCCAAAGCATTGGCCAAGAGTTAGTAGCAGAATATTTGTCCAAGTTTAAGTCCAGCAGAACTTAAGCTCTTTGCAGCTGTTTCTGTGGTGTAGTGGTTATCACATTTGTTTAACATGCAAAAGGTCCCTGGTTCAAAGCCAGACAGAAATGCAACATCTGCTCTTATTGCACCTCCCCTTGGTGCCCAGGTAAGCGCAGCTCCTTCTGCCAGACCTGTGCCTGGGATGAGCCCAACTCCCACATGACAGAGGGGGTGACATCAGCTGAGAATGCCCCTGGGTGCCAGCCTGGGAAGCCAGATAAATCAGGCCAGGCAGCTTCTGGAGGCTTTGCAGGAAGCAGGCCCAGATATCTGATAGGAGGAGGCTCCAGCCTGCACAGACCCAGTGGCTAAAAGGGTCTTGTCCTGGCCTTCCTCCCGGGCCTGTTGGCAGCAGCTCAGTGGCAAGTGTCTTAGATTAAATAGCTGAAAATCCCTGGTTCTATCCAGGCTGTGGCATGTCTGGAAGTGCAGCAGGGCCTCTCTCTACCTCTTGATGTGCTAGTGCCTGTGACATCCCCTTGTCCATTTCTGCCCGGCCTTGGACACTCATGTTCCCCTGATTAGCCCCCAACCCTTCCTCAGAGTCACTGCTGCCTTGGCTAAAGGCCCCTGTGGCTGCTAGATGGATCTAGTCACATGTACATTTACTGAACACACACACACACCCTTGGTTGCTTGGAACCAGATCAGTCCATGTCACTGGCTCAGGGGTTTCTCTCCTCAGTGCACTGCAGAGAAATCCCTTGTTTGATAACAGGCCTCAGGAGCCCAGAGCAGAGGGAGCTGGGATTCTAGTCCCCTTGATCCCCTCAATGCTCATCCTGAATCCTGACTTCTGTATTCTGAGCCCTACCTCACCCATATGCCCCCCAAATCCCTTCCCTGGGCCTCCCACTCCACTCTGTAATGTCTTACAGGTACTGTCCTATCACAACCCCTCCCGCCACTTCCTGCCTTGAGCCTCTCTATGCCCAAGAAGTGGTGCCCAATAGAACAGTCCCTGTAAGAAATGTGTCACTTTCACCCTGGGAGCAGCTCAGCCATGCAAAGGGGCTGCCTGGGGCAGGACATTAGCCCGGGAGGGCAGGGGTGGGTGTGGCCAGTGACATCACAAGGGCCTTTTGCAGCCCTTCAGCTTATTGGCTAATGGAGGTTGGGAGGTGATGACCTCACAGAGGGTCCATGACAATGGCCAGGTGGGACAGGCTGCAGGGCAGGGGCCATCTCAGAGCCCCCCATGACTTTGCTGCAGGGAGTCTCTTGAGATCTGCCCTTGAGGCCAGAGAGAGAATGAGGGTCACAAGCACGAGTGTGAAGAGGAGCCTCTTTGGAGCCTTCTCCTTTCCCACGACTAACTGACCTAGAAGGCAGACGTCCCTGTGGAGAAGGGAAGAGTCACCAAAAGATTTAGTGCTCACAGAGTGGAAGAATTAGCTTGAGTGATCGAGCGCTTGCTTAACATGCGAGAGGCAGGGGGATCAATATCTGCATTCTCCATTGATGGGGGAGTCCCTGTTTTTCTTTTCCCAGGAAGAGCCACCCAGAGGGCCAAGTGACTCCAGTGGCCCCTCCCTCTTCCTACTTGCTCCCCTCAAAAGCCAGTCACGGCTTAGTTCCAAATCTGTAAACCTCATTGCAAGAAGAATAATGCCTCTTCCAAAATAGCTATTTCAAAACACCCGGAGTGTGGATGCTCCACTGCTGCTATTTTGAAATAGCTCCTGCCCAGGGCCATTCAAAGTAATTACTCCCCGGTGCTTCCTGGGGCTCTAAATCAAGGTAGCGCGTCCACCTTAGGGGAACCTTCCTTGGACTAATTTTGAGGCTTCCCCCTAGTGTGGATATGTTGCTTCGAAACAAGCTATTTAATTTTTTTTCAAAATAGCAGTTTTTGAAATAAGCGTGCTTTGCAGATGTACCCAGAGGCTATGTCTGGACTGCAGGTTTCTTTCGGAAGAAGATTTTTCGGAAGGATCTTCAAAAAAACTTCTTCCAGAAGAGAGCGTCCACACTGCAAAAGTGCATTAAAAAGTGATCTGCTTTTCCGAAAGAGAGAGTCCAGACTGAATGGACGCTCTCATATAAGCTGGGATTGCTATGGATGGAATGGCCACCAGGGCACCTGTGCTTTTCCCCTTTCCTCTTCTTCCAAAAGAACTTTCTTCTCCAACCACACATGCGTTTTTCCAAAAGAGCTCTTCCAAAAAAAGGCTTCTTTCTTGTAGAATGAGGATTACCAATGCCAGAAAAACTCCTCTGTTCTTTCGATTTTCTTGCAGAAGAAAGCAAAACTCTGTAATGTAGACATGCCCTGAGAGCTTAGAGAAGGGAGGGAGGCAGGACCACGGGGAGAAGGCTCCATGACTGTGTGAGAGGGAGACTCTGCCATGGCCAGTGGGGAATCGTTGCCTCTGTCAGGACTCTAGCCCGGACGGCTCGGTTCCTTGTCTGACCGCAAAGAGACAGGCAACACCAGCAAAGTCTAGTCACAAGCTCTTTATTGAAGAGTGCACACAACAATAGAGAGCGGCCCGTCTCCAAAGAGAGCAGAGCTGCAGGGAAGCCAGGAGCGCAGAGTGTCAGCTGCCAGCCCAGAGTCCCAGGTGCCCTGAGAGCAGCCTCCCTGCAGGTCCCATGGTGCGTGCTCTGTGGCCAGCATCACAAGCTGCCTGACAATCAGGGCCAATCCCCCGGTGGGGTCTCTGCCCATGGCCACACGAGGGCTCCTTTGGGGGTTGGGGCAGCACAACCTACCCCCTTGGGGGCCGAGGCTGGGGGTGAGAGGGTTGCGATAAAACAGCATCTGTAAGAAAGCTACGTGTGGGGGTGCAGGCTGGGAGGCTCAGGGCAGTGTGTGGGGATGACGGAGGAGGGCCGGGGACGCAGAACCGGAGGGTGGTGTGTGGATACGTGTCTGTTTTGGGCAGGTTCCTCATTCCCACGTCCCAGACACATAATGTGGCACAAAGACCAGCAACGGTCCCTGCACAAAGTGTGTCCCAGGGATAAGCGTTAGCCCGGGAACAAGCATCACCCTGCAGAAGAGACACCCCTGGTATGGAGCCCCAGGCGCACTGACACAGACTCCCTGGCACAGGAGAATCCCAAGCCTCAGTTCTGCCGGCCAGCGGATTCCCCTCTTCCGTTTCTTGTCAGCTCCCTGCAAAACACCCCACAAGGGTGAGTGGGGATAAACCCAGCTGTGCTTAGGTGGGGAAAGAGAGGTGCCCCCCCTCGACCTCCCTGAGCAACTCACACATGTACGAAAACTGCACTTGAAGATACCAAAACAGGTGTCAGGGTGGCTGAGTGGTCTAAGGTGCCAGACTCAAGGTCCTGCCTTTCTGTCAGTTGGGTGTTCTGGTCTCTGAAAGGAGACATGGGTTCAAATCCCACTCCTGACATGTCTGCTTTTTGATAGAAAGACAAGTGACCTCATTTCCCTGTCTCCCCTGCCGTTGTAAGAGCACTTGCTCAGCATTTCTCTTAGGCTGCATCTACACAGCAGCGTTACTTGGGAATAACGGCCATTACTCTGCAATAACAATGTCAGCGTCTACACAGCAATTCCATTATTCTGACTTCTGTAACGCTCCATCCAGACCAGTGGTCTGAGGAGCCAGGAGGTTTCCAGGCTGCAGACAGCCAAGCCCACAGGCAAAGACAAAGCAAAGTCCCAGCCACTTCCTGCTCAGCCCAGCGGGGTCTCCGTGTGGTCCCCAGACCTTTTGTTTGCCATTGCCCAGGTGCAGAGGCCCAGATTCAGAGAGGGCTGGTTTGATGCTTCACCCCACGGCCCAGCAACGAGCCCCCAAACTCCCCCTGTGCTCTGAGAGCCCGGTTTGCTGTGTGAATTCTGTGGGGCAGATTATGTCAGGCCTGGGCACAAGCAGGGTTCAGAACCAACCCACAAGTAAGTCCCCGCCAAGGGATTGAGCAATGTCCTTTGCCAGCAATGTAAGTCCAGCCATGTAAGTGTCCCACTCACGTGCCCAAACTTTCTCTGAACCCCACTCACAGTTGCTGCCCTTGCTCAGAGCAGATAAGAGCTCACAGGTGGTTTTCAGAGCTCACCTCCCACTCATACGCCTGCTCCATGGACATCTTCCCATTGCAGAAAGCGCTCCGAGCCAGACTGTGACTAGCCAGCCCATCTCTGGGCACCCAGGGGCTACGTCTACACTGCAGGCTTCTTACGCAAAACTTGAGGAGCATCTATAATAAATGCATTCTTGCCCTAGTAAATTTATGGCAAAATGTATGAAAGGAGGGCTTTTTGCACAAGAGGTATTCCTCTCCCCATGAGACACCCCTTGCACAAGAAGGGAATATGGATGGGCAACAGGAGTTTCTTGCACAAGAGAGCGTTCACACTGCCATGGACGTTTTTGCACAAAAGCACATGGCAATGTGGACGTGCTGTAGCACCTAACAGTTCTTGCGCAAGAAGCCTGCAGGGTAGATGTAGCCAGGGGGTGTTTGGGTTTGTTACCAGCACTGAGCTTTGTACAACAGCCCAGGGAACATTGTGAAAAGCCAAAACCTTTCCGCCCTGGGTATCCCTGGCCAGCCAGAAAGTGGCACAAAGGTTCCCTGAAGTGCTGAGTTTGGGTGGTTTGAAGCATAGTCCTACAGTTCAGATGAGGTGGCCGAGTGGTTAAGGCAATGGACTGCTAATCCATTGTGCTCTGCACGCATGGGTTCGAATCCCATCCTCATCGGGTGTTTGCAGCCCTTCCTCTTGCTTCTCCCAGAAGTTCAGTACCAGCCCCCTGTAACCCTGCCTGCCCCAGCCCCTCCCACTGCAGCCTGGGGAAAGGGGAAATCTCCACAGAGACACTCCCAGATGGGACCCTCAAGGGGAAACCTCACAAAGGAGATTCCAGGCAGCCAGGCCATGGGGGTCTCTGAGATTGCCCCTGTCCTGCCTAGCTGTTGCCATGGTCCCTCTGTGAGGTCACTGCCTCCCAACCAATGAGCTGAGGTGCTGCAAAAGGCCCTTGTGATGTCACTGCTGCCTTGCAGGGCTCATGTCCTGCCCTTGCCAGCCCCCTTGGCATGTGTGAGCTGCTTCCCCTCTGCCCCCTCCCCCGACTCACTCAGGGCTGGTTCTGGGGCTCACGCAGGGAACATCAGAGGCTGCTCAGGGCAACAGGTGGGAGGGGGTGTGTGTGATCCTCTGTCTCAGCTTTTCCCTTTCTCCTACCCCAAGCTCACTTTTTAAATGTCAGGGTAAGCCAGGATCTATCCCGTCCCTTCTCCTAGACCCTACCTCTTTTTTTGAACCCCGGCTCTCTCCAAACCTTTCCATGGACTATGAGTTGCTAATGGACACTCGCCACTAATGACATAATTACAGCTGGGGAGAAGAGTTTAATATAAATTATTAAATAGATTAAGCATTTGAACTGTCTCATGTTAGTTGATCAAACTTCATTTTAAATAAAGGAAAACATTACGGCCAGCAAAAAAAGGTTTTGATGTTGCTTTATTTATGGCAGGGTGGGGAACCTTTTTGGGTCGGGGGCCACTGACACACAGAAAAATTGGGGGCCACAAAATTGAGAAACAAAAACTCTTCCAAAGGCCCCAGCCCTCTCTGATGTGGCCCCAACTAAGACACCTCACTCCTCTGGCGTTCCAGCCCCATGGCATGTAGGGAAGGGACAGGGAGGACTGAGGTTCAGATTTACTTTTCTGGGGCTGCAGTTAGTGGATTTTGTGGACCCACTTAGGCTCTGGGTTGGGGACAACTCTGAGGGGTTCAGTGTGCGGGACAGGGCTGCCAGCAAGTGAGATGCAGGATGGGGTTAGGAGGGCAGGATCTGGAAGGAGTTAGGCAGCAGGAGAGGGTGTGGGGTGGGGCTGTGAGGAAGGAATATGGGTGCTGGAGGGGTTGGGGCAGTAACTTGGGAGGCTGAGCCTGGAGACCCAGCATGAGCTCCCAGCTGCATGGGAGCAAGGGATAGAGCTGAGCTCCCACCCCACGTGCCATGGGAAATTGGCTCGTTTGTCACTTGTGGGTTACTCACCCCTAATTGAAGATGTTTGTTAGTAACTGGTGGGTGCCACAGGGCACACGTCCAACAGGCCCACACGACCTCATTATTGGTGCATACGACAAAACTCACTCACCTCATGGATGGAAACTCTTAGAAGGAACAGTAATTGGGAGTGTCTCAGGGGTTGTGTAGCTTGTTGCCTTGATTAGGTGTGGCCAAAACACAGGCCTTACTGTAAGCAGGGTTTGAACCCGCACAGGGAAACTCTCTATTGGTTTTTAATCCAACACCTTAACCACTCAGCCATCACAGCTGCTTAATAGTATTGGAAGGCCAGGAAACTGGTAAATAATCCCAGTGCCCAGGCCTGATGGCACCTGCCCCACAGAATTCACACAAACCTGGCTCCCAGCACAGGGGAGTTGGAGGCTCATTGCTGGGCCATGGGGTGAAGCATCAAACCAGCCTCCTGTGGGGCCTGTGAGTGTTGCTGTCCCTGCTGTACAGATAGGTCCATAGAGCCAGGGAGAGATTCACTGAACAGGCCAAAGTCAGCCAGCGAGTTAGAGCCAAGATCTGCCCCCAGCTCCCTGCCCCACCCACTGACGTGCTGACTCCCTCACTGCCATGGGGCTGTTTGCATTGGCCTCTTCTCTCTGGAACCAGGTTTAAACCACGGCTGAGGCTCTGAGCAGGGGTATGGGGGTCTGAGTGTGGGAGGGGAGCGTGTGTTCCTCTGGCTCAGCTTTTCCTTTCTTCTACCCCAGCAATTGCCCTGCTGCAAAGCACAGAGAGGAGATGGAGGGGGCAGGGAAGAATTGTACAAACTATAGGGCTCTGTGATGCAATGGAAAGTGTGTTGGCTTTTAAGCTGTGGTGCTCAGTGTGTGCCTGACCAATCATTCAAATCTTGTGGGTTCAAATCCCATGAGGGTCACTTTAGCTGATTTCCAGGGCAGCTTTTACAGAGCATGGTGGGAGTTGGGAGTGACAGGGAGCTTGTGACCCCAGGACTTATGTGTGAGACTCTCCTGGGGGAGTCACAGCTCACAGAGAGAGCCCTGGGTACCACACACTGGCCACTGAGTCCTGCTCCATGGTCATCTCAGTGCTCTGGGTGTAAGAGACGGGCCTGGGACTCCTGGTGGGAGTGTGGGTCCTGCCCTGCCTGGTGGGGGAAGGGACAAACACAGGGGTGGTTGACAGGGGCTCTGACACTCCAGCAGTGGGGCTGTCCAGCCCTTCAGCTGGATTCAGATCAGGCCTGTTGGAGCCTCTTGTGCTTGCCAAGGGGGGATTCTGCACTTGCTGCCTTGGGAGCCAGGGTCACATTGCAGAGCTCCCCCAGGGACATCCCACAGCACTACCAGGCCAGCCCCTGCCCTCGGCAATGTGACTGCGTTTTATCCTTCCCCTTGAGTGACAACCAGCCATTCCCCCCTGCCCTCCCCCCTAAGCCCCTGTGGGACCCGCTCCCTTCCCCAGGAGCAGTGAGCTCCAGCATGGCTCCCTGCTGAGGCTGCGGCAGTGGGAGACAAGCCCCTGGCTTCAAGACAGAGACAAGATGTCCAGGTGTTGAGTTTCACCCATGGCTAGTGTGGGGTGACCCACACTTTGGGGACAGCTGGAGGTGCCTCCTGAGAGCTGATTTTCAGAGGGGTGTGATCAGCCCTTCCTGTGTTTCTGACTCCCAGGGCTTGAATCTGGCACCTAAAATTGAGTAATGTGCATTTGGAAGAGGGAATTTCTGTCTCTTTAACATTGCTGGTGTGCCCCAGTGGCCTAATGGACAAGGCATTGACTTTCTAAGCCAGGGGTTGTGGGTTCAAGTCCCATCTGGGTTGACAGTTGTGATGTTTCCTAGTAGAGTCCCTTTGGCTTCCTCTTTGCCATGTTAGCTGTGAGGGTCCCCTGGAATTGCCATTTTCCCCCAGACAGGGTCCCTCAGGAGCAGACAGTGACACTGGTGTTAGGTGCAGACAGGAGAAGAGTGTTTCCTAAAAGCAGAGGTGTGCCCAGTGAGGTCACTTTCAGAGATGCAGGTGCTGGCTTCTCTGTATGCGCCTTGGCACATGTTACCCAGAGGTACTCACCACCTCTCACCCCCCTGGCAGCACCCAGACAGAGGCCAGTGCACATGGAGCCAGCGACCGTAGCGAGGAGGCAGCTGCAGCACAATTCCAGGCCTGGGTCATATTGAACAACTCTTTGAAATATTTTTAAAACAAAAAAATATGAAAAACTTTAGGCTCCATCTACACTGCAGGCTTCTTGCCCAAGAACTGTTTTTGGCAAGAATTCTTGTGCAAGAGCACATCCACACGGCCATGTGCTTTGGCCCAAGTGGGAGGGAGAGCTGAGTGGTTTGAGTATTAACTTGCTAAACCCAGGATTCTGAATTCAATCCTTGAGGGGGCCATTTAGAGATCTGGGGCAAGTCTGTCAGGGCTGGTTCTTATCCTTGCCTTGAGGCAGGGGACTGGACTAGTTGACCTCTCAAAGTCCCTTCCAGCTCTATGAGATGGTTTATCTCCTCATAAGGAGCATCTACAGCAGCATAGATGCTCTCTTGAGCAAGAAAGCTCTAATTGCTATTTTAGCCATAGAGGTTTTGGGTGCAAGAAATCCCTCTTGCCTATGCACACTGCCTTCTTGTGCAAGAGGGCTTATTCGTTATGGAGCGAGGAATAACTCTTGCACAAGAAGCCCTCTTTTCTAATGGTTTACTGTACATTTTCTTGCACAAGAATGCACATGCAGGGTAGACACTACGCTAGTTTTTGCACAAGAACTACCGTTCTTGTGCAAAAAGATTGCAGCATAGCCATGCAGTGTGAAAAATCTCACAACAGTAAGCCCCAAGCCAGCAGATCCTACTGAGATTTGAACTCAGATTGCAGGATTCACAGTTCTGAGTGCTGACCCTTACACCATGGGACCTAGACAGGTGACTGTATGTAACCATATGGAATACTGAGTTTTCAGGCTGGCCTCTGGACTCCTGGCTTCCCTCCTGCTGCTTCATCTCTCTGGCTATGACTACACTGCACATTTATTTTGGAATAAGCTGGTCTTGAATAGTTATTCCAAAATAGCTTATTTCGAAATAGCACCGCTACACTGCAGGAAACCTCAGAATAGTCTGAGGCAGGCTCCCAGTGTAGATGAGCTACCTCGATTTAGAGCCCCAGGAAGAATAGCTTAGAATGGCCCCGGGAGGGGCTATTTCAAAAGTAGCAGCAGTGGTGCAGCTACACAGACCTTTTTAAAAATAGCTAATTTGGAATAGGCGTTATTCTTTGTAGAATGAGGTTTGCAGAAGTCGGAATAAGCCGTCTGTTACTTCAGAATTATTTCAAAATAACGGCATTGCTGTGTAGACTCTTGCATTGTTATTGTGGAATAACGGCCATTGTTCCAAAAGAACTTTTGTGTGTGGACAGAACCTGCAGCCCAAGAAATGTGATTGGCAGCTTGTACCCACAATCTTTCTGTCAATTGCAGTGGAGGGCTCTGAAGACATGGACCCAAGGCAACCACCTTGGTTGCCTTCTGCTAAACCAGGCCGGAGGGAAAACCATTGCTCCTTTGAGCCGGAGTTGAACCAGCAACCTAAAGATCACTTGCCAAGCACATGCTACAGTCCCCCACTCTGCCAGCTAAGCTATCAAAGGTACCTGGTTAATGCTTGTTTGTCCAGGTTGTCCCTTCTACAAGTCTCGGGGCACATGCTCCCCCAAGTATATGGTACTGCTGATGAGGGGCAGAGGAGCACAGGGGCTGTCACAGGTACTTCACATACAGACGGACCCCTTGAGTGAAACCTGAGCTAGATCCATCCATGTCACAGCAAAAGGAAGAAAGTTGGGTTCTTCTCATGTGTCTTCTTTGTTTCAGAGTCTCTAGGGGTGCGGTCGGGCAGGTCCACAAAAAAACAAACCACTTGAATGAACCTCGGTCTAGAAACACACAGAAACACCCCCTGAGGGTTTCCTTGCCTCTACTTAAATGTTGACAAAAATTTTGTTGCTAACTGCTTGGCCAACTCTGATTGCTGTGAGGTTAAGAAATTCTCTCGTTAATTCTGTGCCCTCAGGAAGGGAGCAAATTGAAGAAGGCCAGGTCCCCTCCTGGGGACTCCAACCCAAACCCTAGAACCAAGGGATTTACAAGCCAGACGATCAATGTTTGCTGCACTTCTCCTTCCCCTCAACTATGCCAAACCTCAAAGGCAACTCTACAGCCCCAGCTGCTGGGGGAAATGTGCATGTTAGAGCCTCTGCCCACTGAGCTGTAGCCTTCTGTGTCCAGGGAGCCTGACACTGCCAGGGCTGGAGGGAAACGGGGAATGGCTGCACTTTGGGAGTCAAAGATGTTGTCTGGGACCATACAATAGAACAGTTTCACCCAAATTCCTGGAGAGGGCACCATGGCTCAGTTGGCTAAAGCACCTGTCTAGTAAACAGGAGATCCTGGGTTCAACTCCCAGTGGTGCCTTTTGATACCCTTTTACCACATTTTCCCAGGTCCTTCTGGGACACAGAAGAGGCCTCCCTGTCCACCCATGAAACTGCTGGTTCAGGAAAAGGCTGATTGGGGAGGAGTGTTGGAAAGAAGGACACCACAAGTGAGAAGCACCTGATGCCCACAGACCCTAACTCTCCATGGCTACAGGAGCTGCAGAGGTTGCACCCTCAGGCTCTCTAGGTGCTGACACTCCCAGGGAATCACAAGGGTGTGTGGTGCTGGCTCTCCTGTCTCAGCAATTGCAGTCAGAGCCCTGCCCATGCCAGTCACAGCAGCCTCTGCACCCGCTCCAGGCTTGTGGTTTCCTTCTTCCCAATGCTTCTCCCCAATCAGCCTTTTCCTGAACCAGCAGTTCCATGGGTGGCCAGGGGAGGCCTCTTCTGTGTCCCAGGAGGACCTAGGAAAATGTGAGCTGCCACCGCACATGAAACCCTTGCCGCTGCCGGAGCCACTCCCTGTGCTCAGCAGCTGGCTGCTAGCATGTGCAGGCTGGGATACTGTGTGCAGGCAGCCTGCACGTGCAGGATATGATGTAGTGCACTGTGAGTGGAATGGTGTGGCCCTTTCCTGCCTCCCTTCCCACACTGATCTAGTGGTTGAAAGGGGCTTTGGCTGCTGCTGATTGGGCAGAAGCTTGGCAGTAAGATGCTGGCAGCAAGAGATTCTGGCTGCTTGTTTCCCCTGGGTCTCAGTGCGCCATGTCGACCGTCAGCCACCTTGACCAAACCTCAAACCAGCTGGACTATCCAACCCACATCACAGCATCTCACTAGTGGACCTATCAGAGAAAAGCCCTTGGTAGCTGCAGAGATGTTGCTGCAACTCTCTGAGGCGCCTTTCTTGAAAGGGCCACTTGTGACCTGCAGTTTTTAGGGCCGGCTAGCTCAGTTGGTTAGAGCGTGGTGTTAATCACGCCAAGGTCATGGGTTCAAGCCACATGCTGGCCACAGGGTTGTTTGCTTTGTTGACTTTCCCTGATTTTGCCTCCTGCTATGAACAGGGAAGCAGAAACAGGCAAAAGGCTGAGGGGATTGCAGGACTCAGGCCAGAGAACTGGTAGGAGGAGGCTCCAGCCTGCACAGACCCAGTGCCTAAAAGGGCCTTGGCCTGGCCGGCTTCCCCCAATAGCAGGGAAAACTCTTCTCTTCCCTCCATTGTCCCCAGTGGGGTGACCTGATGCCCGAATTCCTGCTGCAGCAGTGGCTGCCCCAAGGCTCCCTGTGGGGGGCAGGCTCCCCAGCACAAGGCACAGAGGGAGGCTCAATATGTCCAGGAGGCTTAGAGCATGTGCCCAGCCCACAGCGCTGGTGCCAACCACCTGGGCACAGAAAGCTACAGCTCAGTGGGCAGGGGGCTTTGGCTTCCTTGCCCATGGGATGCTGTTGCAGGGAGGGCTGGTCAGCAGGGGTGGGGTTCACCTGTGGAGGAAGGGAAGAGTATTTGGGTGCAGACTGGCTAACCTAGTGAGGAGGCTGTAAACTAGGTTTGATGGGGGCAGGTGCCCAAAGCCCACAGGTAAGTGAACAACATGGACACCTGGCAGATGGGCCAGAAATGGGAGGGAGCACAGGCTGTAAGAGCAGAGATAAAGGAGGGATGCGGGACCACTGGGAAGCAAACTCTAATCTGTGTCTTAGATGCTTGTATAGACACACAGGAACATAAGAACGGCCATACTGGGTCAGACCAAAGGTCCATCTAGCCCAGTATCCTGTCTGCCGGCAGTGGCCAGCACCAGGTTCCCCAGAGAGGGTGGGCCGAAGACAATGATCAAGCGATTTGTCTCCTGCCATCCCTCTCCAGCCTCTGACAACAGAGGCCAAGGACACCATTTTATCCCCTGGCTAATAGCCTTTTATGGACGTAACCTCCATGAAATTATCTAGCTTCTCTTTAAACTCTATTATAGTCCTAGCCTTCACAGCCCCCTCTGGCAAGGAGTTCCACAGGTTGACTACACGCTGTGTGAAGAAGAACTTTCTTTTATTAGTTTTAAACCTGCTACCCATTAATTTCATTTGGTGTCCTCTAGTTCTTCTATTTAGGGAACTAATAAATAACTTTTCTTTATCGGCCCTCTCCACACCACTCATGATTTTATAGACCTCTATCATATCCCCCCTCAGTCTCCTCTTTTCTAAACTGAAAAGTCCCAGTCGCTTTAACCTCTCCTCATATGGGACCCGTTCCAAACCCCTAATCATTTTAGTTGCCCTTTTCTGAACCCTTTCCAAGGCCAAAATATCTTTTTGAGGTGAGAGACCACATCTGTACACAGTATTCAAGATGTGGGCGTACCATAGTTTTATACAGGGGCAGTAAGATATTCTGGGTCTTATTTTCTATCCCTTTCTTAATAATTCCTAGCATCCTATTTGCCTTTTTGACCGCCGCTGCACACTGTGTGGAAGTTTTCAGAGAACTGTCCGCGATAACTCCAAGATCTCTTTCCTGATTTGTCGTAGCCAAATTAGCCCCCATCATACCGTACTTATAGTTGGGGTTATTTTTCCCAATGTGCATTACTTTACACTTCTCCACATTAAATTTCATTTGCCATTTTGTTGCCCAATCACTCAGTTTGGTGAGATCTTCTTGGAGTCCCTCACAGTCTGCTTCTGTCTTGACTATCCTAAACAGTTTGGTATCATCTGCAAACTTTACCACCTCACTGCTTACCCCTTTCTCCAGATCATTTATGAATAAGTTGAACAGGATTGGTCCTAGGACTGACCTTCGGGGGACACCATTAGTCACCCCTCTCCATTCTGAAAATGTACCATTTATTCCTACCCTTTGTTTCCTGTCTTTAACCAGTTCTCAATCCAAGAAAGGACCTTCCCTCTTATCCCATGGCCATGTAATTTACACAAGAGCCTTTGGTGAGGACCTTGTCAAAGGCTTTCTGAAAATCCGAAGTATACTATATCTACTGGATCCCCCTTGTCCGCATGTTTGTTAACCTTCAAAGAACTCTGATAGATTAGTAAGACAGGATTTCCCTTTACAGAAACCATGTTGACTTTTGTCCAACAAATTATGTTCTTCTACATGTTTCACAATTTTATTCTTTACTATTGTTTGACTAATTTGCCCGGTACTGAAGTTAGACTTACCGGTCTGTAGTTGCCGGATCGACTATAGAGCCCTTTTAAATATTGGTGTCACGTTGGCTACCTTCCAGTCATTAGGTACGGAAGCCGATTTAAAGGATAGGTTACAAACCACAGATAATAGTTCAGCAATTTCCCATTTGAGTTCTTTTAGAACCCTTGGATGAATGCCATCTGGTCCCGGAGATTTGTTAACATTAAGTTTTTCTATTTGTTCCAAAACCTCCTCTAATGACACTTCAATCCGGGACAGTTCCTCAGATTCATCACCCACAAAGGACGGTGCAGATTTGGGAATCTCCCTGACGTCCTCAGCCGTGAAGACTGAAGCAAAGAAATCATTTAGTTTCTCTGCAATGGCTTTATCGTCCTTGATTGCTCCTTTTATAGTTCGATCATCTAGGGACCCACAGGTTTTTGGTAGGCTTCCTGCTTCTAATGTACTTAAAAACATTTTGTTATTTCTTTTTGAGTTTTTGGCTAGCTGTTCCTCAAAATCTTTTTGCTTTTCTTATTACATTTTACACTTGATTTGACAGTGTTTATGTTCCTTTCTATTTATCTCACTAGGATTGGACTTCTACTTCTTAAAAGATGCCTTTTGTCCCTCACTGCTTCTTTTACATGGTGGTTAAGCCACGGTGACTCTTTTTTAGGTCTCTTGCTATGTTTTTTAATTTGGGGTATACATTTAAGTTGGGCCTCTATTATGGTGTCTTTAAAAAGTTTCCATGCAGCTTTCAGGGATTTGGCTCTAGTCACTGTGCCTTTTAATTTCTGTTTAACTAACCTCCTTATTTTTGTGTAATTCCCCTTTTTGAAATTAAATGCCAGGGTGCTGGACTGCTGAGGTGTTCTTCCCACCACAGGAATGTTGAATGTTATTATATTATGGTCACTATTCCCAAGCGGTCCTGTAACGGTTATTTCTTGGACCTGATCCTGCACTCCACTCATTACCCTGGACTATGCGTAATAAGCAGGAAGAAGTTGGTATCACAGGGACTTGGTGGGATAATACACATAACTGGAACTTTGGCACAGAAGGGTACAGCTTGCTCGGGAAGGATTGGCAGGGAAAAAGGGAGGAGGTGTTTCCTTATCTATGAAACATGCGAACACTTGGCCTGAGGTGGAGATGGACACAGGAGACAGACTTGTCGGGAGTCTGTGGTGAGGTTACAAGGGGTAAAACCCAAGGGTGATGTCACACTAGGCATCTATTGCAGACACCTCCCCAGGCAGAAGAGGTGCCTGAGGCTTTTTAAACGATTAACAAAATCATCCAAAGCGCAGCTGGTTTCACACACACTCAGCCTCACCCACAGCCGGGAGGCAGTTTGCAGTGAGCTGAAAAGCAACAGAAGAGGGGAAACTGGAGCCTGGCAGAACCAAGTCTTGGGATTCTTCTGTGTCCAGATGTGCTAAGCAGCTGGCAGCCAAGTTCCCAACCACTGGTCTGTTTCTGGCCTCCACAGGCCAGCAAATCCCCTCCTCTGGGTGTTACAGGCTGGACTTTGCCTGCCTGACTTCTAGCCAGGGAACTGCTCCCTTTGAGGCAAATGTGACACTCCCTGGACTGCAGAAACCAGCCCCATGCCTTTTGGGAAGAGGGAAGGAGCCCCTGGAAGAACTTAGCCCCTGGCTGACTCTGCCTGTGAAAAAGAGGAACAAACATCTACGACTGTAGAACGTGGGTATCGATCCTACTGCCTCTTGCATGCAAAGCGAGCACTCTACCACTTGAGCTAATTCCCCTGCCTGTGAAGAGTTTTTCTGCCCCACCCACCATGTTCCAGAGCCCACAACGTCCCTTCTGCTAAACCTTCATATGAAACTCAGCAAATATCCAGAGAAGTTGCGGTTCCCTTTACAAGACTCTGCACAGCTCAGTTCCAATCAGCCGGTCTTCCCGAGAGCCCAGAACATCGACCGCGGCACCGTCGCTCTTACGCCTAGTGTAGACACGGCCTTAGAGTGTCACAAACCAGCCCCGGGACACATTCCTTCCTAAGACCAGTCACAGTCTGGGGTCAGTGAGCGTCCGTCCTACCTGAGATGTGTGTGACACAAAAGCCTCCTGTTCCCTGCCCAGTTCCCAACACTGGCTGCAGACCCAGCGATATTTGGTGCCTTGGCTGCTGTCCCTGCTGGCAGGGAGCTGACCCGCACCTGCAGTTCATCCAGCTCCCGGAGAGGCAGCAGCTCTGTGAGGGGGAGAAGCGCTGTGTGTGTGTGTGTGTGGGGAGGGTGTTAGATGGGCATTTCCCTGCATGTGTAAAAACCATCACTGCCGGCCCGGGCTGGGCCAGTGCGCTGGCATCCCTCATGTCTGGAGCATCCGCCAGGGAAAAACTGAAACTCTATCAGGAGATAAGGGGTCAGGGTCCCTCCTGGCAGGAGCTTGGGGTCCCTCCACTTCTCCCCACCAGGAACTATGGGGCCAGGGGACCCTTCTCCACCCAACAGGAGTTGGCAGGAGCCAGGGGGCTCACACACAAACAGGGGCACACACCCTCAATATTGGTGCCCAGGACAAAACTCGCTCCGCTCCTGGAACAGGAACAGTGACTAGCAGTGAGGCCCCTCCCTGGCAGCACCGTGTCAGACAGTTTCTTCTCGGCCTGGTGCCTCCTGAATGCTGGGAGCAGCTGCCTGGCCCGAGGGGCTGCAGTTCCCTGGAGAGAGGGGCTGGGCCCGGTGGCTGCAGGAAAACCCTTCTGCTGTGTCTGCGACTGAGCTGCACAAAGGAAGATACAAGATCCCTGGTGGGGTCTTTGCGGGATGAACGTGCCTGAGGAAAGGAGCTGGAAGCAAAACAGACACAGAAAAGGGGCACGAGGGACAGTTTGAGTCACACACACGGCAGGTGGCGCAGCTCAGCCAGGGACCTTATCCACTCACAGAGCTTCACAGCTTCTCCATCCCCCAAACCCCACCAGGCAAACTGCCCCATGGGCTTCGCCCGCACCATGCTCAGGGCCTGGGGATTTTCTGTCACTTTGCCAGACCAAATAACTAGCCCCCCACTGCTCTGGAGTCTCTGCCTCTCATGGGCCTTTTCATCCTCAGGCTCCGCTTTGTCTCCAGACAGACCCTGCTCTGCTACAGCCACCTCCCTCTGTCTGTCACTCCTGGGCCTTCTAGAGCAAAATGCCCCCCCTTCATTCTGACTTTCGATACTAGGGCTTTTAGCAGCCAGATCTGTCCCTAGGGAGGGGGTCTGAACACTTTCTGCAGAGAGGAAGACAGCTACTGTGGAGCATCCTTGCCAACTCTTGCATCCCCAGGCTGGCACCAAGGGGCATTATCAGCTGATGTGGCATGTGTGTGCTGATTTTCAGAAGCACGAGGGAGACAGCTGGGCAGGTTAGGCTGAGATGGGAGGAGGCAGCGCTGGGGTTGAGGCTCCTCAGTGGTGCCTTGGCAGGGACCAGGGCATGGCAGCCACATTGTCCAAGGCCAATGGCAGCACCTGCAGCCTCTGGGATGTCTGTAGCCTTTGCTGCAATGGGACACAAAACCAGGTAAGGTTCCCCCCTGATGTCCAGATCCCCAAAGACCTGGCAGCCCCAGCTTGCTCCAACACCTTCCGTTCTCCCGCACCCTCTCTCCTGGCCACACAGGGCACTTCTTGGTGCTTCTCAAGCCAGGCCCTGCAAGGAGACACCAGGGCAGGAACCAGCCCTTGGAGCTCGGCTTGCACCGGAACCGGCAGTTTCCCACCACGTCTTGCTTGAGAAGAGGTGACTTGTTCCCCTTCTTCTCACCTCACGTCTCCCTTGTCTCCGTTCCCTTCAAAGGTCTCCTCCGCCTCAGGACCTGCGTCCTCAGGGCAGTGTCCCTCTACCACTGGGCTGGGAGCGGGAGACTCCACAGTTTCTGCACTTGGGCTGAGAAGTCTCACGGGGACTCGTCTGTTGATGGCGTTAGTCAGCCCGATGGCCAGCCAGATCCATTCCGTAGCGCTGCCCGAGAGGGAGCTTTCCCAATCTCCATTGGTATTTCCTGGAGCTTTGTGCAGGGGGGATTGGGCTTGGCCATCTTCTCTGCTGGAAATGCCTCTTCTTTGGAAAGCAGCTCCCAGGAGTTCATGGAACTTCTTCTTCTCAGCTTGGGAAAGGGACAAGCAAGGGGCGATGGGACAGGGGTGCAAAAAGCAAATCAGAAATTATTTTTTCACCTACTTAAGAACCAGGGTGACAGAATGAAACTGGTAAGTAACCAAGTTAAAAAGGAATCATTTTTGCACCCAGTGGAACTCCTTGCCAGAGGATGTTGCAAAGGTGAAATCTACAAGAAGGTCCAAAAAAAGAATTGGATAATTTAATGCAGGAAAGGTCAATCAATGACATTTAACCAGGATGGACAGGGCAGGTGTCCCTAGCTGGTGTATTCCAGAAGCTGGGAATGGATAACAGGGGAGGGACCACTTGATAACTGTCTGTTCTGATGATTCCCTCTGGGTCAATGGAATTGGCTGCTGCCGTGAGACAGGATCCTCGGCTAGTTGGACAACTGGCATGGCCCAGTCTGGCTGCTTTGATGTTCTGTTTGGCTGTTTTTGTCCCCTCTGGGCAAGGGAGAATGGACCCCCTCTGCCCGCATTCTGAAGTGGACAGAAAATGGCCTGTGAAAGGCTAGTGTAGGTGAGCAAAGAGCTTTGTTTCATGTGTCCCTGATGGTCTAGTGGTTAGGATCCAGCATGCTCATTGCTGTGACCTGTGTTCAATTCCCAGACAGGAAACAGCTGCAACTTTCACATAACAGCTTCCCTAGTTGTTTTTCTCACCTCATTGCCACATGTTACTGCTGCTGAGACCCAAGAGGTTACTTCAGGGCCCCTTTCCCCCCTCTCCCTCACTGCTAAGACAACACTTGCCATTTTCAGAAGGGGCAGAGCTGGGTGACTCTAACTGCCCCTCCCCTCTCCTGCATGGGCAGCGCTACAGGAAGCTCCATGGCACACACAGAACTAGCCCAGCGCAGTGTTCAGTTTCCCTGTTGAAGGATGCAACCCAGAACTGGCTCCAGCCCCCACTCAGTAACCTGGGGAAATGACCCACCAGGCCTGGGCCCCTCGGAGAGGCAACGATTCCCCAATGGCCAGGGCAGTGCCTCCCTCTTACACAGTCATGGAGCCTTCTCCCCCTGGTCCTGCCTCCCCCTTCACTCAGCTCTCACTGCTCGGTGCTGCCAGGGAGGGGCCTCACTGCGAGAGCCGCCTGGGCATGTCCCTGCCACAGAGACACGTCCCAGAGCAGGACGGATGCTCAGACCGACACTGAGTGTTGCTCAGCGCTGGGGTGAGACAGGGAAGGACAAAAGGATCTAACGGCACCTGCAGCCTTTCAGAACAGCCCCCGGCCCCACCCCCAAGTACCAGCCCTTCCCTCTGCCTTTGCCAGGCTCCGCTGGGCACTGCCTGGACTCAGGCCTCCCCGGTGCCAGCCTAAGGGCTCTGGAGAGGACAGGGCAGCTCCGGAGGCAGAGTCCTTTTTTCTGCAGTAGCTCAAACCCAGCCCCTTGGTTTGAACTAACGTTACTCCTCATTTTTTGCCCTCTATGCCTGCTTCCCCCCCTGAACACACCCTGCTTCCCTCTCCCCTGCCCCCCGTGAACACAGCCCAACACACTCCCTTCCCACTTTCCTCCCCCCTTCCCCTGCTGGTAACACAAACAGGACTTTTCCTGTTGAAAGAACAAACTCTCTGGTTTTTATGTGGGGAATGTAGAACTGGGGAGGGGCTGGGGAAAGAACTCGGGAGGGGGTGGAGGCTGGGAGGAAGGGCTAAGGCTGGCACCCAGGGGCAGATGAGGATTTTGGGAGGCCCAGGGCAGCACAATTTCACGGGGTCCCCACTTTGACACGACGCATGCGCGGGGCTTCTTGAAGCCTGGGGCCCAGGGTGGCCGCCCGCCGCACTGCCCTATATCCGCCACTGCTGGCACCTTCCTCTGGTGGTCCCACTGCCTCATGTCAGGGGCCTCAGCAGCGCTGGGGGGTGGCTCCAGGGGAGAAGCTGGTTCAGGAAACTTGAGCTGCTGGGCCACTGAAGCAGGCCACCAGCAGCAGCCCTCTGTGCAGGGCACACACGCCCAGGCCTCCCTGTCTATATTGAGTCTCCCGTGTGGCTTGGGCTCCAGAGCCTGCCCCCCAGCTGGTGCCTTGAGGTAGCCACTGCAGCAGCAGGAATTTGGGCATCAGTTCCCCTGCTTTTGGGGACAGGAAGCCAGGCCAAGGCCCTTTTAGCCACTGGGGCTGTGCAGGCTGGAGCCTCCCCCTACCAGATCTCTGCCCTGCTTCCTGCAAAGCTCTCAGCCTTTTGCTTGTTTCTGCTTCCCTGTCCATAGCAGGCAGCTAAAGGAAGGGAAGTCACCAAACCAAACACCGCTGTGGCCAGCATGGGGCTTGAACCCACGACCTTGGCATTATTAGCACCACGCTCTAACCAGCTGAGCTAGCCGGCCTACAAAAACGCAGCTCACCAGTGGCCCTTTGAAGAAAGGCGCCTCAGGCAGCTGCAGGGACGTCTCTGAAGCTGCCAATGGCTCTTCTCTGACAGGGCCACTAGCGACTCACTGTGATGTGGGCTGGCTAGTCCAGCTGGTCTGATGGTTGGTCAAGGTGGCTGGCGGCCGGCAGACCCAGGGCAAAGAGGCAGCCGGAATCTCTTGCTGCCAGCACCTTGCCTCCCAGCTTCTTCCTGCCAGCAGCAGCCACAGCCCCTTTCGGCCACTGGGTCAGCCCGGGAAGGGAGGCAGGAAAGGGGCCTCAGATTCCAGGGTTCCGAGTCCTGAGCGCTGCCCTTGACACCATGGGACCTGAACCAATCACCCCTCACTCAACTGAGCCAAACTGGTGCCCCAGTTCATGCCTACTGGGACCTGCTTTACTTGGTTTCCTTCCACCCAGAGCCCCCTTCTTCTCCTGGGCTGCGAGGAGCATCACTGAGATCCTTTCTCATATCCCAGCACAGGGCCATCTCTCCAGTGACAGGAGACGGGGCTGGTTTCAGGATTTCTTTTAGCACAGCAGCAAGGGGAGATGGAGGAAAATCAACCCCGTTTCAAAGGTTTCTGTGACAGCAGTGGTGTGAGCTGCGGAACCCACTCCTTCAGAAGGGGCATTTGGGTGCACTCAGGGGCAGCAAGAATTCAGGCCCTCAGGCCAGTGCATTGGGGACAATGTGTGAGCCGTCCCATAAGCATTTTCTGCTCCCACTGGAGAAGGCAACTGGGCAGGACCAGCCTGCAGCCCACGTCCCTTTCAGCCCCAGGTGCAGGAGGTAACAGAGAGGGGAGGAAAGTCCATGGCCAGAGCCTCCTCCCAGCAGCCTGGCCCTGTGCAGAGTCTGTGCACGATGGAGCCTCTCTCAGCAGGGCTATGGCCTGTTCTCCGCAAAGTGCTCAGCTGTTTCATTTTTCTGCAGGCCCATTCTATGTGTCCCTGGTGGCTTCATATACAGTTTTGAGTCTTTACATTTGCATCCCTTTTTGGAAAGAGGGTGCAAGTGTAAACATACCCTATGAAGCAAGACTTGGTTTCCTTCAGTTGAGCCTGGCTGTGTCCCTACCGCGGGAACCCAAAGGGAGCAAAGAGCAGAAGTACTGGAAGCTGGTGGGGTACCCTCTGAATTTGATTTAGTGAGTCTCAGTTGGACTTGCTAAATCAAACTCCATAGGATTGATTGCCACCATTCCTCTCCCACTAGGCATGGTTCTTGTTCTTCTGCACAGCCCAGCCCATGGAGATGAAGGACCTGCCACTGGGCATTCAGATCACACCCTTGTTGAATTGATGGGAACAGAAACCAGACACACAGCGGCTGTGTCTAGACTGGCCAGTTTTTCCGGAAAATCAGCCGCTTTTCCGGAAAAACTTGCCAGCTATCTACACTGGCTGCTTGAATTTCTGCAAAAGCACTGACTTCCTACTGTAAGAAATCAGTGCTTTTGCGGAAATACTATGCTGCTCCCATTGGGCAAAAAGTCCCTTTGCGC
The DNA here is from genome assembly GCA_019425775.1 of Rafetus swinhoei. Taxonomy (NCBI): domain Eukaryota; kingdom Metazoa; phylum Chordata; order Testudines; family Trionychidae; genus Rafetus; species Rafetus swinhoei. The sequence continues at coordinate 33,649,749 of CM033444.1, read as the reverse complement.
AAAACTTTGCGCAAAAGGGCCAGTGTAGACAGCTGAGATTTGTTTTCATAAAAAAGCCCCGCACGCGAAAATGGCGATCAGGGCTTTTTTGCGCAAAAGCGCATCTAGATTGGCCACGGACGCTTTTCCGTAAAAAGTGCTTTTGCGGAAAAGCATTCATGCCAATCTAAACGCTCTGTTCCGAAAATGCTTTTAACGGAAAATCATGCCAGTCTAGACGTAGCCAGCAGCTTTGAACTTGTTTCAGTTGAGAGATGGGTTTGGCTGGTTTAGAGACATTGACCCAGGAACACGTTGGGGTTTGTAGTAATTTTAGGAATCCCCGCTAAATAGAAACCCAGAATGTGGCACAAATGGAAATGCAAAGGCTTCAATGAAGTGCTGGTGGGGGTGGCCTCTGGGTTTGATTTAGTGGGTCTCAGTTGGACTTGGTGTTTGAAATTATGCAAATGAAGCTCAGGAAGTTCAAATCCATGTTTCATTTGCAATTTCGCTCATCTGGATTTGCATTCCTCCCTGGAAGGAGGACATACCCTGTGTGAAACCAAGGGAAGAGGACACTCCTGTCAGTGAGGAATAGGGGCATGGATCTCACTCTTTCCTGCAAAGGAATGAAACAGCTGAGCACTTTGCAGAGAACAGGCCATCGCCCTGCTGGGAGGAGGCTTCATCATGCACACATTCAGCCTGCTCGGAGGAAGCTTTGGCCATGGACTTTCCTCCCCTCTCTGTTACCTCCTGCACCTGGGGCTGAAAGGGACGTGGGCTGCAGGTTGGTCCTGCCCAGCTGCCTTCCTCAGTGGGAGGAGAAAATGGTCATGGAAGGGCTTTTTCCAGAAGAGCAGAGCAGTGCAGTGTAGACACAGCCTGAGTGTTGCTCAGCACTAGTAGGAGACAGGGAGGGACAAAATGGTCTAACGGCACCTGCAGCCTTTCAGAACAACCCCAGCCCCAACCCCAAGAACCAGCCCTCCCCTCCACCCTCACTGGGGTCTGCTGGACAGGTCTAGACGGAGGCATGGGCGAGCCAGGTAGCTGCCCAGGGCGCCAACCGATGTGGGGTGCCTGATGGCAGATGTAAGGGGTGTGCGGCATCCTTTACAGCTGCCATCAGGCGTTGCATGCCCGGCTCCCACAGTGCCTTCTCACCCGCATCCCTGTGGTGCAGGCCAGCAATGCTCTCCCCCCACAGACGTGGGCCCCACACGGGCCAGGCCTGCTGCTGGGAACTGTCTGGATTCAAGCCCACCCCAGTGTCAGCCTAAGGATTGCTGGTCTATAAAAGCTGCCTTGGAAATGAGGAAGCAGCTGAAAGTGACTCTGGTGGGACTTGAACCCACAACCTTTGAATGTCTAGGGAGGCTTCTACCAGCTCCCTACAGCTTAGAAGTCCAACATGCTTTCCATTGCACCACAGAGCCTGATGGACTGCTGAGCTTGATGTCTCCACTCTGCTTTGCAGCATGTAAATTGCTGGGGGAAAAGAAAGGGGCTGCTGGTCTGTCTCTTTTAGGAGAGCAGGTAGAAAGAGGGAGGGGGCCACTGAGCTAAGGGCTAAGAACTGAGCTGCACTTGGAAAATGTGGGCATTGATCCCACTGTGTCTTGCATACTAAGTAAGCACTTTACCACTTGAGCTAACTCCCCTACCTGTGAGAGGTGTATCTGCCTCACCTACCTTGTTCCAGAGCCCTCAACATCCCTGCAACTGCCCGAGGCTCCTTTCTGAAAGGGCCACTTGTGAGACTGACACCTGTGGGCCAGCTAACTCGCAGGTTTAGAATGTGGTGCTCATATCACACAGACGCATCTAAAGAGCAAGCCCCTTATTTCAAACCATAACGGGCTCGCTATTCCCACGTCCCTGTAAACCTCATGGCATGAGGAGTGAAGGATGTTTCGGAATAGCGATTTATTTCGAAATAAGTGCTGTGTAGCCAGCGCCAAATTACAAAATAAGCTATTTCAAAATTGACTTGAAATAAGCTACACAATTGCATTGCTTATTTTGAGCTATGGGACGACCCCTAGTGAGTTAGAGCCCGGCTCTGCCCCCAGCTCCTTGCCCACCCACACACATACTGACTCCCTCGCTGCCATGGGGATGTTTGTATTGGCCTCTTCTCTCAGTAACCAGGCTTCAGCCAGGACTGAGATTGTCAGGCAGGAGAATGTGACCTGGCTCCCTGCACCTGGGCCCTGCATTTCTCATCCCTTCAGAGACAGATGACTGTACATTATGAAACTTTGTTGTTGTTGTTGTTGTTGTTGCCTTGGAAACTCCCCACAGACCTTCCCCTGGGGGCCCTGGCAGCCCACTCACATTGCACAGCTTACTTCGAGGTGAGGGTGCTGTGTAGACACACCCATCCTGTTGAGGACCAGCCTGCTGGGGGGAGGCTTTGGCCACTTCCTTTCCTTGTCTCTCTCACACTGCGTCTACTCTGCAAGGCTACGTCTACACTGCAGGCTTTTTGCGCAAGTAAATTTATAGTACAGCATCAGACAACAGGGCTTCTTGCACAAGAGTTATTCCTCTCCCCACGAGGAATAAGCCCTCTTGCACAATCACTCATCCACAAGGAGGCAGTGTGGACAGGCAACAGGGGTTTCTTGCTCAAGAAAGCCCTATAGCTAAAATGGCCATCAGAGCTTTCTTGGCAGGAGAGCGTGCACACTGCCATGGGCGCTCTTGCAGAAAAGCACTTCTCTTGTGCAAAAGCATATTGCAGTGTGGATGCACTGTTACACAAGACCTTTTGCACAAGAATTCTTGCACAAAACAGTTCTTGCACAAGAAGACTGCAGGGCAGATGTAGCCAGGGGGTGTTTGGGTTTGTTACAAGCACTGAGCTTTGTACAACAGCCCAGAGAACATTGTGAAAACCCAAAACTTTCCCTCCCTGGATGTCCCCAGTCAGCCAGCAAGTGGCACAAAGGTTCCCTGAAGCACTGACTTCAGCTGATTTGAAACAAACCCCTGCACCTGAGAGGAGGCGGCCGAGTGGTTAAGGCAATGGACTGTTCAAATCCCATTCTCACAATGTGTTTGCTCTCTCTCTTGCCTCTACCAGGAGTTCAGTGCCAGCCCCTCCTGTAACCCTGCCTGCCCCAGCCCCTCCCACTGCAGCCTGGGGAAGGGGGAAATCTCCACAGAGACACTCCCAGATGGGACCCTCAATCCCTTCTGCCCTCAAGGGGAAACCTCACAAAGGAGATTCCAGGCAGCCAGGCCAGGGGGGTCTCTGAGATGGCCCCAGCAGTGCAGCCTGTCCCACCTGCCTGTAGCCATGGACCCTCTGTGAGGTCACTGCCTCCCAACCAATGAGCTGAGGTGCTGCACAAGGCCATGTGATGTCACTGCTGCCTCAGGGCTCATGTCCTGCCCCTGGCCAGCCCCTTGGCATGTGTGAGCTGCTCTCCTGCCCCCATCACTCAGGGCTGGTTCTGGGGCTCAAGCAGGGAACATCAGAGGCTGCTCAGGGGGACACCTTGGGGTCTGTGAGTGTTGCTGTCCCTCTTGTACAGACAAGGCCATAGAGTCTCAGGAGGCTGCAGTGGTGGGAGACACTTCCCTGGTTTCGGAAGGAGATGAGACATCAAGGCCTCTGACTTGGAGCCATCTACAGATACCTATGGAAAGCTGATTTTCAGAGGGGTGTGATCAGCCCTTCCTGTGTATCTGGCTTCTTCAAAGAGGCTTCATCAGGGGCTAAAAGTTGAAGAAGGGCCATTTAGAAGGGTGAATTTCTGTCACTGGGAGGGTTTTCTGTGTGCCCCACAGGCCTAATGGACAAGGCACTGGCTTCCTAAGCCAGGGGTTGTGGATTCCAGTCTCACCTGGGGTCACAGTTTTCTCTCACTGACAAAGAACTTCCCTTCCTCCCCTCTCTGAGACAGTTGGCAAGTTTGCTCCACAGTGGCTGTTTCCCTCTCTACAGAAGCTGTTCACACCCCTCACTAGCAAATGCTGGTGTTAGGTTCAGATCTGAGTGCTAAAAGCCCAGGTATCCAAAGTTAGAATACTGGGGCATATTTTGCTCTGGAAGGACCAGGAGTGAGAGACAGACAGAGAGAGGTGGCTGCAGCAGAGCAGGGTCTGTCTGGAGACAAAGCGGAGCCTGAGGATGAGAAGGCCCATGGGAGGTAGAGACTCCAGAACAGGGGGGGACTAGTTATTTGGTCTGGCAAACTGACAGAAAATCCCCAGGCCCTGAGCATGGTGCGGGCGAAGCCCATGGGGCAGTTTGCCTGGGGGGGTTTGGGGGCGTGGAGAAGCTGTGAAGCTCTGTGAGTGGATAAGGTCCCTGGCTGTGCTGTGCCACCTGCCATGTGGGTGACTCAAACTGTCCCTCGTGCCCCTTTTATGTGTCTGTTGCGCTTCCAGCTTCTTTCCTCAGGCACGTTCATCCGGCAAAGACCCCACCAGGGATCTTGTATCTTCCTTTGTGCAGCTCAGCCGCAGACACTGCCAGGGCTGGAAGGAAATTGCTGCACTTTGGGAGTCAAAGGTGTTGTCTGGGACCATAGAGCAGTTTCACCCAGCAGCCTGAGGAGGTCACCATGGCTTAGCTGGCTAAAGCACCTTCCTTGTAAACAGGAGGTCCTGGGTTCAACTCTCAGTGGAGCCTTATTGCAGCCTTTGCTCACATTTTCCCAGGTCCTTCTGGGACACAGAAGAGGCCTCTCCTGGCCACCCATGGAACTGCTGGTTCAGGAAAAGGCTGATTGTGGAGAAGTGTTGGGAAGAAGGAAACCACAAGTGAGAAGCACCTGATGCCCACATACCCTAACTCTGCACAAGCTGCAGAGGTTGCACCCTTAGGTCCTCTGGACACTGACCCCCTCAGGGAACCACAAGGGCACGTGGTGCTGGCTCTCCCGTCCCAGCAATTGCAGTCAGAGCCCTGCCTTGCCAGTGCCAGTCACAGCAGCCTCTGCACCTGCTCCAGGCTTGTGGTTTCCTTCTTCCCAATACCCCTCTCCAATCAGCCTTTTCCTGAACCAGCAGTTCCATGGGTGGCCAGGGGAGGCCTCTCCTGTGTCCCAGAAGCTGCCAGGCTCTGACTCTTGCCCCCTTGGTGCCCCCCTCTAAATTCTCTTTTAAATTGGTCTTTATGGTCCTTCTCAGGGCGTTTTTCTCCTCAGCAACGCACAAGAGAGAAGCTTTTGCAACTGGCCCTGCAAGGCAAGATGAGCTTTGCCTGCCCCCTCAGCCTGACTTCCTACTTGGCCCCATTCCTGCCTCCCTTCCTGGGCTGACCCAGTGGCCGAAAGGGGCTGTGGCTGCTGCTGGCAGGGAAGAAGCTGGGAGGCAAGGTGCTGGCAGCACGAGATTCTGGCTGCCTCTTTTCCCTGGGTCTCAGTGTGCCATTCTTCTTCATAGGTTCTGTCCCTTTTTTAATAATTCCTAGCATCCTATTTGCTTTTTTGACTGCCACTGTACACTGTGTGGATGTTTTCAGAGAACTATCCACGATAACTCCAAGATCTCTTTCCTGATTTGTCATAGCCAAATTAGCCCCCATCATACTGTACGTATAGTTGGGGTTATTTTTCCCATGTGCATTACTTTACACTTATCCACATTAAATTTCATTTGCCATTTTGTTGCCCAATCACTCAGTTTGGTGAGATCTTTTTGGAGTCCCTCACAGTCTGCTTCTGTCTTGACTATCCTAAACAGTTTGGTATCATCCGCAAACTTTACCACCTCACTGCTTACCCCTTTCTCCAGATCATTTATGAATAACTTGAAAAGGATTGGTCCCAGGACTGACCCTTGGGGGACACCACTATTACCATTTATTCCTACCCTTTGTTTCCTGTCTTTTAACCAGTTCTCAATCCAAGAAAGGACCTTCCCTCTTATCCCAATGGCTTCCCTCTTATCCCATGAGGGTAAGCATGGAATATTGCCCCACCTCATTTGCATACCTAATGAGCTGGCATTTTTGCAGCATGAGATTTTGCACAAGATGTAGCTGTCCACACTACCCCTTCTTGTGCAAAAAAAACCCCCCTCTTGCACAAAGCCGATCTGCCAGTTATTTTCAGGGAGAATGGCTTTGGGCAAGAGGGTTTTTTTGTGCAAGAAGGGGCAGTGTGGACAGCTATATCTTGTGCAAAAGCCCATGCTGCAAAAATGGCACCTCATTAGGTATGCAAATGAGGCATGGGGATATTCCACTCAGCCTCATTTGCACATTTCTTGCTCAACACCAGCACAGTGTGGACATAGCCCAGATGTCCCTTCTGATGGAGAGGTGTAACTAGTGGTGTTCCCCCAGGGTCAGTCCTAGGACCAATCCTATTCAACTTATTAATAAACAATTTAGAAAAAGGGGTGAGCAGTGATGTAGTAAAGTTTGTGAACGATACTAAACTGTTCAAGACAGTCAAGACCAAAGCAGGCTGTGAAGAACTTCAAAAAGATCTCACCAAACTGAGTGACTGGACAACAAAATGGCAAATGAAATGTAATGTGGATAAGTGTAAAGTTATGCACACTGGAAAAAATAACCCCAACTATACATACAATATCATGGGAGCCAATTTAGCTATAACTAGTCAGGAAAGAGATCTTGAAGTTATCGTGGATAGTTCTCTGAAAACATCCACACAGTGTACAGTGGCAGTCAAAAAAGCAAATAGGATGCTAGGAATTATTAAAAAAGGGACAGAAAATATGAAGAAGAATATCTTACTGCCCCTATATAAAACTATACTACACTCACATCTTGAATATTGTGTACAGATGTGGTCCCCTCACCTCAAAAAAGATATTTTGGCATTAAAAAAAGGTTCAGAATAAGAGCAACTAAAATTATTAGGGGTTCAGTATGTGTCCCATATGAGGAGAGGCTAAAGAGACTGGGACTTTTCAGTTTAGAAAAGAGGAGACTGAGGGGGGACATGATAGAGGTATATAAAATCATGAGTTGTGTGGAGAGGATGAATAAAGAAAAGCTATTTACTTGTTCCCATAATATAAGAACTAGAGCCTTTGTTTGTCAAAGGCTGGAGACGGATGGCAGGAAACAAATTGCTTGATCATTGTCTTTGGTCCACCCCCTCTGGGGCACATGGTACTGGCCACTGCCAGAAGACAGGATAGTAGGCTAGATGGACCTTTGGACTGACCCAGTATGGCCATTCTTATGTCCTTATGTTAAAGTTTGACCTGTGTTTGAAGCCGTTTCTGCAATCAGAGCTGTTATAAGGCGACTTTCTTGTATGTGTTATCTGATGGTTAGTAAGGCAGGAGCACTGACTATAGCTTTCCCTGCAGTCAGAGCAGGTGAAGGGTATCTCTCATATGTGGGTTCTCCTATGACTAACAAGGTGTGAGCTTCTACTGAAACTTTTCCCACAGTCAGAGCAGGTAAAGGGTTTCTCTCCTGTGTGGGTTCTTCTATGTCTAACAAGGTTTGAGCTCTTCCTGAAGCTTTTCCCGCAGTCAAAGCAACTGAAAGGTTTCTCTCCTGTGTGAGTTCTCCTATGTGTAACAAGGTTTGAGCTCTTCCTGAAGCTTTTCCCACAGTCAGAGCAACTGAAAGGTTTCTCTCCTGTGTGGATTCTCTGATGGGTAATAAGCTCTGAACTTGTATTGAAACTTTTCTCGCAGTCAGAGCAATGGAAAGGTTTCTCTCCTGTGTGGGTTCTCCTATGTCTAACAAGGTTTGAGCTCTTCCTGAAGCTTTTCCCGCAGTCAAAGCAACTGAAAGGTTTCTCTCCTGTGTGGATCCTCCTATGGGTAACAAGGTGTGAGCTGCGACTGAAGCTTTTCCCACAGTTAGAGCAACTGAAAGGTTTGTCTCCTGTGTGGGTTCTCCTATGGGTAACAAGGTGTGAATTCTGACGGAACCTTTTCCCACAGTCAGAGCAGTTGAAGGGTTTCTCCCCTGTGTGGGTTCTCCTATGGTAAACAAGGTCTGAGCTCCTCAGAAAGCTTTTCCCAAAGTCAGAGCAACTGAAAGATTTGTCTCCTGTGCGGGTCCTCCTATGTCTAACAAGGTGTTCGCTTCTACTGAAGCTTTTCCCACAGTCAGAGCAGTAATGGGGTCTATCTTTTGTATGTAGTATCTGATGGTTCGTAAAGTGCAAGTGCTGACTGAAGCTTTTCCCAGAGTCAGAGCACTTGAAGGGCTTCTCTCCTGTGTGGGCTCTTTCATGTTCAATAGGAGTTTCACAGTCACTACAAGTACAGGGTGACTGTTGATGGGGGATTTTCTGTTGAACGGTTTCTGTGTTTCTTTTCTCCTCTCTGCTCCTGTGACTGGAGTTACCCTGTCCCTCTCCTGGATGGTTTCCCGGCTGCCTTTCCTGGCTATGCTGACTCTCGCAAGTCTCTCCCTGCTCACGTATCTGGGAAACATGCCTTTCAGGTCTTCCTAGTAACATCCCACATGGAGACACTTGCTCCGGTCCATCCTGCTGAACAAGATCGTAGTTCTCAGTCAGCATCCCATCACCTGTTGGGATAGAGAAATAATTCAGACAGGAGTTATTGTCTATGATGAGCTGAAAGAAAACTCAAAGAGGAATAGAAAAGGGAACACACACACTCAAATAATGATTGAATTATCATGAGCTGACTTCATCCTCCTTCACAACTCTTCCACAGAGGAGAGAACCCAGCCTTTCCCCATCCACCGTGCTCTGGCTCGAGTTGAAGACAGGCTGAAGAGTGAGAGAGACTTCATGAAAACACATAAGTTACACCTGCTATAAACTGGCTTCTGAGTCAGTTTAACTGTCCGCTCACCTGTGTGGGTGTTGCTGATGATCTCTCCTTCCTCACAGCTCTGGGATTCTGGGACCTGCAACTCCTCCTCTCGCTCCACCCAGGAGATCACATGAGCTTCAGAGACTAGAAATCCTGTTTGGAGAGTAATTAATCAAGTGCTGATCTTGTTCACTAAGGTCTGTGCCATTACTGCTTCCAGAGCCAGGATCTGAGTCAGCCACCCAGAGAGGTTCCTTCCCCACCTTGCAGGGACTGGGATCTGGCTGGTACAAGAGCCCAGGACACACACACTTGCAGTAAAGGTGCATCCCCACCCCCCTTGAGAATGGCCCAGTTCTTTCCCCAGGGGAGCTGAGCACTCTGCTGCACTCTCTCGGGTACAACACAGTCCTCCTCAAAGACCATTCCATCCTCCCCATCCCCAGTATATCAAGGCAGGATAGGAACACACTGCTCAGAAGGGGAGCTCTAGGGAGGGCTGGCCGGTCTGACACCAAGGCCCTCAGACAGGGCTCAGACTGTAGCGGCCACATGCCAGGTCACTAGGACTTGGAGAGGAAGGACTAGCTCTAGCTCCCCAAGGCTCTGTTCACAAAGCTCCTGGTTGGTGGGCTGGGCTCCCCCTGCTCTTTGGCTCAGATATTCTACTTGGCCCAGAAGGAAGCAGAGGAAGTTGTCTGAGCAGCTAAGTGAATCCTTGGCAGGCTGCTTCAGGCCCTGCTTATACTCCTGATTCCTGATCCCAACTACCTGTGTCTAGGTAGGCCCTGCCAGTGCCCACAACAGCTGCCGTTCCCGCGGCTGCCCAGGGTGGCTCTAGGATTCTCCAGGGACCAGCCAGGGTGGAGCTGGTCGTGTGCTGCTTCTCTGGTGCTTGTGGCTGTTACTCAGCTCCCCGTCTGTAGCCTTGGTTCTATTCTGCCAGCAGCAGCCTTTGTGTGGTTTCCCAGTCTGCCTCTTGTGGCGAGCCTGGCCTTTGATTTGGGGCCCCTCCAGGGAGGCACAGAATCTATCACCTTTACACCTTCTGAGCGCCTTCCCCTCAGGTTTGCCTCCACCCCTTCTCGGACCTGCATTTAGTGTTCAGAAGATCCACCTGTGACATGACCATGGAGATCATTGTGCTACCACTGTTACACAATCGCAAGAAACCTTGTGCGAAGCATGCTGTGTGACGAGTCAATGGGGAAATTCTGATCTGATTACTATGATTATCTTGTTTACATCCATTATTTTTTAACTAAAACAAGTCCGGCTTTGGCAGAATGGTGGAGCACTGGGTACCAACGAACCAAGTAATCACATTCCTGAGCAGGAGGAGGGCAATCAACACACCGCTCTCTGCAGTAACTGCAAACACACAGTCCTAACAGATAGCTCGCTGACCCTTGTGCACAAGAGCGGGATGAGGGGATAATGGATACGGATGTGTTGTTCAAACAAACAGGCAGGAGGCTAAGGGGGTAGAACCCATGGAACGCAACATGCATCTTGTTTGTGTCAATGTGAGAGGAGAAGTCACAGGAGGGGCAGTTGATACTGGCTGAGGGGAAGTGTTTTTGCTGCTGACTGAGCTGGTACCGTTATTGGGTTGGGACAAGTCTCACTATACCTGTGCCTGAGGAGCTGGGACACTAGCACCCTGCTCATTTCACAATAAACCTGGCCGAGCGCCTTAGCCTCCAAATGGAGCCTGGATCTTTCTTAGTGGCAACCCTGAGCTGTGCTGCATGGATAAGCTGCACGCTCTGCCAGTGCCACTGGCATCAGAGCTCCAGAAAGAGCCACCCTGAACAGCCGTAACAATGCTCTGTGACGCTAGCAGCAATTCATACGACACTGCAGTCGCTGAGGGAAGCAAAATTATCAATCACAGCAGCACTTGGGAACTCTGGTGTAAATCAGGACCCCACTGTGCTATCGCGGTGCTCATATGGAGCTAAGCATCACCCCTCTTTAGTGTAGGTATCCTTCCCGCACCCTGTGAAACAGGGACACACTATAATAGCTAGTAAAGAGAGAGGTGACCGCACACAGAGAGTCTAAGGGACTTGATCAAGGTCACACAGGAAGTCTGAGACGGGCAGAGAACTGAACACAGGTCTCCTGAGCGCAAAGCCAGACATTCACACAGGAAGAAAAAGTCCCTACCCGAAGATATTTCACTCTAAAAAGACAGATGACATGATTTATCTCCACTGCACGCAGAGGCAAGTCAGCCCCAGAGAGAATGAAGCTGCACTTTTGAAAGGAAACCCAGCCTGTGCCTGAAACGCAAGGAGAGCTCTGCTCACGTTTCTCTACTAGAGCTATCCCTGAGAAAACACTTGCAGAGTGTGAACTGCCTCATCCACCCTCCCTCAGCTCCAGCATCCAGCCCTTCTCACTGGCAAGTACCAGCATGTCACAGAGATTAGCTACAGGCAGGGAAGGACTCTGGGAACCACACCTTCCTTCCAGTGGCTGAGCACACTGCCACAAGGCAGCCAGTAACAGCCACTAACAGCAGCCACTAACAACAGCCAGACCCAGACCTGTGGTACCGGCTGTTCCTGCCTGAGCCATTCTACTCACACCTCTGGTCAAGGCACAAGATGGGCAAGATAGGGGGAAGTGCAGTGAGACCTTAGGGTGGGAAGAGCAGCACCACTGTTACATCCCTGAACCTGCTTTCCCTGGGAGGGGGCACGGAGGGGACAGTCTTTCACACAAGAGCCAGGATTATTATAGCAGATAGTCCTGACATTGGGGGCAGAGGCAATGAATAACCTTGAACCAAACCCAACCCAGCTTCTCCAGAGCCCACCCAGCTTCTGTTACCCAAGGGGACAGGAATCCTTACCCAGCCAGCTCACAGCCTCATAATTCTCCTGCATCACATTCCTATAGAGGGCTCTCTGGCCCGGGTCCAGCAGAGCCCATTCCTCCTCAGGGAAATACACAGCCACCTCCTCGAAGGTCACTGGCTCCGCCACGGCCATCTCCTGTCTCTGGCTCTGCAGGCCAGGGGCTGAGCTGGAGACAGACATGGGTGTTCTGCAGCCTGTCAGGGGGAGAAGGGGAATTGGAGACATTTCAGAAGGGGCTTTAATCCTTTCCATGCCCCCATTCTGCCCAGACTCAGTCCCTGGTGACACACATGCTAGACTCTGCCATTGTGGGCAAAAGTTTTCGTCTAGATATTCCATAAACAGCGCACAGGAGTTAGATCTCAAATCCATATTAATTTCTGTCTGTACCTGGCTTGAGTTACAACATTACTACGTCTGCAACAATGGGATTTAGTTCTCAGCACCCAGTGTTTCTGATAACAAGCCACATATTCATCTGCCTGACCATGGCCGTAGGTTAAACGTAGGCTGCTGTATTTAAAACCCTTAGTCTTCATTCATTGATTTGCAGCACAAACTTTGCTTTCTCATCTGACAGAGACATTATAAACCCTTTCCACAAAAGTGTCAGTGAAGTTAACACCACCATTCAGATGCTTATTATTAAACACGTGTACTGAGTGTTTCCAGGGTGAGATCTTAAAATTCATGGATTCATGGCATCAGAAGATATCCTTAGTCAGGCAGTCTGACCCCCTCTGTGGCACAAGCCATTACACTTAGTCCAGTTACCCAGGCACAAACCTCTGTTTCCCCACAGTGTATTTTCTAGAATGTCCCCCAGTGATTTGAAGACATCAAGAGATGGAGAATCTACCAGTTCTTCGCTCATTTGTTTCAGCAGCAAATCCTCTTCCCTATCAAACATTTGTGCCTCTTTTCTTGTCTGAAATAGTCTGGCTTCAGCTTTCACTTACTGGCTCTCATTGAGCCTTATCTAGTCAACAGTGTGGGCAATAAATTTTGATGGGGGGCCAAATGGAAAGTGGCTGAGAGCTGCACTCTTCCATGACATTAATGCAGGAAATGCAGGGTCTGGGATGGACGTTGGGAGAAGAAGGAAGTTTGGGGTAAGGGCTTGGGATGCAGGACAGACAGAGGGGTCTAGGAAGGAGTTAGGGTGAAGGAGACAGGCTGTGATCTAGGACACTGGATTAGCCAACTACTCATTAGATATTTAAAGTAACTTTAATTTAGATAAGTGGCTGAGTGGACAAATAAGGGACTGTGGGTTTCTGACCACTGAGAGCTCTTGCATATATAGCTGCAGGAGGAGGACAGAGTTTGGGTATGCAGAGTGCGGGGCAGGAGTGGGGAGCAGATATTAGGAGGGGAAGGGAGGTTGGGGTGGCAGAAGCAAGATCTGACAGGAGATTTATCTGAGTGACTCCTGGCCAGAGGCCAAGCACCTCAGGAAGGCAGGGAGCCTGCCCGACCCTCTCACAGGCTTCAAGGCCATGTGTGTGTGTGAATAATCATGACCCAGAGGGAAGGGGGCACAGTGGTTTGTTTCTGGCAGAAACAGGCCAATGAGATTGTCCTGGGGTGGAAGCAGTGCCTGAAGCCTTCCGCCCTCCCCTCCAGGCTCACAGTTGCTTTCTGAGTGACTTGAGATGGGGAGTGGCATCTGTGGGCTGGATCCGATGGCTTGGTGGGGTGGATCCGACCCATGGGCTGTATTTTGCCCAGGCCTGCACTAGACTTAACAGCCCTTGGGGATCCAGCAGTTTCTGGCCTTGAACAAACTGATATAGTGGAAGCCTCTCAGCTTCAAGCGTTTCAGCCTATTTCTTGTTTGAAACCAACCCCATATTGAAACTGACTGAGCAGTGAAATCTGAACTTGAAGGTGCTGTCCGTTGTGTACTTTAACTTCACCCCTTTAACATCACAAACCCATAGACGAGTGTTTCTCCAAGTCTCCACAGGGCCCCATGCAGTGCCCCTGGGTCTCCTCACTGATCAGTGGGTGAGATTTAGGACTGTGCTCACCGTGGTCACTGGGTCTGGTTGGTAACTTCAATGACAATCCCATGAAGAAGTTTTCACTGGAATTTTCTCATCATTTAAAGAATCTCCACCTGCAAACTCACCCTGTCTGAAAGCTCCCAGGGATTTTCTTCTTGCTCTCTCCAGTGCAGAGGGCAGCGTGTCTGGTGGGGGAAGGGATAAGGGAGGTGAGATTCCAGGCTCTCCTCTTTATAACAATGTCCCCACTCTGAACTCTGCGTTTCAATTGTATCAGAGACCAGACAGAGAGACACTCAGGTATTTAGTATGAAAGAGTCTGAAACTTTCATTTCCTCTCTCACTTGGGCACCTCCCAGCAATGGAGCCAACATCCCTGCAACCTGTCCCAAGAGAGACAAGCTGTAAGTGAGATTTACTTTTCCCTCCTCACCCCCTCCCATTTGGTTTCTCATTCACTTACTGCCTCTTATCATAACCTGGAGCTGTGGGGGTGGAACACGTGGCCATCACAGTAACTTTAGCCATTTTGATCTCTGAATGGGAGGTTCAGAGTTTGCAAACCCCTGGCTCTATCTGGAAGCAGTTGGGTCTGTTCGCTCACTGTCTCTAAGGACAGCAGAGTGATGGGGCCGACATTCTCTGTGTGTGAATTGAAGCAGGGGGAAGGTTGGCTTCAGAGGCCAGATCCAATGGTCTCAGATACTTGAGCCACTTTCCCCTCATCCATCCCTTCTAGGTACCTTTGAACTCCCTCAGAGTCTCCGACAGCGCAATCGTTTTCTGAGAGAAACCTCTGACTTGTTCTTCCAGTTCAGGGGAAATCTCCTCTGGCAGTTGGAACTGCCCCGTTTCACACCTGGACAGAAACAATTCCATGTGATTGTATTTCATTTACTGCTGATAAGTTCTGGCTAGTGAGTCTCAGCTCTAACAGGCCTGGAGTTAGAATTCCTCCAATTCTCACAGCCTGAGAGCAGGGGCAACACAGTCCATGGCCATGCAACCTTCCCCCTGAAAGGCCCCATTGCTGTTCTTCACCTCTGGCCTGGGGAGACTAGCTGGGGGACAAAAGGGGAATTGAGTCTTCATGGCCAACTCACTCCTTGGCCTCCAGGCACTGAGAGGCAAGAGGTTCTCAGGTGAAGGGCTGAAGGAATCTGTCCAATAGGGACTAGACTGATACACCAGCTCCCCCCCCTCCCCAGCTCCTTCCACACAGGTCTCCAAACAGCCCTCAGGTGGGACAGACTCTTGGTCCTTGCTGCCCTGGGCTGACTGTGCCCAGTGCCCAGCAGTGACAGGCCCATGTTCCACCCCACAGTCCTGAGGTAGCCAGTCCACAGGGAGGTGACAGCTCCAGGAAACACTTGAGGTCAGACTGTGCCCTGAATGGGGAATTCCAGAGTTTGCTGTGCGAGGGTGAGACCCTCAGAATTAAATAAATCAAAAATGTTCGTATCTAACATCTGGCTGTAGAGCCCTGTGGAGATGTGGTGCTAACATCAGCTCCAAGCTCTTTCCCTGTGCTGTGCAGCGTGAGGGGAGTGAGAGCCACATACCTACTCAGGGTGCTTCTGACGTCCTAGAAAAAAGACACAGAAAAGACTCTCAGCCCCACTGCACGCACACAGGGGACCTCAGGGAAGGGATTTTGCAATCATGGGACCTCAGAGAAGGGATTTTGCAAACATGGGAAGAGAGCCCCTGCCCTGGCCCCAGGGCCATGGATCCCCTGAGCGAATGGGGCTTTACGATCTCTAGTAGCTCTGTGCCTGTAACTTTACAAAGCACAGCAATTACTCATATAGCAGCAATGCACATGGAGTTACACCCAGATCTGACAGCTGGACCTCAGCACTTGTGATTCAGGAGCCTCCTTCCTGTGTGGGGAGCTGAGACGTTTCTCCCACAGTCTCACCTTCAGGAATTCATTCGCTGGCTTCTGACACTTCCTCCAGCTCACTGATCCGCTTGCTGAGACGGGAAATCCGCACAGAGAGTTTTCTGACAGTATCAGTCTGGAGCCTCCCAATCTCCTCATCCAGCTTCTCCAGCTGGGCCAGCAGGAGTCGCTCTTGTTCCTCCAGGAACTGCCGCAGCTGCTGAAACTCAGCCACAATCATCTGCCTCTCTGCTTGGGTCCATTTCTGTATGAAAACAGGGAAAGGGCTGGTCAAGGGCATGAATGGAGCCCAGGAGGGCCCTTTCATGGAGTGCTGAGTGTGCAGCAGGGAGAATTTCTTGGAAAACCCTAAAATGTGTGACATTTGACTCTACTTTGTGGTTAGTAGGCAGATGTGGCTCTCCCAGCATCTCCTTTGGCCCCTGTGTCCTCTGAAAGGGATGTTCCCATGTCTGTCATGGGCAGCATCTTTGTTATTCATGGGCTCTGGGAATTCAGACCCTGAGCAGCACGAGGCAGGACTCAGCACCACCCTGACAGAGATACCCAGGGAGGAAAAAGAAGGAAACATGTTAATGCACCAAGTGAGCAGACAGCCCTTCAGGGGGACACTCAGCTCCTTTGGGGAGGATGTCTGGGAAAGCCACAAAGGCTAGACTCATGCAGGGCCGCATTATGACTTTCGTGGGCCCTAGGCACTTTTGCCTTCCTGGGCCCCTTCCTCCATTAAAAAAAAAAAAAATATTAAAAATTATATTTACGACTGCGTTGGTAAAAAGACAAATATAATCCAGGCTGGATTATATTCATCTTTATACCAATGCAGTCAAGTATCTATCTCGCTTATTGTGAGAAGTAAACTGCGCTGAGGCTAAGCGGCCTCCTATCCGCCATCATTCAGTTGGCGCTATGGCCGAGGCCATATTGGCCATACAGTTTACAGTCACTAAGCTTCACTATAGTACAAAATAATAGTGCATATATCAAAGTGTTCTCCGCTTTGATTACTTAAAAGGTAATGTATTAGAAGTAATTTCATCAGTAAGGTATCATCTATTTAGGTTAGGGATTACCTTATATAAATAATTTATTAATTTTGCAAATACGGGATTGTTATTCACTAAATACGTGTGAATAAATTTGAATGGTATGAAGTGCACATGTATATTTTATCGTGTCTATATTGGGTGCTTAATTATAACATTTGAAAAAAAAACAGTTACATCTCAAATATACTCACCTTATTTCAGAATTGATGATAAGTAGTTCCATAAAATTATTATATGTATACATGTGCAAGAAATTATTCAGGAAAAATGCAAATGTGTATTACTGACGGAAATTCCGTTACGGTATAATATCCGATTGTTGAGTTGAGCTCTAACTTTCGATTTGAATTATTGCAATTAATAATAGAATATAAACAATTACATTTTTAAATACTGTGGTTTTTTTGTATTTTAATAAACATTTTTGTGGGCCCTAAAAATTTCGTGGGCACAAGGTACTTATGCCTTCGTAGGCCCCTCCCACCATAATAATATCAATATTAAAAATTATTTTTGATATAACTTTAAATACTTTAACATTTTTTTTCCTGTTTTAGGCAAAATTTAATAGATTTTCGTGGGCCCTAAAAGTTTCATTTTTTTCTGATGTGAGAAAAAAAATTAAAACATTTTCTTCGACTAAAAGTTCATTTTTTCTTCTGATTTTAAAAGAAATTAAAACATTTTCGTGGGCCCCTCAGGCACTGTGCCTACTGAATAAGTAGGCCCTGGACTCATGCACTGACATGGATGCTCAAGGCCTTTCTACACATGGATCTCACCCTGCAATCCACGATCCAGGAGAAACACAAACAAGCCCAACCTCACCAAGGCCACACAGGAGTCTGCCTCCTAACACAGCCCTCCCAATGCCAGTCCCTGCTGGTCCATAGCCACAGGCACCTACCAGATACTCCTGGCGTTTCCCTTCTGCTGTTTTCCTTCCCAGCACCTGCTCTCTCTTCCTCAGAGTCTTCAAATGGGCCTCCAATTTTTCCTGAAGAAACAAGATATAAGCATGAGGGCAAACCCCATCAGATGTTGGGAGCCCATTTGTCTGCCTTTAAGAGAGTCCCTGTTTTGTGGAACTCTGCCCCTGTCCAGCAGGGACTCAGCCCTGGACATGGTTTTGTCCATAGAAAAAGACACAGGAGGAGACTGCGGATGCAGAAGGACACCAGCGAGGACGGGGGAAGGATCAGTGGTGGCACCTTTATAAAGAATGATGCAGGTGGAGATTAGGGAAATAAAAATGGTTAGCAATACTAATCATGTAACCGATTACAATTTTATCAGTGACAGGAGTTTTTTAACCTGCTGACAGGCAGGGCTGATAGCGGAAATGGGCTCTCCTGGGCCGGGGATCTCTCCAGAGGTCTGCCTGGGGTGGCCACAAGGACTGCTGGCTGATGGGAACTCCCAACAGCTGCAGACTGACGTTAGCTGCCAGAGGGAAGCAGGCACTGGTGGGGCAGTGGGGGAGTTTAACCAGTAAATAGCACCGATAATTAAAACGCACTGGACAGCAACTCTGTACCTTGTACTCCTGGGCAGCTTCCTTTATGGGCACCACCATGTGAGCTTGGGATCTATCACACACCACACAGATGGGAGTTTGATCCTCTTCACAGAACAGCTTCAGAGCCTCCTGGCGCTCCCCGCACACCCCGTCCCATCTTGCTCTCTTTGCTGCCTGGAAAGTCAGCAGCTTGGCTAGTTCCACCACATTTGCCAGCTGCTGATTAGGCCAGAGGGGTCCCTGCTGCTCAGTGTCTCTGCCCTGAGGGCTGAGGGGGGCCTGGCAGAAATTGTGCCCACACTCCAGAGTGACAGGAGCTGTGAAATCCTCCAGACAGACGGGATGCAGCACTTCCTCCCGGATTCTTTCCACAGGGCTCTCTGCAGCCATGGCTGCCTCTGGGCTGGGGAACAGGGGCCGTGTCACTTCCTGGAGCTCAGCAATGGAGGGGCAGGTCCGGGGGGGGGGGGCGTGAGGCACCAGCACTGAGGATACAAAAAAATCAAAATTAAAAACCAAAAAAGCCCCAAAATCTTCACTCATCCCCTGCCCCCACCAGGGCCTCCCCTGGGCCCCTCAGCCCCTGCCCAGCCAGACACCCCTAGTCTCTGCGCCCTCATGTCAGGGCCCATCCTCACCCTGTGTTCAAATCCCCGCACACTCTGCAGCCCCTCACAGCCCCTCTGTGCGCCCCCGGCCCGCACCCAGCGCCCCAGCCCGGCGGGAGCATCAGGAGCCCAGGGGCGCGCCCGATACCCACAAGCAGCACAAGGCCGGTGGGTCACAGCCCCCAGCTCCTCGCGCTGCGGCCTCCCCCGCCCCGCAGCGAGTAACGGCGCCAACGGTCCCCGAACGGCTCCCACTCTGCGGCGCGCGGCGCGTGACGTTACCCGAGGCCACCGCGGAGTGGGCGGGGCCTGAGCAGGGGCGGGGAGTGACGGGCGGGGAGGCACTAAACTCCCGGCTGCGGGGTGGAGAATGGGGCGGGCGCGGTCAGACCGCGCATGCGCACCGGGCTCGTGTTTCCCATACGAGTCCAGCGCCCGGGGTTTAGCTCAGCCCGCGAGCTGCCTGGCCACGCCCCCAACGGGGCCCCTCGTGGCTTCCGCCTGTGGGAGCCAGGCCGGTGCGAGATTCTACAGGCCCCGGGGCAGCCGCTCCCCGCGTGTCTGTGCCCAGAGCAGCTCCCCTAGGGCGGGCACCGGCTCTGAGGGGGGAGCCTCCCACGGGACACCGGAGCGGCCTCAAACCAGCTGCTGCGCCGGGGGTGGGAGCCCAGGGCCCCGCGCTGCGAACGGGCTGCGGGTCCCCCCCACTCCAGCCCCCCGCCCCTGAGCCCCATGGCTTCCCCCCGCCGCAGTGCAACCCCTGCCCCTCCCCCCGCCTCCTCCATCGCCCCCACATCCCTGCGCCCCCAGCACTCCTCGTGGCAGCCACTGGCGGCAGCAGGAGCCCAACGGACCCCGCCCCCCACTGTGACGTTGTTTGCTCCGCCCCTTGCTCTCGCTTCGATTGACAAGGGTTCCCCGGGCTGTCACGCCCCCGTGGCCGCATCATCAGTGACGTAAATTGCCCCGCCCCTTGCTCTCCCGCCCGGGTGACGGGGATTCCTCTGGCCCCGCTGTCACCCCGGGAGTGACGGGGCTGCCCAGAGACACTGAGAGCGGGGGCAGGGACTCGGAAGGGGGCGGGGCCGGGGCTCCACGAACCAATGAGAGCGCGGAGCCCAGTGACGCGCCTGCGCGCTGCCGCCTGCCCCCCTCCACCGCGTGACACAGACCCGCCTCTCTGGCCCCTGGGGCGGGAGCGCGCGGACTCGGCCGGGCTCGGGACCCCAGAACGTGTCACCTGCGGGGGGGAGGGGCGCCGGGTCCTCGCCCTGGGCAGGCAGCTCCTGCGACCCCTCCCCCCGACCGTGACAATCCCCCTGCGAGCCCCCCTACAACTGCCCTGCATGCCTGCAAGCCCCACAGCCCCTTGCAAGCCCCCTGCAACTCCCCTGCAAGCCCCCCGCAACCCTCTTGCGCGCTCCCACAGCCCCCCCTTCAAGCCCCTTACAGCCCTTCCTGCAAGCCCGTCCCACCCCCTCCGAACCTCCCACTTCATCCCACGGGGGCTTTGACAGACACCCCAATATCGTGCAAAGCCCAGAACTGAAGTGTCCCCTGGGCTCTGTTTGCAGGACGCTGGGAATGGGCCGCAGGGGGCGGGTCACTTGGGGATTCCCTGTTCTGTTCATTCCCTCTGGGGCACCTGCATTGGCCACTGCCGGCAGACAGGACACTGGGCTGGAGGGGCCTTTGTCTGACCAAGCCTGGCCGCTCCTGTGCGCATGAGACCCATAAAGTCATTAATATTGGCAGTGCTATTGACACTGAGGCTCCTTTAGAAAGAGCCAGAGCAGCCTTAGCGCAGGTCAGAATCAGGCCCTTGAAACATGGATTCCAGCTGGAATAAATGTTTGGCCTGTGAATTGAATGTCACTGGGCTTGGAGGGAGCAGACCTTTATCCTTAGATGCCAGCGAGCCTCGATTTCACTGTCCACTCACAAACCGAGGAAAAAATCTTTCCATTCATAGTAACTGAAAGTTCCACACAGGCCCAGGAAGAGCCAGGCTGCTTGAGAACTTCTTATCCTTGAAGGACTTTGACTTGGTCTGTTTTGAGAGTCACATTAACAATTTGTGGTTTAACAATAAAGTTTTTACTGTTTGAATCTCAGTGTCTGTCACTGAATAGTTACTGTCTGAGCCAAGTATTGCCTGCCCCTCCCCCTATCATTTCCCACTGCTGTGAAAATTGAACATGGTAAAACTGTGCAACCCGGAGCGTGTAACTAGATCCATATGAATACTCAACTATTACTTTGTGTGTCCACATCACACATCAAACACAATGAATTCTGCACAAGCCTCACTCTTACTCCTTACACACACAGTTCTGGGAGCTGATCAGCACAGCCTGTTGGATTCCAGGGAACATGTGATGCCCCAGGGACCCTCCACACCAGCCCAGGGGTGGGTGCCAGGGCCAGAGCCCTAGTGGGACATTGCTCACCAAAGCCTCCAGGGCTGTGTTGTCCTCATTGGCTCTTCCAATCCAGCAAACAGCCTGAGTCAGCTCCAGGGAGGGGCACAGCCAGTTGTTGCTGGAGGCGGGGCAAAGCCTGAGCTCAGGAAATTGAAACTAACCCTGTTCCCCTGCCCAGAGGAGCCATGGCTGCAGTGAGCCCTGTAAAAAGCCTGCAGGAGGAAGCGACATGTCCCCTCTGCCTGGAGTATTTCACGGACCCGGTGGTCACAGCCTGCGGGCACAATTTCTGCCGTGCCTGCCTCAGCCGGTGCTGGGAGGGACCCGGCCCAGCCGCCTCCTGCCCGCAGTGCAGGGACCCGGTGCAGCAGGGCCCCCTCCGGCCCAACAGGCAGCTGGCAAACGTGGTAGAACTAGTGAGACAGCTGAGTTTGCAGGTAGTGAAGGGGGCAGGCGGGGACGGGGTGTGTGAGGAGCATCAGGAGGCGCTGAAGCTGTTTTGTGAGGAGGATCAAGCCCCCATCTGCGTGATCTGCAGAGAGTCCCGGGCTCACCGTGCGCACACGGTGCTGCCCATAGCAGAGGCTGTCCAGGAGTACAAGGTAGGGAAACTGCTGCCCTGTCTGCTGGGAAGTGGGTCTGGCCCACGAAAGCTCATCACCTAATAAACTATCTTGTTAGTCTTTAAAGTGCTACATAGTCCTGTTTTTTGTTTCTGGGTTTTAGTTACTGGCTAATTTCCCTGAGTCTTCCTGGGAGAGGCTGTGACAAAAGAAATGCTCTGGCCAGGGGGCAACTGAGGCAATAGAGCAAGTCCTTAAAGACACCAGCTGAGAGAAACTTATCTGGGCTGCTCAGCGGAATCCTTCTGGACCCAGCCCCCGCTGGGGAAATGAGGGGCCGTTACCCAATGGGAGGGGTATGGGTCAGCAGCAGGCTGGCTTATAGGAATGTGCTGCCTTCAGACTGGAGAAGGGGGTGGTGGTACAAGCGGCTGTTACTACAGATTTGAGGACTAGAATTTATGGTTATTACTTGTATTTGCATCACAGTCGCCCTGACAGACCCCATGTGAGATCCAGGCTCTGCACAAAACCCAGCCAGAGACAATCCCTGCCCTGAGCAGTTTACAGTCTAGGTAGACAAAAGGCAGAGCGGGAAACTGAGGCACAAAGGCTCATGAGTCACCCAGTAGGTCAGTGGCTGAGTTCAGCATGGAACCCCAGTTTCTCCAGACCCAGTCCATGAGTTTAACCACTAGGGAATGCTGCTACCTCAACTGCAGTGATGAAATGTGTGAGTTAGGAGGGAAAGACGCCTTGCTACGGGCCCAGGCCCAGCAGGGAGAGGAGGTTTCCCACTGGGATGCTGAACTCCTGGGCTGCTCCATGAGGGGTTAAACTCAGATGCTACAGCCAGCACTAGAGGAGGTCACAGGGCTGGATGCTGTGTGGGATCTGGAGTGCCTTGAGTCCACACACAACAGGGCTCCAGGCAGCGCAGGGCTATGGCAGGGACCACTGGGATCAGACTGGGTTGGAGCAGAACTACCCCCAGGCTGGAGCTGCCCGGTGCCGGTCTGTCCTGTGCCAGTGGGTACCTGGGCACGGACCAGCCAGCAAGCTTCTATTAGTCCCACCAGGCAGCCTGTGGGAATCTCCCAGAATGCACCGCTGCTGGGAGCTGTACCAGGGACTGGGGCAGCGGGTACCTGCCTAGAGGGCATTGCTCTAAGAAGGGTTTAGGGCAGGGCTGGGGCAAACCTGAACCCTACTTACTACAAATCAGCCTGTTTAATTACGGGGGCCATTGAAGCATTCCCAGAGCACAGGACATGCTCATGTCTACCTGCCCAGGCCCACCCTCAACACTTGGTCGGCCTCTGTGGGCCTGTCCCTGCCTCTGTCAGACCATCCCCACCTACGTCATTCTGTGTGGAGGTGCTGCCTCCTCCTGCCCCTACCCTCACAGGTGTCCTGCTGCAGCCTCAGTCTCCTCCTGTCCCTTTCTCGCCAGACAAAGCAACGTCCAGGGCTGAGTCCCCACTGGGCAGGAACAGAGCCCCACAGAACTGGGACTGTGCAACATAAAGCCAGAGAAATGGCCTCCTCAGGCCCTTAAACGGGGGGAAGGGAGGGAGACAGAAGAGCCTTGGTGATCTGCCCAGGGGCCCATTCATGTTGCTCTGCTGAGCCTCCCTAGAACTAATGGGCTGGCCCTGGTGCCAAGCCCAGCTGTGTCCAACCAGTGCAGTCCCCAAAGCTGAGCTCTCAGCCCCTGTTTAAGCCCTGGTGACCCCTGGGATTGGCATCACTTAGCTATTTAAATCCTCTCACACAGAGATGTGTTGATTCACCCCCAGTGCGAGTCATGGCCAGTTCACACACACCAACAACACGCCCTGATAACTGAGATCTCTCTCTCAGACTAAACAGACTGAACATGCCTTGGTAAAAGTCAGATTCTGCACATTCCCAGGCTGTATTAATAAGGTTTCATCTCCTTGGGGGCCCTGATGTCACACAGCGACTGGGACCAACAGTCACTGGGGCTGTGAGTGGGAAAATGCCCCATTCCCCACCCCTCTCAGCCTCACAATGAAACTTCCCAGCTCATTTCTGTTTCCTCAGGAAAAATGTGAGGCTCATTTGAAGACTCTGAGGGAAGAGAGAGAAAAGCTGCTGGGATGGAAAGCGATGGGAGAGGGGAGAAGTCAGGAGTATCTGGTAGGTGCCTGTGGCTATGGACCGGCAGGGGGAGGTCTGAATGTTGGGCAGCAGATCAGGAGAGATTCAAATGCTGCCCAGCTGATTAACAGAATGTTCACAGCTAGATTTTGTTTCAACTGGTGGTGCACATTTACATGCCTCAGTGCACACTGAAAAATTTATTCCACACATGGATGGAGAAGATTAAAAAGAACATTGTTGCTGAATTCTGTCCCCTGCAGCTCTGGGTGTGATTTTCCAGAGCCCAAGAATAACAGAACTTGCTGCTCATGGCAGGCAGGGAACCGTCCCTTTCAGAGAGATACAGGGGCCAAACAGGAAACTGAGGGATGCCTCAGCCTAGTACCCACAGATGGTATTAAAGGTTCTCAGGCTCCGCCCACGCCCCGACCAGCCCTCTCCCTGTTTTCACACAGAAACAGACACAAGCCGAGAGGCAGAAGATTGTGGCCGAGTTTCAGCAGCTGCGGCAGTTCCTGGAGGAACAAGAGCGACTCCTGCTGGCCCAGCTGGAGAAGCTGGATGAGGCGATTGGGAGGCTCCAGACTGACACTGTCGGGAAACTCTCTGTGCAGATTTCCCGTCTCAGCGAGCGGATCGGTGAGCTGGAGGGGAAGTGTCAGAAGCCAGCGAGTGAATTCCTGAAGGTGAGACTGAGGGAGAAACATCCCAGCTCCCCACACAGGGAAGGGAGGCTCCTGAACCACAAGCGCTGGGATCCAGCCATCAGATCTGGGTGTAACTTGGCGTGTGCATTGCTGCCATGTGAGTGACTGTTGTGCTTTGCAGAGTCACAGGCACAGAGCTATTAGAGATGGCAAAGCCCCATTTGCTCAGGGGATCCATGGCCCTGGAGCCAGGGCAGGGCCTCTCTTCCCATGTTTGCAAAATCCCTTCCCTGGGTCCCCTGTGTGTCCAGTGGGGCTCAGATTCTTTTCTCTCTCTCTCCTCTAGGACATCAGAAGCACCTTGAGCAGGTAGGTGGCTCTCACTCCCCTCACACTGCCCAGCGCAGGGAAAGGGCTTGGAGCTGATGCTGGCACCACATCTCCCCAGGGCCCTACAGCCAGATGAGAGGGGAAGGTCACAGGCTGGGCACAATTCTCTGATCAGCTTTAGCGTGAGGCTCTCCCCCTGGCCCAGCAGACTCTGGAATTCCCCATTCAGGGCACAGTCCGACCTCAAGTGTTTCCTGGAGCTGTCACCTCCCTGGGGACTGGCTGCCTCAGGGCTGTGGGGTGGGACATGGACCTGTCACTGCTGGGCACTGGGCACAGTCAGCCCAGAGCAGCAGGGACCCAGAGTCTGTCCCACTCGAGGGCTGTTTGGAGACCTGTGGGAATGGGCTGGGGAGGGGGGAGCTGGTGTCTCAGTCTAGTCCCTAGTGGGCAGATTCCTATAGCCCTTCCCCTGGGGACCTCCTGTCCCTCAGCGCCTGGAGGCCAAGGGGTGAGTTGACCATAGAGACTCAGTTCCCCTTTAGTCCCCCAGCTGGTGTCCCCAGGCCAGAGCTGCAGACTGTTAATGGGACCTTTGAGGGGGACGTTGCAGGGCCAAGGGCTGCGCTGCCCCTGCTCTCGGGCTGGGAGAACTGGAGGATTCGAACTCCAGGCCCAGCAGAGCAGCGACTCACTGGCCAGAGCTGGAGAACTGAGTCACTCGTGCAGTGTCACCACGTGACGTTGTCTCTCCCCAGGTGTGAGATGGGGCCGTTCCAGCCGCCAGAGGAGATTTGTCCTGAACTGGACGAGCGAGTCAGGGGTTTCTCCCGGCAAACAACTGCGCTGTCGGAGACTCTGAGGCAGTTCACAGGTACCGAGAAGGGACGGGGGAGGGGAGAGTGAGTGAAGCATCTGAGACCGATGCTGGTCATTTGGCTCCTCATTAGATGAAGTTTCTGTTTAATTGTGAGGTGAGAATGGCACCCACTTGCCGTCCAGACACTCAGGTAGAGCCAGGAGTTCACAAATTCTGAACTTCCTGCTCATGTCAAAAGAACCCAAGTGGGTGAAGTTACTTTGAGGCCAAAGTCTTGGCAGGATCTGGGCCTAGGATGTCACAAATGTCAGGAAGTGAACGAGCCAAACCCAGTGGAGTCTGCAGGGCGGGAGGGGATGTTGAGGAGAAAGTGAATCTCTGCACAGATGGTCCTGGGGTGGCTGTGAGGCTGCAGGGACGTTGGTTCCATTGTGGGGAGAGGCCTGAGTGAGAGAGGAAGTAGGAGGCTTCAGAACATTTTACATTAAACACCTGAGGGTACGTCTACACTGTGGGACAAAGTTGAATTAAGCTACACGACTTCCGCTGTGTTCATTGTGGAGCTGCAGTCGAAGTAGCTTAACTCGGCTGTTGGCGCTGTCCACCTAGCAGGCAGTGGAGGGAAGAGCATTCTCCCTCCCGCTTCCCTTACTCCTCATGCAACGAGGGCTACCGGCGCCGACTGAAGCCCCCCTCAGTGCCATTAGCTGTCTTAACTTGACCGCTAATTTGAACCCTGGGAGATCGACAGCAGCCGCCTCAATCTTTTCTGCAGTGTAGACGTACCCAAGTGTGTCTCTGCTATAACGAAAACCCAGGTGTGTGTGTTAGGATTGGGAATGTCGTGGGCAATATGGACTCCTGAAATCTCACCTCTCTTATCCCTTCCCCCACCAGACACGCTGCCCTCTGCACTGGAGAGAGCAAGAGGAAAGACCCTGGGAGCTTTCAGACAGGGTGAGGTTTCAAGTGGAAACATCTTCCTGAGCTTGTAGCTCAAGTCACCAACCAAACCGCCAGCAACCATGATCCACAGAGCCCCCAAACCTGCCCACTGAGTGGGGAGGAGCCCCAGGGGCACTGGATCAGAAGGACGAGGGGCCGTGTCCTGCCCCGTTTAAGAAATGGGATGGTCGGACCCCCCACTTCTTACTATGGGCGCAGTTCGCAGGCAGGGGGCTTTGCAGGCAGGGGCTGCGCTTTGTGTTGGGGCAGTTGATCAGTGCAGCCTCTGCCCTGTGCTAGCCCCTCCCAGTGACCCCACCCCAGATCCTCTTCCCCAGAGGCCCTGCCCCTGGCCAGGCCAGAAGCCAGAGCTGGGCTCCCCCCATTGAGCCCGGCTGCCCTGAAGAGCCTTGGACCCTCCACCTGCCCTGGGGGGTGACTAATGCCCAGGCCTTGCTCTCTGGAGTGAGGCGCTGCACCCTCCCCTCTGTGCCCTGGGCGGGGGGTGGAGGCTGCAGCAGGGGAGGGAGTTTCCCACTGGGGTTTAAGGCTGGTACCTTCCTCCTCTGCCCCCTCACCCCCGCGAACCCTCCTGCTCTGGGCCTGACCCTGGGGATGGAGCAGCCCGAGCTGGGGGGCAGGAGGCTGCAGCCTCTGCACACAAATGAGAAGCTAATGAAGCGGGTCCCATTGCCCAGGCTGAGGCGCTGCAGAGACAGCTCGGCTCAGTCTCAGGGCCCAGGGCAGAGGCAGCTCCCTGGGGCTCAGGCCTGTCCCGGCCAGAACAGGGCTGCTGGGGAGGGTGAGAAATGGCCCCAGCCACCCCCAGGGCTGAGCTCTGCCCCTCACGCCTGATTCTCTCTCCCCAGCGACTGTGACTCTGGATCCAGACACGGCAAATCCCCTGCTCGTCCTGTCTCAGGATTGGAAACATGTGAGGGGGGGGGACATGCGGCAGCCACTGCCCAACAACCCAGAGAGATTTGACTATGTGCCCTGTGTGCTGGGCCGTGAGGGATTCACCTCAGGGAGGCATTGCTGGGAGATGGAGGTGGAGGTGGAGGTGGGGGATGGGCAATGGGCTATGGGGGTGGCCAGAGAGTCTGTGAGCAGGAAGGGAGAGATCAGCCCTAGCCCTGAGGGGGGAATCTGGGCTGTGCTGTGGTGTGACAGTCAGTTTCAGGCTCTCCCCTCCACGGAGTCCCCCCTGTCCCTGAGCCCCCACCGCAGGATCCGGGTTTGTCTGGACTGTGACCGGGGGCAGGTGACATTTATCGATGCTGGTGCCAAGGCCCCGATCTTCACTTTCCCGCCGGGCTCCCTCCCTGGGGAGAGAATCCGACCCTGGCTGTGGGTGGGGTGGAAATCCCAGCTCAGATTGTGTCCCTGAAATTAGCCTCTCTAGCCTCACACACTCCAGTCTCTGTGACCCTGGAGGACTCCCTTGTACCCAGCCTCCTCATTTCTGTGTTGCCTGAAAACTCCTCCCCCACCCTCCTCCAGTCCCAGGGATGGGAGGGGTAAGCAGAAGACCCAGTGGGGCTGCAGGAGGGGCAGAGGTGGGGGTTGAGCAGGGGCAGAACTAACAACCAGGCTGGGGACAGGCAGAGGTGGGGTAGGCAGGACACAGAATTAACCAATCAGGGTATGGTGGGTTGGGGAGAAGCTGGAAACTGCAGCATCAGGAGCAATTTGT
The DNA here is from genome assembly GCA_019425775.1 of Rafetus swinhoei. Lineage (NCBI taxonomy): Eukaryota > Metazoa > Chordata > Testudines > Trionychidae > Rafetus > Rafetus swinhoei. Next base: position 33,621,510 of record CM033444.1, on the reverse strand, counting down.
ACCAGTCTGTGTTCTGAGATCTCATTGGGGTCTCCAGCTGCAGCTCCTGCCACAGGAGCCAAAGTCTGCTTCCCCTGTGACTGTGGGACGGCCAGCAACACTTGTCATCAATATCCTCCTAAGTGTTTCCATCCATAAGTGGAGGGAGTTTGGTCTCATGCGCCAATACCGATGTCATGGGCGCTTGTTGGGACGTGTGCCATGAAGATTCATATTTAAACACGAGTCTCATTACTTTTGTACAAATAACTTTTTAATAAATATTATTTGTTTCTATTGTGTATGGACCACGACTTTCAGCCTGTCTCCCTGAATCCATGTGGGTATTTCCCTTAATATGGGCATTTTCATTAAAGTTCCTTTGAAGAATACTGCTGTTAGATTTCCTAAGCTGTGACATGTTCCAAAACAAAACAAATCACTTTTGTCCAAGCCCCACATGTATCATAAAATGCAAGTCTCAGTTTCTTCTCCCCTGTTGAGGGCTTAGTTTCTTCCCGCTACCTAAGGGTATGTCTACACAGCAGAGCTATTTTGGGTTACCAGAAGTATTTTGAAATAGATATTCTGCATCTATTGAAGCAGCCAGTTATTTTAAAATAGATTTTGAAATAACGGGTAGCTTATTCCGACATCCCAGTAACACTTGTAGTCCCCTTACTAAAGGTGCCTCTGCTTATTCTCTGGGAAAATCCTATGTGCTGCAATCTAGCCCCAGAGACTACAATTCCCATGAGCCCTGGAGGAAACCAGGAAGGAAGTGACTTTTGTTTGGGAGATCTGAGTCTCTCCACCTGTGTGGAGGAAGACTCAGCAGTCTGTGGACTCTTCCCTCTGTTTTGGGAGCAGAAAGAGAGCCAGGCTGCTGTGGAGGAGTTTGATCCAGTTCAGGAGCTGTTATGTGGCAGTTACAGACTGGGACAGCAAGCCTTTGGAACTGGGATCTAGCAGGCTGCTTCTGATTGCCCTAGAGGGGAGGCTCTTTGGCTGTACTTGTGGCTAGAAGCTACTCTGCATCCAGCACACAGAAGGAGACTGTGAGTAACTGGGCATCGTTGGAAAAATGCCACCTGGGACAGACCTCAGAGATACAGACTAACTCTGGGTTCAAAGAGAGGCCAGTCCAGTGAACCAGAGCTGCTGCATAGCTTGGACCCACATACACACTACCTACAGAGAATCTCCATTACAGCTGCAGTTCTTCAAGCGCGCCCAAGCAAGCAAGAGTCTGGGACTCTGAGTCCAGGAGTGTGCACACTCTGGGGTGGGATAAATATTGGCAGTACAAATGGCAGCTAGATAAGTTCCTTTTACTTCTGTGTACTTTGTTAATTGATGTTATTCACTGTTAATTTGTTAAATCCTGTTTTTTTAAGTTAAGTAAAGGTTGTTCATTCTAATGCAATCTATTAGATGTATATTATTTATGATTTGTAATTGTTCTGGAGTTAGATCCAGTTTATTGTTGGAATAAGTTTATTCCTGGAGGTTCCCAAGGCACACCAGTAAGTGTGTTACAGGGCCAGCCAGGTGGAGGCACTGCCATTATAAGTTCTTTATGAGCAAGGGACAGCAGCAAGGGGGTGGATAGGGTTTCCCCAACTAAACAACATCATCACTGGGGTACTCAGAATCTCCTTTTATGTTAAAACCATTAGGCGCCCAGGCACACCTGTGAGTGTGACGTGCTCCCGAGTAACCCGGGGAGGGAAAAGGGGGTTAAACACTCATTCAACAAGGGTTAAGGGGCATTTTGGAATAGCTCATTATTTCAGAATTTGGCAGTGCAAACAGTGCCAAATTACAAAATAAGCTCTCTTGAAATAGCATCGAAATAAGCTACACAATTTGCTTAGTGCATATTGCGTAGGTTATTTTAAGCTAAGAGTCCTGTGCAGATGCACCCGAAATGTTTACAGGAGATCTGCAATATGGTCAAGAAATGTGTGTTTAAAATAGTGCTTTTAATTTTACATAACACAGATCTATAACACAAACATAACAGCACTCCCTTTCGTGATTCAGAAACTCCTCGGATACAAGGTAAAAAAGAAGGACAACATGCTGTTAATGTTGCACTATACAAGAGACACTTGCCAAAGGCTAAAGTGTTGCATGTCATTCCTGGACTCCTGTAGCAGGAGGTTACAGCCACATTCCACCACAGAGAAATCCTGTGGGGCCCACTGTGCTGGGCAGCAATGTAGCTTGCACCTGGTGTAGCCTGATCGTCTTGCTGGAGCTTGGCTTGTTTTGCAAGGTATTTACAGGGACCAAGGTCACCTCTTCCAAATGCTCATTGAGGTAGAGCTGGAAGGAAACTATTGTTTGTTTATTTGTTTCAACAGAGTAGAAAAATACTGAGTTAGAAAAACAGCCTGTTCCTAGATGGCTGAGGATCAGCTGAGCCACGTCCTCCATCCACGAGGGGTTTTAACTCTCCTCGGTTCAAACACGTCCTGAGGCCAGACTGAACGGTGAATACACCATCACTGGGACCTGAATGTGGGCCGCCCCTTTTCCTCCAGTGTCTCTCACGAGAACACTCCATTGGCTATGGTTGTGTGAGAAGATCTTCTCTAATAAGCAATGACATTGGTACTTGGTGGTGGCCGGGGATTGTTCTGAAAGGCTGCAGGCACCATTTCACCCTTTTGTTCTTCACTGTGGGTATGTCTACACGGCAGGGCGAAAGCCAAAAGCCGAGTGGCCCAGTCGCATGGTGGGCGTCAGAGGAACTCTCACGCCTGCAGACTCCCCCGCACTGCTGGGAATCGGGTGGGTCTGACATCTCTGTGTGTCTGTGACTGGCCATTGAACATCACCCTGCTTGGGCCTTTCTCCCCTTGAGAACAAACCTTTAGGCTCAGACACTGACAGGTGGGAGCAGTGCAACATTTTGTGTGTGATACAAACCCAGCCACGTGCTGCCCCTCTGGGGCCAGGAGAACAGTTTGTGCCTGAGAGCAGGGTTTGAACGTGCATCTCCCTGCCCCAGGCCTAGAGCTGATGGGGAACCAGGATGCAGCCCAGCCCTGGGACCAGCAGCCTCTCTGTCAGGAGAGAGAAATGGCGTTTGCAGGGAGGCTGCCCCAGGCCTTCCCCCGGCCCCCTCCGCTCACACAAGCAGCAGAGCTCCAGGGCACAGCCCCTGCGCCTGTCGCCTCAGGCCAGCTGCCCTGAGCCCTGGCTCTAGGGCCTGAGACACCTGCTCTCACCTGGGCCTCGGGGGGTGGGGGGGAGTAGCCCAGCCAGAACTTTAGGGCTTTGCCGGAGGCCAAGGCAGCACTAGAAGGGCCCAGGGAGGTCTGAGCTCAGGGGGCAGGAGGAGGAGCCCTGAGTGCTGACGTGACACCGGTGGCCTGGCTGGCCCTGCTCCCTCTGGGCACCTTTCCCCTCAGGTGGCTGCCAGGTGCTCGGCCCTTATTGCTTCCCCACAGCCACTGGGTTTCCCAGAACTCCCCCTCTCCTCCCCTGGCTTCCTCAGCCCCCGGCCCCACGGCCCTTCCTGCCTGCTGGACACTGCATGTTCCAGGCCATTTTCTGTGGGTCTGAGCCTCCATGGTGCTTCCTAAGGGCTGCCTGAGGGAACGGGGGGCTACGTGGCCTGAGGGAGAAGGGATCTGACTTGCGATCAGAAGCCTGAGGGTTTGTGTTCCATGGCAGTGGCTTTGCTGTGCCTGTGGCCCTGCCATCTTCAGCCTGGAAACCTCCTCTTGGCTCCAGCTGGGCTCTGAGAAGGAGTCGCTGGGCAGGTAGTTTGCTCCCACTGGAGCCTTTGCCAGAGAGAGAAGGGGGAGGCCAGGTCAGTGTGTGGGGCAGTTTCTCTCTCCTAAATGGGCCCCTGGGCTTGAGAGGGCTTATTCAATAGCACATCTGGGCCCTGGGTATGTCTGTGCTTCTCACTTGTGGGGGAGAAGCCTCTTGGGACAACATCTCCTGCCCCCCCCCACCACACTGAGCCCCTGGAGTGGGAGGGATGAGGGGGCCTGGCCCTGCTTTCCTGCCACCTTCTCACACTGGTCACAGAGCGTCAGCAGCCACCCGCGTGCTGGTGGGTGGGGCCTTTGCTCAGCGTTTGACAGCCAGAGGGTGGGGAGCAGTACGACCGGGGTCTCTGGGGCTCTGCAGCCACACGTAGGCCTGCCTCTGCCCCCCTGTTGCCCTGCCTCGGTTGCTCTGTGGCTTTTGAGCCTTCCCTTGGAGCTGTCAGCACCAGCCCCCCTGCTCAAGGTGCCCAGGGGAGGAAAGGGGAGCTGGGCTAGAGCCTGGGGCTCTTCCTGCCGCCTGCTTTCCCCTGGATCTAGTCTGGTCCTGGGCCTCTTTCCTGTTAGCCTCATGAGGGCCAGGGGAAAAGCAGGGGGGCGGGTGCAAGGGCCACACTTGTGGGCATCAGGCGGTGCCACAAGAAACACTCCCTGTGGGCCTGGCTGGAACATGGCGCCACTTGAGCATGTTGTTAGCACCAATGTGCCCCCCCCCTGGCCAGTCTGAGCGGGGAGCCAGGGATGGTCCCTGCAAACCTGGGACCATTGGCCAAGGCTGCTGCTCTTGTGTCTGTGCTGGGAGACAGGCACAGGACTCTGCCTCCCCGCAGCCAGCCCCACCCCAAAGGCTTTGTCAAAACAATGGGGGGGGGGGAGGAAGGGGACCTCTACTCACCCCACTGAGTTGCTGAGCTTCTGCCCAGCCTCCCTCAACTTGGCTTCCCTCCTCTGCCCCATTCCTGCCTCATGTCTTCCTTGGGGGAGGCCAAGCCACAAGCCTTCCATTGGTGCCTGGCCTGACTCATCTGGCTTCCCCAGGCTGGCACCAAGGGGCATTCTCAGCTAATGTTACCCCCTCCATCATATCATATGGGAGTTGGGCTCATCCCAGGCACATGCTGGGCAGCAGGAACTGCACTTAACTGGGCAGCACAATGAGAGAAGACTCTGGCTACGTCTAGACTGGCATGATTTTCCACAAATGCTTTTAACGGAAAAGTTTTTCCGTTAAAAGCATTTGCGGAAAAGAGCGTCTAGATTGGCACCGACGCTTTTGCGCAAAAGCACTTTTTGCGGAAAAGCGTCCGTCCCAATCTAGACATGGTTTTGTGCAAGAAAGCCCCAATCGCCATTTTCGCCGTCGGGGCTTTTTTTGCGCAAAATGGTTCTCAGTTGTCTACACTGGCCCTCTTGCACAGAAGCATTTGCGCAAGAGAACGGGAGCAGCATTGTATTTGTGCAAGAACACTGATGATGATACATTAGATTGTCAGTGTTCTTGCACAAATTCAAGTGGCCAGTGTAGACAGCTGGCAAGTTTTTCCGCAAAAGCAGCTGCTTTTGTGGAAAAACTTGCCAGTCTAGACACAGCCTCAGTGTTTATGCCTGGCTTTGAACCAGGGACCTTTGCGTCTTAGGCAAATATGGTAACCACGACACCACAGCAACACCTGCTAACCTTTCTTCTGTTGGACTTAAACTTGGACAAATATTGTGTTACTAACTCTTTGGCCAAGGCCTAGGGGGAAGAGGCAGAGCAAGAGCAGGGAACATGCCCCCCCACCACACGTTACTTCTCTAGACCTTCTCTCCCAACATTGGGAAGGTGGCAGGGGCCTCTGTGCCTGGGGAGGGGTGACTCACGTCACATCCCCAGAATTCCCCCCTGCAGGGATGGATCTTTTGGGGCAGGCCCAGACTCCCCGACCTCTCACCCAGCTTCTGTCACACTCTAGCGTGGAGCAGCCCCCAGGGAAGGGCTGAGTCTTGGGGCATTGGGCAAGGGCTGCGGGAGCTGAGAGTTTTCCTGAGACCTCAGCAACCCAGTGTGAGGCACCATCCCAGGCATCTCTCTGACAGGAGCAAAAGGGGTTTGATGGGGAGTGTGGGGAGAGTGTCTCAGGCGTTATGTAGCTTGTTGCCCTGGTTAGGGCTGTGGTCAAAACACAGGACTCACTATTAGCAGGATTTGAACCCTGCACAGGTTTAAACCCTGCTCACAACCAGGCCTGTGTTTAGGCCAGAGCTTGTGGGTGCTGGGTACTTGACTTTCTAGCCAAAGCTGCAGGAGTTTGAGGCTCCCCATTGTTTGCTCAAGGCCAAGGCACCTGCCAGGCCCAGGGGAGGTGAGTGATGGAGTGATGGGGCACCAAGTGGTTCTGGGCTGAATGTGGCTGCTCCTCCCTCACTCTGGTCAGTCTCTGGAGGAAGCAGAGAAGCTGCCTGGGCCTGGCCATGCAAATGTCGGCAAACGACACTGGCTGCTGCTTCTGACAGGTGCCACGTGGAGGAACATGAGAAATCTGGAGACAAAGCAAAGGAGACATAATTGCAGCCACAACACTGAGCTCTATGCCCCCCAGCTAGGGGCAGGAGGGTCTTGCCCAAAGGTTTTTTCCTCTGGCAGGGTCCTGTCTGCACTCAGAGTCCCTGAGAACATGGTGCCTGCAGGCCCCGGAGAGCTCTGTTTGGCATCTCTCTGGCTCTGGTCAGTCAGCACCTGCAGGGGGAGTTCAAAGGCTGCATGGAGAGGCCGTCCCAGGACAGGAACCCTGCAGCCAAGAGTATTTCTGGGGCAGAAACTGAGAGAGGGTTTCATGGCTCCTGGGAGGAGGCTGGCACAGTAGAACAGGCTCTTGGCTTAAGCAGCCTCCTGCCCTTGCTTCTCTCTCTTTAATTCTGTGCCCTCAGGATGGGACCAAATCAAGGGGGAGGGGGCAGGGCCCCCACCTGGGGACTCCAACCCAAACCCTGAGACCCAGGGGTTTACAATCTAGATGATCAATGTTTGCTGCATTTCTCCCTCCCCGTAACCCTGCCCAACCTCAAGGCCAACTCTACAGTCCCAGTGGCTGGGGGAGATATGCATGTTAGAGCCTCTGCCCACTGAGCTGCAGTTTTCTGTGCCCAGGGAGCCAGACACCGCCAGGATGGGAAGGCTGGTAGGGAATGGCTGCACTTTGGATTCAATAGTGTTGTCTGGGACCATAAAATCCGTTTTACAGACCTGCCCCAGGAAGGCATGATGGCTTAACTGTCTAACGTGCCTCCCTACTAAACAGGAGATTCTGGGTTCAACTCCCCTCTGTGAGGGAGTTTGGTTTAATTGTTCTAACTCATTTACATGTAATCTTATGATGGTGTGTAGGTCTGTAATTGGGGCCACCTAATGGAGCCAGTGACCCGTGACCTAGAGATCCGTGTTGGATCCCCTCAGGCACTGGCCGCTCAGAGACTGGTCGGAACAGGATTTTCCCGCCAAGCAGCGCGAGGGTTCCATTCTCCTCAGACTGGCCCCGCCCTGGAGGCTTTATAAGGGCCGAGTCGCCTCAGCCTCAGGGCTGCCGGCCCCCTAGTGGCAGCAGCATCCAGGTCCCTCTGCTCTGCCCTCTGACAAGGAGCGACAATCCCAGCAGTGCCTGCGGGGGGAGAAGGGTTTTACCGTCCTCACCCACCCACACACCCTGCCTGTAGCACCCACAGCCTGAGACTCCCCTTCACCCTCTACCTGTCTGAGGCAGGGCCTGTGGGACTCCCCAGGGCTCCGCCCCAAGGGCCCCAAATCAGCCTGAGGTTAGAAGGTCCTGGGCACCCCAATGCCACTGCCAAGTCCTCAAGAGAAAGGGATTATTCTTACCATTTTAACACACTGAGCCACAGGGTTTGATTTGGTGGGTCAGGGCTTCAAGCCCTTGTTTGTGCTGCCACTATCACCAGTTTGCTTTGTTTCCTGAATTTGAGTCAGGTTATCTTTCCAGTTATTCCTCTTTTGTAATTAATCCCGAAATAACATGTTACCAGGTTTGCACATGTATATCCCCTCTTCTTCCTTTATTGCACCCACACCGGAGGGAGGGGAAGGATCCACTTCAGTGATTAATTCACAGGAGATAGACCCTGATGGGGGAGCTGATCCTGGACTTCCGATGGTGGTTGTCCAAGGCACCACAAACCTGTAGGTACGGCGTACATGGGCAGACAGCACAAGAACCAGAGTACAGGCTGGACAGCAATGTATCACAGTTAAACACCAGCCCTCATCCCAAGGGCAGGCTGGTAGATTCCCTTCTGGGCCTGGGAGACGCACCCAAGTAGGGAAGTAAATCCCCCACTACCACCACCCACTGATGGCAGCTGGGAAACGAAAAAGGAACAAATGAGAATGGTCTGTCCTGCTTTACACACTGTAAATACTCAAGACAGCGAGAGAGGAGCTGAGAAACAGCTTCAATACCCACAACAATGGAAGAGAGGCCCATGGGTTTTGGGAACCGTTATTTTTAATGACACTGAAATACAACAATGTCAAGAGAGAAACATGAAATGATGGAGTTACTATTTCATCTGCAGTGACAAGTAATAAATCTCTGTCCCTCCTGCATTCCCTCCCCTTCTCCCTTCTGGCGCATGCTTCCACGTGTACTCAATGCTTCCGACCTTCATTTCCCACCCGTTTACTTGGGTGCGTCCCTTCCACGCTCCTCTGCTCCCTGCCAAGGGCCAATCCCCTTTGTGTTCTGCTTTCTTTCCCCTGCATTTATCCCTTCTGCGCGCACTGCCTCTGGCAGCTTCTCCTATCCAGAGTCTTCAGGGGGTAGCCGAGTTAGTCTGTATGGAAAAAAACAACAAATGGTCTGGTGGCATTTTATAGACTAACAAAACATATAGATGGTATCATGAGCTTTTGTGGACACAGCCCACTTCTTCAGATGACCGGGAAGTGGGCTGTCACAAAAGCTCATGATACCATCTTCATGTTTTATTAGTCTATAAAGTGCTACCAGACCATTTGTTGTTTCCAGAGTGTTTGCCTGTCAGTGTTTTCATACCTGTTCTACCGTCTTTTGCCAGGACACTCTGGTCATTTGGTTTCACTTTGTCTTTTCCTTCCCTTCCTCTCCATTTCAAACCTGCCTCTCTCATTGTTCCATGAGTTGGACTCGGAACTGACACTGACTGCCCTAAAACAGGGGTTTCCTACCAATACATACTGTAGCCTGGTTTGTCTTGTGATTTTAGGACTCTCCCTGCACATCCCCCTGTGGGGGTGACAGTTACAAGTGTTGCTGGTTGTCCCACAGTTACAGGGCAAGGTGACTGATCCCTCTGGCAGGAGCTCTGGCTGGGAGACACCAATGAGATCTCAGGACACAGACTAGTACAAATCGCTCCCTGCTGCTGTGCAGCTTCCAGCTTCCCCCCAACCCCCAAAACCTGACTGGTTAATTCTGTGTCCTGTCACCCCCACCTCTGCCTGTCCCCAGCCCGGCTGTTAGTTCTGTCCCTGCCTAGCCCCCACCTCTGCCTGTCCCCTGCCCAGCTGTTAGTTCTGTCTCTTACCTAATCCCAACTGTGCTTGTTCCCAGCCTGGCTGTTAGTTCTGCCTGTGCCTACCCTCCTCCTCTCCCACTCTGCTCCTCTTCTTTCCTCTTCCCCTCCCATTCTTCTGTGATCCCTAGAGCTCCAGAAAGGAAGGAGGAGCTTTCAGGTATCACAGATATGAAGAACCAGGGACTGGTTAGAGCAAAATCCTCCAGGGTCACAGAGACTGGGGTCTGAGGAGCCAGAGAAGCTGATTTCAGGGACGCAGTTGGAGTTCGGCTTTCTGCCCCCACACCCGGAGCCAGGGTCGGATTTTCTCCTCAGGGAAGGAGCCCTCTGGGAAAGTGAAGATCGGGGCCTCGGCAGTAGTATCAATAAATGTCACCTGCCCCCGGTCACAGTCCAGACAAACCCAGATCCTTCTGGGGGGCTGTTTTAGGGGCAGGCGGATCTCAGGGGAGGTGAGAGCCCAGAACTGACCCCAAAAGTCTCGCTCCACAGCCCAGATCCCTGCTTTAGGGCTACGGCTTACCCATCCCTTCCTGATCACAGACTCTTTGGCCACCCCCACAGCCCAGTCTCGCTCATCCCCCACCTCCACCTCCCAGCAATGTCTCCCCGAGGTGAATCCTTCATGGCCCAGCACACAAGGCACAAAGTCAAATCTCTGAGAGGTGTCAGGCACTTGCTGTGGAGTATTTGTCCATCTCACACGTTTCCGATCCTCAGACAGGATGAGCTGGGGATGAGCTGTGTCTGGATCCAGAGTCACAGTCGCTGGGGAGAGAGAATCAGAGTGTGGGGGCACAGCGTTGGGGAGGGTTTGATGGAGTCAGTGACAGAATCTGCCCAGCTGGACAGTGACTCAGGGAATCTCCTTCCTCCAGGATTTATGCAGAGCTGAGGAGAATCACTCCCCTGGCAATGATGGGTCAGTGACACATTGAGAGAATCAGCTGAGCCAGGCCTGGGACTCAGAATCTCCCCGCCCCCTCCTCCCACCTCTGCCTGGGGAGAGAATTGGAGATTCTGGGAACCCCAACAGATGGTACAACTCAGTAAATATTGAGAGAGTTGCCCTCTCCTCCCACCTTACATGTCACTGGGTGCATCTGCACAGCACTGTAACTTGAAATAAGATACACAATTTGAGCTATGCAAATTGCATATCTTATTTCAATGCAATTTCAAAATAGCTTATTGTGTGATTTGGCATTGTCTACATAGCACCAAATTTTGAAATCAAGCTCTATTCCAAAGTGTCCCTTACTCTTCGTAGAATGAGGTTTACAGGGATGTCGGAATAGTGAGACCGACATAATGGGCTTGCTGTGAAGATGCAAGATAGCTATTTTGGAACACTTTAGTATCCTGAAATAGCATTGCAGTGTAGACGTACCCACTCTGTCCCTCTGCTGAATTTTGCTGTGGGGCCTCCCCCTATGTCTGGCCTGCTCTGAAATGTCACAGCTGAAGCAGCAACAGGGCAAACAGTACAATGATTGAACCTGACCCGAATGTTACTGGTCAGCAGCAGCCGCAGCACAAATATACATTAGCCTGGGTCAGGGAGTGAGGTGTTGGCACAAGGGAAGGGGGTTCATGGTGGCATGAAGCAGAAGCTACAAACATCTACACTGCAGGCTCTTTGTGCAAGAACAGTCATTCTTGTGCAAAAACTTGTGGAGCGTGTACACTGCACGCGCGTTCTTGTGCAAGTAAATTTACAGTAAAGCATCGGAACAGAGGGCTTCTTGCACAAGAGTTATTCCTCTCCCCATGAGGAATAAGAGCTCTTGCGCAAGAAGGCAGTGTGGACAGGCAAAAGGAGTTTCTTGTGCAAGAAACCCCTATGGCTAAAATGGCCATCAGAGCTTTCTTGCTCAAGAGAGTGTGCACACTGCGATGGACACTCTTGTGCAAAAGCACATGGCAGTGTGGACGCTCTCCATTGCTCAAGAATTTTTGCACAGAAACTCTTGCACAAAACAGTTCTTGAGCAAAAAGCCTGCAGTGTAGACATAGCCCAAGAGTGTGGGAAGCACAGGCAGATTAGTGTTTTGTGGGGCCCTTGGCCCCTCCCATCTTTTCTCCCTGCAGTCCTCTCAGTTACTCCTATCAAGGAAAAGGGATAGAGGCATGGGCCCATGCCCTGCTCCACCTACCCAGCCAGAGAGCAGGGAAAAGCTACACACCCTGACTGCTCCCTAGCTAGAACACAAGCTGCTGGAGTGCCAGGTGGGTGGAGCAGAACAAGCAAACATCCCTGAGGATACGTCTACACAGCAGGGCTATTTCAGGATACCAGAGGTATCTCAAAATAGCTACCCAACATATTTTTCAAAATAACAGGTGGGCTCTTTCAGCATTCCTGCAACCCTCGTTCCACAAGGATTAAGGCATGTCTCAACATAGTGCGTTATTTCAAAATTTGGTGCTATAAAGACTCACCAAATTTTGAAATATGCTATTTCAAAATACAATCAAAATAAGATATGTAATTTGCGTATCTTATTTTGAGTTTAGGGTGCTGCGTAGACTCACCCTGAGCCATGACCCCACACCCTAACAGGAGTGCCTAGCAGACAGACCAGGTCAGGGTGCAGAGGCACATCTTTTTCTGGGGCTATCCAATTGACCAGGATCCCAGGGCAAACCCACTATTGAGGCAGCTGTGTGTAGAATAAGTGGCTGGTGGAAAGAGGGAGAGGGTTGTGCTAGTGATGGGGAGGCTAAAGTTATGTCCTCTCTCCCAGAGACAGGGGAATGCTGGGAAGAAAAGAGACAAGCTCCTAGCTCTGGTCACAGAAGCTCCCCAGGTCTGTATAATGGAGCCAGGATTATAATGGAGCCATGTCTGTATAATGGAGCCTCTGGCAGTGATCAGAGCTCTGTCTCTCTGCTTGAGACTGGGCATCCACAGACACAGCCTCTGCTCACCCCGTCAGTGTGGGGTCACTGCAGAGCTCCTGTCTTTGTTCACAGGGGAAAGATGAAGAAAGAAACAGAGAGACATTGGAGACAGGCTCATCACCTATTAAACCATCTTGTTAGTCTTTAAAGTGCTACATAGTTTTTCCTTTTGTTTTAGCACAAGGAAACAAAACAAACTCCCCCAGGAGATGTGGCTGTGGAAGTCCATGCCCCACTGGAGCTATAGAATAAATGGTATCACAGATCTCTGCAAGGTGCAGTGCACATATAGGAAGTGGGGGGCAGGAAAAGTTGACACAAAGTGATGTAGATTCATTCTCGTGTGGTAGGACATGGGCACACACTCTGCCTCATCCTATGATGTGCCATGAGGTACAGGGTGCTGCAGGCTCTTCCCTGAACTAGCACATCCACTCCCACATTGAAGGAAAAAGAGGCACATTGCCCCACGGGAACTGTTCTTCGGACATTGATACAATGGGATCTTTAATTACCTTCTCCTATAGGTGCCACAGTTCTTCTCCATCCTAAAAACAACCACATCATTAGAGATGAAATCAGAGCTGAACACATATGGCACGGTTCAGTATTATACAAATGAATACACTGAGGCTGTGTCTACATTGGTGCGATCTTGCACCAAAGCGGCCGCTTTTGCGCCAAAACTTGCTGCCTGTCTACATTAGCCGCGAGTTCTTGCACAAGTAAACTGACATTCTAATGTATGAAATCAGTGTTTCTTGCACAAGAACTATGATGCTCCCGCTCAGGAATAAGCCCTCTTGCGCAACTGTTCTTGCGCAAGAGGCCAGTGTAGTCAGGCAACATGAATTTCTTGTGCAAGAAAGCCCGATGGCTAAAATGGCCATTAGAGCTTTCTTGCACAAGAGAGCGTCAACACTGGCATGGATGCTCTTGCAGAAAAGCACATCTCTTGCGCAAAAGCATATGCCAGTGTAGATGCTCTCTTCTGGAAGAGTTTTTGCACAAGAACTCTTCCGCAAAAGAGTTCTTGTGCAAAATCATGCCAGTGTAGACGTAGCCTGAGGTTTAAGTTTTTGCAGAGCTATCCTGGAATTGAAAGCATCAGAAACTCCACTGGTTTGCATGAGTGTTTCTCTCTTCATGGGAAAATTATCTGAGGGTCTTACCTGGCTGTTGCCCCAATCTGTTCATTCTGTAAGCATAAAAATTCTGACTCTGGTTTGATGATTCTTCACACTCAGGTGAGCTGGCAAGACTTTGAGAGTAGGCTATACACCAACTCATGTTAGCAATAAGAGGGTGATCAGAGAGGGTGTGGGGCCCTTACTGGATGAGGGAGGTAACCTAGTGACAGATGATGTGAGAAAAGCTAAATTACTCAATGCTTTTTTGGCCTCTGTCTTCACAGACAAGGTCAGCTCTCAGACTACTGCTCTAGGCTGCACAGTATGGGAAGGAGGTAGGCAGCCCTTCATGGAGAAAGAACAGGTTAAGAACTATTTAGAAAAGCTAGACATACACAAATCCATGGGGCTGGATTTATCCTAGGATGAGGGAGTTGGCAGATGTCATTGCAGAGCCATTGGCCATTATCTTTGAAAACTCAAGATTGGGAGAGATCCCGGGTGATTGGAAAAGGTAAATGTAGTGCCCATCTTTAAAACAGGAAAGAAGGACAATCCAGGGAACTACAGACCACTCAGCTTTACTTCAGTCCCTGGAAAAATCATGAAGGGGATCCTCAAGGAATCCATTTTGAAGCACTTGGAAGAAGGGAAAATGATCAGGAATAGTCAACATGGATTCACCAAGGGCAAGTCATGCCTGACCAACCTGATTGCCTTCTATGATGAGATAACTGTCTCTGTGGACATGGGGAACTCAGTGAATATGGTATACCTTGGCTTTAGCAAAGTTTTCTATATGGTGTCCCACAATATTTTTGCCAGCAAGTTAAGGGAGTATGTATTGGATAAATGGACTGTAAGATGGATAGAAAGCTGGCTAGATTGTCAGACTCAATGGGTAGTGATCAACAGCTAGATGTCAGATTGGTGGTAGGTTTCAAGTGGAGTGCCCCAAGGTTCAGTTCTAGGACCAGTTTTGTTCAACATTTTTATTAATGACCTGGATGAGGGGATGGATTGCACCCTCAACAAGTCTGAAGATGACCCTAAGCTGGGGGGGACAGGTAGATATGCTGGAGGAACAGGATAGGGTCCAGAGGGACCTAGACAAATAGGGGGATTCAGCCAAAAGAAATCTGATGAGGTTCAACAAGGACAAGTGCAGAGTCCTGCACTTGGGATGGGACAATCCCAAGCATTGTTACAGGCTAAGAAGTAGTTTAACAGAAAAGGACTTGGGGATGACAGTGGATGAGAAGCTGGATATGAGTCAATAGTGTGCCCTTGTAGCCAAGAAGGCTAACGGCATATTGGGGTGCATTAGGAGGAGCATTGCCAGCAGATCCAGAGAAGTGATTATTCCCCTTTATTCGGCTCTGGTGAGGCCACATCTGGAGTATTGTATCCAGTTCTCAGCCTCCCACTATAGAAAGGATGTGGCTGCATTAGAGAGGGTCCAGCGAAGGGCAACCAAAATGATGAGGGGCTGGAGCACATAACCTATGAGGAGAGGCTGAGGGATTTGGGTTTGTTTAGTCTGCAGAAGAGAAGAGTGAGGGGGGATTTGATAGCAGCCTTTAACTACCTGAAGGAAGGTTCCAAAGAGGATGGAGAAAGGCTCTTCACAGTAGTGACAGATGGCAGAACGAGGAGCAATGGTCTCAGGTTACAGTGGGGGAGGTCTAGGTTGGATATTAGGAAAAACTATTTCCTTAGGAGGGTGGTGAAGCACTGGAATGGGTTACCTAGGGAAGTGGTGGAATCTCCATCCCTAGAGGTTTTTAAGTCCTGGTTTGACCAAGCCCTGGCTGGGATGATTGAATTGGGGTGGGTCCTGCTCTGGGCAGGGGGTTGGACTCAGTGACTCCTGAAGTCTCTTCCAGCCCTAGAATTCTATGATTCTATAGCCCAGCTACCAGTTTAATTCAGGTTGGTTACATGCTCACTTTGCAGAGTGGAGGGAGATTAATCATCTCAAGTGCTGATAGTCCTCCATACCCTTCCCACAGTTCCTCCCAGACCATAATTTCTTGTCCAGGACCTACTTTATTTACCAAATTTTTAAATTAAATTTTGGTCTAAATTCATCCAGTTTAGTCTTTCCACAAATTTATAGTTACATTAAAAAACAACAATGCTCCCCAAAAAGAATAGCAATAAAAAATTAACCAAACAAAAAAGGATTTCTATTACAACCATTTTAGAAATTAAATCGAATATCAAACTCCTCCACCACAATTTAACCACCAGTCCAAACTGGTACAAAACTTTTCTTTTCAGAACAAGGATAATGACACTTATTTATTTCAGCATCTTGTTTGCCTAAAATGTAAACAGAAAAACACAGAACATTTATTATTTGCTTCCCTTTTCTTGTTTTATTTTCCTTTATCATCGTGACTGTTAAAACAGATAAATTATTTCTATTCAATCATGTCCTGACAAGATAGGACTAAACTGGTGGTGCCCAGACTTTACCTGGCACTTTCCCCACTCATGCCAGTAAATGGATCTTTATGTGCAATTGACTCAGCATAGGAGTTTGCAGTGAAAGCAGAGGTTGGGAAAGAATGGGGGATAAGAGAAGAGCTAGGAACAGAGGTGGAACTGAGTTGGGGGCAGAGAGGAATTGAGGGCAGATCTAGACTGGGGGTGAAGCTGGGATGCATATGGAGTCGAGCAGTGGCCGTGGGCCAAAGCAGGGAGTGGAACTGACCTATTCTGGGGGCCAGATGGCATGGAGCTGCTGTTTGGAGTGGCACTGAGCTGGGAGCACAGTGGGGCTGAGTGGGGATCTCTCCCTACCCCTCTTTGTAGGCTGGTCAGGTCCAGCTGCACATCCCCCCTCCAAAAATAATTTCTCCCTGTGGCCTAGTGGGGTGTGATCCACAGTTTGGGGACAACTGAACTAGAGAATCTAATCGTCACTTCTGGTCTTAAACTCAAAGATGCTTTTTTCCCCCCTCAAATTAGCTTTTGGTCTAAAATTCACCCAATTTAGTCTTTCTACACATTTTATAAAGTTACTTTAAAAAGCTAATCCCTGTACACCCCAAAAAGAATGATAGAGAAAAATTAAAAGTAAGCAAACAGAAAAGATTTCATAGTGCAACTATTTTAAAAGGGCTGCTCTGCACTGAAAACTTACACTCCTTGGACATGTAGCTTTGCTGACTCAACTCTGTAATTAGAAGGGCTTTAAGGAGAAAGGGTCTCTGGAAACAACCAAATGGGACCTAAAACAGTCCAGCTTATTACACACACATCAGATCCGTCCCACCAGCCAAACACACAGAAACACAATAAATCAGAAAAAAGCAAAAGCCCATATGCAACTTTGTATCTGGGATTAAAATGTGTATTTGTTGCAAAAAGGAAATGAAAATTTACCTACTTCTTCAATAAAAAAAATACAGAACTAAATGTAAATTATAATCTCCTTGCTTCATGAAACAGTGTTAAAAGACTTCATCCCATAGATACAAAATTCATTAGGATGGATTAATTGGACATGTCCAATTGATTAGGAGAGTAGGCAGCTATTCTTTATGGATGAAATTCAGCAGGGCATGGATATCTGTGTCTGAGTTATTGGGCAGTGGGTATGATTTTTTTTATTTCCCAGCTGAGAAAGAAATGTCTTTATTTACTGATTTACCTCAGGAACATTTCTATAGGGTGCATCACTGTAGTGTCCAAGTGCACTACACTTTATTAGCAAAAAAAGAAATGTGAAACACAAATAGGAGAGGATAGACTGTGCAGAACCTCATATCTGGTGGAACCAGAGATGGACAGAGGTAACCCCTAAAGACCAGTTAAAGGGGGAGACTGAGCAGAACAGAGATGGTTCAGTTCTACCACCCAAGACTTCTCTCTCCTCTTCTTGCCCCACCCTCTCACCTCTGCCCAATAAATTCACATGCATTCTTCTTTTTTAAATAGGACAAGGACAGCAGATCACACATATTTAATATACAATTCCTATAACTGTCCCCTATTTATTTATTAGGGTAAACTATTATTTACAGTATATTTTTTCCTCTGATATTTACCTTTCATTTTAAACAGATAAACAGTGAAGCCAATGAGCCCAAAGAAAACCACCAGGATCACACTCAGAGCCACCATCCAGGGATTCACTCCTGGGAAAAAGGAATCTAAAAAACCAAACACCCAGAACTTGTCTTAATTTGGAAGCATTGAGGATTGCACTGAAATAAATAAATTAACAAACAAAACCTTAAATCATAAATCAGTTTAATAATGTCCTGTCTCCATTTAGCTGCATTTGGTGAGGAATTAAGTGAAGCAAAATCTATATAGGGCACTCTGAAACTTATACAAGCGTGTTTAGACAAGCAACTGATATTGATTAAATAATTAACCAGTGCAACTTTCCTGTATAGACAAGGGTAAAATGGATTTCTTTGTGGATCTGGACAGAAGTGACAGAAGAAGCACAGGTCTCATTGGAAGTCTGTAGAAAGAACATTACATAACTTAGGTGACATTTCACAGAACAAATAATGAAGAATGAGTTGGTACAGTGTCAAGATCACAAAGAAGCCGCAGTACAAAACTTAAAATATTTTAAAAAATCAGTAAGGTGAATTTAGAACTGCAAGGACATAGTGTCAGTGGACTGAGTGAAAATGTCTTCTCAAACATTGGAAATTTGTGTGTATGTGCATGAATGTGTGCAGCTTAGAGTATCAGGAAAGTCAGACTTAACATTAAATTTACATGAAATCCAAAACTTTGATCATCTGAATACTCACAATGAAGAGAATTGAATTGCCTAAACTGTGATCCCATAAAGATGTCAGCTTCCCAGCTTCTGTTTTTGTAGGTGTATTATTAAATCTCCATGACAAATATTTAAGTTCTTTCTCCCCATATTCTGTTTTGTTTTTCATGGTAGTGAGTTTAGTGAGGGGTTTCAGTGGTAACTGACCTGCTATATAAACTGCTGCTTCCTTTTCTTGCTTGAGAATGTTGTTCCTGATGCAACAGGACAAGTTTTGGTTTGAATGTTTGCTTACAATGAGAACAGTTTCTGTTCCAAATAGGCCGTTATTCCCTAGGGATGTTGTTTCAGAGACAGATGGTAAATGTCTCACTGAGATCTTTCCACAGCACATCAGGCTCTGGGTACCAACCGGTAGATTGACAAACCACCTGGATCCCATCCTGGTGACCCTCCACAGAGATGAGAGGAGCAGATCCCAGAGCTAAAGGGAAAATACATAAAGGTGTTACTTCCATAAGTTAATTTATAAACTAGAAGGATTAAGAGACAGATTGTGGATCACGTACTCACATGAGAACACATTAATTCATGTGAGCAGTCAGTAGAAGGTATAATTGAATACTGGAATGTCTGAAATCCCAGTGCTCATTAACACAAAAAACATAAATAGCAGAAATACCCGGCGTCGCCCAGGGAAAATATAGTAAAAGGTGTGATGCATGAACTACGTCAATTACATTAACATAGCATATTTTATCAGAAATACTTTTCTCTTATATATTACTTTAAGCAACTAACATAGCTAGTGATGTGCTTACAAAACTCATTTACATTTAACTCATTTCTTGATAACAAAAGGTAAGTTTTTTTGCATCATAGCTTATCATCGCCCAAGCCAATTTTTGGAAATATTGATTACAATACCCATTTTTGTGTGATAAAATAAAAGAAGGGGGCTGTGTCTACATTGTCGTGATCTTGCGCAAAAGTGGACGCTTTTCCGCCAAAACTTGCTGCCTGTCTACACTGGCCGCGAGTTCTTGCGCAAGAACACTGACGTTCTAATGTATGAAATCAGTGCTTCTTGCGAAGAACTATGATGCTCTCACTCAGGAATAAGCCCTCTTGCGCAACTGTTCTTGCGCAAGAGGCCAGTGTAGTCAGGCAACATGAATTTCTTGTGCAAGAAAGCCCGATGGTTAAAATGGCCATTAGAGCTTTCTTGCACAAGAGAGCGTCAACACTGGCATGGATGCTCTTGCAGAAAAGCACATCTCTTGCGCAAAGGCACATGCCAGTGTAGACGCTCTCTTCTGGAAGAGTTTTTGCGCAAGAACTCTTCCGCAAAAGAGCTCTTGCGCGAAATCATGCCAGTGTAAACGTAGCCTAGAGAGTTTAGAGAAACCTAGTGGAAAACAGATGAACTACTTAGTTCGTAGCCAGAGAGAAAGGATCTTGTAGTTGCAATTTATGTGACACGCTTAACAGAAGAGTCCAGCAAATGCCTATGATCAGGCGCTACTAAAAGCTAATTATCAGTGGGCCCAATTGGGGCTCTGGAGGAACCGATTTTGAGATACAACCAATCCAGTTATTTAAGTTAGGAAAACAGTAGTACCATTCAAAATTTTGTGTTTCTAGCTCTTACTGTTTCAGAGATCTTTTGAAAATCAAACAAACAAACAAATAAAAACAAACAAACAAACTTTCTAAAATAAGTATAAGATAATCTCACTGAGTCACAAGAAGATATTGTCTCAATGCACGAGTAACTCAGTGTTAAGCATCCTTGGAGATATGACATCTGAATAGGATGTGAACTTTTGAAAATCTGCTCATTAGTGTATTAGATAGATATATTCATACATCTAATTGGCTTTATGGCTACAGTGTCAAAGCAGTAGGTTGTATATGCTCATTCTTGTCTAAGAGTGGTAAATATATAATTTCTCCCCCTCCCTGTGACACTCTGCATTACACTAATATGATTATGATATAATTACATTGCAGTGTGGTTTGAGTGAAGTGTTTGAGAAAAAGCTCAGTTAATAAAGGTTTTGTGCATATTCCTCTCCACACTGAGAAAGGGGCAAACTGGTGGGACTTTTGGCCAGGGCAAGACAGTTCAGCTCCAGAGTCCCAGGCTGGAGAGTTGAAGGATGTTTTGACTGAAGTCTCTCTCTATTGTTGGTTCATGAGTGCCTAGCTAGATACCTTCACAAACACAGCTAGGTGTGGTCCCTCTCTGTGGATGTTGATGTGAGTGAAAGTGTGGAGGACTTTACACTTTGTCACAATGGCACAGTGCAAGAGGGAACCCCGACTGGTGAGAAGAGAGCTCAGCTGTACCCCAACTCCAGGTGGCATCCCAGGTGAGACCTGTCACACCAATGATCACTGCCACCATTATACAGTCTTGACAAAGAAGAACATTTCATTTGATTTTAACTATATCAAGAGTGAACCAATGAGAAGGCCATAAAAGTCTGGCATTCCCATATTAGCACACTACCTAGAAATGACTGCAAAGCAACTGAAAAGCCTTATTTGTTGAGAAGTCCTTTCCCTTTTCACTAAAGACTGCTTTGTGGTCAATCAAGATTGGGCACGAAAGTGTCTTGGCCATTGTGAAGGGGTCTACCCTCACATGAGAGCGTCTCTGTGTCTGAGGGTGTCTCGTACTTTCTCTGGCTGGCTGGCTGCTGGAGCGGAGGCATCCAGTATGTAGCCTGGTACCAGGATTCTTTTACCCCCCTTGCTGTGGCTATGGAGGTTGCAGGGGGGACCCAGGCCCACCCACTCCTCTGGGTCCCAGTCCAGGGATCCTGTAAGTAGCGTTGCCTGCTACGAGACTCTGCTGTCTGCTACTAGCTTGTTCCCTGGGCCATTTCCCCAGGATGCTGCTCTGTCTCCAGGGTGTTAGGGTTCTGGGGCTAGGCTCTCAATGCATCCTGTCCAGGGTGCTATAAAGTCTTGTAGTCAGCTGTGGCTAGTCTCCTGCCATTGGCCCTAGGTCTCACCCAGGCTTAAAATCCAACTTGCACTTGGAGCTGTCCACAATGCTGCTATCCTCCCAGTCAGTCCATAGATCTGGCTGGGTTGAGCTTCTGTGTGGAACTGCCAGGTCCTAGACCAGTAGCTTCTTTTATACTGCCCTGCTGGGCCCTGGTTGGCTGTCACAGAGGCAACCACTCTATCCAGTTTGAAGGACCTCTCTTCTGCTTCTTTTACTGGGGTGGGATGTCAAGGCCTCCAGCAGGGGGCTTCAGGGGTTAGTCCACCCTATCACACCATCCTGAAAATTTTTTAAATTACATGTTGGGAAAGTTTCCAGTATATGTTCTTTATTGTGAAAATGTCTGTTTGCTGAAAGCGAGATACACTGTTGTGTTACTGTAAAATATTTCACAAGCAGGGAGTCACAGTTGTTATAATAGGAAAGAACAAAGCCTGAAGCACATGCAAAGCTAAAAGTCACAAGGTACTGACCTGCTACCCGCAGTTCCAAAACAGCTTCTTCATAAACAGTATCATCTTGAACAAAACAGTAGTATTGTCCTTCATCGGAATGCCTGATATTGAGAATTCTTAAGTGAACTTTTCCCTCTGGGAGTCCAGCTTTCAGAAGCTCCGTCCTTCCCTTATATTCTGGCATCTGCTTTTCATAATGATCCATCCCATCATGGTACATGTGCACAACGGATGCAAACTCAGATCGGAACCATCTCACTTCCTTGTTTGCAGCACTCCTCTGGGGGGACAGGTGACAGGATAACACAGCTTCCTGACCCAGGATGGCAATGACAGGGTCACGGGGTCCAGTCACTGTAAACTTTTCTGAGAAAGGAGAACAACAACAACAAAAGCTCAGAGGAAAGTGAGGATTTGATATGGACACACCCAACAGATTCCATTTCAGATAAACTTTCCAAAAAGTTCAGAGGCAGACACCCGGCATGGAACATCTCAGTCTGAAAGTGGAAAAGCGAGAAATGCCCATGGGCAGTGTACCTGGGGCTCTGTTATAAGAACACACTGCATCACCATATGGCACAACACACGGCACTGAGGTGGCGTGGAACTCGTAACAGGCAAGTTTGGTGCATGTCTCAGTCTTGTAGCAGTGGACAAAGAGGGGAGCAGAGAACAGGTAAGCTAAGCGCATAGCACAGGCAGCAGTGCTGCCATGGGGTAGCAAGCTGAGGAGTGGTGTAGTCAGTCTGTGGCAGAATCACATATCAGATTCTGCACTCAGCACTTTACAAGTGAAAAAGCACTTTGTACGTCACAGAAGATCCAGTCCATCAGTTCCTTCACTGGCTGTTCTGTACCTTCCTTATCCCTGTTTTGGACACACATTCCATATCAGGTGGTCAAGGAGAAAGGTTCTCTCTAAGATGTGTGCAGCAGGACCCCACAGCTACTTAATGAGCTCTGCCTAGCCTGGGGCTCCAGGCTCCATGTATGGAGCTGCCTGGCTGGGGGAGAAGCACTTTTTTTGAAAAAGCCTCTTTCAAAAAAGAGTGTCTAGACTATAACCAGTACTTTCGAAAAAGCAAGCCGCTTTTTTCAAAGAGTTCACCCAGGCAGTCTGGATGCTCTCTTTCGAAAAAGCACAGTTTGCATTACATAACGTCTTTTTTTTGAAAGAGCACTTTCGGAAAAAGGCATTATTCCTCATAATATGAGGTTTTCCGTGGTCGAAAAAACTTCCGCGTTCTTTAGATTTACTTTTGAAAGAACGTGGCAGCCGTCTAGACGCAGGTGACTTTTTTTGAACAAAGGCTACTTTTTTCCAAAAAACCCTGTAGTCTAAACACACCATTTATGTATGTGTCTATATTTAGCTAAATCAAACATATTGTTAAGACATTTCAGGGGCCTAAACAAATCCTCTTAGAAAGAGCAGATGCCGCACAGAGTCCTACCTGACTCCATCTTGTGAACATAACAACTAAGGAAGAAAATAATAAAACCAAGGAGAAGGGAGCTGGCTCTGAAGCTGTGGCAGAATGAAAGAACCTTCATCTTCACTGTAACTTGTTCTAGACAACACAGTGGGAGAGAAAAGTTATCATAGTGAGTATGATAGTGTTGATTAACATTAAATCATTAAAGAAAAATATTAAAGAGAACACATTAAATAAAAATTCCATGAATACACTGGTAAGTGAACTCTTTCATATTGTGGAATTCGAACAGCCATTCAGGTAGGCTGAATATGTGTTTCCTTTGAGTCCAATGTCCCATCCTTACAAAAGCCATTATTTAAAAAAAGTTAGATCAGTGTGAAAGTTGATACTAATTCCATCAATGAAGAAAAAAGTTTTAAGGAATAAGTGACAGAGAGAGAGATACTTGATTTTTTTTATCCATGTCTTTTCTTTCAACCTATCCCAGGTAAAATGATACAGTTCCATAAGCAAAACTGTTAAATAACAGAGGTGCTCCCTCAGAAATCTGGATTTGTATGTGTACATAATTTACTTTACAATACAAAATGATAGAACAGGTTATTAGAAAATCACCCTTTCAATGCATTGATAGATGGTCCATTTTTCTTGAATAAAATATAGGAGCACAGAAATACATTCTTGAATCAAATAACCAGAACAGTTTGGTGTTACATTACAATCAAAGGGGAGGAAAAATAGCTCGTGTCATTTTGAATAGATGGTTCAACAGCAAAGTTTGTATTCAGAGTCAGACACTTTTATCCTGGGATTATTGGATCATTTTGAAGTTCATAATTCTTGCAGGGAATAAACGTCCACTAAGAGATATCATAGAGCAAGGAAGGTAGTATTCAAGTGATAGACATTCACCTACCTGATACATCCTGGAAATAAATTTTGTAACAGTTTTGAGAACTCCCTGGTGTTCCCAGGTTTTCTAAAATCCTCATCCATTCACTTCTGATCAGTCTACATGGTCAGTGATTATTTCAGTGATGAGGCTGCAAAATTAATTAATAATAAATTACAGAGATAACGAACTGAATCTCAGCCTTTCCTTCCTACTTCTGTCAAATTGATGTTTTCTCTTTGTTGGGCCAGAATTGCAACATGTCTTTCTCGATCCCTTCCCCAAGCTAGAGAGGAAAGTAGAAAAGGAACAGGACTGCTGGGTGATTTCAGTTCCTATCACAGACTCATTACAGTTTGGAGATAAGGATCCTCTCCCAAAGAAGCCCTCCTAGCAAGGCAGCATTGGTGGCAGCAGACTCAGATTTCCAAGGGCCCCAGTCTGGCTGAAGGCAATGAGAATTTTGAAGAGGTTCACCTTCCTGCTGAGTGAGAACAGCTCTATACTGTCCTAACAATAATGATCATTGTGTTTTTCATCTCTTACCACAGGTGGAAGCTTGCCTTTTAATTGCTCCAATATAAACAACCTTTGCACTGCTACACTGGAGTTTCTGGTGAAGCCAGTGTTTTATTGCTATAAAGTAGAAGGTGAAAGCCCAGCCCATCCCTGTTCTCAGATAAGAGTCTAAGCAGGATCACCGAGTGCTAGCTAATTCTAAGTTCCGATTGGCCCACAGCCATTGCACTCTACTGGTCCATCCATTACCACAGGTTAATGAATCCTTGAATGAAAGCCCCTGTGCTCTAGTTGTTCCTTTACAAGTGGGCAGCATGTTCATGGGGTCAGACCCGCACAATGAAAGGGCAATGTTTTAGGATCTGCCATCATGTGAACAAGCCTGGAAAGAGCAGGGAGCCCAGGAGTATGCTAATAAAATTATCAGACAGACAAGGTGGGTGAGGGAGTCTCTTGGATTGGATCAACTTCTGTTGGGGAGAGACAAGCTGACACGCCACACAGAGCTCTTCTGCACGGCTGGGAAAGGTTCTCGCATGTCACAGCAAAACGCAAGGTGGAGCAGATTGAGGGTGGCAGGGACACAAAATTAGTTAATTAGGATCTGGGGGCTCTGGGCAGAAGCTGGAAACTCTGTACCACCAGCAGGGAGCATTTTGTAAATCCAGTTTGCTAGACACTAAAGATCCAGGAGTGAACAGACACGCTGGAGTTATGGTTCAGCTTGTCTCTCCCCAACAGAAGTTGATCCAATCCAAGAGACTCCCTCACCCACCTTGTCTGTCTGATAATTTTATTAGCATACTCCTGGGCTCCCTGCTCTTTCCAGGCTTGTTCACATGATGGCAGATCCTAAAACATTGCCCTTTCATTGTGCGGGTCTGACCCCATGAACATGCTGCCCACTTGTAAAGGAACAACTAGAGCACAGGGGCTTTCATTCAAGGATTCATTAACCTGTGGTAATGGATGGACCAGTAGAGTGCAATGGCTGTGGGCCAATCGGAACTTAGAATTAGCTAGCACTCGGTGATCCTGCTTAGACTCTTATCTGAGAACAGGGATGGGCTGGGCTTTCACCTTCTACTTTATAGCAATAAAACACTGGCTTCACCAGAAACTCCAGTGTAGCAGTGCAAAGGTTGTTTATATTGGAGCAATTAAAAGGCAAGCTTCCACCTGTGGTAAGAGATGAAAAACACAATGATCATTATTGTTAGGACAGTATAGAGCTGTTCTCACTCAGCAGGAAGGTGAACCTCTTCAAAATTCTCATTGCCTTCAGCCAGACTGGGGCCCTTGGAAATCTGAGTCTGCTGCCACCAATGCTGCCTTGCTAGGAGGGCTTCTTTGGGAGAGGATCCTTATCTCCAAACTGTAATGAGTCTGTGATAGGAACTGAAATCACCCAGCAGTCCTGTTCCTTTTCTACTTTCCCTCTCTAGCTTGGGGAAGGGATCGAGAAAGACATGTTGCAATTCTGCGTCCAACAAAGAGAAAACATCAATTTGACAGAAGTACGGAAGGAAAGGCTGAGATTCAGTTCGTTATCTCTGTAATTTATTATTAATTAATTTTGCAGCCTCATCACTGAAATAATCACTGACCATGTAGACTGATCAGAAGTGAATGGATGAGGATTTTAGAAAACCTGGGAACACCAGGGAGTTCTCAAAACTGTTACAAAATTTATTTCCAGGATGTATCAGGTAGGTGAATGTCTATCACTTGAATACTACCTTCCTTGCTCTATGATATCTCTTAGTGGACGTTTATTCCCTGCAAGAATTATGAACTTCAAAATGATCCAATAATCCCAGGATAAAAGTGTCTGACTCTGAATACAAACTTTGCTGTTGAACCATCTATTCAAAATGACACGAGCTATTTTTCCTTTGATTGTAATGTAACACCAAACTGTTCTGGTTATTTGATTCAAGAATGTATTTCTGTGCTCCTATATTTTATTCAAGAAAAATGGACCATCTATCAATGCATTGAAAGGGTGATTTTCTAATAACCTGTTCTATCATTTTGTATTGTAAAGTAAATTATGTACACATACAAATCCAGATTTCTGAGGGAGCACCTCTGTTATTTAACAGTTTTGCTTATGGAACTGTATCATTTTACCTGGGATAGGTTGAAAGAAAAGACATGGATAAAAAAAATCAAGTATCTCTCTCTCTGTCACTTATTCCTTAAAACTTTTTTCATTGATGGAATTAGTATCAACTTTCACACTGATCTAACTTTTTTTAAATAATGGCTTTTGTAAGGATGGGACATTGGACTCAAAGGAAACACATATTCAGCCTACCTGAATGGCTGTTCGAATTCCACAATATGAAAGAGTTCACTTACCAGTGTATTCATGGAATTTTTATTTAATGTGTTCTCTTTAATATTTTTCTTTAATGATTTAATGTTAATCAACACTATCATACTCACTATGATAACTTTTCTCTCCCACTGTGTTGTCTAGAACAAGTTACAGTGAAGATGAAGGTTCTTTCATTCTGCCACAGCTTCAGAGCCAGCTCCCTTCTCCTTGGTTTTATTATTTTCTTCCTTAGTTGTTATGTTCACAAGATGGAGTCAGGTAGGACTCTGTGCGGCATCTGCTCTTTCTAAGAGGATTTGTTTAGGCCCCTGAAATGTCTTAACAATATGTTTGATTTAGCTAAATATAGACACATACATAAATGGTGTGTTTAGACTACAGGGTTTTTTTGGAAAAAGTAGCCTTTGTTCAAAAAAAGTCACCATGCCTAGACGGCTGCCACGTTCTTTCAAAAGTAAATCTAAAGAACGCTGGAAGTTTTTTCGACCACGGAAAACCTCATATTATGAGGAATAATGCCTTTTTCCGAAAGTGCTCTTTCAAAAAAAAGACGTTATGTAATGCAAACTGTGCTTTTTCGAAAGAGAGCATCCAGACTGCCTGGGTGAACTCTTTGAAAAAAGCGGCTTGCTTTTTCGAAAGTACTGGTTATAGTCTAGACACTCTTTTTGAAAGAGGCTTTTTCAAAAAGTGCTTCTCCCAGCCAGGCAGCTCCATACATGGAGCCTGGAGCCCCAGGCTAGGCAGAGCTCATTAAGTAGCTGTGGGTCCTGCTGCACACATCTTAGAGAGAACCTTTCTCCTTGACCACCTGATATGGAATGTGTGTCCAAAACAGGGATAAGGAAGGTACAGAACAGCCAGTGAAGGAACTGATGGACTGGATCTTCTGTGACGCAAAGTGCTTTTTCACTTGTAAAGTGCTGAGTGCAGAATCTGATATGTGATTCTGCCACGGACTGACTACACCACTCCTCAGCTTGCTACCCCATGGCAGCACTGCTGCCTGTGCTATGCGCTTAGCTTACCTGTTCTCTGCTCCCCTCTTTGTCCACTGCTACAAGACTGAGACATGCACCAAACTTGCCTGTTACGAGTTCCACGTTTCACCTCAGTGCCGTGTGTTGTGCCATATGGTGATGCAGTGTGTTCTTATAACAGAGCCCCAGGTACACTGCCCATGGGCATTTCTCGCTTTTCCACTTTCAGACTGAGATGTTCCATGCCGGGTGTCTGCCTCTGAACTTTTTGGAAAGTTTATCTGAAATGGAATCTGTTGGGTGTGTCCATATCAAATCCTCACTTTCCTCTGAGCTTTGTTGTTGTTGTTCTCCTTTCTCAGAAAAGTTTACAGTGACTGGACCCCGTGACCCTGTCATCCTGGGTCAGGAAGCTGTGTTATCCTGTCACCTGTCCCCCCAGAGGAGTGCTGCAAACAAGGAAGTGAGATGGTTCCGATCTGAGTTTGCATCCGTAGTGCACATGTACCGTGATGGGATGGATCATTATGAAAAGCAGATGCCAGAATATAAGGGAAGGACGGAGCTTTTGAAAGCTGGACTCCCAGAGGAAAAGTTCACTTAAGAATTCTCAATATCAGGCATTCGATGAAGGACAATACTACTGTTTTGTTCAAGATGATACTGTTTATGAAGAAGCTGTTTTGGAACTGCGGGTAGCAGGTCAGTACCTTGTGACTTTTAGCTTTGCATGTGCTTCAGGCTTTGTTCTTTCCTATTATAACAACTGTGACTCTGCTTGTGAAATATTTTACAGTAACACAACAGTGTATCTCGCTTTCAGCAAACAGACATTTTCACAATAAAGAACATATACTGAAACTTTCCCAACATGTAATTTAAAAAATTTTCAGGATGGTGTGATAGGGTGGACTAACCCCTGAAGCCCCCTGCTGGAGGCCTTGACATCCCACCCCAGTAAAAGAAGCAGAAGAGAGGTCCTTCAAACAGGATAGAGTGGTTGCCTCTGTGACAGCCAACCAGGGCCCAGCAGGGCAGTATAAAAGAAGCTATTGGTCTAGGACCTAGCAGTTCCACACAGAAGCTCAACCCAGCCAGATCTATGGACTGACTGGGAGGATAGCAGCATTGTGGACAGCTCCAAGTGCAAGTTGGATTTTAAGCCTGGGTGAGACCTAGGGCCAATGGCAGGAGACTAGCCACAGCTGACTACAAGACTTTATAGCACCCTGGACAGGATGCATTGAGAGCCTAGCCCCAGAACCCTAACACCCTGGGGACAGAGCAGCATCCTGGGAAGTGGCCCAGGAACAAGCTAGTAGCAGACAGCAGAGTCTCGTAGCAGGCAACGCTACTTACAGGATCCCTGGACTGGGACCCAGAGGAGTGGGTGGGCCTGGGTCCCCCCTGCAACCTCCATAGCCACAGCAAGGGGGGTAAAAGAATCCTGGTACCAGGCTACATACTGGATGCCTCCTCTCCAGCAGCCAGCCAGCCAGAGAAAGTACGAGATACCCTCAGACACAGAGACGCTCTCATGTGAGGGTGGACCCCTTCACAATGGCCAAGGCACTTTTATGCCCAATCTTAATTTACCACAAAGCAGTGTTTAGTGAAAAGGGAAAGGACTTCTGGACAAATAAGGCTTTTCAGTTACTTCGCAGTCATTTCTAGGTTGTGCGCAAATATGGGAATGCCAGAATTTTATGGCCTTCTCATTGGTTCACTCTTGATATAGTTAAAATCAAATGAAATGTTCTTCTTTGTCAAGACTGTATAATGGTGGCAGTGATCATGGGTGTGACAGGTCTCACCTGGAATGCCACCTGGAATTGGGGTACAGCTGAGCTCTCTGTCTCACCAGTCGGGGTTCCCTCTTGCACTGTGCCATTGTGACAAAGTGTAAAGTCCTCCACACTTTCACTCACACCAACATCCACAGAGAGGGACCACACCCAGACGTATTCATGAAGGTATCTAGCTAGGCACTCATGAACCAACAACAGAGAGAGATTTCAGACAAAACATTCTTCAACTCTCCAGCCTGGGACTCTGGAGCTGAACTGTCTTGCCCTGGCCAAAAGTCCAACCAGTTTGCCCCTTCCTCAGTGTGGGGAGGAATATGTATAAAACCTTTATTAATTGAGCTTTTTCCCCAAACACTTCACTCAAACCACACTGTTTTAGGTAAAAAAAAAGGATACATTTATTATTAACTACAGTGATTACAAGTGATAGCAAAAATGACCAAATTAAATTACTTAACACATAAAAACACAATCTAAGTCTAGTATACTGCTGTCATGATCATGAGGGTTAACCAACAGCCTGGGGACTAAGGTGTTAACTATGTCCCTTAACTAGCCAAGTGGAGTGGCCAATAGGAATGTAGGTAGGAATTTCAAACTGGGACAAAGGAATTTTTGGTGTTCCCCTCTCCTTTGTCTCTGGGCAGCTCTCTCCAGCTATTGAGGGGGGCAGACACTATGTCTCCCTCCAAGAAAAGACTCTTTCTTCACTTTCTGTAAGTAGGGTAAATTTTAGGTAAATCCATTAGGTTTTATTGTTTTATGGTCTGGGTATGGGATCTGCTGTCTGTGCACTTTTTAAAAGATGTTTTGGCTTTTCTTTGTAATTAAGTTCTAGGCCCATGAGTATATTTTGTTATTTTTCCATCTAGTCATTATGCTTGCAACAGGAATATTGTGATAATAAAAGTTTTCTCTTTTCTTTTTATTAACCTGGTATTGGTTAATGATGGTGTCCTGCTTTGTACTTTCGGGCTGAGATTTCCCAAGTAATCTCTCCCCTGATTTTTCACATCAATACTTGGGTGGTGGCAGCAGAGATTCTATCCCCAAAATCTAGGTTTTTAAGATTTTGGGGGGGAAGTTTTATATCAAAGCCTGGTAGATAAGGATTTGGGGTACTTTTGCTGCCCCCACTTCTGCATTTATCATTCTAGAGTGGGGAAGGAGCCATGACAACTGCACAATTTGAATCAAACAGTGTCTCACCCTGTTAGACAGACTTGCAGTTTGTAGATGTTTCATACCTAAACAGGGTTTCCTTCTTGGTACCAGCATTTTCCCAGTTAAAAATCTGTGCTCTTCCAGAGATGTATCCAGGCATTGAGTTGTGGGGAACATGACGCCCATTGGTGATGTGACTTCCCCCTTTTATAGTTTCTTCCATATAGTGAGAGCCACTTGATTCCAAATCAGGTTCCCAGACCAGTCTGTGGAAAAATACCGGTACCAAAATGGAATTCGATATCATGTGATCTAGTCACATGCCCTCGCTTTCTTGATGGGTCATGGCAGCCATTATCCATCGGCTGTGTGAAGTGTTCCCAGATGAGGACAAGGCTTTGCCGTGGCCCGTTGCTTTCACTGACCGGCCATTGGTGCTCACTAGCTTCTTCACTGTTGTACCTGAAAGGCTAGTTGTGGGTGTTACCCAAAACAAGCCCATTTGAAATACAGATGCGCGGTCCCTATTCGTAACTACAGATACAAAATGATACACACATACAAACAGAATATAGCAAATAATGACTTTTCCATTGATACCTTACATTACACATTTTTTACAATGTGCAATGTAATTATATCATAATCATATTAGTGTAGTGCAGAGTGTCACAGGGAGGAGGAGCGGCGAGGAGTCCTGTGGCACCTCTGATACATAAAATCTCCTCCTCCCTGTATTTACCACTCTTAGACAAGAATGAGCATGTATGACCTACTGCTTTGACACTGTAGCCATAAAGCCAATTAGATGTTTTAATATATCTATCTAATACACTAATGAGCAGATTTTCAAAAGTTCACATCCTATTCAGATGTCATATCTCCAAGGATGCTTAACACCGAGTTACTCGTGCATTGAGACAATATCTTCTTGTGACTCAGTGAGATTATCTTATACATATTTTAGAAAGTTTGTTTGTTTGTCTGTCCCAAAAGATCTCTGAAACAGTAAGAGCTAGAAACACAAAATTTTGAATGGTACTACTGATTTCCTAAATTAAATAACTGGATTGGTTATATCTCAAAATTGGTTCCCCCAGAGCCCCAATTGGGCCCACTGATAATTAGCTTTTAGTAGCGCCTGATCATAGGCATTTGCTGGACTCTTCTGTTAAGAGTGTCACATAAACTGCAACTACAAGATCCTTTCCCTCTGGCTACAAACTAAGTAGTTCATCTGTTGTCCACTAGGTTTTTCGACACTCACTTTCTTTTATTTTATCACACAAAAATGGGTATTGTAATCAATATTTCCAAAAATTGGTTTGGGTGATGATAAGCTATGATGCAAAAAAACTTACCTTTTGTTATTAAGAAATGAGTTAAATGTAGATGAGTTTTGTAAGCACATCACTAGCTATGTTAGTTGCTTAAAGTAATATATAAGAGAAAAGTATGTCCGATAAAATATGCTATGTTAATGTAATGGATGTAGTTCATTCATCACACCTTTTACTATATTTTCCCTGGGCGACGCCGGGTATTTCTGCTAGTTCTAAAAATATTTATTTATGTTTTTTGTGTTAATGAGCACTGGGATGTCAGACATTCCAGTATTCAATTATACCTTCTACTGACTGCTCACATGAATTAATGTGTTCTCATGTGAGTAAGTGATCCACAATCTGTCTCTTAATCCTTCTAGTTTATAAATTAATTTATGGAAGTAACACCTTTATGTATTTTCCCTTTAGCTCTGGGATCTGCTCCTCTCATCTCTGTGGAGGGTCACCAGGATGGAGGGATCCAGGTGGTTTGTCAATCTACCGGTTGGTACCCAGAGCCTGATGTGCTGTGGAAAGATCTCAGTGGGAGACATTTACCATCTGTCTCTGAAACAACATCCCTAGGGAATAACGGCCTATTTGGAACAGAAACTGTTCTCATTGTAAGCAAACATTCAAACCAAAACTTGTCCTGTTGCATCAGGAACAACATTCTCAAGCAAGAAAAGGAAGCAGCAGTTTATATAGCAGGTCAGTTACCACTGAAACCCCTCACTAAACTCACTACCATGAAAAACAAAACAGAATATGGGGAGAAAGAACTTAAATATTTGTCATGGAGATTTAATAATACACCTACAAAAACAGAAGCTGGGAAGCTGACATCTTTATGGGATCACAGTTTAGGCAATTCGATTCTCTTCATTGTGAGTATTCAGATGATCAAAGTTTTGGATTTCATGTAAATTTAATGTTAAGTCTGACTTTCCTGATACTCTAAGCTGCACACATTCATGCACATACACACAAACTTCCAACATTTTAGAAAATATTTTCACTCAGTCCACTGACACTATGTCCTTGCAATCCTAAATTAACCTTACTGATTTTTTAAACTATTTTAAGTTTTGTATTGCAGCTTCTTTGTGATCTTGACATGTACCAACTCATTCTTCATTACATGTTCTGTGAAATGTCACCTAAGTTATGTAATATTCTTTCTTCTGACTTCCAATGAGACCTGTGCTTCTTCAGTCACTTTTGTCCAGATCCACAAAGAAATCCATTTTACCCTTGTCTATACAGGAATGTTGCACTGGCTAATTATTTAATCAACTAGCCAATTAGCCCATCATAAGAGGGAATTTTCAGGTCTCTCCTCCATGTCGGTCTTCTCCCCTGAGCCTCCAGTCTCTCGCTCTGAGTCTCTTTCTCTCTCTCTCCTCCTCCTACTGCCTCCCCCTCTCTCTCTCAGCTCTCCTCTGCCTTCTGCCTCTCTCTCTTTCTCTTCTCCTCCTCCTCCTGCCTCTCACTCTCTCTCCGCTACGTCTCTCTCTTTCTCTTTTCCCCCTCCTGCCTCTCACTCTCTCTCCGCTCTCCTCTGTCTCCGTCAGGAATGCACGCTTGTCCAGGCCCCGCCCCCTGGGCTTGTACATCACCGCCCCACCCCCCTTCACCTCCCACCATGGCACTCAGCTGACTTCTGCACCACTCAGCTGGGCCGCCGCGTGGGAGCAAGTGGCGCAAACAGCCTCTCTCTCTCTCTCTTTTCTTCCTACTGCTTTGCCCTCTCTCTCTCAGCTCTCGTCCACCTGCTGCCTCTCTCTCCTTCTCTCTCTCTTTCTGTTTTCCCTCTCCCACCTCTCACTCTGTGTTTCTCTTCTCCTCCTCCTGCTGCGTGTCTCTCTCACTCTCTATCTCGCTGTTCTCCGCTTCTTCTCTGCCTCCTCCTTTCTCCTCTGTGTCTCCTCCGCGTCCTCTGTGTCTGCTCCGCTTTCCTCCTTTTGAATCCGGTGCCCTTTCCTCATGTCAGAGATGCACTCTCGTCCAGGCCCCGCCCCCGGCTGTTCCCTCTGGGCGGTGCTGTGTTACCCCTGTGCTGCATGGGGAGCGCAGACCCCAAACGGCCGCTTGCACCGCTTGCTCCCACGTGGCGGCCTGGCTGAGCAGTGCAGCAGTCAGCCGATTGCCACTGCGGGAGGTAACAGCACTGCCCAGAGGGAACAGCCAGCATTTCAGCGTTACAGAGTCACAGACATTGGGCTACTATATATATGATACCAGTTGCTTGTCTAAACACGCTTGTATAAGTTTCAGAGTGCCCTATATAGATTTTGCTTCACTTAATTCCTCACCAAATGCAGCTAAATGGAGACAGGGCATTATTAATCTGATTTATGATTTAAGATTTTGTTTGTTAATTTATTTATTTCAGTGCAATCCTCAATGCTTCCAAATTAAGACAAGTTCTGGGTGTTTGGTTTTTTAGATTCCTTTTTCCCAGGAGTGAATCCCTGGATGGTGGCTCTGAGTGTGATCCTGGTGGTTTTCTTTGGGCTCATTGGCTTCACTGTTTATCTGTTTAAAATGAAAGGTAAATATCAGAGGAAAAATATACTGTAAATAATAGTTTACCCTAATAAATAAATAGGGACAGTTATAGGAATTGTATATTAAATATGTGTGATCTGCTGTCCTTGTCCTATTTAAAAAAGAAGAATGCATGTGAATTTATTGGGCAGAGGTGAGAGGGTGGGGCAAGAAGAGGAGAGAGAAGTCTTGGGTGGTAGAACTGAACCATCTCTGTTCTGCTCAGTCTCCCCCTTTAACTGGTCTTTAGGGGGTTACCCCGTCCATCTCTGGTTCCGCCAGATATGAGGTTCTGCACAGTCTATCCTCTCCTATTTGTGTTTCACATTTCTTTTTTTGCTAATAAAGTGTAGTGCACTTGGACACTACAGTGATGCACCCTATAGAAATGTTCCTGAGGTAAATCAGTAAATAAAGACATTTCTTTCTCAGCTGGGAAATAAAAAAAATCATACCCACTGCCCAATAACTCAGACACAGATATCCATGCCCTGCTGAATTTCATCCATAAAGAATAGCTGCCTACTCTCCTAATCAATTGGACATGTCCAATTAATCCATCCTAATGAATTTTGTATCTATGGGATGAAGTCTTTTAACACTGTTTCATGAAGCAAGGAGATTATAATTTACATTTAGTTCTGTATTTTTTTTATTGAAGAAGTAGGTAAATTTTCATTTCCTTTTTGCAACAAATACACATTTTAATCCCAGATACAAAGTTGCATATGGGCTTTTGCTTTTTTCTGATTTATTGTGTTTCTGTGTGTTTGGCTGGTGGGACGGATCTGATGTGTGTGTAATAAGCTGGACTGTTTTAGGTCCCATTTGGTTGTTTCAGAGACCCTTTCTCCTTAAAGTCCTTCTAATTACAGAGTTGAGTCAGCAAAGCTACATGTCCAAGGAGTGTAAGTTTTCAGTGCAGAGCAGCCCTTTTAAAATAGTTGCACTATGAAATCTTTTCTGTTTGCTTACTTTTAATTTTTCTCTATCATTCTTTTTTGGGGTGTACAGGGATTAGCTTTTTAATGTAACTTTATAAAATGTGTGGAAAGACTAAATTGGGTGAATTTTAGGGTGTGTCTTAGGCATATGCGTACGCAACACATTTCATTAGGGTGTGTACCCAGGCAGGGCCGCCCGGGGGGGGGGGACAAGTGGGGCAATTTGCCCCAGGCCCTGGTTCCCCCACGAGAATGTCTGAGGTCTGAGACAGAGAGTTCCAGGAAGGGGCGGCCCCCAAAATTGCTTTGCCTCAGGCCTCCTAAATCCTCTGGGTGGCCCTGCACCCCAGGAATTTTTTTTTTTTTTTAAAGGCAAACATTTATGGAAGAGTCAGTCATAAAGGACATTATTTTTCTTCATCAAACAAACTGAAGAAACCAAAACTTAACTTAACTTAATTTTTTTAAATTAACAACTAAACTTTACTTAAAAGAGTGTATCATGTGATTAAATTAAAATGCAAAGCCACTTTTTTTGGAGACATTAATCTGTGCCTGGGTACACCCCCTGTGCACGCCTATGGTCTTAGGGTGTGTCTAGACTATATGGCTCCATCAACGGAGCCATGTAGATGAGACAGGACGACAAAGGGAAATGAAGTGGTGATTTAAATAATCGCCGCTTCATTTAAATCAAAATGGTTTACAGGAAACGAGGCTTACAGGATCTACCGACGAAGGGTTCTGGGGTCGGCAGATCCCATCTAGACTGTCGCTCTGTGCCAACAAACAGCTGATTGGCACAGCACAGCGGCCATTTTGATTTAAATGAAGCGGCGATTATTTAAATCCCCGCTTCATTTCCCTTTTTTGAGTATACTAATCTACATGGCTCCGTCGACGGAGCCATGTAGTTTAGACATACCCTTTGAGTTTAAGACCAGAAGAGATGATTAGATTCTCTAGTTCAGTTGACCCCAATCTGTGGATCACACTCCCACTAGGCCATGGGGAGAAATGTTTGTGTGTGTGTGGGGGGGGCGGGGGGGAATGTGCAGCTGGACCTGGCCAGCCTACAAAGAGGGGTAGGGAGAGAGCCCCACTCAGCCCCACTCTGCTCCCAGCTCAGTGCCACTCCAAACAGCAGCTCCATGCCATCTGGCCCCCAGAATAGGTCAATTCCACTCCCTGCTTTGGCCCACGGCCACTGCTCGACTAAATTTGCATCCGAGCTCCACCCCCAGTCTAGATCTGCCCTCAATTCCTCTCTGCCCCCAACTCAGCTCCACCTCTGTTCCTAGCTCTTCTCTTATCCCCCATTCTTTCCCCACCACTGCTTTCACTGCAAACTCCTATGCTGAGTCAATTGCACATAAAGATCCATTTACTGGCATGAGTGGGGAAAGTGCCAGGTAAAGTCTGGGCACCACCAGTTTAGTCCTATCTTCTCAGGACATGATTGAATAGAAATAATTTATCTGTTTTAACAGTCATGATGATAAAGGAAAATAAAACAAGAAAAGGGAAGCAAATAATAAATGTTCTGTGTTTTTCTGTTTAAGTTTTAGGCAAACAAGATGCTGAAATAAGTAAGTGTCATGATCCTTGTTCTGAAAAGAAAAGTTTTGTACCAGTTTGGAGTCTGATGTGGTGGTTAAATTGTGGTGGAGGTGTTTGATATTTAATTTAATTTTTAAAATGATTGTAATAGGAATCCTTTTTTGTTTGGTTAGTTTTTTATTACTATCCTTTTTGGGGAGCATTGGTTTTTTTTAATGTAACTATAAATTTGTGGAAAGACTAAACTGGATGAATTTAGACCAAAATCTAATTTAAAAATTTGGTAAATAAAGTAGGTCCTGGACAAGAAATTATGGTCCAGGAGGAACTGTGGGAAGGGTATGGAGGACTATCAGCACCTGAGATGATTAATCTCCCTCCACCCTGCAAAGTGGGCATGTAACCAACCTGAATTAAACTGGTGGCTGGGCTATAGAATCATAGAATTCTAGGGCTGGAAGAGACTTCAGGAGTCACTGAGTCCAACCCCCTGCCCAGAGCAGGACCCACCCCAATTCAATCATCCCAGCCAGGGCTTTATCCAGCCGGGACTTAAAAAGCTCTAAGGATGGAGATTCCACCACCTCCTTCAGTAACCCATTCCAGTGCTTCACCACCCTCCTAATGAAATAGTTTTTCCTAATATCCAACGTAGACCTCTCCCACTGTAACCTGAGACCATTGCTCCTTGTTCTGCCATCCATCACTACTGTGAAGAGCCTTTCTCCATCCTCTTTGAAACCTTCCTTCAGGTAGTTAAAGGCTGCTATCAAATCCACCCTCACTCTTCTCTTCTGCAGACTAAACAAACCCAAATCCTTCAGCCTCTCCTCAGAGGTCCTATGGTCCAGCCCCTCATCATTTTGGTCACCCTCCGCTGGACCCTCTCCAATGCGTCCACATCCTTTCTATAGTGGGGGGCGAAGAACTGGACACAATACTCCAGATGTGGCCTCACCAGAGCCGAATAAAGGGAAATAATCACATCTCTGGATCTGCTGGCAATGCTCCTCCTAATGCCCCCTAATACGCCATTAGCCTTCTTGGCTACAAGGGCACACTATCAACCCATATTCAGCTTCTGATCTGCTGTAATCCCCAATTCCTTTTCGGTTGAACTGCTATTTAGCCTGTAACAATTATTGGAATTCTCCCGTCCCAAGTGCAGGACTCTGGATCTGCTGGCAATGCTCCTCCTAATGCAATCTAATATGCCATTAGCCTTCTTGGCTACAAGGGCGCCCTGTTGACTCATATCCAGCTTCTCATCCACTGTAATCCCCAGATCCTTTGCTGTTAAACTGCTACTTAGCCTGTAACAATGCTTGGGATTGTCCCATCCAAAGTGCAGGACTCTGCACTTGTCCTTATTGAACCTCATCAGATTTTTTTGGCCAAGTCCCCCAATTTGTCTAGGTCCCTCTGGACCCTATCCTGTTCCTCCAGCATATCTACCCTAAGCATAGCTTAGGGTCATCTTCAGACTTGCTGAGAGTGCAATTGATCCCCTCATCTAGGTCATTAATAAAAATGTTGAACAAAACTGATCCTAGAACCTATCCTTGGGGCACTCTGCTAGAAACCAATCACCAACCAGACATTGAGCTGTTGATCACTACCTGTTGAGTCTGACAATCTAGCCAGCTTTCTCTCCATCTCACAGTCCATTTATCCAATACATACTCCCTTAACTTGCTAGCAAAAATATTGTGGGAGACCATATGAAAAACTTTGCTAAAGCCAAGGTATACTGTGCAGCCTAGAGCAGTAGTCTGGTTGCTGACCTTGTCTGTGAAGACAGAGGCAAAGAAAGTATTGAGTACTTCAGCTTTTCCCGCATCATCTGTCACTAGGTTACCTCTCATCCAGAAAGAGCCTCACATCCTCTCTGATCATCCTCTTATTACTAACATGAGTTGGTGTATATCCTACTCTCAAAGCCAGCTCACCTGAGTGTGAAGAACCATCAAACAGGAGTCAGAATTTTTATGCTTACAGAATGACCAGATTGGGGCAACAGCCAGGTCAGACCCTCAGCTAATTCTGCCATGAAGAGAGAAACGCTCATGCAAGCCAGTGGAGTTTCTGATGCTTTCAATTCCAGTATAGCTCTGCAAAAACTTAATCCTCAGTGTATTCGTTTGTATAATACTGAACCGTGCAATATGTGTTCAGCTCTGATTTCATCTCTAATGATGTGGTTGTTTTTAGGATGGAGAAGATCGGTGGCACCTATGGAAGAAGGTAATTAAAGATCCTATTATATCAATGTCCAAAGAACAGTTCCCATGAGGCAATGTGCCTCTTTTTCCTTCAAAATGGGAGTGGGTGTGCTAGTTCAGGGAAGAGTCCGCAGCACCCTGCACCTCACGGCACATCATACAATGAGAAAGAGTGTGTGCCTATGTCCTACCACACCAGAATGAATCTACATCACTTTGTGTTAACTCTTCCTGCCCACACCCCCCCACACACACTTCGGGTGTGTCTAGACTACATGGTTCCGTCAACGGAGCCATGTAGATTAGTGTACTTGGCAAAGGGAAATGAAGCGGCGATAATGGCCGCTTCATTTACATGAAAATGGCCGCTGCACTGTGCCGATCAGCTGATTGTCGGCACAGCGCAGTAGTCTAGACAGGGATTAGCCGACCCCAGATCCCTTTGTCATCAGATACTTTATGCCATAATGTATGGGAGGGTCGCATACTTGCTCGCACCAAGGGCTCCACAAAACACTAATCTGCCTCTGCTCCCCACGCACTTGTAGCTTCTGCTTCATTCCACCATGAACCCCCTTCTCTTGTGCCAACACCTCACTCCCTGACCCAGGCTAATGTATATTTGTGCTGTAGCTGCTGCTGACCTGTAACATTCGGGGCAGGTTCAGTCCTTGTACTGTGTGCCCTGTTGCTGCCTCAGTTGTGACATTTCAGAGCAGGCCAGACATAGGGGGAGGCCCCACAGCAAAGTTCAGCATAGAGACAGCTGAGACACAGTGGGTACATCTACACTGCACTGCTATTTCAGCATACTGGAGTATTCCGAAATAGCTATCCCGCGTCTTCACAGTAAGCCCGTTATTTTGGGCTTGCTATTCTGACGTCCCTGTAAACCTCATTCTACGAAGAGTAAGGGACACTTTGGAATAGAGCTTTATTTCAAAATCTGGTGCTATGTAGACCGTGCCAAATGACAAAAGCTATTTTGAAATTGCATCGAAATAAGATATGCAATTTGCATAGCTCAAATTGTGTATCTTATTTCAAGTTACAGTGCTGTGCAGATGCACCCAGTGACATGTAAGGTGGGAGGAGAGGGCAACTCTCTCAATATTTACTGAGTTGTACCATCTGTTGGGGTTCCCAGAATCTCCAATTCTCTCCCCAAGCAGAGGTGGGAGGAGGGGGCGGGGAGATTCTGAGTCCCAGGCCTGGCTCAGCTGATTCTCTCAATGTGTCACTGACCCATTTTTGCCAGAGAAGTAATTCTCCTCAGCTCTGCATAAATCCTGGAGGAAGGAGATTCCCCGAGTCACTGTCCAGCTGGGCAGATTCTGTCACTGACTCCATCAAACCCTCCCCCAGGTCTGTGCTTGGCCCCTCACGCTCTGATTCTCTCTCCTCAGCGACTGTGACTCTGGATCCAGACACGGCTCATCCCCAGCTCGTCCTGTCTGAGAATCGGAAACGTGTGAGATGGGAACGTACACTGCAGCCACTGCCCAACACCCCTGAGAGATTTGACTTTGTGCCTTGTGTGCTGGGCTGTGAAGGATTCACCTCGGGGAGACATAGCTGGGAGGTGGAGGTGGGGGATGGGCGAGACTGGGCTGTGGGGGTGGCCAAAGAGTCTGTGAGCAGGAAGGGATGGGTAAGCCGTAGCCCTAAAGAGGGGATCTGGGCTGTGGAGCGAGATTGGTGGGGTCAGTTCTGGGCTCTCACCTCCCCTGAGACCCGCCTGCCCCTAAAATGGCCCCCCAGAAGGATCTGGGTTTGTCTGGACTGTGACATAGGGCAGGTGACATTTGTTGATTCAACTGCCGAGGCTCCAATCTTCACTTTCCCAGAGGGCTCCCTTCCTGAGCAGAGAATCCGACCCTGGCTCTGGGTGGGGGGGCAGAAAGCCCAACTCCGACTACGTCCCTGAAATCAGCCTCTCTGGCCCCACAGACCCCAGTCTCTGTGACCTTGGAGGATTCTGCTCTAACCAGTCTCTGGTTCTTCATATCTGTGATACTTGAAAGCTCCTCCTCTTCCCTCCCTGCAGCTCCAGGGATCACAGAAGAATGGGAGGGGGAAGAGGAAAGAAGAGGAGCAGAGTGGGAGAGGAGGAGGGTAGGCACAGGCAGAACTAACAGCCAGGCTGGGAACAAGCACAGTTGGGATTAGGTAAGGGACAGAACTAACAGCTGGGCAGGGGACAGGCAGAGGTGGGGGCTAGGCAGGGACAGAACTAACAGCCGGGCTGGGGACAGGCAGAGGTGGGGGTGACAGGACACAGAATTAACCAGTCAGGTTTTGGGGTTGGGGAAGCTGGAAGCTGCACA
Organism: Rafetus swinhoei; assembly: GCA_019425775.1. NCBI lineage: Eukaryota > Metazoa > Chordata > Testudines > Trionychidae > Rafetus > Rafetus swinhoei. Next base: position 33,579,855 of record CM033444.1, on the reverse strand, counting down.
GCAGCAGGGAGCGATTTGTACTAGTCTGTGTCCTGAGATCTCATTGGTGTCTCCCAGCCAGAGCTCCTGCCAGAGGGATCAGGCACCTTGCCCCGTAACTGTGGGACAACCAGCAACACTTGTAACTGTCACCCCCACAGGGAGATGTGCAGGGAGAGTCCTAAAATCACAAGACAAACCAGGCTACAGTATGTATTGGTAGGAAACCCCTGTTTTAGGGCAGTCAGTGTCAGTTCCGAGTCCAACTCATGGAACAGTGAGAGAGGCAGGTTTGAAATGGAGAGGGAGGGAAGGAAAAGACAAAGTGAAACCAAATGACCAGAGTGTCCTGGCGAAAGACGGTAGAACAGGTATGAAAACACTGACAGGCAAACACTCTGGAAACAACAAATGGTCTGGTAGCACTTTATAGACTAATAAAACATGAAGATGGTATCATGAGCTTTTGTGTGCACAGCCCACTTCCCGGTCATCTGAAGAAGTGGGCTGTGTCCACAAAAGCTCATGATACCATCTATATGTTTTGTTAGTCTATAAAATGCCACCAGACCATTTGTTGTTTTTTTCCATACAGACTAACTCGGCTACCCCCTGAAGACTCTGGATAGGAGAAGCTGCCAGAGGCAGTGCGCGCAGAAGGGATAAATGCAGGGAAAGAAAGCAGAACACACAAGGGGACTTGACTTGGCAGGAGCAGAGGAGCGTGGAAGGGACGCACCCAAGTAAACGGGTGGGAAATGAAGGTCAGAAGCATTGAGTACACGTGGAAGCATGCGCCAAAAGGGGGAAGGGGAGGGAATGCAGGAGGGACAGAGATTTATTACATGTCACTGCAGATGAAATAGTAACTCCATCATTTCATGTTTCTCTCTTGACATTGTTGTATTTCAGTGTCATTAAAAATAACGGTTCCCAAAACCCATGGGCCTCTCTTCCATTGTTGTGGGTATTGAAGCTGTTTCTCAGCTCCTCTCTCGCTGTCTTGAGTATTTACAGTGTGTAAAGCAGTGTGATGGGCCGACAGCGGCCCGCACTCCGGGCCACGGAGTGGGCCAGCAGGAAGCCGCAACCCTGGCGGCAGCACTGGGCGGCCGCGGCAACCCGGGGAGCGGGCGGCGGTGCCAGGGCCTTCCCCCATGCCTACGCAGCCGGGCGGCGGCTAGCCCCGCCCTCTGCATGTGTCCGCAGGAAGTGGACACAGTGAGTGACGGGCGGGGGGAGGAGAGAGAGCCCGCCACATCCGGGGGGGGTGGGGCCCCGGTAGCGCATCACGGCCGGCGGGCCCCCCGGTAGCGCATCACGGCTGGCGGGCCATTTTAAAAGGCCCCACCGGCAACAGGGGAGGAGGCAGCCTCCAGGGCCCGCCGCAGGGGAGCCCTGGGACGGGTGCGGGACGGAGCCACCCCAAAGGGGGGCCGATGGTCCAACACGAACTCACGGAGGCCCAGGATCCCTCCAGACGCCTCCCGCCACCAAGCCCAAGGCCCAACGCTGTACGGAGACGCCCACAGCGCCGGACCCCAGAGTCACGGTAGACCCGGGGGGGAACCCCCGGCAGGGCATAGGAACGCACGGAGGGGAGGAAGCAGCCCGGGGTAGGGGCCTTCTGGCGCCCGTGGGCAGACGTGTTTCGGGAGCGCATCCCACGCCTGCCGTGCAGGGGACTAGGAGACCCCTGCACTTAGGGCCCCGGGCTGGGACCCGGGGGAGAGGGAGGGCCCAGGTCCCCCTCTCCACATACCCCCGCAGGAGCCGGCATTGGCCCGACCTGGGGGGAGATTAGAGTTCGTGGATGCCAGGAGGCAGAGGAGACCCCGATCGAGGGGAGCAGGATTCAGGGTCCACAGATCCCCCATTCCCTCCGGGACGGGGTGATCGCACCCGACTGCGCCGGTACCGGACTCGGGCCAGCGGCCAGGGACCCAAGGATGGGTGCTGGGGTCCGCTGAGCCCCCCTGCGGGAGGTCAGGGGGTGATCGCACCCTGAACCCATCCACACGTGGTGGAGAAGGTGGGCAGTGACCCCGAACTTTAAGGGGGGAGGATTTCGGGACATAAGTTGACGGACCTTCCCCCGGACAGGCACTATGGATCCGAAGCAATTATTGGACTGGGTAGGAGAGACCCAGAGGCAGCAACAGCAGCAACAAGCACAGATGATCCAACAACTCACCACTCAGTTCCAGGACCAACAGAGACAGCTAATTCAGGAATTGGCCGCCCAACATGAGAAATGGCTCCAGATCGCGGTACCCGGGAGTGGCGGGGCCAGGGGCCTTCAGGAAGGGGACGAGGAAGGGAAGGGCCTCGGCTCTCTCCCTCTGAGATTGACCAAGATGGGACCTGAAGACGACCCGGAGGCGTACCTTACGACTTTCGAGAGGGTGGCCACGGCCGCGCGCTGCCCAAGGACCACTGGGCAACTCTACTCTCCCCCTATCTGTCCGGAGCGGCCCAAATGGCTTATCGGGGCCTGGCGGCTAAGGACGCGCTCCATTACTTTAAAGTTAAGGAGGAGATCCTGGACCAGCTGGGCATTACCTCCGAGACTTACCGCCTCCGCTTTCGGTGAGAGCGGTTTAAGGCGGGGGAACGCCCCTGGGCCTTCGCCCAACGGCTACGGGAATGGGCTTGGAGGTGGCTAGAGCCCGAGCAGCGGACTGGCCCCCAGGTAGCAGAGACCATTGTGATGGAGCAGTTTACCCACGCGCTTCCCTGGGAGGCGCAGAGTTGGGTCCGGCGCCACCAGCCCACCACTTTGGCAGAGGCCGTCACCCTTACGGAGGCCATCCTCGCAGCCGAGGGGAGCGAGGGGAACGGCTCCAAGGAGACGCTGCCGGGCGCCTCTCAGAACGAGGCCCCACCCCGTGGAGGGCCCGGACCGCAGACCAAAAGAGGCGGACCACAGGTGGTATACCCAATCGGGCGTCGGTTGGCCGCCATGTGGCCCGGATGGCTGGGGGAAGAACCCCGGGAGGCTAGAGAGAGTGGGGAAGGGAAGGCCGGGGAGAGCAGAAGAGGGACACCGCGGGTGACATGCTTCCAATGTGGCCAGGAAGGTCACTTCAAACGTGATTGTCCCATGATGGACTGCACCCTGGGCCAGGCAGTACCTGTGCCGACCCCGGGGGAACCCCAGCCGGAGTCAAGGCCCGTCGTAACCCTGTGGGTGGAAGGACGGGCAGTGAAAGCGCTGGTAGACTCAGGATCAGCCCTCACGTTAGTGAAGGAGGACCTAGACCTGGGAGCTCCACCCACGGGGGAAGTGGTGTGGATGAAATGCGTCCACAGGGACCTTAGGGCTTATCCCATGGTCTGGGTCCATCTCTCCGACGGCCAGCAAAGAAGGCGGTGGCATGTAGGGAAAGCCCCAGTGTTGCCATGCCCCATGGTGTTAGGCCGGGATTGGCCCGGGTTCCACCGGTTGTTCCAGGTAAAGGTCCCCTCGCAAGGGTGGGCCGACGACAACCGTGGCCCGCTGGAAGTCGAGGGCTACGTGCACCCCGAGGAGCCAGAGGAAGCCACCGGGGAACGACAACCGACGGGAGACCCCGGGGCGCAACCGGATGAACTTGCCAGACAGGGAGCCCCCAGGGACTTCCTAGAAGATCAGCGGGAGGACCCGACCCTGAAGTATGCCTGGGAACAAGCAGGTGCCACCGCGTCGGGAGAAGGCCCACGGGATCCGCGGGAACAAGGACCCTACTTTCAGGTACGGGATGAACGCCTCTATCGGGTGGGGGGCACGCCAAACAGCGGTGGAGACAACGGGCAGTTGGTGGTCCCCCGGAGTTACCGCCGGGAGGTGTTGGATTTGGCCCACACCAATCCCTGGGCAGGTCACCTGGGGTGGGAAAAAATGCTTGCCCGGGTGTTGCAGAGATTCTATTGGCCAGGGGTCTACCGGGCCATGCGTGATTTTTGTGCATCCTGCCCCGAGTGCCAAAAGGTATCGACGACGGGCGTGCCCCGCGCCCCCTTAGTATCTCTACCGGTGGTGGGGGTACTGTTCGAGAGGATCATGTTAGACTTGGTGGGGCCCCTCGAGCCCTCACGGAGGGGACACCGGTATACAATGGTAGTGATAGACTATGCCACCCGATACCCTGAGGCTATACCCTTGCAAAACACGAGAGCACCGATGCTCGCGACCGAACTATTAGAGTTGTTTGCCCGAGTCGGATTCCCACAAGCGATCCTCATGGACCAGGGCACTAATGTCACCTCCCAACTGCTGAGGGAGCTTTGTGCCCTCCTCAGGATAAAGACCCTACGGACGTCAGTGTACCACCCCCAGGCTGATGGGTTGGTGGAGAGGTTTAACTGCCCTTTAAAAGACATGTTAAAACGGGTGGTACAGGAGGACCCGCGGGAGTGGGATCGCATGCTGCCAGCCCTCATGTTCGCGGTCCGAGAGGTCCCCCAAGCCTCTACCGAGTACTCCCCCTTTGAATTGTTGTACGGGCGACAGCCCCGGGGAATACTCGATATCCTGAGGGAGGACTGAGAAGCCCAAACGACACGGTGCCAAAGCACCACCCAGTACATTTTACAACTCCGGGATAGGCTCAAACGTTTGGGGGGTTATGCGAAGCTAAATCTCCTGAGGGCCCAAACACGGCAGGCCCATTACTATAACCGCACAGCTAAGCTCCGGCAGTTCGAGCCCGGCGACCGCGTCTTACTGCTTCTTCCCACCAAAGAATCCAAGCTCCTAGCAAAGTGGCAAGGACCCTACAAGGTGGTTCGGAGAGTGGGGGACGTGGACTATGAGATCCAGCTGTCTAGGAAACGACGAGACACGCAGGTCTTTCACGTCAACCTCCTTAAAAAGTGGGTGGCCCGGGAAGGACTCCTCCTCGTGCCTGGGGGGTCAGAAGAGGACCTCGGGCCTTCCGGAGATGACTGCATGGCAGAAAGTACTGCTTCGGTAGGAGCCAACCTGTCGGAAGAACAACGGCAGCAAGTAAAGGCACTGCTGCACCGATTCCAACACGTCCTGACCGCCACGCCCGGAGGGACGGAGGTAGGGAAGCACCATATCATCACGGAACCAGGGCGGGTCGTGTGGGAACCCCAGAGACCACTGCCCCGGAAGGTATGGGAGACCGTCCGGCAAGAGGTCCAACACATGCTGCGGTTGGGGGTCATTGAGGAGTAGCAAAGCGACTGGCGGAGCCCGATTGTACTGGTCCCCAAGAGTGACGGGTCCACCCGGTTTTGCATCGACTTCCGTCGGGTCAATGCGGTCTCACAATTCGATGCTTACCCCATGCCCCGGGTGGACAAGTTGTTGGAACGTCTGGGATGGACCAGGTATATATCTACCCTAGACCTGTCGAAGGGGTACTGGCAAATCCCCTTGGAACCGGGGGACCGGGAGAAAACGGCTTTTCCGACCCCCTTCAGCCTCTACCAGTTTCGAAGGATGCTGTTTGGACTACATGGGGCGGCGGCCACCTTCCAGCGTGTCATGGATAAGGTCTTGGCCCCCCTTAATAGGTATGCCGCCGCGTATATCGACGACATCATTGTTTACAGTCTGACGTGGCGAGAACACTTAAAACATCTAGAGGCGGTGCTCCAGGCGCTACAGACAGCTGGCCTGACAGCCAACCCCAAAAAATGCCATTTCACCCAGAAGGAGGTCTCGTACCTGGGCTACATGGCAGGAGGGGGCCGATTGAAACCATTACTAGACAAGGTGGAGGCCTTACGCGATTACCCCACGCCCTCAACAAAACGGCAGGTACGCCAGTTCCTGGGACTGGCCGGGTACTACCGAAGGTTCGTCCCAAACTATGCGACAATCGCAGAACCATTAACCAAGCTGACAAAGAACGCACAGCCCAACAAAGTGCGCAGGACCCCCCGAACCGAACAGGCCTTCCAGGACCTAAAAAGGAAACTGACCCAGGCCCCTGTCCTGGTTCAACCCGATTTCGAGAAACCGTTTCTTTTATATACAGATGCGTCAGAGTGCGGTTTAGGAGCGGTGCTGGCCCAGGAACAGCGAGGAGAGGAACATCCCGTGGTGTACCTGAGCCGGAAACTCCTGCCGCGAGAGAAGAACTACGCAACCATTGAAAAAGAGGCCTTGGCAGTTAAGTGGGCCATAGAACTGTTAAGATACTACCTGTAGGGTAATAAATTTAAACTGGTGACTGATCATGCTCCCTTAGTTTGGTTAAATTCCATGAAAAACGCCAACCCCCGCCTCATGCGGTGGTACCTAACGTTGCAGCCCTACCGCTTTGAGGTGGAATACCGGGCGGGACCCAAACACCAGAATGCAGATTTCTTTTCAAGAGTGTACGAGCCAGGAGAGGAAATGCTCCAGGCCCCTTTAAGGGGGTGTTTGTGTGACGGGCCGACAGCGGCCCGCACTCCGGGCCACGGAGCGGGCCAGCGGGAAGCTGCAACCCAGGCGGCAGCGCCGGGCAGCCGCAGCAACCCGGGGAGCAGGCGGCGGCTCCAGGGCCTTCCCCCACGCCTACGCAGCCGGGCGGCGGCTAGCCCTGCCCTCTGCGTGCGTCCGCAGGAGACGGACGCAGTGAGTGATGGGCCGGGGGAGGAGAGAAAGCCCGCCACGTCCGGGGGAGGGGCGGGGCCCCGGCGGTGAGCGTCACGGCCGGCGGGCCATTTTAAAAGGCCCCGCCGGCAACGGGGGAGGAGGCAGCCTCCAGGGCCCGCCGCAGGGGAGCCCTGGGACGGGTGCGGGACGGAGCCGCCCCAAAGGGGGGCCAATGGTCCAACGCGACCCCATGGAGGCCCAGGATCCCTCCAGACGCCTCCCGCCACCGGGCCCAAGGCCCAACGCTGTACGGAGACACCCACAGCGCCAGACCCCAGAGTCACGGTAGGCCCGGGGGGATCCCCTGGCAGGGCACAGGAACGCACGGAGGGGAGGAAGCAGCCTGGGATAGGGGCCTTCTGGCGCCCATGGGCAGACGTGTTTCAGGAGCACATCCCACGCCTGCCATGCAGGGGACTAGGAGACCCCTGCACTTAGGGCCCCGGGCTGGGACCTGGAGGAGAGGGAGGGCCTGGGTCCCCCTCCCCACATACCCCCGCAGGAGCCGGCATTGGCCCGACCTGGGGGGAGATTAGAGTTCGCGGACACCAGGAGGCAGAGGAGACCCCGATCGAGGGGAGCAGGATTCAGGGTCTGCAGATCCCCCATTCCCTCCGGGACGGGGTGATCGCACCCGACCGCACCAGTACCGGACTCGGGCCGGCGGCCAGGGACCCAGGGACGGGCACTGGGGTCCGCTGAGCCCCCCTGCGGGAGGTCAGGGGGTGATCGCACCCCGAACCCGTCCACAAGCAGGTCAGACCATTCTCATTTTTTCCTTTTTCATTTCCCAGCTGCCATCAGTGGGTGGTGGTAGTGGGGGATTTACTTCCCTACTTGGGTGCGTCTCCCAGGCCCAGCAGGGAATCTACCAGCCTGCCCTTGGGATGAGGGCTGGTGTTTAACTGTGATACGTTGCTGTCCAGCCTGTACTCTGGTTCTTGTGCTGTCTGCCCATGTACGCCGTACCTACAGGTTTGTGGTGCCTTGGACAACCACCATCAGCCCCACCTCACCTCTTCCCACCCCTGCTGTGCCCCCACCCCTTCCCCCAAGCCTCCACTCCTGCTCCATCTTTGCCTCGCCTCTTCCTGCACCTGCTCCACCCCCACTCCGCCCCTTCCCCAAGGCTTTTCCACCAAGCGACACAGCCCAGGAGATTAGCAGGGGACTGGACACAGTAGGAAGTGGAGCACCCCTGTGAGTGTGGGAGGCAGGCCCACCCCTTCCTCCAAGCTCCTTCTCTCCAGCAATGCGGTTGGGTGCCAGAGGAGCAGAGCAGGCTGGGGCTGGGTCACTCTGCTTCTCTCCAGCTGGTGCCAGTGAGTGCAGGGACAGGCCTGACCCCTGCTCCAGGTGCCAGGTCCCCTGCCAGTCCCTGGCCACCCTCTCCCCAAAGCATGAACAAAATTGCATCAGCAATCGTTGTGAATGTTGGTTAGAGAAGGGAATATCGAGTCATGAGCCAGCACATTCGTTGATTGTTCAGCTGGATCCTGCTCTGATTAAAACATTTACACAGGCACAAGGCAACTTTTTATGGGTAGTTTCAGGATGTTCCCAGTTAACTACTGAACTGTGAAAGTGGCCTGAGTTGAGAAACTCCCCTCCCACAGTGCTGGGGCCATAACGCCTATTTCATTCTTTGATCTTTTTGCACATCCTGAAGTCCGTAGGCCTCTCCCTTACAGCTGTGGATGTTAGAATTTGTCTTTAGCATCTTCAGAACTTGAGCCCAGCTGTGGATGTTTCAGTCTTTCAAGAAACGCTTCCATGTTCACGTCACTGAAGCCCGAACAGTGATGGCGAAGTAGCAAATTCTGATGGGAAGCAGATTCTGATCCACAAGCTCCCTGTGAAGAGCAGCCTAATTTTTCTGCTCCTTTCCCTGTCTACAAGCACCTAAGGAGGAGAGAAAATCCCTCAGCAGCTCTCCAGGATCCAGGCCTGGGAATGGGGGTGAAGGACACATACTGGGGTGTGACAGCAGAGTTCAGACATCAAATGACCAAAACACAACACAATAGAAATGAACCAAACCATAACATGGGGGCTAATGTCATGATTTATTTTCAGGGGGGAGGGGCTGACTCATGAAAAGCCCCACAGGGCCACTGACATGGGGTGACAACTGCACCTGGACCTCAGGATTTCCCCAGCCTGTGCCCATTTGTGCACCAGACCCTGCAGCCACTGACTAGGGGAGTCACAAACTCCCTTCCTTTGCCAGCACAAGAGTGAATCAGACCCATTGAGCCAACCAGTCCCTACCTCAGTTTCCACTTCTATAAATAAATGTTTGTAGTTCGATTAGTAGAGGGTGAGGACCCCCTTGTGCAGAGGTCTGCACAGACACTGGTATCCCAAGGGCGTAGTTAGCAAACACAGTTACAAATGCGGCTTGGTGCCCTTGTCAGAAGTCCAGGATCAGCTCCCCCATCGGGGTCTATCTCCTGTGAATTAATCACTGAAGTGGATCCTTCCCCTCCCTCCGGTGTGGGTGCAATAAAGGAACCAGGTTTAACATGTGCAAACCTGGTAACATGTTATTTCGGGATTAATTACAAAAGAGGAAGAACTGGGGAGATAACCTGACTTAGAAACAGGAAACAAAGCAAACTGGTGATAGTGGCAGCACAAACAAGGGCTTGAAGCCCAGACCCACCAAATCAAACCCTGTGGCTCAGTGTGTTAAAATGGTAAGAATAACCCCTTTCTCTTGAGGACTTGGCAGTGGCATTGGGGTGCCCAGGACCTTCTAACCTCAGGCTGATTTGGGGCCCTTGGGGCAGAGCCCAGGGGAGTCCCACAGGCCCTGCCTCAGACAGGTAGGGGGTGAAGGGGAGTCTCAGGCTGTGGGTGCTACAGGCAGGGTGTGTGGGTGGGTGAGGACGGTAAAACCCTTCTCCCCCCGCAGGCACTGCTGGGATTGTCGCTCCTTGTCAGAGGGCAGAGCAGAGGGACCTGCTGCCACTAGGGGGCCGGCAGCCCTGAGGCTGAGGCGACTCGGCCCTTATAAAGCCTCCAGGGCGGGGTCAGTCTGAGGAGAATCTACTAGGACTGGAAGGGACCTTGAGAGGTCATCGAGTCCAGTCCCCTGCCCTCATGGCAGGCCCAAATACTGTCTAGACCATCCCTGATAGACATTTATCAGAATGGAACCCTCGTGCTGCTTGGCGGGAAAATCCGGTTCCGACCAGTCTCTGAGCGGCCAGTGCCTGAGGGGATCCAACACGGATCTCTAGGTCACGGGTCACTGACTCCATTTAGTGGCCCCAATTACTGACCTACACACCATCATAAGATTACATGTAAATGAGGTAGAACAATTAAACCAAACACCCCCGCAAAGGGGAGTTGAACCCAGGATCTTCTGTTTAATAGGGAAGCACGTTACACAGTTAAGCCACAGTGCTCTCCTGGGGCAGCTCTGTAAAATGGATTTTATGGTCCCAGACAACACCATTGACGCCGAAGTGCAGCCATTCCCCATTTCCCTCCAGCCTTCCCATCCTGGTGGTGTCTGGCCCTCTGAGCACAGAAAACTGCAGCTCAGTGGGCAGAGGCTCTAACATGCACATCTCCCCCAGCCACTGGGACTGTAGAGTTGGCCTTGAGGTTGGGCAGGGTTATGGGGAAGGAGACATGCAGCAAACATTGATCATCTAGATTGTAATCCCTTGGGTCTCAGGGTTTGGGTTGGAGTTCCCAGGTGGGGGCCCTGCCCCCTCCCCCCCTTGATTTGGTCCCATCCTGGGGGCCCAGAATTAACAAGAAAGAAGCAAGGGCAGGAGGCAGCTTAAGCTAAGAGCCTGTTCTACTGTGTCATCCTCCTCCCACGAGCCATGAAACCCTCTCTCAGTTCCTGCTCCAGAAATACTCTTGGCTGCAGGGTTCCTGTCCTGGGAGGGCCTCTCCGTGCAGCCTTTGAACTCCCCCTGCAGGTGCTGACTGACCAGAGCCAGAGAGATGCCAAATAAAGCTCTCCGGGGCCTGCAGGCACCATGTTCTCAGGGACTCTGAGTGCAGACAGGACCCTGCCAGAGGAAAAAGCCTTTGGGCAAGGCCCTCCTGCCCCCAGCTGGGGGGCATAGAGCTCAGTGTTGTGGCTGCAATTATGTCTCCTTTGCCTTGTCTCCAGATTTCTCATGTTCCTCCACGTGGCACCTGTCAGAAGCAGCAGCCAGTGTCGTTTGCCAACATTTGCATGGCCAGGCCCAGGCAGCTTCTCTGCTTCCTCCAGAGACTGACCAGAGTGAGAGAGGAGCAGCCACATTCAGCCCAGAACCACTTGGTGCCGCATCACTCACCTCCCCTGGTCCTGGGCAGGTGCCTTGGCCTTGAGCAAACAATGGGGAGCCTCAAACTCCTGCAGCCTGGGCCACAGCGCCAAGTACCCAGCACCCACAAGCTCTGGCCTAAACACAGGCCTGGTTGTGAGCAGGGTTTAATCCTGTGCAGGGTTCAAATCCTGCTCATAGTGAGTCCTGTGTTTTGACCACAGCCCTAACCAGGGCAACAAGCTACATAACGCCTGAGACACTCTCCCCACACTCCCCATCAATCCCCTTCTGCTCCTGTCAGAGAGATGCCTGGGATGGTGCCTCACGCTGGGTCCCTGAGGTCTCAGGAAAACTCTCAGCCTCTGCCCCTTGCCCAATGCCCCAAGGCTCAGCCCTTCCCTGGGGGCTGCTCCACCCTAGAGTGTGACAGAAGCTGGGTGAGAGGTCGGGGAGTCTGGGCCTGCCCCAAAAGATCCATCCCTGCAGGGGGGAATTCTGGGGATGTGACGTGAGTCACCCCTCCCCAGGCACACAGGCCCCTGCCACCTTCCCAATGTCGGGAGAGAAGGTCTAGAGAAGTAGCGTGTGGTGGGGGGGCATGGTCCCTGCCCTTGCTCTGCCTCTTCCCCCAAGGCCTTGGCCAAAGAGTTAGTAACAGAATATTTGTTTAAGTCCAGCAGAAGCAAGGCTAGCAGGTGGTGTTGTGGTTACCATGTTTGCCTAACATGCAAAGGTCCCTGGTTCAAAGCCAGGCAGAAACCCAGGGTCTTCTCTTGTTGTGTTGCCCACGTAAGTGCAGCTCCTGCTGCCTGGGATGAGCCCAACTCTCATATGATATGATGGAGGGGGTGACATTAGCTGAGAATGCCCCTTGGTGCCAGCCTGGGGAAGCCAGATGAGTCAGGCCAGGCACCAATGGAAGGCTTGTGGCTTGGCCTCCCCAAGGAAGACATGAGGCAGGAATGGGGCAGAGGAGGGAAGCCAAGTTGAGGGAGGCTGGGCAGAAGCTCAGCAACTCAGTGGGGTGAGTAGAGGTCCCTTCCTTCTCCCCCCCCCCTCCATTATTTTGACAAAGCCTTTGGGGTGGGGCTGGCTGCGGGGAGGCAGAGTCCTGTGCCTGTCTCCCAGCACAGACACAAGAGCAGCAGCCTTGGCCAATGGTCCCAGGTTTGCAGGGACCGTCCCTGGCTCCCCGCTCAGACTGGCCAGGGGGGGGCACATTGGTGCGAACCACATGTTCAAGTGGCGCCATGTTCCAGCCAGGCCCAGAGGAAGCGTTTCTTGTGGCGCCGCCTGATGCCCATGAGTGTGGCCCTTGCACCCACCCCCCTGTTTTTCCCCTGGCCCCGATGAGGCTCACAGGAAAGAGGCCTAGGACCAGACTAGATCCAGGGGAAAGCAGGCAGCAGGAAGAGCCCCAGGCTCTAGCCCAGCTCCCCTTTCCTCCCCTGGGCACCTTGAGCAGGGGGGCTGGTGCTGACAGCTCCAAGGGAAGGCTCAAAAGCCACAGAGCAACCGAGGCAGGGCAACAGGGGGGCAGGGGCAGGCCTACGTGTGGCTGCAGAGCCCCCGGTCGTACTGCTCCCTGCCCTCTGGCTGCCAAACGCTGAGCGAAGGCCCCACCTACCAGCACGCGGGCGGCTGCTGACGCTCTGTGACCAGTGTGAGAAGGTGGCAGGAAGGCAGGGCCAGGCCCCCTCACCCCTCCCACTCCAGGGGCTCAGTGTGGTGGAGGGCAGGAGATGTTGTCCCAAGAGGCTTCTCCCCCACAAGCGAGAAGCAGAGAAACACCCAGGGCCCCAGACGTTCAGTTAAATAAGCCCCCTCAAGCCCAGGGGCCCATTTAGGAGAGAGACTGCCCCACACACTGACCTGGCCTCCCCCTTCTCTCTCTGGCAAGGCCAGAATGGCAAAGGCTCCAGTGGGAGCAAACTACCTGCCCAGCGACTCCTTCTCAGAGCCCAGCTGGAGCCAAGAGGAGGTTTCCAGGCTGAAGATGGCAGGGCCACAGGCACAGCAAAGCCACTGCCATGGAACACAAACCCTCAGGCCTCTGATCGCAAGTCAGATCCCTTCTCCTTCAGGCCACGCAGTCCCCATTCCCTCAGGCAGCCCTTTGGAAGCACCACGGAGGCTCAGACCCACAGCAAATAACCTGGAACATGCAGTGTCCGGCAGGCGGGAAGGGCCGTGGGGCCTGGGACTGAGGAAGCCAGGGGAGGAGAGGGGGAGTTCTGGGAAACCCAGCGGCTGTGGAGAAGCAATAAGGGCCGAGCGCCTGGCAGCCACCTGAGGGGAAAGGTGCCCAGAGAGAGCAGGGCCAGCCAGGCCACCGGTGTCACGTCAGCACTCAGGGCTCCTCCTCCTGCCCCCTGAGCTCAGACCTCCCTGGGCCCTCCTGGGGCTGCCTTAGCCTCCGGTAAAGCCCTAAAGTTCTGGCTGGGCTACTCTCCCCCAACCCCGCCCCAGGCCCAGGCGAGAGCGGGTGACTCAGGCCCTAGAGCCAGGGCTCAGGGCAGCTGGCCTGAGGCGACAGGCGCAGGGGCTGTGCCCTGGAGCTCTGCTGCTTGTGTGAGCGGAGGGGGGCCGGGGAAGGCCTGGGGCAGCCTCCCTGCAAACGCCATTTCTCTCTCCTGCCAGAGAGGCTGCTGGTCCCAGGGCTTGGCTGCATCCCAGCTCCCTGGCTCCCCATCAGCGCTGGGGCTGGGACAGGGAGATGCACGTTCAAACCCTGCTCCCAGGCACAGACTGTTCTCCTGGCCCCAGAGGGGCAGCACGTGGCCAGGTTTGTATCACACACAAAATGTTGTGCTGCCCCCGCCCGTCAGTGTCTAAGCCTAAACGTTTGTTCTCAAGGGGAGAAAGGCCCAAGCAGAGCGACGTTCAATGGCCAGTCACACACACACAGAGATGTCAGACCCATCCAATTCCCAGCAGTGCAGGGGAGTCTGCAGGCGTGAGAGTCCCTCTGTGACACCCACCGCTCGGCTGGGCCACTTGGCTTGTGGCTTTAGCCCTGCCGTGTAGACGTATGCACAGTGAAGAACAAAAGGGTCAAATGGTGCCAGCAGCCTTTCAGAACAACCCCCGGCCACCACCACCAAGTACCAACGTCACTGCTTATTATAGAAGATCTTCTCACACAACCGTAGCCAATGGACTGTTCTCGCGAGAGACACTGGAGGAAAAGGGGCAGTCCACACTCGGGGCCCATTGATGGTGTAGTCACCATTCAGTCTGGCCTCAGTAGGAGACGTGTTTGAGCCCAGGAGAGTAAAAAACCCCTCGGGGAGGGAGGACGTGGCTCAGCTGATTCTCAGCCCTCTAGGAAAAGGCTGTTTTTCTAACTCAGCATTTTTCTAAACTGTTGAAACAAATAAACAAACAACAGTTTCCCTCCAGCTCTACCTCAAAAAGTATTTTGAAGAGGTGACCTAAGGCCCCATAAACACCTTGCAAACCAAGCCAAGCTCAAGCAAGATGATCGGGCTACAGCAGGTGCAAGCTACATTGCTGCCGAGCACAGTGGGCCCGTCAGGATTTCCCTGTGGTGGAGCCTTGTGGTGCCCTTCTGCTTCAGGAGTCCAGTGGTGACATGCTACACTTTAGCCTTTGGCAAGTGTCTCTTGTACAGTACAACATTAACAGCATGTTGCCCCTGTACTTACGTGTCAGAGGAGTCTGTGGATCACCATGGGGGTGCTGTTATATTTGTGTTATAGATCTGTGTTATGTAAAATTAAAAGCACTATTTTAAAGACAAGTTTCTGGACCCACATTATAGATCTCCTGTAAACATTTAAGGTGCATCTACATAGCACCCTTAGCTCGAAATAAGCTACACAATGTGCGCTAAGCAAATGCATAGCTTATTTCAATGCTATTTCAAAATAGCTTATTTCATAATTTGGCACACAATGCCAAATTTTGAAATAACTTGCTATTCCAAAATGCCCCTGAACCCTTGCGGAACAATATCATAAATAAGCTGCTCATTATTTCTAAAACTATTTTGAAATAACGGGCTGCTTCAATAGATGCAGAATAGCTATTTCGGGATACTTCCGGTATCCTGAAACAGCTCCACTGTATAGACGAACCCTTAGATAGCGGCAAGAATTAAAGTAAGCCCTCAGCAGGGAAAAGGAAACTAAGATTTGCATTTTGTGATACATGTAGGGCTTGGACAAAAGCGATTTGTTTTGTTTTGGAACATGTCACAGTTTAGGAAATCTAACAGCAGTATTCTTCAAAGGAACTTTAATGAAAACACCCATATTAAGGGAAATATGCACATGGACTCAGGGAGCCAGGCTGAAAGTCATGCTTCATATTGAATGGAGATGAATAAAATTTATTAAAAAGTTATTTGTACAGAAGTAACAAGACTCCTGTTTAAATATGAATTTTCATGGCACACGTCCCAACAAGCGCCCATGACCTCAGTATTGGTGCACAAGTCCAAGCTCCCTCCACTCAGGGATGGAAAATATTAGAGGGACACTGATGACAAGTGTTGCCCACTGCCACACAGTCAGAGGGGAAGGAGACTTTGGCTCCTGCAGCAGGAGCACTGGCTGGAGACCCCAATGAGATCTTAGAACACAGATGGATACAAATCACTCCCTGCTGCTGCGCAGCTTCCAGCATCTCCCCAACCCCCCAAACGCTGATTGGTTAATTCTGTGTCCTGCTACCCCCACCTCTTCCTGTCCCCAGCTTGGCTGTTAGTTCTGCCCCTGCCCAGCCCCCACCTCTGCCCCCCCCTACAGCCCCAAGGGGTCTTTTCCTTACCTCTCCCATCCCTGGGACTGGAGGGAGGAAGGGGGAGGAGCTTTCAGACATCATAGAAATGAGGAGTCAGGGGCTGGGCAGAGCGGAGTCCAGGGTCACAGAGATTGGGGTATGTGATGTTAGAGGGGCTGATTTCAGGGGCAGATTTGGAGTTGGGATTCCAGCCACCACACCCAGAGCCAGGGTCGGATTCTCTCCTCAGGGAGGGAGCCCGGTGGGAAAGTGAAGATCGGGGCCTCGGTACCAGCATCAATAAATTTCACCTGCGCCTGGTCACAGTCCAGACAAATCCGGATCCTGCGGGGGGGGGGGCTCAGGTGTAGGGGGCTTACAGAGGGGGTGAGAGCCCAGAACTGAGCCCCTCTCTTCTGCACAGCCCAGATCCCCACCTCAGGGCTCAGGCTGATCCCTCCCTTCCTGCTCATAGACTCTCTGGCCACCCCCAAAGACCAGTATCACCCATCCCCCACCTCCACCTCCCAGCAATGTCTCCGCGAGGTGAATCCCTCACGGCCCAGCACACAGGGCACAGAGTCAAATCTCTCAGGGTTGTTGGGCAGTCGCTGCCATGCACGTTCCCATCTCACACATTTCTGATCCTCAGACAGGACAAGCTGGGGATTTGCCGTGTCTGGATCCAGAGTCACAGTCGCTGGGGAGAGAGAATCAGAGCGTGAGGGGCAGAGCTCAGCCCTGGGGGCGGCTGGGGCCATTTCTCACCCTCCCCAGCAGCCCTGTTGTGGCTGGGACAGGCCTGAGCCCCAGGGAGCTGCCTCTGCCCTGGGCCCTGAGACTGAGCCGAGCTGTCACTGCAGCGCCTCAGCGTGGGCAATGGGACCCGCTTCATTAGCTTCTCATTTGTGTGCAGAGGCTGCAGCCTCCTGCCCCCCAGCTCGGGCTGCTTCATCCCCAGGGTCAGGCCCAGAGCAGGAGGGTCCAGTGAGGCGGGGGCAGAGGAGGCAGGTACCAGCGCCTCTGTTCAGTGGGGGGGAGGGGCAGGAGCCAGCTTTAACCCTCAAAGGGAAACTCCCTCCCCTGCTGCAGCCTCCACTCCCCGCCCAGGGCACAGAGGGGAGGGTGCAGCACGGGGGAAGAGCTGCCTCACCCCAGAGAGCAGGGCCTGGGCATTAGTCACCCCCAGGGCAGGTGGAGGGTCCAGGGCTCTTCAGGGCAGCCGGGCTCAATGGGGGGAGCCCAACTCTGGCTTCTGGCCTGGCCGGGGGCAGGGCCTGTGGGGAAGAGAATCTGGGGTGGGGCCACTGGGTGGGGCCAGCACAGGGAAGAGGCTGGTGCCCCACATGGGGGGGGGCTGCACTGATCAGCTGCCCCGACATGAAGCGTAGCCCCTGCCTGCAAAGCCCCCTGCCTCCAAACAGAGCGAATAGTACGAAGTGGGGGGGTCCGACCATCCCATTTCTTAAAGGGGGCAGGACATGGCCCCTCGTCCTTCTAATCCAGTGCCCCTGGGGCTCCTCACCACTCAGTGGGCAGGTTTGGGGCTCTGCCTGTCGTGGTCGCTGGGGGTTTGGTTGGTGACTTGAGCTACAAATTCAGGAAGATGTTTTCAGTCTCCACTTGAAACCTCACCCCGTCTGAAAGCTCCCAGGGACTTTCCTCCTGCTCTCTCCAGTGCAGAGGGCAGCGCGTCTGGTGGGGGAAGGGAGAAGAGCGGTGAGACTTCAGGAGTCCATATTGCCCACGACATCCCCAATCCTAACACACAGACCTGGGTTTTCATTACAGCAGAGACACACTTGGGGTGCATCTACACTGCAGAGAAGATGGAGGCTATTGCTGTCAATCTCCCAGGGTTCGAATTAGTGGACGAGTTAAGACAGCTAATCGCACTGAGGGGTGGCATCTGTCGGTGCTGGCAGCCCTCATTGCACAAGGAGTAAGGGAAGCGGGAGGGAGAGTCTCTTCCCTCCACTGCCTGCTGCGTAGACAGTGCCAACAGACGAGTTAAGCTACTTCGACTTCAGCTCTGCATTTAACGCAACGGAAGTTGTTTAGCTTAATTCGACTTTGTCCCGCAGTGTAGACGTACCCTGAGGTATTTAATATAAAAGGGTCTGAAGCCTCCTACTTCCTCTCTCATTCAGTTCTCTCCCAGCAAAGGAACCAACGTCCCTGCAGCCTCACAGCCAGCCCAGGACAATCTGTGAAGAGATTCGCTTTCTCCTCAACATCCCCTCCCGCCCTGCAGACTCCACTGGGTTTGGCTCATTCACTTCCTGACGTTTGTCACAGCCTAAGCCCAGACCCTGCCAAGACTTTGGCCTCAAAGTAACTTCACCCACTTGTGTCTCTTTGACACGAGCAGGAGGTTCAAAGTTTGCGAACTCCTGGCTCTACCTGTGAGCCGTGGGGTCTGTGTACTCAGCGTCTCTACAGAGAGCAGCACGGAGCTGGGCATGTTTCTGTCTGTGTGTCGGCCATTTTGTGCTCTAACGTCACTGTCAATACAAAGCGGCTTTTGGAACAAATAAGGTTCAATGAATCCACCTGAGTGTCTGGGATGGCAAGTGGGCGCCATTCTCACCTCACAATTCAACAGAAGCTTCATCTAACTAGGAACCAAATGACCAGCATCGGTCTCTTTCCATGGCCTCAGACACTTCACTCACTCTCCCCTCCCCCATCTCTTCTCGGTACCTGTGAACTGCCTCAGAGTCTCTGACAGCGCACTCGTTTGCCGGGAGAAATCCCTGACTCGCTCGTCCAGTTCAGGAGAAATCTCCTCTGGTGGCTGGAACGGCCCCGTCTCACACCTGGGGAGAGACAACGTCACATGGGGACACTGCACCGAGTGACTCAGTTCTCCAGCTCTGGCCAGTGAGTCGCTGCTCTGCTGGGCCTGGAGTTCGAATCCCTCCCGTTCTCCCAGCCCGAGAGCAGGGGCAGCGCAGCCCTTGGCCCTGCAACGTCCCCTCAAAGGTCCCATTAACAGTCTGCAACTCTGGTCTGGGGAGACCAGCTGGGGCACAAAAGGGGAATTGAGTCTCCATGGCCAACTCACTCCTTGGCCTCCAGGCGCTGAGGGACAGGAGGTTCCCAGGGGAAGGGCTGTAGGAATCTGCCCACGAGGGACTAGACTGAGACACCAGCTCCCCCTTCCCCAGCCCATTCCCACAGGTCTCCAAAAGCCCTCGGGTGGGACAGACTCTTGGTCCCTGCTGCCCTGGGCTGAATGTGCCCAGTGCCCAGCAGTGACAGGCCCATGTCCCACCCCACAGCCCTGAGGCAGCCAGTCCCCAGGGAGGTGACACCATCTCCCTCCAGCTCATTCTGTAGAATACATCTCATTAATCTCTGTATTAATCATTTTCTGATTGAAATTTGTATTTTAATTTTCTATCAAGTCCTTTTAGCATGGTAATAAGTCTTTAGCTTTGTTGCATTAATTCTTTTTATATAGAAACTGTGTATGCTGTCATAAACACAGAAAGTTTGTATTAAATCTTTTTACATAGAAACCTCGTATCTTGTAGATTTTGTACCCCCATTGGTTAATTGATTGTCCTGTTGAGTGACTGGGGTGTGAATGGATAAGGCATGAAAGACAAGCACGTTGGGGCACTTGCAATGGTTGAAGAGGGGTGGAAGCCAGATCCAAGAACAATGAGAAGAACAACAGGACCCGTGAAGTGAGCTTATTGAAAGAATACTGGACCTATGGAGGCCTTGGAACTCAGCAGCAAGTGCCTTCTTTTGGGAGCCCCCTCTCTGAAGGTACACGGGGCAACATTGAGACACCCCCCAGAAGAAGGGGCCACAGATATCTAACTGCATTTGCACATGATGACTCTCCCAGATGACGCATATGCATGTGATGACTAACTGATGGAGATCTCCAGGAGAGTGAAGACACAATAAATCTAAAGCATCTTGCAGAGGGACTCCAGGTTTTTGTTTTGTCAACATGGGAGCATCGATCTGGATCGGCAGAAGCCTGGCTCCACCCCTCCCCCACCTAACTCACCTGCCCATTGCATTTACGGGGAGCAACTATTGGTAACAACAAGACGGAATGTGTATGTGTGTGTGTGAGTGCATGAGTGTCATGTATCCTATGCATATGATAAATATTGATTGATTGATGTATGTTCAATAAATGTGGCGTGTAGCCTTATCCCCCTGAAAAAGATCCCGGGTGCTTCTTTTAAGTATAACAATTTGACACAGGTCTCCAAACAGCCCTCGGGTGGGACAGACTCTTGGTCCATGATGCCCTGGGCTGAATGTGCCCAGTGTCCAGCAGTGACAGGCCCATGTCCCACCCCACAGCCCTGAGGCAGCCAGTCCCCAGGGAGGTGACAGCTCCAGGAAACAGACTAGACTGTGCCCTGAATGGGGAATTCCAGAGTCTGCTGTGAGACCCTAAGGCTGAAGCTGATCAGAGATTTGTGCCCAGTCTGTGACCTACCCCTCACTTCTGACTGGAGAGCCCTGGGGAGATGTGGTGCTAACATCAGCTCCAAGATCTTTCCCTGCGCTGTGCAGTGTGAGGGGAGGGAGAGACACATACCTGCTCAAGGTGCTTCTGACGTCCTATAGGGGAAAGAGAGAAAAAAATCTCAGTCCCTTTGAACACACACACTTGTGATTCAGGAGCCTCACTTCCCTGTGTGGGGAGCTGGGATGTTTCTCCCTCAGTCTCACCTGAAGGAATTCACTCGCTGGCTTCTGACACTTCCCCTCCAGCTCACTGATCCGCTCGCTGAGACGGGAAATCTGCGCGGAGAGTTTGCTGACAGTGTCAGTCCGGAGCCTCCTAATCTCCTCATCCAGCTTCTCCAGCTGGGCCAACAGGAGTCGCTCTTGTTCCTCCAGGAACTGCCGCAGCTGCTGAAACTCAGCCACGATCTTCTGCCTCTCGGCTTGTGTCTGTTTCTGTATGAAAGCAGGGAAAGGGCTGGTCGGGAGCACGGGCAGAGACTAAGAACGTTTAATACCATCTGTGGGTTCTAGGCTGAGGCATCCCTCAGTTTCCCCTTTGGCCCCTCTGATCCTGTGAAAGGGATGATTCCCTGCTTGGAATGGGCAGCATGTTCTGATATTCATGGGCTCTTGGAATTCAGACCCAGAGCAGCAGGGGGCAGGACTCAGCACCAATGTTTTTATTTAATCTTCTCTATCCAGGTGTGGAATAAATTTTCTATGTGCACTGAGGCATGTCCAAATGTGCACCACCTGCTGAAACAACATGTAGTTGCGGACATTCTGCTAATCAGCTGGGCAGCATCTGCATCTCTCCTGAGTTGCCACCCAAGCACTCAGTGTACTGGGAACACTGCTCAGCGCCACACTGACACAGATACCCAGGGAAAAAACAGAAGTAAACACGTTAATACAGGAAAAGAGCAGAGCCACCAGACAGCCCTTCACAGGGACATTCAGGTCACTGCGGGAGGATTTCTGGGAAAATCACAAAGGCTGGACATTCACTCATCCCCTGACATGGAAGCTCAGGGCCTGTCTACACATGGATCTAACCCAGCAATCCATGATCATGGAGAAATGCCCTGTCCCACATTCCCAAGGCCACACAGGAGTCTGCCTCCAAACAGACCCTCCCCCCTGCCAGTCTATAGCTACAGGCACCTACCAGATACTCCTGGCTTCTCCCCTCTCCCGTCACTTTCCATCCCAGCAGCTTTTCTCTCTCTTCCCTCAGAGTCTTCAAATGGGCCTGGATTTTTCCTGAGGAGACAGAAATGAGCTGGGAGGTTTCATTGTGAGGGCTGAGAGGGGTGTGGAACAGGATGTTTTCCCACTCACCGCCGAAGACGACTGCTCCTCCCAATGGCTGTGTGACATCAGGGCCTGAAGAAGGTGAAATCCTATCAATGCAGACTGAGTTTGTATCAGATTCTCACTGTTACCAGTTCAGGTTGAGTCTTTTTTATTAATTAGACAGAAATCTCAATTATCACCAGATTTGATTGGTGTGTACGGGTGGATTAGTGGCATAGCCTGTAACAGGGCACTGGAGTGACATGGGCGTGAATCAATAAACCTGTTGTAAAGAAGGTTTAACTAACAAATCCAAATTTTATATCAATTTGCCACCTGAGTTTAACAATGGTCTAGGAGTTCAGCCCTGAAGGCTAGGGGCTGCCCTGGTTGGGCAGAGCTGGGCTAAGCACCAGGGCAAACCCCATGAGATGTCAGGAGGCCATTTGTCTGGCTTTACGCTGCACAGTCCCAGTTCTGTGGGGCTCTGTCCCTGTCTGGTGGGGACTCAGCCCTGGCTGTGGCTTTGTCTGGCGAGAAAGGGACAAGAGGAGACTGAGGCTGCAGCAGGACACCTGTGAGGGTGGGGGCAAGAGGGGGCGGCACCTCCACACAGAATGACATAGGTGGGGATGGGCTGACAGAGGCAGGGACAGGTCCACAGAGGCCAACAAATACAGGTGGGGGTGGTCCTGGGCAGGCAGGCATGGGCATGTCCTGTGCTCTGGGGATGCATCAGTGACCCCCCTAACCAGACATGCAGGTTTGCATAAGGAATAATGGGGGTTTGCCCAGCTCTGTCCTAAACGCCTGCAGTGGCAATGCCCTCTGGGCATGTACCCACTACCCCAGTGCCTGGTCCAGCTCTGGGCAGCAGTGACCTGCTTGGGGAAGGGATTGTCCCTCGCTGCATTTTGTGCAGAGTCCCTAAGGGCTACTGTGATGCAAATAAAAATAACCAATTCCCTTAAACACCCTTCTGTTAAAAACCAGACACTGTAACTTCCCCATCCGCGGTCACACAGCCCAGCCAGCAACTCTTCTGATTCACACCTCACAGTTGCACCTCAGTACAAACCCCCATCATTCCTTATGCAAACCTGCATATCTGGTTAGGGGGGTCACTAAGGCATCCCCAGAGCACAGGACATGCCCATGCCTGCCTGCCCAGGACCACCCCCACCTGTCTCTGTTGGCCTCTGTGGACCTGTCCCTGCCTCTGTCAGCCCACCCTGCCCTAGTGTGCAAAGTTTCCACGTTTCCCCAGTGGGAGTTGTGTTGGAAGAGGGTTCAGCATCTCAGAGAAAACTTTCCCACAGCTGGTGTCTTTAAAGACTTGGTATTTTGCCTCTGTTGCCCCTGGCCAGAGCATTTCTCTTGTTACAGCCTCTCCCGGCCAGGCAGGCTTCAGCTGGCTGGTGAGTCGCACTGGGCCAGGGAACAGGGAAATTAGCCAGTGACTAAAACCCAGAGTAATTCCCCAGCAGACAGGGCGGCAGTTCCCTACCTTGTACTCCTGGGCAGCCTCCTCCAAAGGAACCACGATGTGCGCGCGGTGCGCCCGGGACTCTCTGCAGATCACGCAGATGGGGGCTAGATCTTCCTTGCAGAACAGCTTCAGCGCCTCCTGGTGCACCCCGCACACCCCACCCCCACCCACTCCCCTTGCAGCCAGCAGGCTCAGCTGTTTGACTAATTCTACCATGTTTGCCAGCGGTCTGTTAGGCCGGAGAGGTCCCTGCTGCACTGGGTCCCTGCACTGCGGGCAGGAGGCGGCTGGGTCAGGTCCCTCCCAGCACCGGCTGAGGCAGGCATGGCAGAAATTGTGCCCACAGGCTGTGACCACCGGGTCCATGAAATACTCCAGGCAGAGGGGGCACGTGGCTTCCTCCCGGAGACTTTCCATGGGGCTCGCTGTGGCCATGGCTCCTCCAGGCCGGGTGCTCCCAGGGGCAGCTTCAATGTCCCGCCCTGCCTCCATCAACAATTGGCTTCTGGGGCTGGCTCTGGCTGCTCTGGGAATTGCAGCCCGCGAAGGTTTAGTGAGCAATGTCCCACCAGAGCTCTGGCCCTACCCTCAGCCCTAGGGCTGGTGGGGAGGGTCCCTGGGGCATCACATCGAAAGCAGCACCCTCCTCCCCCTGAGCATGCAGGAGGAGGGGCTGTGGGCATGAAGTGACAGGCTGGCAGAATTTTCTTTTATTAATACAAAATGTTGGCATGTTTATTTTAAGCAATTTTATACTTATTAGTCATTCACATTTTCACAGTTGCATAAAAATATGAGTTTGAAGCATTCAATACATGTTTATCCATTTACATTTTTTTTGGTGGGAGATCATGGGGGTGGGATCAGAAGCTATTTTAATCAGACAGTAATGATTTAATGAGAGGAGGGACAGATTGCAAAAGCCAAGGTTTTATAACCATTAACATGCAGACTGTCCACAGTACATGTCTAGATAAGCAAAATGAATATTTGTAAATCAAAGTCTAATAAGTTCTTATGAACATTGCTCTTAACTGTGCCCTTTGGTACGTTTTAATGATTATCAGTGGGAGTATTTTCATGGTTGCTGTGTGTGTAGTGAAATCAATATTTAGAGATACCTACTGATACCGTCAGATACTTCCAAGTCTAATGATCTAAAATTCAAAGGCCAAAGCCTTGGTTAAGCTGGTTTCAGTGTTTCCAAGGCGTGATTATCATGT
Organism: Rafetus swinhoei; assembly: GCA_019425775.1. Lineage (NCBI taxonomy): Eukaryota > Metazoa > Chordata > Testudines > Trionychidae > Rafetus > Rafetus swinhoei. Next base: position 33,555,756 of record CM033444.1, on the reverse strand, counting down.
GCACTTAGGCTGCTCTGGCTCCTGAACAGTGTCACCAGCACTAATGATTCTATAATGAGTCTTGTGATAATTGGTGTTTGTTGCCCCAGCTCCTGGAAGCCTGTGATGAGGTGAGACTCTTGTTTCACTGTTGTATAATACGTATATGTGTGTGGTCTGAGTGCAAGCTGATGGTCTGAAAAGGCAGAGGGTGAATAGAAAGAACACAACATTAATTATTTTACATTGAGGCCCATGGTTAAGACAATCTCATCATTTCAGAAGGCCCGACTCAGGAGCTGTAGAAGTTGGGAGCTGGCCAGGCTGTGACTCTGTACCCGCTGCCCAGGGACAGGCACCAGATCCAATGCCGTCACTGATCCAAACAGTCCAGTCCAAAGACAGGGAGGCAGGGGGCCGGGCAGGGCAATGGAGGAAGCAGGATGTGGGTGGGGACCCGCGGGCAGGGGCAAAGCAGCGAGCAGGCACAGCCCGGGCCAGGGCAAAGGAGGGACATGCGGGTCGGTGCTGTGTGTGGCCGGGGCAGCCCGGTGCAATTCCCTGCAGGAAGAGGCTGCTGGGGGCAGTTGCTGGTTGGCTAAGAATTCAGCAAAAACTCTAAGGCTGTCTCTAGATTGGCACGTTATTCTGCAAAAGCAGTTGCTTTTGCGGAAAAACTTGCCAGCTGTATACACTGGCCGCTTGAATTTCCGCAAGAATACTGACGATCTCATGTAAGAAATCAGTGCTTCTTGCGGAAATACTATGCTGCTCCTGTTTGCTTTTGCGCAAAAGGGCCAGTGTAGACAGCTCAGATTTGTTTTGCGCAAAAAAGGCCCGATCGCGAAAATGGCGATCGGGGCTTTTTGCGTAAAAGTGCGTCTAGATTGGCACGGACGCTTTTCCGCAAAAAGTGCTTTTGCGGAAAAGCGTCGTGCCAATCTGAAACGTTCTTTCATAAATGCTTTTAACGGAAAACTTTTCCGTTAAAAGCATTTGCGAAAATCATGCCAGTCTAGACGTAGCCATAGAGTGGGTAGTGCAGAGGCCGCAACAGAGCTACTGCACATGCTCAGTGCCCCATAATTCTCCCTCAGGAGCGCAATCTCATCGGTAGCACCTTCTACATTACAGGGGGGCATGACACGTGTGGGAACGGGCCGTGCGCAACAGCACTGGGGTTGGTGTCACGTGATCTCTGACCCTGCCCCCTCCAGGGTATGACAAGAAACCTCCGCCCCCCCAGCCAGTGATTTAGGTCAAGGGGCAAAACCTCTTACCCTCCCAGCGATTTATCTGCCCTGGCTCCAGCCCCCCAGAACCGCCCCTTAGCGCCCCCGAGATCTCACACGTCACCTGCCCCGTCCCCGTCAAGTCCCCATCTGCCCCTCCCCACACTTTCCCCTCTCGCGCCGAAGCTCCCCCACCCCGTCGCCACCCGTCTGCTCCTCAGCTCTGAAGCAGCCGCGCGGAGAGTAACGGCACCAACGGCTCCCCCAGAACTCGCGCCTCAGGACATGCGGCGCATGCGTAGTGACCGCTGCGGGGGCGTCTGCTGCCTTCCTCTTCCAGCGCGCGGGGGCAGAGAGTGCCGGGGGGGGAGACGCACTGAAAGTCCGGCCGGGGCGGTGTGGAATGGGGGGGGAGAGTTCAGGCTGTAGCCCCTGCAAACCAGGGCATGTGGCCCCCGTGCTGCTGCCCCCCGCAGCCCGCCTGACCCAGGCATCTTGCGGTGGGGGCCTTGCAGGCTCTGGTTATTGGGGGGCTGGGTGCAGGCTCTGGGAGGGGATTTGGGCGCAGGAGAGGGAGGGGTTGAGCTCTGGGAGGGGCCGGGAGTGCAGACTCTGGGATGAGGGCTGGGTGCTGGGAGGGCAGGCTCTGGATAGGGTAGGGGCAAGAGTGGGGAGGTGCGGTACTTTCCTGGTTCACCTCCTCTCCCGAAGTCCCTAGGCAGGGAGAGGAATGGGGGCAGGTCTCCATATGCAGCTGCCTGCAGGCACAGCCCCTGCAGCCCCCATTGGCCACAGGGCATTCAGGGCGGGGGCTGTGCAAGAAGACACCCCGCCCCCGCAAGGGGCTGCAGGGATGTGCCAGCAACTGCACACAGAGTGAGCAGGCAGGAAACTGCTCTCACCCTGCTGTGTTGCTGGTGGTGGAGGGAGTCCCTGGGTCATTTTAAATCACGTGGGGGTGGCAGGTGAAGTTAAGGGGGTGGGTGCAGCAGGGGGGGCAGGGCGGAGAGACCTGGTCCTGAACTTTGCTGGAGCCGGGTCCCAGGCCAGGGTATTTCCTGGAGCTTGGGCACCAAGGGGCTGTAGAACTTGTCACTCTGTTGATCAGCGAAAATCTGTGCATGTGCGTGGGAGGCACCAGGTCATTGCCCTGACAGGCAACCCTTTGAATCCCCATGCCCCATCACAGAGGTGCTTTGACAGACACCCCAAATATCCTGCAAAGCTGAGCACTGAAGTGTCCCAAGTCTCTGCTTGCCAGAAGCTGGGAATGGGCGACAGGGGGTGGATCACTTGATGATTCCCTGTTTGGTTCACTCCCTCTGGGGCACCTAATATTAGTTGCTGTCAGCAGGCAGGACACTGAGCTAGATGGGCCTTTGGTCTGACTCAGCCTGGCCGCTCCTGTGTGCATGAGACCCATAAAGTCATTAATATTGGCAACACTTTTGACACTGAGGCTCCTTTAGAAAGAGCCAGAGCAGCCTTAGCGCAGGTCAGAATCAGGCCCTAGAAACATGGATTCCAGCTGGAATAAGTGTTTGGCCTGAGAACTGAATGTCACTGGGCTTGGAGGGAGCAGACACCAGTGAACCTGGATTTCACTGTACATTCAGAAACTGATGAAAAAATATTTCCATTCATAATAACTGAAAGTTACACACAGGCACAGAAAGAACGAGGCTGCTTGAAAACTTCTTAGCATTAAATCTCAGTGTCTGTCATTTAATAATTATTGTCTAATCCTCCCCCTTTAATTTCCCATCACTATGAAAAATGATAAAACTGTGCAACTGGGAGATGTATATAAATACTCAACTATTACTTTATCTGTCAACATCACACATCAAACACAAGGTATTCTGCACAAGCCTCACTCTCTCTCCTTACACGCACAGTTCTGGGAGCTGAGCAGCATAGCCTGGTGGATTCTGGGGAACATGTGATGCCCCAGGGGACCCTCCACACCAGCCCCTGGGGCCAGAGTGTGGGACATTTCTCACCAAAGCCTCCAGGAATGAAATGTCTCCCATTGGCTCTTTCCAATCCAGCAAACAGCCTGAGTCAGCTCCAGGGAGGGGCTCAGCCGATTGTCGCTGGAGGCAGGGCAAAGCCTGAGCTCAGGAAATCACAACTGACCCTGTTCCCCAGCCCGGAGGAGCCATGGCCGCAGCGAGCCCTGTAAAAAAGCCTGCAGGAGGAAGCGACATGTCCCCTCTGCCTGGAGTATTTCACGGACCCGGTGATCACAGCCTGCGGGCACAATTTCTGCCGTGCCTGCCTCAGCCGGTGCTGGGAGGGACCTGGCCCAGCCACCTCCTGCCCACAGTGCAGGGACCCGGTGCAGCAGGGAGCCCCGGCCCAACAGGCAGCTGGCCAACATGGTGGAACTAGTCAAACAGCTCAGTTTGCAGGCAGGGCGGGAGCTGGCAGGGGCGGGGTGTGCGGGAGCACCAGGAGGCGCTGAAGCTGTTCTGTGAAGAGGATCAAACCCCATCTGCATGGTGTGCAACAGGTCCCAAGCTCACACACACACACAGCGGTTCCTTTGGAAGAGGCTGCCCAGCAGTACAAGGTAGGGAATTGCTGCTTTGTCTACTGGGTAATTACTCTGGATTTTAATTACAGGCTAATTTCCCTGACTGTTCCCTGGCCCAGTGCGACTCATCAGTCAGCTCTATAAATCCTTCCTGGCATGGGAGTTGCTGTAACAAAATACATGATCTGGGCGTGTTGTAAGAGAGGCAAAGTGTGAAGTCTTTCACGATACCTGAGTGGGCAGCTGAAATTGGGAATCCTTTCCCACTGGGGAAATAAGGGAACTTTTACACAAGGCTTTGGGGAGGGCAGGAGAGTGGGGTACAGGAGGGCCTGGGTGCAGGTTCGGGACAGGAGATTGGGGTGCAGGCTCTGGGAGGGGATTTGTGTGGCAGGAGGGGGGAGGGTTGAGCCCTAGAAAGGAATGTAAGTGTGGGAAGGGCCCGGGGTGCACACTGTAGGACAGAGGCTGGGGGCAGGGTGCAGGCTGTGGGCAGGGGTGGAGTGCAGGAGGAGGTGAGGAGTGCGCTACTTTCCTGGCTCACAATTCCTCTGGCTGCAGTTCCTAGATGGGGAGGACGATTGGGAGTCTCCATGTGCAGCTGTCTGCAGGCACAGCCCCTGCAGCTCCCATTGTCCACATGGCACGCCAGCAGGGAAAGGTTTTCGGCTGGGAAGCTGAACTCCTGGGTTGTTCCAGGGGGGGTTAAACTCAGATACTGCAGCCGGCACTAGAGGAGGTTACTGGGCTGGACACTGTGTGGGACCCCGAGTGCCTTGAGTCCACCCACAGCAGGGCTCCAGGCAGCGCAGGGCCATGCCAGGCACCACTGGGATCAGACTGGGTTGGAGCAGAACTACTCCCAGGCTGGAGCTGCCCAGTGCTGGTCTGACCTGTGCCAGTGGGTACCTGGGTACGGGCCAGCCAAAGTGGCTCCGGTAGTTCCACCAGGCAGCCTTTGGGTATCTCCCAGAATGCACTGCTGCCGATGGGAGCTGTACCAGGGACTGGGGTAGCGGGTACCTGCCCAGAGGGCGTTACCACTGCAAGGGTTTAACACAGCAGTGGGACGGGCATCCATCTTTTCTTTACAAACCTCCCTGTCTAATTAGGATGGACACTGAAACATCCCCAGAGCACAGGGCACCCTCACGCCTTGCCTGGGTCCATCCTCACCTGTATCAGTCACCCTGAGTGGGCCCATCCCCTCCTTTCTCAGTGTACCTCCACCTGCATCATCTCCATGGAAGTGCCTCCTTGAACCAATGTTCCCTCTGACCTTTTCCATCCTTACACAGAAAAAAAATTATATGCACCAGGAGACATGTTATGTGCACCACCAATGGAAACACAAATCGTAGCCGTGGGCCCTCTGCTAATCAGCTGGGCAGCATTTGAATTTCTCCTGAGCAGCTGCACAAGAGCACAGCTTAAAGGGAGCGCTGCCCCCATTCCTGCCCACCCCCCGGGAGACCTTCTGCATCCTCAGTCTCCTCCTGTCTCATTTGCACCAGACAAAGCCACGTCCAGGGCTGAATCCCTGCCAGACAGGGACAGAGCTCCACAAAACTGGGACTAGGAAGCGCAAACCAAATAAATAGGCACCTGATGCCTCACGGGGTTTGCCCTGGTGCTTCCCTAGTGCAGTCCCCAGGGCCAAAGTCCCAGCCCATATTTAAACTTTGGGGCTTCTGGGATTGGTGTCACTTGGTTTGTTAAACCTCCTCAAACAGGGTGTATTCAGTCACCTCCATGTGTCTCCAGTGCCCTGCTACAGGCTGTACCACTAACACCTCCATACATACCGGTAAGGCTGGGTGATAACTGAGATCTCTGTAATGACTGAAACACCTGGACCTGAATGTATAACAAGTCAGACTGAGACACACTCCCAGGATGCATTAATAAGGGTTCATCTCCTTGGGGGCCCTGTTGTCACAAAGGCTACGTCTACACTGCAGAGTTTTTTTGCACAAAAACTCGTGGAGCGTCCACACTACAAGTGCATTTTACGCAAGAAAAAGTAGAGTAGATCATCAGAAGAGAGGGCTTTTTGTGCTAGAGTTATTCCTCTTTCTACAAGGAATAAGCCTTTTTGCGCAAGAGCTCTTGTGCAAAAAGCCGTGTATAGATGGACAACAGGAGTTTCTTGTGCAAGAAACCCCTATCGGGAAAGGCACAGGTGCTCTAATGGCCATTCTGTGAGTGGCCGTCAGAGCTTTCTTGCACAAGAGCATCCATGGCAGTGTGGACGCTCTCTTGCGCAAAAGCACATGGCAGTGCGGACGTGCTCTTGCACAAGAACTTTTTGCAGAAGATCTCTTCCACAACAAGTTCTTGCGCAAGAAGCCTGCAGTGTAGATGTAGCCAAAGTGATTGGGACCAACAATCATCTTGGGTTTTGGTGGGGAAATACCCCGTTCCACACCCCTCTCAGCCTCACAATGAAACCTCCCAGCTCATTTTTGTTTCCTCAGGGGAAATGCCAGGCGCATTTGAAGACTCTGAGGGAAGAGAGAGAAAAGCTGCTGGGATGGAAAACGACCGGGGAGGGGAGAAGCCAGGAGTATCTGGTAGGTGCCTGTGGCTATGGACCAGCAGCTACAGGCAGGGGGAAGGGCTGTTTGGAGGCAGGCTCCTGTGTGGCCTTGGGAAGGTGGGACAGTGAGTTTCTCCATGACCATGGATTGCTGGGTTAGATCCATGCGCAGACAGGCCCTGAGCTGACATGTCAGGGGATGAGTTAATGTCCAGCCCTTGTGGCTCTCCCAGAAATCCTCCCCCAGTGACCTGAATGTCCCTGGGAAGGGCTGTCTGCTGGATCTGCTAATTCCCTGCATTAACAGATTTGCTTCTGTTTTCTCCCCTGGTGTCTCTGTCAGGTTGGTGCTGAGTCCTCCTGCTGCTCTAGATCTGAATTCCCAGAGCCCATGAATAACAGAACATGCAGCCCATGGCAGCCAGAGAACCGTCCCTTTCAGAGAGATGCAGGAGCAATAGGGGAAATTGGAAGAGACTACTCTGCCTATACCCACAGGGCAGAGTCAAATAAGAACATAAGAACAGCCATACGGGGTCAAACCAACGGTCCATTCAGCCCAATATCCTGTGTGAGAGTGGCCTATACTAGATGCCGCAGAAGGAGGGAACACAACGTGATCCCTCCACTGTCACCCACCTCCAGAGGAACAGAGGCTAAAGCCATTCCTACCCTACCTGACTAAAAGCCATTGATGGACCTAACCTCCATTAATCTATTTAGCTCTTTACTGAACCCTGTTAAAGTCCTGGTATTCACCACATCTCCTGGCAAGGAGTTCCACAGATTGACTCTGCTCTGAGTGTCAGAAATGGCAGAAATCTGAGGGTTTTCCATGAAGTTCTCCCAGCTGCACACTCAGCTCCCCATGAAAGGGTCCTGGGCTCTATCCATGCCCCTGACCAGCCCTTTCTCTGTTTTCATACAGAAACAGACACACGCTGAGAGGAAGAAGATTGTGGCTGAGTTTCAGCAGCTGTGGAAGTTCCTGGAAGAACAAAAGCGACTCCTGCTGGCCCAGCTGGAGAAGCTGGACGAGGAGATTGGGAGGCTCCAGACTGACAGTGTCAGGAAACTCTCTGTGCAGATTTCCCATCTCAGCGAGCAGATCAGTGAGCTGGAGGGGAAGTGTCAGAAGCCAGTGAGTGAATTCCTGCAGGTGAGACTGAGGGAGAAACATCCCAGCTCCCCGCACAGGAAAGGGAGGCTCTTGAGTCAAAAGTGTGTGTGTCCTGTGGGACTGAGATTCTTTCCTGTCTCTCCCCTCTAGGACGTCAGAAGCACCTTAAGCAGGTACGTGGCTCTCGCTCCCTCACACTGCACAGCGCAGGGAAAGATCTTGGAGCTGATGTTGGCACCACATTTCCCCAGGGCCCTGCAGCCAGATGTGAGGGGAAGGTCACAGGCTGGGCACAAATCTCTGATCAGCGTCAGCCTGCGGCTCTCCCCTGGCCCAGCAGACTCTGGAATTCCCATTCAGGGCACAGGCTGACGTCAAGTGTTTCCTGGAGCTGTCACCTCCCTGGGGACTGGCTGCCTCAGGGCTGTGGGGTGGGACATGGGCCTGTCACTGCGGGGCACTGGGCACACTCAGCCCAGGGCAGCAGGGACCAAGAGTCTGTCCCACCCGAGGGCTGTTTGGAGACCTGTGGGAATGGGCTGGGAGGAGGGAGCTGGTGTCTCAGTCTAGTCCCTAGTGGGCAGATTCCTACAGCCCTTCCCCTGGGAACCTCCTGTCCCTCAGCGCCTGGAGGCCAAGGGGTGAGTTGGCCATGGAGACTCAATTCCCCTTTTGTCCCACAGCTGGTCTCCCCAGATCAGAGCTGCAGACTGTTAATGGGACCTTTGAGGGGGACGCTGCAGGGCCAAAGGCTGCGCTGCCCCTGCTCTGGGGCTGGGAGAACTGGAGGATTCGAACTCCAGGCCCAGCAGAGCAGCGACTCACTGGCCAGAGCTGGAGAACTGAGTCACTCGGTGCAGTGTCCCCATGTGACGTTGTCTCTCCCCAGGTGTGAGATGGGGCCGTTCCAGCCGCCAGAGGAGATTTCTCCTGAACTGGGTGAGCGAGTCAGGGGTTTCTCCCAGCAAACCACTGCGCTGTCAGAGATGCTGAGGCAGTTCACAGGTACCGAGAAGGGATGGGGGAGGGGAGAGTGAGTGAAGCGTCTGAGGCCATGGAAAGAGACCGATGCTGGTCATTTGGTTCCTGTTAGATGAAGCTTCTGTTGAATTGTGAGGTGAAAATGGCGCCCACTTGCCGTCCCAGACACTCAGGTTGATTAATTGAACCTTATTTGTTCCAAGAGCCGCTTTGTAATGACAGTGACGTTAGAGCACAAAATGGCCGACACACAGACAGAAACACGCCCAGCTCCGTGCTGCTCTCTGTAGGGACACTGAGTACACAGACCGCACGGCTCACAGGTAGAGCCGGGAGTTCGCAAACTCTGAACCTCCCACTAGTGTCAAAGAGACACAAGTGGGTGAAGTTACTTTGAGGCCAAAGTCTTGGCAGGATCTGGGCCTAGGCTGTGACAAATGTCAGGAAGTGAATGAGCCAAACCCAGTGGAGTTTGCAGGGTGGGAGGGGATTTTGAGGAGGGGCGGCTGTGAGGCTTCAGGGACGTTGGTTCCTTTGTTGGGAGAGGCCTGAATGAGGGAAGAAGTAGAAGGCTTCAAACCTTTTTACATTAAATACCTGAGGGTACGTCTACACTGCGGGACAAAGTTGAATTAAGCTACACAACTTCAGCTGTGTTAATTGCCTAGCTGCAGTCGAAGTAGCTTAACTTGGCTGTTGGTGCTGTCCACACAGCAGGCAGTGGAAGGAAGAGCACTCTCCCTCCGACTTCCTTACTCCTCCTGAAATGAGGGTTACTGGCACCAACAGAAGTGCCCCGCAGTGAGATTAGCTGTCTTCACTTGACCTCTAAATCGAACTCTGGGAGATTGACAGCGGCAGCCTCGATCTTCTCTGCAGTGTAGGTGTACTCAAATGTGTCTCTACTGTATCGAAAACCCTGGGCTGTGTGTTAGGATCGGGATGTCGTGGGCAATATGGACTCCTGAAGTGTCACCTCTCTTATCCCTTCCCCCACCAGACACGCTGCCCTCTGCACTGGAGAGAGCAAGAGGAAAATCTCAGGGCGCTTTCAGACAGGGTGAGGTTTCAAGTGGAGACTGAAAACATCTTCCTGAGCTTGTAGCTCAAGTCACCAACCAAACCCCCAGTGACCACAACAGGCAGAGCCCCAAACATGCCCACTGAGTGGTGAGGAGCCCCAGGGACACTGGATCAGAAGGACGAGGGCCATGTCCTGCACCCTTTAAGAAATGGGATGGTCGGACCCCCCACTTCTTACTATGGGCACAGTTTGCAGGCAGGGGGCTTTGCAGGCAGGGGCTGCACTTTGTGTCGGGGCAGCTGATCAGCGCAGCCCCTCCTTGGGCACCAGCCTCTTCCCTGTGCTGGCCCCTCCCAGTGACCCCACCCCAGATCCCCTTCCCCAGAGGCCCTGCCCCCGGCCAGGCCAGAAGCCAGAGCTGGGCTCCCCCCATTGAGCCTGGCTGCCCTGAAGAGCCCTGGACCCTCCACCTGCCCTGGGGGTGACTAATGCCCAGGCCCTGCTCTCTGGGGTGAGGCGGCTCTTCCCCCGCGCTGCACCCTCCCCTCTGTGCCCTGGGCAGGAGTGGAGGCTGCAGCAGGGGAGGGAGTTTCCCTCTGGGGTTTAAAGCTGGAACCTGCCTCCTCTGCCTCCCCCCCACTGAACCCTCCTGCTCTGGGCCTGACCCTGGGGATGGAGCAGCCCGAGCTGGGGTGAGGAGGCTGCAGCCTCTGCACACAAATGAGAAGCTAATGAAGCGGGTCCCATTGCCCAGGCTGAGGCGCTGCAGTGACAGCTCAGCTCAGTCTCAGGGCCCAGGACAGAGGCAGCTCCCTGGGGCCCAGGCCTGTCCCAGCCACAACAGGGCTGCTGGGGAGGGTGAGAAATGGCCCCAGCCGCCCCCAGGGCTGAGCTCTGCCCCTCACGCCCTGATTCTCTCTCCCCAGCGACTGTGACTCTGGATCCAGACACGGCTCATCCCCAGCTCGTCCTGTCTGAGAAGTGGAAACGTGTGAGATGGGCAGACACACGGCGGCGACTGCCCGACAACCCTGAGAGATTTGACTCTTGGGCCTGTGTGCTGGGCCGTGAGGGATTCACCTGGGGGAGACATTGGTGGGAGGTGGAGGTGGGGGACGGGCAACGCTGGGCTGTGGGGGTCGCCAGAGAGTCTGTGGGAAGGAAGGGATGGATCAGCCTCAGCCCTGAGGGGGGCATCTGGGCTGTGCAGCGGCTGGGTCAGTTCCAGGCTCTCACCTCCCCTGAGACCTCCCTACCCCTGAGTCCTCCCCGCAGGATCCGGGTTTGTCTGGACTGTGACCGGGGGCAGGTGACATTTATCGATGCTGGTGCCAAGGCCCCGATCTTCACTTTCCTGCCAGGCTCCCTTCCTGGGGAGAGAATCCGACCCTGGCTCCGGGTTGGGCGGGGATCCCAGCTCAGCCTGGGTCCCTGAAATCAGCCTCTCTGGCCTCACATACCCCAGTCTCTGTGACCCTGAAGGACTCCCCTCTGCCCAGGCCCTGGCTCCTCATCTCTATGATGCCTGAAAGCTCCTCCCCCACCATTCCTGCAGGAGAAGACCCTCTTGGGGTTGGGCAGGGGCAGAACTAACAGCCGGGCTGGGGACAGGCAGAGGTGGGGGTGGGACAGGGGCAGAACTAACATCCGGGCTGGGGGCAGGCAAAGGTTGGGGATGGGCAGGGGACAGAACTACGGTGACCGTATTTTCTGAACCAAAAATAGGGGCACATTAGCCACACCCCTGATCCCGTTAGCCATGCTCCAAAACCGTAGGCCCTGCCCACCTACCACAGGAAGTACTGCCCCGGGGTAGTATTTCCAGGATCAAGATGGACACATGACCAGAAGTAAAGGATGTCATGTGAACCCTCTAAGGACTCCTCCCACCATCCTCTACCGATAGGAATAGGTTTGGACTCCATAGGAGCCCCCAACGTGCAACTATATTGCAATTCCCTTAACCAGGGTCGAGTCTAGACCTAGGGTCCCATGACAGTGCAGCACTAGGGGTCCAACCTCAATTTAAAATGAGATGCAGAATCCGAGACCTATTACTTTTGCAATGTGGATGCAGCCCCATTTGACTCAGGGCCTGGGAATCATCCAGAACTATCCCACAATTTCATGGGACAGTTTCGTTAGTCCTCTTAATGGATGATGCTTACCGGTTCCAATTAACTTGTAATCAGGGGAGGCTGGAGCAACTCCCCACCTGCTGTCGACAGGGGTTGCTCTCGTCTAGATGTCTGGAGCAGCCTCTCTCCGTGGGGAGTCCAGCTTGCTGTGGAGAGGGGCTGCTCCGGATGGGGCTGGGAGCTGGTGGCAGCCCCAGTGTGACCTGACATTAACTGGTTAACTGATTAATGGGAATTTACATCCCTAATGAGATGTCCTGCAACTGCATTTTTTGAAGTTACTGCAAAACTATCAAGTTCCCTCCATTTCCACAAGCCAGAATGACAATACTGAACTAACCATAAAAATTATAGGGTGGAGAAGACCATGCCACTAACCTTCCCCACCACTGCTTAAGAGGTACATTGCCTATGGAGACCAGTGGGGCTGGGCTATTTTATACATAAAGCTACTGAGAAATGTATGTGAGCACCATGATGGCAATGCCTGTATTATGTAAATAATACCTCATAATAATTCCCACATGAGACCACTTCCCAACCTACTTACAAAGGGCCTGTTCCAATTTAAACTTTAAGCTAGAATTGGGCCCAAAGCAATCTGTTGATACCAAAGAAGATCCAGTTAACATTTAGTCGACATTCAAAAATATAAGGGACAAGTTGTGAAAACCCTCTCTGTAGAGAGATGATACATCCTGACTCACCTCACATCTTAACATGCTGTTTAAATCCTCAACTGCTTGGATAAGGAAGACTCACAAAGAGTCTGTCCATCAGCCACACTGGAGTGACATGGTGATTTCACCATCCTGGTAACAAACCTGATCTCTCTGTGGGCTTTTGTGGAGCAGCAGGGAGCCCAGGGCAGTCTCTTAGGGGGACAGGCCAGGGGTGCGTCTGTTTCAGTGGCTCCCAGTCTTTTTGACCCCTGAACTATCTGACTCAATGTAAACCTTTCCGCGGCCCACCAGATGCTAGTGCTGCAGCTGGGGAGAACGGTTTCATTTAAATTATTAAACAGATTAAGCATTTTAAGTTTCTTGTGTTAGTTTATCAAACTTCATTTTAAATAAAGTAAAATATTAATTTATGTCCAACACAAAAGGTTTCAGTGTTTTCTTTATTTATGGCAGGGGGCCTTATTTTTGGTTTGGGGGCCACTGACCCACAGAGAAATCAGTTGGGGACCATACAAGTGAGAAGCAAAAAAATTCCTCTGAAAAACCCAACCCTCACTGATGTGGACCCCAACTGAGACACCGCACTTCCCTAGTGCTCCAGACCCATGGGGCAAGGGGAAAGGACAAGGAGAACTGATGTTCATGGCTTCCCAAAGGCTGCATTTACTTTTCTGTGGTTCTGGAGTTAGTGGATTTTATGGACCCGCCTTAGGCTCTGGGGTACAGACAAAAATGACGGGTTCAGTGTCTGGGACAGAGCTGCCAGTGAGTGGGATAGGGATGGGGTGCAGGATCTGGGTGAGAGGCAGGGTGCAGAAGAGAGAGAGGTTGCAAGGCCTGAGTGGGTGGTGGGGTGCAGCAAGAGTGAGGTTACAAGGTCTGGAAGGAGGTGAGGTGCAGAAGGGGGAGAGGTTGTGAGATCCGGGAAGGAGGTGGGGTGCAGAAGGGAGAGAGGTTATGAGGTCTGGGTGGAAGATAGGGTGCAGAAGGGGTGAGGTTACAAGGTCTGGGAGGGAGGTGAGGTGCAGAAGGGGAGAGGTCTGGGTGGGAGGTAGGGTGCAGAAGCAGGCTGGGTGCAGGGTGTCTGGCCTGGTGAAAGGTTCAGGAGCAGGTACTGGGGATATGTGTCTGGCCAGGGGGTAGGGTGCAGGAGCAGTCTGGCTGAGAGGAGGGTGCAGGAGCAAGAGAAGGTGTCAGTGCAAGCTGGGGATGTGGGATCTTGGCGAGGGGAGTGAGAGGGATTGGGGTGCAGGGGTCTGGGCATAAGGAGGGCACTTACCTAGCTTCATGCCCCTTTGCAGGAAAGTTTCTGAACAGAGCAGCTGCCATTCCCCCAGCAGGGTGAGTATGGGGAGTGAGCTGAGCTCCTTCTCCCCCCACGCCCACCGGGCCACCCACACACCAAATCTGGCTTCCTGATCTGAGGCCCAATGGGGATGTGTGTAAGAAAGCCCCGATTTTGCCAGACGGGCTCTGTGTGCTGCCGTTCCCCCAGTGGGGTGGGGAGGTGCAGGGGGAGAGAGTGACAGTGCATCAAGTGCACTTTCCAAGCTTGACCGCAGCTCGAGGGGGTGGCAGCACCCCAGCAGGGCTCAGTGTGGCCCCCAGTGGGGCGCAGGAGGCAGCTCAAAAGCACAGAGTCTGGGAGCAGCTCCTCAGTGCCTTTTCCTTAGATTTGCTTGATGTCCCCCTCCCGCTCCCCTCTACTCTCGGCAGTAACGGCAACGGTGGCCGCTGTGTGGAGCCCCGCATGACAGAGGCAGTCCCGCAGGGGAAGGGAGGGGGCCACACGGCACGTGTTGGTAGGGCAGGGGGGCTCACCAGGTGGTACTCTGGAACACAGGGAACTCTGGAAGCCGTCCCAGCTGTTAGCAGGCAAAGGAAGGCAGGAAGCCACTTACTGCTCTGTGGGGAGAGGGAGAAGAGGGAAAGTGTTGCTGTGGCACCGTGCAAGGGGATGAATCTTGGATTTTCTGTAATGTATGATCACCATAGACAGAACTAACAGCTGGGCTGGGGACAGGCAGAGGTGGGGGCTGGGCAGGGACAGAACTAACAGCTGGGCTGGGGACAGGCAGAAGTGGGGGTTGAGCTGGGACAGAACTAACAGCTGGGTTGGGGACAGGCAGAAGTGGGGACTGGGCAGGGACAGAACTAACAGCCAGGTTGGGGATAGGCAGAGGTGGGGAGGCAGAACACAGAATTAACTAATCAGTGTTTAGAGTATTGGGGAGAAGCTGGAAGCTGCACAGCAGCAGGGAGCAATTTGAACCAGTCTGTACCCTGAGATCTCATTGGGGTCTCCAGCTGGAGTTCTTACTGCAGGAGCCAAAGTCTCCTTCCCCTGTGACTGTGGGGCAGCCGGCAACACTTGTCACCAGTGTCCCCCTAAGACAGTGGTCACCAAACAGTAGATAGGGATCTACTGGTAGATCTTTGAGCCTCTGAAAGGTGATCCTGAGTGGTTTGGCCAAGAGGCTATCAAGGGCCCGCAGGTCAGCTGCTCCTCCCCCACTGCTGTGCATCTCCTGCCCTTTGCCTTGGAGCTGTCCCCTCAGGAGCCTCCTGCTTGCTGTGCAGGACGGGGAGGGAGATGAGGGGTGCTGATGTCAAGGTGACCCCTCTCCCACCCAGTATCCTATCTCCACAGAGCAGAGAAGGGACACAACAGGACTTGGGACGGAGTTTTCTGGATGCTTTCGGGAGTGGTGCAGGGCCAGGACAAGGGTGAACCTCCCTTAGCTCCACTGCACCACCACCCAGGAGCCACCTGAGTTAAACAGTGCCTAGCTGGAGCCCACATCCCGAATTCTTACCGCAGTCATGAATCCCCTCCTGCCCCCCAAGTCCCTGTCTTAGCCCCGAGCACCTCTGAATCCAAATGTCCTCCCAGAGCCTGTGCCTAGAACCCCCTCTAACACCCCAACTGCCTGCCCCAGGCTCAGCTCAGAGCCCCTCTCACACTCCAAATCCCTGAATCCAAGACCAGAGCCTGAACCCCAACCCTCTGCCCCAGCCTGGTGAAAGTGAAGGAGGATGTGGGAAGGACGGAGGATGGAGTGAGCAGAGATGGGGCCTCAGAGAAGGGGTAAAAGGAGGCAGGACAAGGGTATTTGGTTTTGAGGTAGATCTTGGATTGCACTTAAATTCAAAAAGTGATCTCATGCTTAAAAAGGTTGGAGACCACTGCCCTAAGATTTTCCTTCCATGAGTGGCATGAGTTTGGTGTTGTGCACCAATACCGAGGTCGTGGGCACTTGTTGGGACGTGTGCCATGAAGACTCATATTTATACAGGAGACTTGTTATTTCTGTACAAATAACTTTTGAATCAATGTTATTTCTTGCTAATCCATATGAAACATGACTTTCAGCCTGTCTCCCTGGGTCCATGTGGGTATTTCCCTTAATATGGGCGTTTTCATTTAAGTTCCTTTGAAGAATACTCCTGTTAGATTTTCTAAACTGTGATATGTTCCAAAACAAAACAAATTGATTTATACAAGCCCCACATGTACCACAAAATGCAAGTCTCAGTTTCCTCTCCCCTCTTGAGGACTTACTTTAATTCTTGCTGCTATCTAAGGGTACGTCTACACTGTGGAGCTATTTTGGGTTACCGGAAGTATCCCAAAATAGCTATTCTACGTATATTGAAGCAGTCTGTTATTTCAAAATAGATTACAAAATAATGGGCAGCTTATTCCAATGTCCCAGTAACCCTCGTTCCACAAGGCTTAAGGGGCATTTCAGAATAGCGAGTTATCTCAAAATTTGGCACTGTGTAGACAGCGCCAAATTATGAAGTAAGCTATTTCGAAATAGCATTGAAATAAGCTGCACAATTTGATTAGCGCACATTGTGTAGCTTATTTCGAGCTAAGGGTGCTGTGTAGATGCACCCTAAATGTTGATAGGAGATATATAATGTGGTCCAGAAATTTGTCTTTAAAATAGCTCTTTTAATTTTACATAATACAGATCTATAATACAAACATAATAGCACCCTGCCATGGCGATTCGCAAACTCCTCCAATACAATGTAAGAACAGGGGCAACATGCTGTTAATGTTGTACTACACAAGAGACACTTCTCAAAGGGTAACGTGTAGCATGTCCCCACTGGACTCCTGTAGCAGGAGGGCACGGCCACACTCCACCACAAGGAAATCCTGACAGTCTCACTGTGCTGGGCAGCAACGTAGAGTGCCCCTGGTGTAGCCTGATCATCTTGCTGGAGCTTGGCTTATTTTGCAAGGTATTTATAGGGCCCTCGGTCACCTCTTCAAAATACTCTTTGAGGTAGAGCTGGAGGGAAACTGGTTTTTGTGTTTATTTGTTTCAACAGAGTAGAAAAATGCTGAATTATAAAAACAGCCTGTTTCTAGACAGCTGAGAATCAGCTGAGCCACATCCTCCATCCACAAAAGGTTTTTTACTCTGCTTGGCTCAAACACATCTCCTACTGAGACCAGACTGAATGGCAACTACACCGTCAATGGGCCCTGGGAGTGGGCCACCCCTTTTCTTCCCGTGTCCCTCATGAGAACACTCCATTGGCTACGGTTGTGTGAGAAGATCTTCTATAATAAGCAATGATGTTGAGGAGCGTTTGGTCAAAACCAAACTGATAACGTATACTTTTGACAAAACCAAACCAGTAAAACACACACAGACGAGAGCCCTAGTCCAGCCATCACATGAAAGCTTGTTAAGCACAATAAGGTGTTTTCCATGCACCACAGCCTCAGCCCTGGCCCCAAGATCAGCCAGCATGTGGGCCTGACCCCCACTCTCTCACCAAGCCCACCACTACCAACTTACTTTCCAAGGGAGAGGGGTACTGCAGCACGGTTCTGCTGAGGAGGGGGGCGGGATTCAAATTCTTTGTGCGCCCCCTGGAGGGAACTGAGGTTGCAACCTGTCCCTGAGCTCAAGGGGAAACATTATCACTCCAGGCAAGGACAAAATCTGGCTCTCGTAGTGGAGTGGGGCTTTTGAAAAGTCTGGCCCGTGTTTCTGGAAACTCCTGGGACCATCCCGGCTTTTACCCTTCACTAGAAGCTCAGAAGCACCTGATGAAGCTGGGTCCATTCTCCACTGCCACAGAGGGTCAGAACAGGGAGTGAGGGATCCCCCCCCTCTGCTTAGGGTATGCTCAGAGAGGCTCTTGGCCCTCTGGCTGGCTCTGCTTGTGAAAAAAATAGGAACCACAGATCAGGGGAGAATGTGGATATCGCTACCACTGCCTCTCACATGCTAAGCAAGCGCTCTACCACTTGAGCTAATTCTGCTGCTGTCCAAACACCAACCCTCTTGGTGACTCTTACCATCTCCATGGTGACGTCTGTCTTCTAGGTCAGTTAGTCGAGCAAAAGGAGAAGGCTCCAACGAGGCTCCTCCTCACACTCATGCTTTTGACCCTCATTCTCTCTCTGACCTCAAGTGCAGATCTCAAGAAGGAGACTCCCTGCAGCAAAGTCAGGGGGCATTTCTGAGATGGCCCCTGCCCTGCAGCCTGTCCCACGTGGCCATTGTCATGGACTCTCTGTGAGGTCATCGCCTCCCAGCCTCCTTTAGGCCAATAAGCTGAGGGGCTGCAAAAGGCCCTTGTGATCTCCTGAAAATAATCGGCGTTCCGCAAGAGGGTTTTCGTTGCTCTAGAAGGGGCAGTGTAGACAGCTCCTTCTGGCTCAAGAGCTTCTTCCGCAAATATGATGGCTCATTAGCTATGCAAATGAGGCTCGGCAATATTCCACGTTTAGCCTCATTTGCATATTACTCATTCAAGAAGCCGCGAGTCTAGACATAGCCTTCTTGTCAGCTCACTGCAAAACACCTCACAACGGTGAGTGAGGGTGAGAGTGGATAAACCCAGCTGTGCTGTAGAGCAGCTGTTAGATGGGGAAAGAGAGGGGCCCCCTTAGCCTCACCGAGCAACACACACGTAAGAAAACTTCAGTTGAAGAGGCCACTGCATGTGTCAGGATGGCCGAGTGGTCTAAGGCGCCAGACTCAAACTACTGTCTTTCCCTCAGTGGGGTGTTCTGGTCTCTGAATGGAGATGTGGGTCTCCCCTGCCATTATAGAAGCGCTTGCTTAGGATTTCTCTGAGGCTGCATCTACACAGCAGTGTTCCTTGGGAATAACGGCCATTATTCTGCAATAACAATATGAGGGTCTACACGGCAATTCCATTATTCCGACTTCTGTAACGCTCCATCCAGACCAGTGGTCTGAGGAGCCAGGAGGTTTCCAGGCTGCAGACAGACAAGCCAAAGACAAAGCAAAATCTCAGCCACTTCCTGCTCAGCCCAGCAGGGTCTCTGTGTGGCCCCAAGACCTGTTGTTTGCTGTTGCCAAGTTGCAGGGGCCCCAGATTCTACAACACTCACAGGCCCCACAGGAGGGGGCTGGTTTGATGCTTCACCCCTCCGGAGACCCCAAACTGCCCCTGCGCTCTGAGAGCCCAGTTTGCTGAGACCCTCCCCCCCCCCGGCCTGAGACTCTGTTTGCTTGAGACCCCAGAGCCCTCCCTTGGGCTGCCTGGCATATGGGGAATTAGGTCTAGTGGTGGATTTGCAGAGTCCCACAACAGCTGCTGCCAGCGTGCGGATGAGCACGTCTGTCTGGGGTTACTGGGCACCTGGCCTGATTGGGTGAGTCCCAGATTCTGTTCCTGCCAGGATGGACAAAGCAACAAAGCAGCAGTGATAGAGGAGCTTCAAGAGCTCAGCTGGCAGAGCAGGTGTTCTTAGGGGTCTGGTTTTACGCTGCTCTAAGGAGAGCTCCTTTTTCTTTCCCTGGCAGAGGAAGGGAGTAGAGGCAGGATTTGCTGGCTCCCAGGTGGAGCAGCAGGGCAGACAAGGCCCTTCCAGGAGGCACAGCTGGGCTCTTCACAGAGGAGCCAAAGAAGGGATAAGCCTCAAGAACAAATACTTCGGCCAAAGCCTGGGATTGAATATGGACCATTAGATCTTCGATCTAGCACGCGCCTCACTGAGCTACTTTGGTACCTGATGCTGCGCTTCACCCCTTCTGAACCTGACACTTCTCTCCCAGTATGTCTCCACTGCATGTTCTTGTTGCACAAAAACCTCCCCCTGTGTGTGTGGCTGGCAGTGGTTGCTAAATGGATCCATTCACATGTAGCCTTACTGAAACCCCCCTCGTTTCTGCCTTGAGCCTCCCCCAGCCCAAGGAGTGGTGCCCAATAGAACAGTCCCCTGTAAGAAATGTGTCACTTTCACCCCTGGGAGCAGCTCAGCCATGCAAAGGGGCTGCCTGGGGCAGGACATTAGCCCTGGAGGGCAGGGGTGGGTGTGGCAGTGACATCACAAGGGCCTTTTGCAGCCCCTCAGCTTATTGGCTAACGGAGGTTGGGAGCCTGTGCGGGGGCAGGGCAGGCTGCCTGAGAAATGTGCTGGGCTGCTGGCTGGGAGTGAGCCAGGTAAGTCTCCCAGTCAGAGCCTGCCTCTGGCACCCCAGCCCCTCCCTTCCCTCAGCCCACTGGTACCCCACATAACCAAACCCTCTGCCCCCCTGAACCCACAACCCTCCCAGATCCTGCACCCCAATCCTCTGCCCCAGGTCACAACCCAACCCCTGCAACCTGTTCCTGCACCCCAGTCCTCTGCCCCAAGCTCCTGTCTGCACCAACCTGCATCCCAGACCCCACCTCCTCCGTTAATAGCATGGAAAAGTGCAGCCCTGGGAGTGGTTCCCAGTTCTTGCCCACCCCTGCTCTAAGCTGTGCAGCAGCCCAGCTGCTTAATGAGCCCTGCCCAGCCAGGGCTCAGGACTCTGCCCACGGAGCTGCCATGTCTTCTCCAGAGCCCTTAGGCTGGCACCGGGGAGGCCTGAGTCCAACAGTGCCCAGCGGCAGAGGGAAGGGCTGGTACTTGGGGGTGGGGCTAGGGGCTGTTCTGAAAGGCTGCAGTCACCATTAGACTCTTTTGTCCTTCCCTGTCTCACCCCAGCGCTGAGCAACACTCAGTGTCAGTCTGAGCATCCGTCCTGCTCTGGGACATGTGTCTGTGGCAGGAACCTGCCCAGGCGGCTCTCGCAGTGAGGTCCCTCCCTGGCAGCACCGAGCAGTGAGAGCTGAGTGAAGGGGGGAGGCAGGACCAGGGGGAGAAGGCTCCATGACTGTGTCAGAGGGAGGCTCTGCAGTGGACAATGGGGAATCGTTGCCTCTCCGAGGTGCCCAGGCCTGGTGCTTCATTTCCCCAGGTGGCTGAGGGGGGGCTAGAGCCAGTTCTGTGTTGTCTCCTTCAACCACCAAAGCGAACCAATGGATCTTGTGCTGACCTGACTGTGCGCTGGGCTAGTGCTGTGTGTGCCACAGAGCTTCCTGCAGTGCTGCCCACATGGGAGAGGGGAAGGGCAGTTTGAGTCACCCAGCTCTGCCCCTTCTGAAGGGCTTGTGAAAATGGCAGGTGCTGTCTTGGCAGTGAGGGAGAGGTGGGAAAGGGGCCCTGAGTGAACCTCTTGGGTCACAGCTGCTGTAACAATGAGGTAAGATGAATCCGTAGGCAGTTGTCATGTGAAAAGTGAGGTGGGGGTGGGAATTGAACCCAGGCCTTAGCAGTAAAAGGGCTGAATTCTAGCCAGTAGATGATAAGGAACACATGTATGTGCTTCTTTCCTTACCTACATTAGCCTTTCACAGGCCACTTTCTGTCCCCTTCAGGATGCGGGTCCATTTTCCATTGTCCAGAGGGGACAAGAACAGAAACCAAACAGAACATCAGAACAGCCAGACTGGGCCATGCCAGTTGTCCAACTAGCCCAGGATCCCGTCTCACGACAGCAGCCAATTTCATTGCCCAGTGGGAATCCTCAGGAAAGACAATTCTTCAGTGATTCCTCCTGTCGCCCATTCCCAGCTTCTAGAATACACCAGCAAGGGACACCTGACCTGTCCATCCCGGTTAAATGCCATTGAGTGACCTTTCCTGCATTAAATTATCCAGTTCTGTTTTGGACCTTCTTGTAGATTTCACCTTGACAACATCCTCTGGCAAGGAGTTCCACTGGGTGCAAAAATGCTTCCTTTTGGTTTATTTTTAATTTGGTTACTTACCAGTTTCATTCTGTCACCAGGGATCTTGAGTAGGAGAAAAAAAATTCTTATTGCTTTCTGCACCCCTGTCATCATTACACGAAACTCTGTCCCATCGCCCCTGAGTCGTCCCTTTCCCAAGCTGAGAAGAAGAAGTTCCATGAACTCCTGGGAGCTGCTGTTCCAAAGAAGAGGCATTTCCTGTGGAAAAGATGGCCAAGCCCAATCCCTACACAGAGCCCCAGAAAATACCAATGGACACTGGGCACTTGTAAAGCTCCCTCTCGGGCAGCGCTACCGAATGGATCCGGCTGGCCATTGGGCTGACTAACGCCATCAACAGACGAGTCCCAGAGAGACTTCTCAGCCCAAGTGCAGAGACTGTGGAGTCTCCCACTCCCAGCCCAGTGGCAGAGGGGCAGCGCCCTGAGGAGGCAGCTCCCGAGGCAGCGGAGACCTTTGAAGGGAACAGAGACGTAAGGTAAGAAGGAAGGAGAACAAGTCACCTCTTCTCAGGTGAGATGTGGTGGGAAACTACCAGATCCGGTGCAAGCTGAGCTCCAAGGGCTGGTTCCTGCCCTGGTGGCTCTTGCAGGGCCTGGGAGAAAGGGTGCAGAAGGAACGGAAGGAGAAGGAACGTGATGAAGGAGCAGTGTGGCCAGGATAGAGGAGCAGGAACAAGGGAGGTGTCAAAGCAAGCTGGAGGTGCTGGGTGGGAAGAACAGGAATGGGGTGGCTGGGGTCTGGGCATGAGGCGCAACATTATGTGCACTTTCTGTCCCCTTGCAGCAAAGGCAACAGCCACACTGCCCCAAAGGTGCACAGCCACAGCAGTGACACTTCCAGGGTGGGCCCCTGACTGTGTGGCTGCAACTACCTGGTCCCAGGCAAGGTACCACTGAGAAGTCTCAGCCCCAGCCCTGCCTCCTCCAATCTCAGGCTAACCTGTTTAGCTGTCTCCACGTGCTCCCAGCCACCAGCTGGCACACACCTCTTCCTTCACCAGAGGGCAGGCCCCAGAAATGCCTTATGGGCATCAAGGAGAAGACACTGTGTTTCTGCATGGCTTTGAACAAGGGACCTTTGTGTATTAGGCAAATGCGATAACCACTACACCACAGGTAACACCATCTTCTACTGCTGCACTTAAACTTGCACAAATATTCGGTTGCTAACCCTTTGGCCAACAGAGATTGCTGCAGGGCAAAGGAATTCTCTGTTGTCAATTTTGTGCCCTCAGGAAGGGACCAAACTGAAGGAGGCCGGGCCCCCACCTGGGGACTCCAAACTAAACCCTGAGGCCAAGGGGTTTACAAGCCCGATAATCAAAGTTTGCTGCATTTCTTCCTCCCCCAACCTTGCAAAACCTTAAAGGCAACGCTCCAGTCCCAGGTGCTGGGGGAGATGTGCATGTTAGAGCCTCTGCCCACTGAGTTGTAGCTTTCTGTGCCCAGGGAAGCAGACACCACCAGGGTGGGAAGGCAGGAGGGAAATGGGGAATGGCCGAACTTTGCGAAGTGTTGTCTGGGACCATACAGTAGAACAGTTTACTGATGGGTCTGACTAGGGCACCATGGCTTAGCTGGCTAAAGCATTTGCCTAATAAACAGGTGATCCTGGGTTTAATTACCAGTGGTACCTTCTTGCAGACTTTGCTCACATTTACTTATGCCCTTCTGGGACACAGAAGAGGCCTCCCCTGGCCACCCATGGAACTGCTGGCTCAGGAAAAGGCTGATTGGGGAGGTGTGTTGGGAAGAAGGAAACCACAAGCCCCAAGAGGTTTCTCCCCCACAGGTGAGAAGAACCTGCTGCCCACATACCCTAACTCTCCATGGCTGCAGCAGCTGCAACGGTTGCACTGGCAGGCTCTCTAGGTGCTGACACCCCCAGGGAATCACAAGGGCTTGTGGTGCTGGCTCTCCTGTCCCAGCAATTGCAGCGAGAGCCCTGCCTTGCCAGAGCCAGTCACAGCAGCTTCTGCACCCGCTCCAGGCTTGTGGTTTCCTTCTTCCCAATGCTCCTCCCCAATCAGCGTTTTCCTGAACCAGCAGTTCCATGGGTGGCCAGGGGAGGCCTCTTCTGTGTCCCACAAGGTCCTAGGAAAATGTGAGTAAAGGCTGCAACAAGGCACCACTGGGAGTTGAACCCAGAATCTCCTGTTTAGGAGGCAGGTGCTTTAGCCAACTAAGCCATGGTGCCCACCTCCAGAGGCTCTTTTAAAATGTTTCTTTATGTTTGCAAACAACACTTTTGAATTCCAAAGTGCAGCCATTCCCCTCTTCCCTCCAGCCATCCAGCCCTGGCGGTGTCTGGCCCCCTGGGTACAGAAAGCTACAGCTCAGTGGGCAGGGGGCTTTGGCTTCCTTGACCATGGGATGCTGTTGCAGGAAGGGCTGCTCAGCAGGGGTGGGGTTCACCTGTTGAGGAAGGGGAAGAGAGTATCTGTATGCAGACTGGCTAACCTAGTGAGGAGGCTGTAAACTAGGTTTGATGGGGGCAGGTGCCCAAAGCCCACAGGTAAGTGAATAACATGGACACCTGGGAGATGGGTCAGAAATGGGAGAGAGCAGGGGCTGTAACAGCAGAGATAAAGGAGGGACGTGGGACCACTGGGAAGCAAAATCTAATCTGTGTCTTAGATGCTGGTATAGACACACAGGAATTATGGGTAATAAGCAGGAAGAAGTTGGTATCACAGGGACTTGGTGGGGTAATACACATTATTGGAATATTGGCACAGAAGGGTACAGCTTGCTCGGGAAGGATTGACAGGGGAAAGGGAGGAGGAGTTTCCTTAGCTATGAAACATGTGAATACTTGGCCTGAGGCACAGATGGACACAGGAGACAGACTTGTTGGGAGTCTCTGGGTGAGGTTAAAGGGGGTAAAACCCCAGGGTGATGTCACACTAGGCATCTATTACAGACACCTTCCCAGGCAGAAGAGGTGCATGAGGCTTTTTAAACAATTAACAAAATCATCCAAAGCGCAGCTGGTTTCACACACACTCAGTGTCACCTAAACCTGGGAGGCAGTTTGCAGTGAGCTGAAAAGAAACAGAAGAGGGGAAAATGGAGCCTGGCAGAACCAAGTCTTGGGATTCTTCTGTGTCCAGATGTGCTAAGCAGCTGGCAGCCAAGTTCCCAAGTGCTGGTCTGTTCCTGCCCTCCCCAGGCAGACGAATCCCCTCCTCTGGGTGTTACAGGCTGGACTTTGCCTGCCTGACTTTTAGCCAGGGAACTGCTCCCTGTGAGGCAAATGTGACACCTCCTGCACTGTGGAAACCAGCCCGTTGCCTTTTGGAAGAGGGAAGGAGCCCCTGGAAGAACTTAGCCCCTGGCTGGCTCTGCCTGTGAAAAAGAGGAACAAACAGCTACAGCTGGAGAATGTGGGTATCGATCCCACTGCCTCTCGCATGCAAAGCAAGCGCTCTACCACTTGAGCTAATTCCCCCACCTGTGAGCAGGTTTCCTGCCCCACCCACCTTGTTCCAGAGCCCACAACATCCCTTCTGTTAAACCTTCATATAAAAGTCAGAAAATATCCAGAGAAGTTGCGGTTCCCCTTTACAAGACTCTGCACAGCTCAGTTCCAATCAGCCGGTCTGCCCTAGAGCCCAGAACATCGACCGCGGCAGCGTCGCTCCTACGCCTAGTGTAGACACGGCCTTGGGGTGTCACTAAACCAGCCCCAGACACATTCCTTCCTAGGACCAGTCACAGTCTGGGCTCAGTGAGGGTCCGTCCTACCTGAGACGTGTGTGACACAAAAGCCTCCTGTTCCCTGCCCAGTTTCCAACACTGGCTGCAGACCCAGCGATATTTGGTGCCTTGGCTGCTGTCCCTGCTGGCAGGGAGCTGTCCCGCACCTGCAGTTCATCCACCTCCCCGAGGGGCAGCAGGTCTGTGAGGGGGAGAAGCCGGGGTATTTCCCTGCATGTATAAAAACCATCACTGCCGACCCAGGCTGGGCCAATGCGCTGGCATCCCTCAGGTCTGGAGCATTCTCCCTGGGAAAAACTGAAACTGCGTCAGGAGATAAGGGGTCAGGGTCCCTCCTGGCAGAAGCTATAGGGTCCCGTGTCCCTCCACACCTCTCTAGCAGGAGCTATGTGGTTAGGGAACCCTTCTCCCCCCCAGCAGGAGCCAATGGGTGCCATGGGGGCTCACACACAAACAGGTGCGCACGCCCTCAATATTGGTGCCCAGGACAAAACTCGCTCCGCTCCTGGAACGGAAACAGTGACTAGCAGTGAGGCCCCTCCCTGGCAGCACCGTGTCAGACGGTTTCTTCTCGGCCTGGTGCCTCCTGGGAGCAGCTGCCTGGTCTGAGGGGCTGCAGTTCCCTGGAGAGAGGGGCTGCGGCCGGTGGCTGCAGGAAAACCCTTCTGCTGTGTCTGCGACTGAGCTGCACAAAGGAAGATTCAAGATCCCTGGTGGGGTCTTTGCTGGGTGAATACGCCTGAGGAAAGACGCTGGAAGCGCAACAGACACACAAAAGGGGCACAAGGGACAGTTTGAGTCACACACACGGCAGGTGGCACAGCACAGCCAGGGACCTTATCCACTCACAGAGCTTCACAGCTTCTCCACGCCCCCAAACCCCACCAGGCAAACTGCCCCATGGGCCTCGCCCGCACCATGCTCAGGACCTGGGGATTTTCCGTCCGTTTGCCAGACCAAATAACTAGCCCCCCACTGCTCTGGAGTTTCTGCCTCCCATGGGCCTTCTCATCCTCAGGCTCCGCTTTGTTTCCAGACAGACCCTGCTCGGCTACAGCCACCTCCCTCTGTCTGTCTGTCACTCCTGGGCCTTTTAGAGTGAAATGTGCCCCTTCATTCTGACTTTGGATACTAGGGCTTTTGGCTCTCAGGTCTGCCTGTAACACCAATGTTTAGTAGGAAGGAGTTTGGAAAGTTTCTGTAGAGAAGGAGAGATAGCCACTGTGGAGCATCCTTGCTAACTCTCTCAGAGGACAAAGTTTTTTGTCAGTTGGAGCAAACTGTCACTCTACATAGGGCTTGAACCCACAACCCCTGGTTTAGGAGACCAGTGCTTTGCCCATTAGGTGCCCATTGGTGCACAGACAAAACACTGCCAGAGACAGAAATTCACCCTTCTAAATGTCCCTTCTTTAACTTTTAGCTCCTGATTAAGCCCCTTTGAAGAAGCCAGATACACAGGAAGGGCTGATCACACCCCCTCTGAAAATCAGCTTTTCATAGGTGTCGGTAGCTGGCTCCGAGTCATGGGCCTTGACGTCTCGTCTCCCTCCCGAAACCAGGGAAGTGTCTCCCACCGCTGCAGCCTCAGCAGGGAGCCGCACTGGCGCTCACACTGCTCCTGGGGAAGGGAGCGGGTCCCACGGTGGCTGGGGCTGGGTGGGGAATGGCTGGTTGTTACTGAAGGGGAAGGATAAAATGCAGCCACATTGCCGAGGGCGCGGGAGGCCGGCCTCGGGATGCCATGGGACAGCCCTGGGGGAGCTCTACAATGTGACCCAGGCTCCCAAGGCAGCATCCCCCCCCTCCATGAGTACGAGAGGTTCCAACCCACTTGGTCTGAATCGGGCTGGACAGCCCCACTGCCTGAGTGTCAGAGCCAGACACTAGAGTTACAGGCACGTCTCTCACACCCAGAGAGGTCTTGTCACAAGCTCCCCTGTCACTCCCATCATGCAACAGGGCCAGGTCCAGCCTGTTCTGTAAAAGCCGCTCTGGAAATCAGAGAGCAGCTAAAAGTGACTGTGGTGGGATTTGAACCCAGAACTTTTGAAGGATTGGCTCGGCTCAGACCAAGCACCACTGCTTAGATGGCCAACACACTTGCTGGCATGCCGCCTACCCCCAAAGTTCAGATAGTTCCTCATCCTCTCCCTCTGCTTTGCAACAGGGCAATTGCTGGGGTAGAAGAAAGGGAAAAGCTGAACCAGAGGAACACACGCTCCCCCTCCCACACTCAGACACCCCCATACCCAGCCCCCTGCCCAGAGCCTCAGCTGTGGCTTAAACCTGGTTCCAGAGAGAAGAGGCCAATTCAAACAGCCCCATGGCAGCGAGGGGAGTTAACACGTCGGTGGGTGGGGCAGGGAGCTGGGGGCAGATCTTGGCTCTAACTCACTGAGTGACCTTGGCCTGTTCAGTGAATCTCTCCCTGGCTCTATGGCTGTGTCTGTAGATTAGGGACAGCAACACTCACAGCCCCACAGGAGGGCCCCTGGCCTAGCAATGTGGCACCCTGAGCAGCCTCTGATGTTCCCTGCTTGAGCCCCAGAACTAGCCCTGAGTGAGTGGGGGCAGGGAGAGCAGCTCAAACATGCCAGGGGGCAGGGCAGGACATGAGCCTGCCAGGCAGCAGTGGGTGGGTGGAGCAGGAGCTGGGGGCAGATCTGGGCTCTAACTCACTAGGGGTGCATCCCATAGCTCAGAATAAGCAATGCAATTGTGTAGCTTTTTTCGAGTCAATTTTTAAATAGCTTATTTTGTAATTTGGCACTAGCTACACAGCACTTATTTCTAAATAAATCGCTATTCCGAAACGCCTCTCACTCCTCGTGCCATGAGGTTTGCAGGGACGTCGGAATAGCGAGCTCGTTATGGTTTGAAATAAGGGGCTTGCTCTTAAGATGCGTCAGTGCGATATGAGCACCACGTCCTAAACCTCCGAGCTAGCCGGCCCACGGGTGTCAGTCTCACAAGTGGCCCTTTCAGAAAGGAGCCTCGGGCAGACGCAGGGACGTTGTGGGCTCTGGAACAAGGTGGGTGGAGCAGCCACAAATTTCGCAAGCAGGGGAATTAGATCAAGTAGTAGAGTGCTTGCTTAGCATGTGAAAAGCAGCGGGGTCTATGCCCATATTCTCCCACTGCAGCTTATCCCTTATTTTCTCTGGCAGAGGCTCAGTGGCCCCCTCCCTCTTCCTACCTGCTCTCCCAACAGAGACAGACCTGACTCCCCTTTCTTTTCCCCCAGCAATTGCCATGCTGCAAAGCAGAGAGTGGAGATATCAAGCTCAGCAGTCTGTCAGGCTCTGTGGTGCAATGGAAAGCCTGTTGGACTTCTAAACTGCAGTGGTTAATGTGAGCCCAACTAATTATTCAAAGATTGTGGGTTCAAGTCCCATGAGTGTCACTTTAGCTGCTTTCTCATTACCAGCACACCTTTTACAGAACATGCAATCCTTAGGCTGACACGGGGGTGGATTGAGTCCAGACAGTTCCCAGCAGACCCCAGTGAGGGTGCAGGGAAGGGCTGGCTCTTGGGGTTGGGGCTGGGTGTTGTTCTGAAAGGCTGCAGGTGCCGTTAGACTGTTTTGTCCCGCCCTGTCTCCTACTACTGCTGAGCAACACTCAGGCTATGTCTTCACTACACTGTCCTTCTGGAAAAAGCTACGCAAATTTCAAAACCCAATTTGTGTAGCTTTTTCTGCTGCTTTTTTTGGAAGAGGCTTTTCCGACTTTTGGCCTGTGTACACTGGGCAAGTCACACAAGGGAGGCAGCAGGCAGAGCCGGCCCAAAACACCAGCCTCCCAGGGCAGGGGAGGCCAAGCCACAAGCCTCCAGCAGCTGCCTGGCCTGATTCATCTCGCTTCCCCAGGCTGCCACCAAGGGGCATTATCAGCTAATGTCACTCCCCCCTCTGTCATGTGGGAGTTGGGCTCATCCCAGGCACAGGCTGGTCAGCAGCAGCTGTGCTTACCTGGGCACCCAGCAATAAGAGAAGATGCTGTGTTTCTGCCTGGTTTTGATCCAGGGACCTTTTGCGTGTTAGGCAAACGTGATAACCACTACACCACAGAAACATGTGTTGGTGGTGGTGGAACTTGGATGACTGTTCTGTTCCTAGATCTTTCTAACACCCTGCTCTGCAGGGGAGGGGAATGCACCTTGTGAACACTCCACCTCTTGTTCTCATGGAAGCGACTAACCTGAGCTGCCAGCTCCTCATTTCCTCACCAGCCCCTTGATATTTGTAGCTCAAAGCTGGAGCTGCTGTGGAAGGAGGTGAAGCTACAGAAGCTGACAGGGGACAATCAGCGGGCGGAGGGTTATTTTTTCTCCTCCCCTGGGCTGATGTGCATAGAACTGAGGAGAAGAAAATCCTCTTCCCTTCTCCTCAGAGGATGGAAATTGCAGTTTGTTCTCTCTTTCGTTCTACTAAAGCTGGACCCAGGAGCCGCCCAAGGCAGGCTGCAGCAGCTGGTGCCCCAGGCAAAAGGCAGAATGCTCCCCCCGCCACGGCGGGCACCGTTGAAGGCCACACCCTAGGCGACAGCTGAGTTGGCCTATAGCCACAGCCCACCCCTGGCTGGACCCCAGGACTAGACTTTTTCTTTCTAAAACCCTGGTGAAAGCTGAGAGTGAATTGCTTGTAGACTGAGAATGTGAGTTAAAGAAGGGCATCACCCAGCATGGGTCTTGAACCCGTGATGTTGAGATTAAAAGTCTCATGCTTTACCAACTGAGCTAGCCAGGTTCTATAGGGCAGCCCACCCCTCTACAGGGCCATCTCTCCAGTGACAGGTGAAGGGGCCCATTTCAGGATTTCTTTTAGCACAGCAGCAAGGGGGGAATGGAGGAAAATCAACCCCCTTTGAAAGCTCTGTTCTCATGGCACCAAGTGCGCTGCAGAGAGAGCCCTTGTGTGTTAAAGGACATTGGGGAGCCCAGAGCAGAGGGATCCCCTCAACACACACACACACAGTCCCAGACCCAAGCCTCCCCCATATCCCTAGTCCTGTGCCCTGACTTCTCCACCCTTCCACAGCCTCACCCCTGCCCTGAGCCCCCCACCACTCTCACACACTCCCCAAGTCCCTGCCCTGAGTCGCCCACACTCCACACTTTAATTTCTTACAGGTACTGTCCTATCACAACCCCTCTCCCAACTTCCTGCCTTGAGATTGAACCAAGGAGCTCTACAATCGGCACTCAAACACTACCACTGAGTTACACCCGACAGTGGGTGTACGTTTCAGCCCAGTGTTGGGAACTTAGCCCCTGGCAGCACTGTCTGCAGGAGCAGGTGGTACCTCGCACACATGGCAGGGAGAGGACGGGGAACTGGCTCCAGGGTGAGGGTTACAACACTCTTGGAATCCTCCTCCTCATCCTGGAGCAGCAGATCATCAGCGTTGTCGTCCTGAAGCTGCAGCTGCTGCTGGCCAAACTCCACAACGATCCTTGCACACAGTGGTTCCCCAGCCCACAGGAGTTGGTTCGGTTCCTCATGGGCCCTGATATAATCCTGCCGCTGTTCCTTAGCCTTCGCTCTGACTTGGTCTGTGGTGCGCCGGAGATGACCTTTCTTTGCAAGGCCATCAGCCACTGGGCCATAAATGTCCACGTTCCTCTGCCTGGACTGCAAGGCCTGCAGAGACTCCTCCTTCAACCACAGCTCAAGAAGGACTTTATCTGTGGCCCAAACCATGACAGTGCCCAGCATTTGCTTCTCTTTGCTTGGTCCTGGGATGTGTCCCTGGAACGCCAGAGGGGGCTTGTGCCTGTGACATGGCTCTCTGAGAGGCAGGAAATGCTCAATCTTAGCCAAACGGACGAGAAGCAACGCTTTACAGCAAAAAACACGAGGAGAGCTCTTGGGCCAGAACGCCAGGTGATGCAGAGGAGCCAGTAGCCACTTTCCCAATTCCCTAATTTTCCCACAAGCAGGTGCAGGCGTTGATGGTATCGTGGCAAGCATAGCTGCTTTCCAAGCTGTTGATCTTTGTTCAATTCCCAATCAATACAATGTGGGGAGGAATTGAGTAACATTTCCTGAGGCGGTTCTATTTCAACCCTAAAAAGTGGCTCCTGCAGCCAAGGACTACTTTTCATCCTCTCTGAGAGGCAGGAAGTGCTCAATCTTAGCCAAACAGACAAGAAGCAATGCTTTACAGCAAAAAAGGCGAGGACAGCTCTTGGTCCGGATCCCCAGGCCATGCAGAGCATCTTGCTGCTACTTCCCTGCCTCTCCCTTTGCCGCTTTTGAACTTAGCCCAAGAGCCGAGAAACATACAACAAGGTTTAAGGGTTATTTTGAAAGAAAGGTTTTCTCCCAAAATAACCGCATCTAAACTGCATTTTTTATTTCTAAATAAAGTATTTTGAAATAGCACCCGTCGGCGAATATATAAATGAAGTGTGGGATATTTAAATCCCGGCTTCATTTGCAATTTTGGATGTTTGCATTTGCATCCCTCTTTCGAAAGAGGATGCAAGTGTAGAGAAACCCACACAGGGCAGGGGAGGCAGGAGCACAGGGGACGGTGCACTATTGTGACATGTCATGCTGGTCACAGCCTGGGGGGGCACCATACCTGCCCAACCCCAGGGAGGGCCGTCCTCCCCCCGCCACGTGTGCAAAACACCACCTGCTCCTGCAGACAGTGCAGCCAGGTGATAATTTCCCAACACTGGACGCAAAGGCATGATCGCTATGGGGGTGTAGCTCAGTGGTTGAGTGTTTCACTGCAGCTCAAGTGGTTCTTGCTTCAACTCCAAGTGCCCCCTTTAAAAGCTGATTATCTTAAATGGAACAATTGCATCTCCAGGGGTGGCACATTTTGGATTTCTGTTGTACAGGGATTCTTAAAATGACTACAGACCCATAATTCTTTCCTGTGCCAATGCCCATAAATCAGACAAACCCGTCCCTCAGCTGAAACCATTTCAAACCTGCGTGTCTGGTTTCTATTCCCATCAGTTCAATGAGGGTGTGATCTGGATGCCCATTGGCAGGTCCTTGGTCTCCATGGGCTGTGCCATGCAGAAGAACAAGAACCACGTCCAGCTGGGGAGGAATGGCCACGCAGAGCGTCCAGTAGCCACTTCCCTGTTTGCCGCTCTTGAACTTAGCCCAAGAGCCGAGAAGCTGTACTCTTCCACACAAAAACCTCTGGCCTCATCTCTCCCCAGCTTCTTCCTGACCCCTCAGTCGAGTCTTTTCTTGGGGGGGGGAGCTTCTAGGAACCTGCATTCCTGGCTGCAGGGTGGGTCTTGGTTCCCGCAACCTTCGGATCAATGTGAGACATGATCCCAGTCAGGGGCGGCCCGTGAGCCTAGGCAAGCTAGGCAGCTGCCTAGGGCGCCGCTGGCCCGGGCACCCGTGATGACGTCAAGGCCATTGATGGCCGTGCAGGCAGGGGCGCCGCAATCAGCTCCCCTCCTAGGGCGCCAGCTGCTGCAGCCGGCCTCGAGCCGCTCCTGATCCCAGGGGAACCATCTCCTGGAGCTTCTCCCTGTCCCATGGAGCTCAGGGCAGGGGGGATACAGGGCTGGTGTCTGTGCGGTGCCAACGTGTGTAACACATGGCAACGTTTCTCCTTCCTCTGTCTGAGAGGGAGCCAGATCGTCCCCATGAGGCCACATGCAGATAGGGCAGGGTCTGGAGAGGTGAAGCAGTCAGTTGGAGCAAGCAAGAAGAGTAGAGTGTCAACTAGCTGAGAGCTTCAGGCACAGAGCAGAACTTTGACTCTTGCAAGCTGAATTCAAATCTCAGTGAGACCTTCTTGTGAGGTGTTGGTTTGTGCAAATCCTTCAGAATTGATCTTCTTGCCCCACTTGTTCAAGTCCACTTTGTGCTTCTTGACTTTTTCAATCTAAGGACTTTGAAGAAGTACTCACCACATCTGCTCCAGTGGCGCAATGGGTTAGCGCGCAGTACTTGTAGGAGACATGCAGAGGTTATGAGTTCAAACCTTACCTGGAGCAGTGGTTTTTAGTCCCTACTGGGCTATGCCCTTCCAGTGAATGCTAGGGGAGCTGGAATTCCAGCTCAGAGGAGAAGGGATCAGTGAAATTTCCCACTTCACATATTATGGGCTCTTCAGAGTAAATGCTGGGTGGCCAGGATTGGAGGCCAAGTGGCACAGAGAGGGTTGGACCCTTAACCCTCTTTCAGCCAGGGTCTTTGTTTCCCATCTAAGCTGCACTTACCTGGGAACCAAGGGGAGCTGCAATAAGAGGCAACCGTGCAATAAGAGGCAACCTGGGCCACGCAGAGCATCCGTCTTCTTGTTACCAAAAGTTGCTCCCCCTCACAGCACTGGCCACGTGAGTTAGATGGGGGAGGGGTGGAGCCGGGCTTCTGCCAATCCA
This sequence comes from Rafetus swinhoei, assembly GCA_019425775.1. Lineage (NCBI taxonomy): Eukaryota > Metazoa > Chordata > Testudines > Trionychidae > Rafetus > Rafetus swinhoei. Next base: position 33,522,362 of record CM033444.1, on the reverse strand, counting down.
GATCGATGCTCCCATGTTGACAAGATGAAAACCCGGGGTCCCTCTGCAAGACGCCTCCTATTTATCCCTCTCATGCAGCCAATTAGTCATCACCTCGCCTTTCTTAATGCTGCTTCAGAGAGAGTTCTTCCAAGGGCAGGCACTTGCTGCTTGACTCCCAAGGGGTCTGTATGTCCAGTCTTCTTAATGAGCTCACTTCACAGGTATTGTCTTGGATCTGGCTCCCAGAGCTTCTCCACCCTTGCAACTGCTGCTGGAGGTGCTCCCCTTTCATTCTCCATTCACACCTCATTCATTTCAACAGGGCAATCAAGGAAAGGGGAGAGCTCAAAAGACATTTTTTTCTTCAAAAGGAAAGTTTCTCTTAATACAAAGTTATAGGAGAAATGTTCCAGAGATTCTATAAGAACATTTAGAGATATAGCTAAAAGGAGAAGATCTTAATACAAAGTTATATGAGAGTGATAATATTACAGGGAATTATCCACAGTTGTCTGTATATGCAAATATATATGCAAATATCTTCTTTCACACTGATGGGCATGAATACAAAGATGAAGGCAAGACTACACAACACACAGGCCCTATGTAAGTCAGTTCTGATGATGTTAATAAAATGCAATATTTTCCCCATTTCCAACCATATGACAGCACTTTTAATGAGCAATGGCAGTCCAGGAATTTAACTACTAAAACACATCTCAGCAGAAATTTGTTCACAATGTTAACAAATCAAACAAACCTGCCAATACAATAGTTACTGAAATATAAGTAAACAATGTGGAGTTAAAGGCACTGGGGGGAGAAGTGGCCTGGCTAGAAAAGAAACCCAGGAATCCTGCTTCCCAGAATCCCTTCCTTTCCCCTGCCCGCTCCACCAAACACCAGCTCCCACAGAGCAGAGACTGGAAGCCCCAAATCTGACCAATACACCCACTGCCCACCCACAGGAAAGGAAAGACGTCAGAAGTTTGAACACCCGGTTCCTGGCTCTAACCCTCCCCTGGAGCCAGGCACCCCCCAAGACCCCTGCTCTAGCCTTTCCCTCCCGCAGAGCGAGGGGGATAAATCTAGCAGGGTGGAGGGTAAAGCCCTGAATCTCACTGGAGCCATGGGTGTTTCCTTCCAGACGCTGGGGCCTGTGCGCAGAGCGGCTGTGAACGGTCCCAGCGCATGGCTCCAAACGTTCCATGGAAGGCACCTGAACTCTTCAGACAGTCTTTAGAGTTTTACTCCTTAGAAACCTCATGTTTTGAGGTGTAAGGATTATTGTGAGGGAAGGATTTTCCCTCAAAAAAACCCCCATTTTTTCTCTCGCAATAGCGCTATTTCGCAATAGCGCCAGTCCGCGATTATGCAAATGAAACACGGGATATTTAAATCCCCACTTCATTTGCAACTTTGGATGTCTACATTTGCATTCCTCTCTCGAAGGCGTAATCAAGTGCAGACATACCCTTAGTAACAGAATATTTATCTACATTTAAGTACAGAAGAAGATGCACTTAAGGCTGTTTCTGTGGTGTTGTGGCTTTCACGTTCGCTTAATGGGCAGAAAGTCACTGACTCAAAGCCAGGCAGAAACAAAAAATCTTCACCTATTATGGCTCCCTTTGGTACCCACAAGGCAGTTCCAGGGCCTGCCCCCTAGTGCAGAAGTGGCATGTGTGTGCTGATTTTCAGGAGCACGGGGGGAGACAGCTAGGCTATGTCTACACTCGCGGCTTCTTGCGCAAGAAAAACCCTCTTACGCAATGCCATTACACCTATTACTTTTCAGGAAGGCTGGCACCTTCCTCTGGTGGTCCCACTGCCTCATATCAGGGGCCTCAGCAGCACTGGGGGATGGCTCCAGGGGGAGAAGCTGGTTCAGGGAAACTTGAGCTGCTGGGCCACTGAAGCAGGCCACCAGGAGCAGCCCTCTGTGCAGGGCACACATGCTCCAGGCCTCCCGGTCATATTGAGTCTCCCCGCGTGGCTTGGGCTCCAGAGCCTGCCCCCCAGCTGGTGCCTTGAGGTAGCCACTGCAGCAGCAGGAATTTGGGCATCAGTTCCCCTGCTTTTGGGGACAGGAAGCCAGGCCAAGGCCCTTTTAGCCACTGGGGCTGTGCAGGCTGGAGCCTCCCCCTACCAGATCTCTGCCCTGCTTCCTGCAAAGCTCACATTTTTGCTTGTTTCTGCTTCCCTGTCCATAGCAGGCAGCTAAAGAAAGGGAAGTCACCAAACCAAACACCCCTTTGGCCAGTATGGGGCTTGAACCCATGACCTTGGCGTTATTAGCACCACGCTCTAACCAACTGAGCTAGCTGGCCTACTGAAATGCATCTCACCAGTGGCTCTTTCAAGAAAGGCACCTTAGACAGATGCAGGGACATCTCGGCAGCTGCCAATGGCTCTTCTCTGACAGGGCCATGAGCAGAGGTGGCCCGTGAGCCCCTGATGACATCACGGACATTGACGGCTGTGCAGGCAGGGGCACCGCAATCGGCATCCCGCCTAGGGTGCCAGCTGCGGCAGCCAGCCTCGGGCCACTCCTGACCACAAGCAACTCACTGTGATGTGGCTGGCTAGTCCAGCTGGTTTGAGGTTTGGTCAAGGTGGCTGGCGGCCGGCATGGCGCACTGAGACCCAGGGCAAAGAGGCAGCCGGAATCTCTTGCTGCCAGCACCTTGCCTCCCAGCATCTTCCCTGCCAGCAGCAGCCGCAGCCCCTTTCGGCCACTGGGTCAGCCCGGGAAGGGAGGCAGAAATGGGGCCTCAGATTACAGGGTTCCGAGTCCTGAGCGCTGCCCTTGACACCATGGGACGTACACCAACCACCCCTTACTCAACTGGGCCAAAGTGGTGCCCCAGTTCATGCCCACTGGGACCTGCTTCACTTGGTTTCCTTCCACCTAGAGCCCCCTTCTTTTCCTGGGCTGTGAGGAGCATCTCTGGGATCCTTTCTCATATCCCAGCACAGGGCCATCTCTCCAGTGACAGGTGAAGGGGCCTGTTTCAGGATTTCTTTTAGCGCAGCAGCAAGGGGAGATGGAAGGTATTCAAACCCCTTTGGAAGCTTTGTTCTCACAGCACCAAGTGTGACATGAGGGGTGTGAGCTGGGGAGCCTGCCCCCCAGAAGGGGCATTTGGGCGCACCCAGGGGCAGCAAGAATTCAGGTCCTCAGGCGAGTGCATTTGGGACAATGTGTGAGCCATCCCATAAGCATTTTCTGCTCCCACTGGGCATGGTTCTTCTTCTTCTGCACTGCACAGCCCATGGAGACCAAGGACCTGCCAATGGGCATTCAGATCACACCCTTCTTGAATTGATGGGAATAGAAACCACACACACAGCAGGTTTGAACTTGCTTCAGTTGAGATGGGTTTGCCTGATTTACAGACATTGACGCAGGAACATGTTAGGGGTTTGTAGTAATTTTAGGAATCCCTGTATGATAGAAATCCAGAATGTGACACAACTGGAGATACAAAGGTTTCCAGGAAGTTGATTTACCCTTAAGGAGCACTTAGAGTTGAACCAAGCACCACTTTGCCTGTAGTCAAACACTCTACCACTGAGCTACACACCAATTACACTGGCTTGCTTGCATCCAGTGTTAGGAAATTAGCTGCTGACAGCACTTTCTGCAGGAGCAGGTGGTGCCTTGAAGACATGGCGGGGGGAGGACGGCCCTCTATGGGGTCAGACATGTGCGGTGTCCCCCAACCTACGATCAGCATGACGCATCACGATAGTGCATCATCCCCTGTGCTCCCACCTGCCCTGTGTGTGTTGCAACCTCACAGCACTCACCTGATGTTCCCTCCTGCATCTGTGGGACTAGTTCCAGGGTGAGGGTCACAACATTCCTGGAATCCTCCTCCTCATCCTGAAGCTGCTGGTCATCAGAGTTGTCGTCCTGAAGCTGCGGCTTCTGCTGCCCAGGTGTCTCCATCCCAGACTCCACAACTGTCCCTGGAGACAGGGGTTCCCCAACCCCCAGAACTTGGTCCAGTTCCTCATAGTATGCGCAGTGCTGCGGTGCTTCCCCAGTGCAGGAGCTGCGCTCACGGGTCCTCACATACCCCTGCCGCAATTCCTTGACCTTGGCTCTGATTTGGTCTGGGGAGGGGGGAGGTGGCCTTTCTTTGCAAGGCCATCAGCCATTTGGCCATAAATATCTGCATTCCTCCACCTGGACTGCCGGGCCTACAGAGACACCTCCTTGGACCACAGCTTTATCTCTGGCCCAGACCATGACAGTGCCTGGCACTTGCTGCCTCTTGCTTGGTCCTGCAATGTGTCCATGGAAGGGCCAGAGGGGTCTCTGGGGGCTTCTGCGTGTGACATGGTTCTCCAGGAGGCTGGAAGCGCTCGATCTTAGCTGAACGGCCGAGAAACAACACTTTATGAAAAAAAACAAGAGGACAGCTCTTGGTCTGTACCCCTGGGCCACGCAGAGCATCCGGCAGCCACTTCTCTACCTCTCCCTTTGCTGCTCAAGAGCCAAGAAGCTGTACTCGCCCACCCAGAAACCTCTGTGACTCCTATGCCACCCAATCCCTCACACCACAGAGAGCTGCAGGGCTGTTACTACCCCAACATCACCCCCCCTGATTTTAGCCAATCGGGCAGGAAGTTATGCTTTACCCCAAACCACACGGGCACCCTCTCGCCTCAAGTGCACGTCATGGCAGATGTGGACTTCCCTCACTAATTTTCACAATCAGCCTAAACACAGGCATTGGTGGTATAGTGGTGAGCATAGGTACCTTCCATGCAGTTGACCTGTGTTTGATTACCAGCCAGTGAAATTTGGGAAGGGAACTGCACAATTGTTTGCAGAGCTTTTACTTAAACCCTGAAAAAATAGGGACAAGTGGGTCCTGCTGCCTCTCGCCAATTTTATTCTTCTCCGAGAGGCAGGAAGTGCTTGATCTTAGCCAAACGGCCGAGAAGCAACGCTTTAAGGCAAGAAACGCAAGGACAGTTCTTGGTTCAGCTGCTGGGGCCATGCAGAGTGTCTGGCAGCCACTTCCCCTCCTCTCCCTTTGCTGCTCTTGAACTTAGCTCAGCAGCCGAGAAGCTGCACTCTCCCTTCCAGAAACCTCTGCGACTCCTCTCCCCCCAGCTTCTTTGTGAACCCTCACTCAAGGGTTTCTAGGTGGGAGCTTCTAGGAACCGGCACTCCCGTCTGTAGGGTGGATCTGGGAGCCCCCAGCCTTTGGATCCATGTGAGACGTGATCCCAGGGGAGCCATCTCCTGGAGCTTCTCCCTGTCCCATAGAACTCAGGGCAGGGGGACCCAGGGCCGGGGTCTGTACGATGCCAACGTGTGTAACACATGGCAACATTTCTCCTTCCTCTGTCGGAGAGGGAGCCAGATAGTTCTCTTGAGACCACATACAGATGGTCAGGGTCTGGAGAGGTGAAGCCACTGAATGTAAAAAGCAAGAAGAGCAGAGTATCAGCTACCATCTGAGAAGCTCAAACATGGGGCAGTGTGACGGTCCCATGGTGTAAGGGGCAGGACTTTAACTCCTTCAATCTGAGTTCAACTCTCAGTGGGGCCTGCTGGTGAGGTGTTGGTTTGTGCAAATCTCTGAGAGTCAATCTTCTTGCCCCTCTCCTTCAATTCCACTTTGTGCTTCTTGACTTTTGCAATCTAAGGACTTTGAAGAAAAATGTTTCAAGAGTAGCTCCAGTGGCACAATGAGTTGGTGCTTGCTACTGCTAAGACAAGTGTTCCCAAAAGACATGGTGAGGTTGTGAGTTCATGCTTCACCTTGAGTAGTGGCTTTCAATCCCTGCTTGGCTGTCTTCTTGCATTAAACCCTGGGGGTGCTGGGATTCCACCCCAGCAGATAGGATCAGTGAAAATTCCTTCATGTGTTATGGCCTCATCAGAGTGATTGCTGGGTGCCCATGATCTGAGGCCAACTGGCACAGAGAGGTTTGGACCCTTGACCCTCTTTCTTGTCCATCTTCTTCCTCCCCCCCCCAGAAATCAGCAGCTACCATCCCTTTCAGTCTCTGGGTAAGCTCAGGAAAAGAGGCAGGAAATCAGACAAAGTAACAAGACAAGCAACTAATCCCCCAACTTCCCCTGTGCTCTGCAACTCAAGTTGGCTGAGACCTACCCAGCCCCCCCAGAGCAGAGCAAGGACAGGTGTTCTTAGGGGACTGCCTTGCTGCTGGTCTAAGGAGAGCTCCTTTTTCCTTCCCTGGCAGAGGAGGAGCAGGACTTGCTGGCTCCTAAGTGGAGCAGCAGGGCAGACAAGGCCCTTCCAGGAGGCACAGCTGGGCTCTTCACAGAGGAGCCAAAGAAGGGATAAGCCTCAAGAACAAAGGCTTTTGGCCAAGCCTGGGATTGAACCAGGGACCTTTAGATTTTTTACTCTAACAGTCCCCCCCCCCCCCCATTCAGCTACTTTGGAACCTGAGGTGCTTGCCCCACCCCACACACACTTCTCTCTCACTGTGTCTCCACTGCATGTTGTGCTTGCACAAAAACCTCCCACTGTGTGTGTGGCTGGCAGTGGTTGCTAGATGGATCCATTCACATGTAGCTTTACTGAAACCCCACTCATTTCTGCCTTGAACCTCCCGTGGCCCAAGGGATGCTGCCCAATAGAATAGTGCCGGTAAGAAATGCATCACTTTCACCCCTGGGAGCAGCTCAGCCATGCAAAGGGGCTGCCTAGGGCAGGACATTAGCCCGGGAGAGCAGGTGTGGGTGTGGCAGTGACATCACAAGGGCCTTTTGCAGCCCCTCAGCTTATTGGCTAAAGGAGGTTGGGAGACAGTGACCTCACAGAGAGTCCATGACAATGGCCAGGTGGGACAGGATGCAGGACAGGGGCCATCTCAGAGACCCCCCATGGCTTTGCTGCAGGGAGTCTCCTTGAGATCTGTTCCTGAGGCTACAGAGAGAGAATGGGAGTCACAAGAATGAGTGTGAGGAGGAGCCTTGTTGGAGCCTTCTCCTCTCCCACCAACTAACTGACCTAGAAGACAGACGTCCCTGGGGCGAAGGTAAGAGTCACCAAAAGGTTCAATAAATTGACAGCAGGGGAATTAGCTCAAGTGGTCGAGGTCTCGCTTAGCTTGCGAGCGGTAGTGGGATTAGTACTCACAATCTCTAGTGACCAGCGGGTTCCCTATTTTTTGTTTTTGCAAGCAGAGGGCCAAGTGGCTGCAGTGTCCCATAAGAACATAAGAACGGCCGTAGCGGGTCAGACCAAAGGTCCATCTAGCCCAGTATCCTGTCTGCTGACAGTGGCCAGCACCAGGTGCCCCAGAGGGGGTGGACCGAAGACAATGATCAAGCGATTTGTCTCCTGCCATCCCTCTCCAGCCTCTGACAAACAGAGGCCAAGGAAACCATTTTATCCCTGGCTAATAGCCTTTTATGGACCTAACCTCCATGAAATTATCTAGCTTCTCTTTAAACTCTGTTATATTCCTAGCCTTCACAGCCTCCTCTGGCAAGGAGTTCCACAGGCTGACTACGCTGTGTGAAGAAGAACTTTCTTTTATTAGTTTTAAACCTGCTACCCATTAATTTCATTTGGTGTCCTCTAGTTCTTCTATTTAGGAACTAATAAATAACTTTTCTTTATCGGCCCTCTCCACACCACTCATGATTTTATATACCTCTATCATATCCCCCTCAGTCTCCTCTTTTCTAAACTGAAAAGTCCCAGTCGCTTTAACCTCTCCTCATATGGGACCCGTTCCAAACCCCTAATCATTTTAGTTGCCCTTTTCTGAACCCTTTCCAAGGCCAAAATATCTTTTTGAGGTGAGAGACCACATCTGTACACAGTATTCAAGATGTGGGCGTACCATAGTTTTATACAGGGCAGTAAGATATTCTGGGTCTTATTTTCTATCCCTTTCTTAATAATACCTAGCATCCTATTTGCCTTTTTGACCGCGCTGCACTGTGTGGAAGTTTTCAGAGAACTGTCACGATAACTCCAAGATCTCTTTCCTGATTTGTCGTAGCCAAATTAGCCCCCATCATACTGTACGTATAGTTGGGGTTATTTTTCCCGATGTGCATTACTTTACACTTATCCACATTAAATTTCATTTGCCATTTTGTTGCCCAATCACTCAGTTTGGTGAGATCTTCTTGGAGTCCCTTACAGTCTGCTTCTGTCTTGACTATCCTAAACAGTTTGGTATCATCCATAAACTTTACCACCTCACTGCTTACCCCTTTCTCCAGATCATTTATGAATAAGTTGAACAGGATTGGTCCTAGGACTGACCCTTGGGGACACCACTAGTTACCCCTCTCCATTCTGAAAATTTACCATTTATTCCTACCCTTTGTTTCCTGTCTTTTAACCAGTTCTCAATCCAAGAAAGGACCTTCCCTCTTATCCCATGGCCATGTAATTTACACAAGAGCCTTTGGTGAGGACCTTGTCAAAGGCTTTCTGGAAATCTAAGTATACTATATCTACTGGATCCCCCTTGTCCGCATGTTTGTTAACCCCTTCAAAGAACTCTAATAGATTAGTAAGACAGGATTTCCCTTTACAGAACCCATGTTGACTTTTGTCCAACAAATTATGTTCTTCTACATGCTTCACAATTTTATTCTTTACTATTGTTTGACTAATTTGCCAGTACTGAAGTTAGACTTACGGTCTGTAATTGCCGGATCGCCTCTAGAGCCCTTTTTAAATATTGGTGTCACGTTGGCTACCTTCCAGTCATTAGGTACGGAAGCCGATTTAAGGGATAGGTTACAAACCACAGATAATAGTTCAGCAATTTCCCATTTGAGTTCTTTTAGAACCCTTGGATGAATGCCATCCGGTCCCGGAGATTTGTTAACATTAAGTTTTCTATTTGTTCCAAAACCTCCTCTAATGACACTTCAATCCGGGACAGTTCCTCAGATTCATTACCCACAAAGGGCGGTGCAGATTTGGGAATCTCCCCAACGTCCTCAGCCGTGAAGACTGAAGCAAAGAAATCATTTAGTTTCTCCATAATGGCTTTATCGTCCTTGATTGCGCCTTTTATAGTTCGATCGTCTAGGGGACCCACAGGTTTTTAGCAGGCTTCCTGCTTCTAATGTACTTAAAAACATTTTGTTATTTCTTTTTGAGTTTTTGGCTAGCTGTTCCTCAAAATCTTCTTTTGCTTTTCTTATTACATTTTACACTTGATTTGACAGTGTTTATGTTCCTTTCTATTTATCTCACTAAGATTGGACTTCCACTTCTTAAAAGATGCCTTTTTGTCCCTCACTGCTTCTTTTACATGGTGGTTAAGCCACAGTGACTCTTTTAGGTCTCTTGCTATGTTTTTAATTTGGGGTATACATTTAAGTTGGGCCTCTATTATGGTGTCTTTAAAAGTTTCCATGCAGCTTGCAGGGATTTGGCTCTAGTCACTGTGCCTTTTAATTTCTGTTTAACTAACCTCCTCATTTTTGTGTAATTCCCCTTTTTGAAATTAAATGCCAGGGTGCTGGTCTGCTGAGTGTTCTTCCCACCACAGGAATGTTGAATGTTATTATATTATGGTCACTATTCCCAAGCGGTCGTGTAGCAGTTATTTCCTGGACCTGATCCTGCGCTCCATTCAGGACTAAATCGAGAATTGCCTCTCCTTGTGGGTTCCTGCACCAGCTGCTCCAAGAAGCAGTCATTTAAGCCATTGAGAAATTTTATCTCTGCTTCTCTTCCTGAGGTGACATGTATCCAGTCAATATGGGGGTAATTAAAATCCCCATTATTATAGAGTTCTTTGTTTTGGTAGCCTCTCTAATCTCCTCAGCATTTCAATGTCAGTATCGCTGTCCTGGTCAGGTGGTCGGTAATATATCCCTACTGCTAATTTCTTATTTTTGGAGCATGGAATTACTATCCATAGCGATTCTATTGAACATGTTGATTCATTTAATATTTTTATTTCATTTGATTCTACATTATCTTTCACATACAGTGCCACTCCGCCACCCACCCGGCCTGCTCTATCCTTTCGATATATTTTATATCCCGGTATGATTGTGTCCACAGATTTTCCTCATTCCACCAGGTTTCAGTGATGCCTATTATGTCAATCTCCTCATTTAATACTAGGTACTCTAGTTCACCCATCTTATTAGTCAGACTCCTAGCATTTGTGTAGAAGCACTTTAAAAATTTGCCACTGCTTGTTGTCTGCCCTTCCCTGATGCATCAGTTCCTTTGTATGTGTTGTTTGTCTGCTCTGGCCCATGGTTTGCCCTCTCCCCTCCTCTCTTTCTGACTACAGCTTAGAGAATCTCTATCAATGGATTCTCCTCTAAGAGAAGTCTCCCTCCGATTCGTGCATCTCCACCAATCGGCTTTCCCCATCTCTCAGTTTAAAAACTGCTCTCACGGCCTTTTTAATGTTTAGTGCCAGCAGTCTGGTTCCACCCTGGTTTAGGTGGAGCCCATCCTTCCTGTATAGGCTCCCCCTCTCCCAAAAGTGTCCCCAGTTCCTAATAAATCCAAACCCCTCTTCCCTACACCATCGTCTCATCCACGCATTGAGATTCTGAATCTCTGCCTGCCTACCTGGCCCTGCGTGTGGAACTGGAAGCATTTCCGAGAATGCCACCGTAGAGGTCCTGGATTTCAGTCTCTTTCCTAGCAGCCTAAATTTGGCCTCCAGGACATCTCTTCTACCCTTCCCTACGTCATTGGTACCTACATGTACCACGACCACCGGCTCCTCCCCAGCACTACACGTAAGTCTATCTAGATGCCTCGAGAGATCCGCAACCTTCGCACCAGGCAGGCAAGTGACCATACGGTTCTCCCGGTCATCACAAACCCACCTATCTATGTTTCTAACGATCGAATCACCCACTACTAACACCTGCCTCTTCCGAACTGGCATTCCCTCCCCTCAGAGGTATCCTCAGTGCGAGAGGATACGCAACATCCTCTGGGAAGGAGGGTCCCAACTATGGGATGGTTTCCCTCTGCTCCCATTGAATGCTCTGTTCCTTGAGACTTTCATCCTTCTTAAGAGCACTGGGGCTCTCAGACTGGAGGTGGGACAGTACTACAGTGTCCCGGAAAGTCTCATCAACATATCTCTCTACCTCCCTTAGCTCCTCCAGTTCAGCCACCCTGGCCTCCAAAGCCCGAACTCGGTCTCTGAGGGTCAGGAGCTCCTTGCAATGGGTCCCCGCTCTCTTCCTGTTCACTCACCTCAAAAGCCAGCCACAGCTTAGTTCCAAATCTGTAAACCTCATTGCACGAGGGATAAAGCCTCTTCCAAAATAGCTATTCTGCAATAGCCGGAGTGTGGATGCTCCACTGCAGCTATTTCAAAATAGTTCCTCCCCAGGGCCAGTCAAAATAATTACTCCCCAGTGCCTGCTGGGGCTCTAAGTCGAGGCTTCTCTCTAGTGTGGATGTGCTACTTTGAAACAAGCTATTAAAAAATAAGTGCACTGAGTAGACGCACCCTGAGAGCTGAGTGAAGCTGGAGGGCTATGTCTACACTCCCGGCTTCTTGCACGAGTAATATGCAAATGAGGCTAAGTGTGGAATATCACCGAGCCTCATTTGCATACCTAATGAGCCACCATTTTTTTCAGAAGAGGCTCTTGCGCAAGAAGCAGCGTCTACACTGCCCCTGCTTGCGCAAGAAAAACCCTCTTGCGCAATGCCATTCTTCCTGTCAAGTAATGTCTAGTTCCTGCAGAAAATGAAACAGGCTGAGCATTTTGCAAAGAACAGGCCAGAATCCTGCTGGGAGAGGCTCCGTCATGCACAGACTCTGCGCAGGGCCAGCCTGCTGGGAGGAGGCTCTGGCCGTGGACTTTCCTCCCCTCTCTCTTACCTCCTTCACCTGGGGCTGAAAGGGACATGGGCTGCAGGCTGGTTCTGCCCAGTTGCCTTCCCCAGTGGGAGGAGTAAATGCTAATGGAAGGGTGCACAGGTTGTCCCAAATGCACTTGCCTGAGGGCCTGAATTCTTGCTGCCCCTGGGGGCACCCAAATTCTCTTCTGGGCAGGGGGGCACCCTCTCATACCCCTCCTGTCACACTTGGTGCCGTGAGAACAAAGCTTCCAAAGGAGTTTAAATTTCCTCCATCTCCCCTTGCTGTGTTAAAAAAATCCTGAACCCGGCCCCTTCTCCTGTCACTGGAGAGATGGAAATGGGGCTGTTCCTTGTGGGGACAGTGAAAATAAGGGATGAGAATTGAGCTGTTGCATGTGGGCATCCAGCCCACTGTCTCTCGCATGCTAAGCAAGCACTCTACTACTTGAGTTTATTCCCCTACCTGCAAGAGCCTCTGCTGCCTCACCCACCTTGTTCTAGAGTCCACAACATCCCTGTGGCTGCCTGAGGCTCTTTTCTGAAAGGGCCACTTATAAGACTGACACCTGCGGGCTGGCTAGCGCCGAGGTTTAGAACATGGTGCTCATATCACACAGATGCATCTTAAGAGCAAGTCCTTTGTTTTAAGCCATAATGAGCTCGCTATTCCGACGTCCCTGCAAACCTCAAGGCATGAGGAGGGAGGGACATTTTGAGCTAATTCCCCTGCCTACAAAAGTTTTTGCTGCCTCACCTACCTTGTTCCGGGGCCCACAACATCGCTGCGGCTGCCCGAGGCTCCTTTCTGAAAGGGCCACTTGTGAGACTGACACCTCCGGGCCGGCTAGCTCGGAGGTTTAGAACGTGGTGCTCATATCACACAGACACATCTTTTGGCCATAAATGTCTGTTTGGAATAGCGATTTATTTTGAAATAAGTTCTGTGTAGCCAGCGCTGAATTACAAAATAAGCTATTTCAAAATAGACGCATTGCTTATTTGGAACTATGGGACACACCCCTAGTGAGTTAGAGCTGAACTCTGCCCCCAGCTCCCTGCTCCACCCACCCACGTACTGACTCCCTCACTGCCATGGGGCTCTTTTCATTGGCTTCTTCTCTCTGTAGCCAGACTTCAGCCAGGACTGAGACTCAGGCAGGAGAATGTGACCCGGCTCCCTGAACCTGGGCCCTGCATTTCTCATCCCTTCAGAGACACTTGTTAGTGGAGGAATAAATCACAGTCACATGAGTGTAGATTATGAAACTTGTTGTTGTTGCCTTGGAAACTCCCCACAGACCTTCCCCTGCGGTCCTGGGCAGCCCGCTCATACTGCACAGCTTACTTCGAGGTGAAGGTGCTGTGTAGACACACCCAGCCTGTTGAGGACTAGCCTCCTGGAGGGAGGCTCTGGCCACTTCCTTTCCTTGTCTCTCTCAGACTGTGTCTACACTGCAGGGCTACATCTACACTGCAGGCTTTTTGTGCAAGAGCAGCTGTTCTTGTGCAAAAACTTGCAGAGCATCTACAGTGCAGGCACGTTCTTGCGCAAGTAAATTTATAGTACAGCATCAGACAACAGGGCTTCTTGCACAAGAGTTATTCCTCTCTCCACGAGGAATAAGCCCTCTTGTGCAAGAACTCATCCACAAGGAGGCAGTGTGGACGGGCAACAGAGGTTTCTTGCTCAAGAAAGCCCTGCAGCAGGAGTTCCCAAACTTTTTGACACTGGGGACCAGTAAATCCATTCACGAGCTATTGGAGGACTGGTAACATTCATCTGCATATTTGCATATTCATTAAGCAAATGATGAATACACAAATAAGTTATTTCTGGTTCTCCCAAAGCCCCCAGTGCCAGCTTGAGCAAAGCTTTTGATACAGTCACCCACAATATTCTTGCCAGCAAGTTAAGGGAATATGGATTGGATAAATGGCTAGACCAGGGTTTCCCAAACTTTTTACTTAAGTTGGAACCCTTTTTTTTCAGTACTGTTTTTTGCAGCCCAAAAATATAAATGCATATAAAAAAAAGAATGAAAAATGAATACATTTCACTTTCACCCAGCTGCATCCTCCACCCAGCCTGGGCCAAGGCTTGGGGGACCCAGCGCTGCACAGGCACTCCGGGAGGTGGGAGCAGGAGCAGATTGGGGGTAGGGTATCTGGCTAGGAAGGAGGGTGCAAGGAGGGGACTTAGGTAGGTGTTGGACCTCCCTGATCTGGCACCCTCTGGACCTGACTGGTCCCAGATGAGGGATTTTTTTGGACCACGGGAGGTCATTTCAGGGCTCCTGGTTCCTCCTCTCCCCACTAGGCTTCTTTGCACCTCCCTCCCCTGCAAACCAACTGAGCTGCCCACCTCTGCTAGTTCCCTACACCCACCCAAAACCATCCCCCACAATCCAAGGGAGTGCAGCACCAGTTCCCTGCAGCCCCTCACAGCCCAGCTGAGCTGCCCGTCTGTACCATATGCCCTCCCCCATCCACCTCAGCCCAGTTGAGCCCCGCACTAGTTCCCTGCATGCCTCCCCCACAGCACAGCTGAGTCCCGTTTCCCTGCACCTTCCCCCAAACTCTGCAGACATTCGGAGCCCAGTGATGATTCCCTGCCCCTCCCTCCTTCCCCTCGAGTCCAGCGCCCGGCTCCCGGCACCTTCCTCCTCCTGCAGCCCAGATGAGCCCAGTGCCCTGCAACTCTCCCCTGCCCCCCGCGCAGCTCAGCCTGGCGCCCGGGGGCAACGGCACCTGGGGGCAACTGCCCCCCTGGCCCCCTTCGCTAGGCCTCTCCCGGGAGCCTGGAACACTCCAGCAGCTATGGTGAGGCCCAGTATTTTTTTCCCAAAGACTGGTACCGGGCCACGGCCCATAGTTTGGGAAACACTGCCCTACAACTAAAATGGCCATCAGAGCTTTCCTGAGCAGGAGAGCGTCCACACTGCCATGGGCGCTCTTGCAGAAAAGCACTTCTCTTGTGCAAAAGCACATGGCGGTGTGGACACACTGTTGCACAAGACCTTTTGCACAAGAACTCTTGCACAAAACAGTTCTTGCACAAGAAGTCTGCAGGGTAGATGTAGCCAGGGTGTGTTTGGGTTTGTTACCAGCACTGAGCTTTGTACAATAGCCCAGGGAACATTGTGAAAAGCCAAAACCTTCCTGTCCTGGGTATCCCTGGCCAGCCAGCAAGTGGCAGAAAGGTTCCCTGAAGTGCTGAGTTCAGGTGGTTTGAAACAAACACCTACAATGCAGATGAGGTGGCCGAGTGGTTAAGGCGATGGACTGTTAATCCATTGTGCTGTGCACGCATGGGTTCAAATCCCATCCTCGTCAGGTGTTTGCAGCCCTCTCTCTTGCTTCTCCCAGGAGTTCAGTGCCAGCCCCTCCTGTGCCCCAGCCCCTCCCACTGCAGCCTGGGGAAAGGGGAAATTGTCCCAGATGGGACCCTCAATCCCTTCCCCTCAAGGGGAAACCTTGCAAAGGAGATTCCAGGCAGCCAGGCCATGGGGGTCTCTGAGATGGCCCCAGCCCTGCAGCCTGTCCCACCTGGCTGTTGCCATGGACCCACTGTGAGGTCACTGCCTCCCAACCAATGAGCTGGGGTGCTGCACAAGGCCCTTGTGATGTCACTGCTGCCTTGCAGGCTCATGTCCTGCCCCCGGCCAGCCCCTTGTCATGTGTGAGCTGCTCTCCCTGCCCCCCTCACTCAGGGCTGGTTCTGGGGCACAAGCAGGGAACATCAGAGGCTGCTCAGGGGGCCACGTTGCTAGGCCAGGGGCCCTCCTGTGGGGCTGTGAGTGTTGCTGTCCCTGCTGTACAGACATGGCCATAGAGCCTCAGGAGGCTGCAGTGGTGGGAGACACTTCCCTGGTTTCTGAAGGGAGAAGAGATGTCAAGGCCCATGACTCGGAGCCAGCTACTGATACCCATGTAAAGCTGATTTTCAGAGGGGTGTGATCGGCCCTTCCTGTGTATCTGGCTTCTTCAAAGGGGCTTAATCAGGAGCTAAAAGTTGAAGAAGGGACATTTAGAAGGGTGAATTTCTGTCTCTGGGATTGTTTTCTGTGTTCTCCTGTTCCCTAATGGACAAGGCACTGGCTTTTTTAACCAGGGGTTATAGGTTCAAGTCCTACCTGGGATGACAGTTTCTGCTCACTGACAAAGAGCTTACTTTCCTCTGCTCTCTGAGACAGTTAGCAAGGGTGCTCCACAGTGGCTGTCTCTTTCTACAGAAACCGTTATCAGACCCCTCACTAGAAAATGCTGGTGTTAGGTGCAGCTCTGAGTGCTAAAAGCCCAGGTGTACAAAGTCAGAATAAAGGGGTGCATTTTGCTCTAGAAGTGACAGCCAGAGGGAGGTGGCTGTAGCAGAGCAGGGTCTGTCTGGAGACAAAGCGGAGCCTGGGGATGAGAAGGCCCATGAGAGGCAGAGACTCCAGAGCAGTGGGGGACTAGTTATTTGGTCTGGCAAACTGACAGAAAATGCCCAGGCCCTGAGCATGGTGCAGGCGAAGCCCATGGGGACTACCTAGTCCATCAGATTTTATTATTTTCCTTGTTTGGGGGTTTGGAAATCATGTCTGAGCTGGTGGCTTATTCTTATTGTGTGTAACTAAGGATTGCAGACCAGGGATTTTCCTTGCATAATTAATTGGGGTCCGTTTTTGCACAAGAGATTTTTGCGCAAAGAGGAGCTGTGTAGACTGGGGCTCTTCCTGCCTCCTGCTTCCCCTGGCTCCAGCCTGACCCTGGCCTGTAGTGCATGCTTGGCAAGTAATTCTTAGGTTGCTCTGCAATTAACAAAATGTTTGTGGGTATGAGCTGTCAATCACATTTCTTGGCTGCACAGGCCTTGAGACCTCTCCAAGGCTGGAGGGAAATGGGGAATGGCTGCACCTTGGAATTCAAAGGTGTTGTCTGGGACCTTAAATTCGAACAGTTTTGGAGACACTTTTCTTTTTTCAGAAGAGGCTTTTCTGACATTTGGCCCATCTAGACGGGCCCAAATGTGGGGAAAACCGCCTCTTTGGAAAGAGCCTTATTCCTAATACAATGAGGAATACAGGCCTTCCGAAAGAACATGCCCACTTTTTTGGAAACTGATCTAAAAGAGTCGACCCATTCCATGAGTACAGCAGAGTTTTTCACAGATACAAAACCTATCCTGGAAAAGTTCCATAGTGGGGCTATAACCAAGAAGGGTGCCATGGCTTAGCTGGTTAAAGTGCTGGCCTTATAAGCAAGAGATCCTGGGTTCAAATCCCAGTACAGTAAAACTCCAATAGTCTGGCACTCCTGATAGTCCAGTATCAAAATGGCAAGAGCCTAGTGAGTGAGCTTCAGCAAAAAATGAGTCACAAGGTAACAGTGGCAGCAGCTGAACTGAGCAAAAAGAGTAAAAAAGGCTTAAAAAAACTAAAACATTATAGTATACTGTGTACAGTAAAAAGGGTTAAGAACACTTTATATACAGTATACAGTGTGTATATATATAACCTGCTTATAGTACCTCCTGATAGTCTGGCATATCTGATAATCTGGCACCACCTAAGTCCCATAGGTTCCAGATTATTAAAAGTCTACTGTAGTTCCTTGTTGTAGCCTTTGCTCATGTTTTCCTGTGTGCTTCTGGGACATAGAAGAGGCCTCCTGTGGCCACCCATGGAACTGCTGGTTCAGGAAAAGGCTGATTGGGGAACTGCATTGGAACTGCATTGGGAAGAAGGAAACCACAAGCCTGGAGTGGGTGCAGAGGCTGCTGTGACTGGCACTGGCAAGGCAGGTCTCTGACTCCAATTGCTGGGACAGGAGAGCCAGCACCACATTCCCTTGGGGTGTCACCGCCCAGAGAACCTGCAAGGGATGCAAATGTAGACACTCAAAATTGGAAATGAAGCTGGGATTTAAATATCCTGCACTTCATTTGCGTATCTGCAGACTGGTGCTATTTCAAAATACTTTATTTTGTAATACAAAACGCTGTTGAGCTACACTTATTTCGGGAGAAAACCCTTCGTCAGAACTAACCCTTAAACCTCATTTCATAAGGAGTAAGGGTGATTTTGAAAGAAGGGTTTTCTTTCCAAAGAATTGTGTCTAGACAGCGCCTGTTAGTTCAAAATAGCATATTTCAAAATAGCAGCCAGACATGATTATGCAAATCTCTGCTTCATTTACAATGTCACTCAGCTGAATTTGCATTTCTTTCTGGAAAGAGGAACAACCTGTAGACAAACCCTCACAAAGGGGAGATGCAGAGATCAGAATTTCCCCGCCTCCCTCAGCTTCTCTGGCTACTTTGCCCTATTTCCTGCCTCAGCTGACCCAATGGCTGAAAGGGACAGCAGCTGCTGATGGGTAAGGGAAGAAGACCCTGGAAGCAAGAAGGACCTTCCCTGGCCACCCACCATTCAGGCTGATGAGGCTATAATATGTGAAGGGGGAATTTTGACTGACAGCCTCCTCTGAGCTGGAATCCCAGCTCCCACTGGCAAAGGGCAGCCCAATAGGGACTGAGAACCACTGCTTTAGGTGAGGTTTGAATTCACAACCTCGGCATGTCTCCTATACACACTGCTTTATAAATACTCTGCACTGACCCATTGCGCCACTGGAGCAGATGTTTGAGACTTTTCTCCAAAGTCCTTACATTGAGAAAGTGAAGAAGCACAAAGTAGAATTGAGCCAGAGGGGCAAGAAGATCAATTCTCAAGGATTTACACAAACCAACAATTCCCCAGCAGGTCCCACTGAGATTTGAAATCAGCTTGTAAGATTCAAACTCCTGACCCCTTCCCCTATGGGACCATCACATGGCTCTGTATTTGAGGTTCTCAGCTGGCAGCTGATATGCTTCTCTCCTTGCTTTTTCCATTCAGCTGCGTCACCTCTCCAGCCCCTGCCCCATCTGTATGTGGGCTCATGGGAATGAGCTGGCTCCCTCTCCAACAGAGGAAGGAGAAACGTTGCTATGTCCCTCCTGCTTAGCTGGCTGGCCCCAGGTAAGGTCACATGAGATTATCCAAACACATCCCCATCAGCCCACAGCCCTGTTCCATGCCTAGGGCCAGCACTGGGTGGGCAGTAGTCAAGGAGGCAGCGACTCACAGGAAGAAGTCGGGGGCAGGGCTAATGAGATGATCTTGATTTGTCAATGCCAAGCTGTGGCCAAAAAGGCTAAGGTAAGGATCAAACACAGGAGTAACACCAGGGAAGTTCCTGCAGCATGTTGTCACCTGCCAAAGCCTGGAATTGAACCAGGGACCTGTAGATCTTCAGTCTAACACTCTCCCCACTGAGCTACTTTGGCTGCTAGATATGGAGTTCTCTGGCCTATAATTCTCTGTCTGGGATGTTTGGCAGTCGTGCTGCACAAAGTGGACGTCGTCATGCCCTGCCCAGGAAGGCGCGACTGGCCTTTCCACAGCGCCCCTCCCCCACAGCCCAGAGCCAAGGTTCCCTCTAAGCCAGGCCTGGGCAATACAGCCCAGCGGGCTGGATCCAGCCCATGAAGCCACCCAACATGGCAGCAAGAAGCCTCAGGCAGATTCCCTGCTTGCCCTGCCCAACCACACAGCTGAGAGAAGGGGCTGCTGGGCCCTTTGTGTCTCACAGCTGTAGAGGAAAAGGCTTCATGCCTGGTCCCTGCTCCAAGCTTGTTTGTGGCCAATGGGAGCTGCCTGCTTGAAGCCCTCGCCACTCCACACAAGCTCTTATTCACCCAGGCATATGACCTGTGCCGCCTGCACAGGGAAGGGGCTGCCTGAGAAATGTGCTTGGCTGCTGGGAGTGTCTCCGAGTCAGAGCCTGCCTCTGGCACCCCAGCCCCTCCTTTCCCTCAGCCCACTGGGACTCCCCATGATGGAAAAGGGCAAAGACATGGCAGATTTCATGAATCAAGAAGAGGCTGGTTTCCCTGACTGGGAATCAAACCCAGGCTGCAGCAGTAAGAGTGTCGAATCTTAGCCACTAGACCACCAGGGAGACAAAAATCTGAGCTCTTTGCTCAGCTACACTAGCTCTTCTCAGGCCACTTTCTGTCCCCTTCAGGACGTGGGTCCATTCTTGGAGAAGGCGCGCAATGCCGGCATATTTTGTAGCTCCAGGCTCTACCAGAAGATGCTCCCCAGCACTTTTCCCCTGGCTGCACCCTCAGGGCTGGAGATGTGGACATGCCCCTCTGCATCATGAGGGATGCTGCCTGCCCTTTGCTCCTGGGCTGATGAAGCCCTAGACAGCACACGTTGCCTAAAGCAAGGAACATTTCCCAGGCAGGCTCAGCTGGGCCCGCATTGGTGTGGAGGCGCCTTTGGGCCCCTCAAAGGGAGGTTCCGCTGTCTGCTCCCCTGGCTGGACCTTGGCGAGTCGAACGTCTCCCAAGTGGTGGTGGCCTGTGGTGTCCTCCAGAATAGTTGTGAGCACAAGGGGGAGACGATCCTGCCAGGGTGGGGGCCAGAGGCTGAGCAGCTCGCAAGGGCCCTTCAGCAGCAGCACACGGTTGCCATCCAGCAGCCCATCAGGGGGCTTGTGCAGCGGAGAGGCCCTGAGGGAGAGTTCCAGACAAGGACACCAGGAGAGCAAGCACCACACACCCTTGTGATTCCCTGGGGGTGTCAGCACCTAGAGAGCCTAAGAGTGCAACCTCTGCAGCTCCTGCAGCCATGGAGAATTAGGGTATGTGGGCATCAGGTGCTTCTCACTTGTGGTTTCCTTGTCAAACAGCTGCCGTATGAATGTACCTGAAAGTCACAAGGATCAATGAGCTGTGTGAAAGGCAGGTGGCCAGTAATTAGAGCCCCATGTATGTTGTGTGCACAAAGGAAGGTAGGAATGTGCCCCAGGCAGTCTGATAACGGTGTTTACTGTATGTTTGTAACAGGCTCCTGCCCGTCTCCGGTAGATTTGGGCAACTAGTCCACCAATTGCAATACACACTAGGCCGTTCCTCCCCAGCTGGGTGTGGTTCTTGTTCTTCTGCACAGCACAGCCCATGGAGACCAAGGACCTGCCATTGGCCTTCCAAATCATACCCTTGTTGAATGGATGGAAACAGAAACCAGACGCACAGCAGGTTTGAGCTGGCTCCAGCTGAGGGACGGGTTTGCCTGGTTTATGTGCATTGGCACAGGACAGCAGTAATGATTCGTATTCATTTAAAGAATCCAAAAAATAGAAACCTAGAATGTAGTGGAATTGGAGAAATAAATGTTTCACTTGAATGGTCAGTTGGATTTGAACCAAGGCTCATATAATTTGCAGTCAAACACTCTACCACTGAGCTACACCCCCCAACATCAGGTAGTCTGGAAAAACTCAGTAAGATAGACTTAGCCAAGTAGGGCACCGCGGCTATATGGGAAATCCTGGGTTCAACTCCCCTTGATGTTGTAGTCTTTCCTCACATTTTCCTATGTGCTTCTGGGACACAGAAGAGGCCTCCCCTGGCCACCCATGGAACTGCTGGTTCAGGAAAAGGCTGACTGGAGAGGAACATTGGGAAGAAGGAAACCACAAGGCTGTAACTGGTGCCGAGGTTGCTGTGACTGGCACTAGCAAGGAAGGGCTCTGACTGCAATTGCTGGGACAGGAGAGCCAGCGCCGCATGCCCTTGTGATTCCCTGGGGGCATCAGCACCCCGAGATCCTGCAAGGGCAACCTCTACAGCTCCTGAAGCCATGGAGAGTAACTCTCCTCTCCCCTCCCTTGGGATGGGCAATGGCAACACATATAGGAGCTGGGAGAAAAGTCCCAGAGCGCAGCCCCATGGCTAAGCTGGCCAAGGCACTTGCCAGGTATAGGTGAGGGAGGCAGCCCACAATGGTGCCTGGCCAATGTGTCTGTTCTTCCCACCATCCCTCTGTATGTAGCTGGAGTCAGCTTCCTTCAGTCAAGCTTAGCGGTGTCCTGACAGCAGGAGGACAACAGTAGTAAAGAGCAGGAGAACTGCACATCAGTTGGGGTGTCCTCTGAATTTGATTTAGCGAGTCTTAATTAGACTCGCTAAATCAAACTTCAGAAGATTAAACACGGCAGCGGCATCTCCCCAGGAGTGTAACAGTGCAATTAGTTAGATGCCGACATTAACAGCCCCACTGGAGGTAGCTCACAGAGACTCTGCTACTGATCATAAAATAGAAGCACATTATGTTTAAACAGCTGTCGTAAAAATGCATCTGAAAGTCACGAGGATCAATGATCTGTGTGAAAGGCAAGTGGCCATTAATTAGAGTCCGGAGGTATGTTGTGTTCACACAGAAAGGTAGGAATGTGCACCAGACAGGCTGATAAAGGTTTGTCTGTTTGTAACAGGCTCCTGCCCATCTCAAGTCACATTTTCAGTTCCCTGTCAGAGCAACTTCTCCCGTAAATGCAACACAAACTAGGCCATTCCTCCCCCACTGGATGTGGTTTTTGTTCTTCTGCACAGCACAGCCTATGAAACTCTGCC
This sequence comes from Rafetus swinhoei, assembly GCA_019425775.1. Lineage (NCBI taxonomy): Eukaryota > Metazoa > Chordata > Testudines > Trionychidae > Rafetus > Rafetus swinhoei. The sequence goes on along the minus strand of CM033444.1, from coordinate 33,500,102 downwards.
TCCCACTCTGAACCCCTGGGTACCACAAACTGGCCACTGAGTCCTGCTCCATGGTCATCCCATTGCTCTGGGAGCAAGCGATGTGCCTGTAACTCCCTGCCTCCCCCTGCCCAAGGGGTGGTGCCCAATAGAACAGTCCCTGTAAGAAATGTGTCACTTTCACCCCTGGGAGCAGCTCAGCCATGCAAAGGGGCTGCCTGGGGCAGGACATGTGCCCTGGAGGCAGGGGTGGGTGTGGCAGTAACATCACAAGGGCCTTTCGCAGCCCTTCAGCTTATTGGCTAAAGGAGGTTGGGAGGTGATGCCCTCACAGAGAGTCCATGACAATGGCCAGGTGGGACAGGCTGCAGGGCAGGGGCCATCTCAGAGACCCCCATGGCTTTGCTTCAGGGAGTCTCCTTGAGTGTTGCCCTTGCAGCCTTTTTGGAGCCTTCTCCTTTCTCACAACTAACTGACCTAGAAGGCAGATGTCTCTGTGGAGAAAGGAAGAACCTCCAAGAAGGCCCACCTAATACAGCAGGGGAATTAGATCAAGTGGTTGAGTGCTCGCTTCATAGGTGAGAGGTAGTGGGATTCATGCCCATGTTCTCCAATAAGGGGGGGAGCAATCCTGAATTTTCTTTTTATTGGCAGAGCCAGCCAGGGGGCTAAGTAGCTCCAGGACCACCCCTCCCCCCTCCCTCCCCCCCCACTTCCTACTTGCTCTCCCCAAAAGCCAGCCAATGAATGGCATTTAACCAGGATGGACAAGAAAGGTGACCCTAGCTGGTGTATTCCAGAAGCTGGGAATGGGCGATGGGAGGGATCACGTAATAATTGTCTGTGCTGAGGATTCCCTTGGGAGAATGAAATTGGCTGCTGTCCTGAGACAGGACCCTGGGCTAGTTGGATAACTGGCTGTCAGCCAATGGTCAGGGCAGTGTGTGTGTGTGTGACACCCAAGTCTTTGACTGCTAAGGCACAAGGCCCCGTTGCAGCAGGCAGTCTAGGAGAGACTGAAGGGAGCCCCGAAAGTTTAACGTCCGCGCCTTTACCGCTAGGACCGGGGTCCCGTCGCGGAGGGCAGCCTATAGGCTGGCAGATGCCCCAGAGTTTACAGGAAGAGCTTATTACATCTCAGATTTCAGCTGCTAGGATACAGGACCCCTCCGCAGCGGGCAGTCTAGGGAAGACTGAGAGATGCCCCAACGGATCTGTCACCTGGGATGACACGATCCAAACGCCCAAGCTCTTCCTATACCTGTCCCTTATGACCGGCTGAAGTTCTTTTAAATTGTGCTTGGTTCTATTACAGCAACTGAAGGAGTCAGGCTAAAGCTTAAACAGCTACAGGTTTACCAAAGAAGCATATAAATCATATGGTTACAATGGCTATTGCTCTACTTCTTAACTGCTAGCAAATATAGATCTTAAAATGGTTACAAAGGAAAAAGGAGAATAGAAAATAATGGTACCAAGTGACAGCTTAATCTTTAAAGAGCTCTAACACTATGTATATACTTAAACAAAGGACACATACAGGTACAATTTTTACCCCCTTCTGTGCCTCTCGACTCCAGCGGGTCAGGCCAGGGTCGGTCCCTCAATTCCTCGGAAAGACGAATACGAGGTGGGCGTCCCCATGGAACCTCGGGAGGTCAAACACCTAACCCGACCAGCAGATAGGTGGTAGATTGACACTCAGCATGAGTGTGTTGCTGGACCCATCTTTATACCCCTAGGGGCCCGTATCCTCTTTCTTATCTAAGATGCCAAATTGTACTGGTCCGTTTGTGGCGCCAGTTCTTACAAGCAAGTTTCAAGTTAATTTACACTTGCAAGAGAGAGAGATAGCTAAATTAGGAGTGCCGGACATTCTTTGCTGGGCAGGAGATTCCTCCCCCCCCCCCCCAGACGAGTGTGTAGTTGTATCAATATGGGTTTCAGTCAAGGACACTCCTCAGCAGCCTCTTGGTCAGCGATTAGTTCGACCACCCTCTTATCTCTGCTTACAGTTGTCCAGGGTCACTGAGCGAACGAGCATGTCTGAGCCTCCGTTTTATGCAAGGCTTTCAAAGACCATGCTGTTTTATACTGCTCTGTGTGCCCTGTATGCTTCAAGCAGGCAAAAATGGATGTTACAGGGGGGGTTCCTGTCTGGCTACACTGGCTTGGCCCAGTCTGGCTGCTTTCATGTTCTGTTTGGCTGTTCTTGTCCCCTCTGGGCAAGAGAGAATGAACCCCCCCCATCCTGAAGTGGACAGAAAATGGCCTGTGAAAGGCTAGTGTACATGAGCAAAGGGGCTTGTTTCTGTGTTCCTGGTGGTCTAGTGGTTAGGATCCAGCATGCTCACTGTTGTGGCCTGGGTTTGATTCCCAGTCAGGGAAACCTGCCTGAACTTTCACATAACAACTGCCTAGTCATTTTTCTTACCACATGTTACAGCAGCTGTGACTCAAAAGGTTAGTTCAGGGCTCCTTCCCACCTCTCCCTCACTGCTAAGACAGCACTTACCATTTTCAGAGGGGGCAGAGCTGGGTGACTCAAACTGCCCCTCCTCTCTCCTGCATGGGCAGTGCTACAGGAAGCTCCGTGGCACACTCAGCACTAGCCCAGTGGGGCTGGGTGGGGAAAGCGCTGTGGGCTGGTGGCAGATGGAATCGTGGTTCGCATGGCAGCCGGCCAAGCAGTTAGGCTGGGTTTGTGGATGTTCTTTACTGCTGTCCTGTCTCTATTCTCTGACTCGCCCCTTTCCTGTCCCCTGGTCCTGCCCAGACTCCTGCCTGGCTGCCTCCCACATGGGCTGAGCTCAGAGGCTGGGCTGGTGACCTGCTCCACCGACACCTCCCATCAGTCTGCTCCATCACTCAGTGCATGCCAGGGAGCTGAGCGATTGTGTCCTTGAGTGGCATTCTCAACCAGCCAATCAGCTTTGTGAGGAGGTTCATGGAGGCGGGGCAAAGAGCTCTCTTGTTAGGCCAGCAAAGAAGCAGCCAAGGCCCCACCCCCAAGGAGCCGGCTGGAGACCATATGGAGGGAGCTGCTGCCTCTCCCCTGTGTAGCAGGCACTTTCCCGGGGGCAACTCTGCCCCCTGGGGCCTGTCTGCACCACTTCTGTCACTGCCAGGCAATGGGAGGCTGAGTCCCAGCAGCTTCCTGCCCCAGTGTGGCTGGCTTTTGGGGAGACAAAGTAGGAAGAGGGAGGGGCCACTGGAGACACTTAGCCCCCTGGCTGGCTCTACCTTTGAGAAGAAAAATGGGAATTTTTCCCCCATTAGTGGAGAATGTGGGTATCGATCCCACTGCCTCTCGCATGCTAAGCAAGCGCTCTACCACTTGAGCTAATTCCCTGCTGTATCAGCCCCTCCTGGAGGCTCTTACCTTCTCCATGGGACGTCTGTCTTCTAGGTCAGGTCAGTTAGTCGGGAAAGGAGAATGCTCCAACGAGGCTCCTCCTCATACTCGTGCTTGTGACCCTCATTCTCTCTCTGGCCTCAAGGGCAGATCTCTAGAAGGAGACTCCCTGCAGCAAAGCCATGGGGGTCTCTGAGACTCCTTGCAGCAAAGTCTCTGAGGTTTCCGGTGCCCTGCAGCTTGTCCCACCTGGCCATTGTCATGGACTCTCTGTGAGGTCATCACCTCCCAACCTCCGTTAGCCAATAAGATGAGGTGATACAAAAGGCCCTTGTGATGTCACTGTCACACCCACCCCTGCCCTCCAGGCTAATGTCCTGCCCCAGGCAGCCCCTTTGCATGGCTGAGCTGCTCCCAGGGGTGAAAGTGACACATTTCTTACAGGGACTGCTCTATTGGGCACCACCCTTGGGCCAGGGGGGAGGTTCAAGGCAGGAAGTTGGGGGAGGGTTTGTGATAGGACAGTACCTGTAAGAAATTCAAGTGTGGATTGGAGTGTGGGAGGCTCAAAGCAGGGATTTGGGGAGCGCGTGAGTTGGGTGGGGGAATCAGGGCAGGGGTGAGGATGTGGGAGGGTACAGAAGTCAGGACACAGGATTAGTGATGGGGGGGATGCTTGGGGCTGGGATTGAGTGTTGAGGGGATCAAGGGGACTAGAATCCTGCTCTGGGCTCCCTGAGGCCCTTTAACACACAAGGGCTTTCTCTGCAGCACACTGAGGCAAGGAACCCCTGAGCCAGTGACATGAAATATCCGTAATGTGGACGCTCCACTGCTGCTATTTCAAACACACTCCTCCCCAGAGCCACTGAAAATCATTACTCCCCAGTGCTTCCTGGGGCTCCAAATCGACACAGAGCAGAGCACGTCCCCATTAGATCTCCAGCAGAGGGGCCACTGACAGTCAAGAGAACTGAGGGGTTTTCTGATGGCAGCAAACCTCTTTCTACGAGGAAGAAGCCTTTTCTCTAAAGATGCATTTTCGGGGAAAGGCGAGTGTGGACATGGAAGAGGGAGTTATTTGGAAAGAAGAGGCCTTCAGGAAATAGCACAGGTGCCCTGGTGGCAACTCCAGCCACAATAATCACAACTGAAATTCAAGACAACGCCCATCAACGTGGACATTATCGTTCCAAAAAGCAGCTCAGTTTTTCAATGCACTTTTGCTGTGTAGATGTTCTCTTTCTAATAAGCTTTTCCAGAGGCCGTATGTTTGCTTCACCCCCCATTTTCACTGGCTTGTGTGTGAGCACACAGCTCCCCTTGCACAGAGACTCGTGGGCCCTGGTGACCAGCCCTGTGTGTCTTTCCTTGTTCCCAGAGTCAAGGGGTTGCCTGTTCTGTACGAGCAGATGCTAAAGTGACTCTAGTGCAATTTGAACCTACACCCTTTACCTGACTGGTGTGGCACCCACTGAGCACTGCAGCTTAGAAATCCAACAGGCTTTTCCTTCTGCCAAAGAACCCCACCTGCTAGGTGAGCCCACATCTCCTCTCTGTGTCTGAAGGGGGGAGGGGTCACTGGAGTCCCTTAGCCTCCTGGCTGGCTCTGCCTGTGAAAAAAGGAAGATGCCCCTGGAGAAGGAGGTTATGGATCCCACATGCAAAGTGAGCACTCCCCTGCAATTAGTCTTTTATTCTAGGCCACCCATCTCACTCCAGAGCCCACAGCATCCCTGCAGCTGTCTCCGGCTCTTCTCTGAAAGGGCCGCTAGTGACTCCGTTTGCTGTGGGCTGGTTCATTCAGCCACTTTGCATTTGGTGCTACTAGCATTAAGTTGTTGGGCTCAATCCCCCTTGGTGAGTTGGTGTTTCTAAGTCTTAGTGGTATGATCTTCAGTCTAATGCTCTCCCAAATGAGCTACTTTGGCTGCTACAAGCAGGGCTCTGTGGAAAAGGAGAGGGCTAATCAGATTAAGATGATTTGTCAGTGCCAAGACTAACTGGATATTAGCAGAGAAATCCCTGCTGCATGTTCCAAAGACAGGGATCAAACCAGGGACTTTCAGACCTTGCACCTAACACTTGCCTAACTGAGCTACTTTGATGGGTGGTAGCAGACTTCACTGACCTGTAATTCTCTGTCTGGGATGTTTGGCAGTCGTGCTGCACAAAATGGACGTCATCATGCCCTGCCCAGGAAGGCAAGACTGGCCTTTCCACAGCGCCCCTCCCTCAGAGCCCTGAGCCAAGGTTCCCTCTAACCCAGGCGTGGGCAATATAGGCCAGTGGGCTGGATCCAGCCCATCAAGTCACTGCTTGCCCCACCCCTGCACACCGCTGAGAACTGGGACTGCTGGGCCATTAGTGTCTCTGCTCCTGGCACAATCCCATTGGCTAGTTTCGGGCCATGTAAAGCACCATCCCCCCTCCACTCAGGCTCTTATTCACGGCCCCACACGGCCCCTGCAGCTTGTGCAGGGGCAGGGAAGTAGCTGCCTGAGAAATGTGCTGGGCTGCTGGCCAGGAGTGAGCCAGGTAAGTCTCCCAGTCAGAGCCTGCCTCTGGCACCCCAGCCCCTCCATTCCCTCAAGCCACTGGTACCCCAAGTAAACCAAACCCTCTGCCCCCCTGAACCCACACCCCTCCCAGATCCTGCACCCCAATCCCCTGCCCCAAGTCACAACCCAAACACCTACATCTGTTCCTGCACCCCAGTCCTCTGCCCCAAGCTCCTGTCTACACCCAGCCTCCATCCCAGACCCCCACCTCCTCCTTTAATAGCATGGAAAATGGCAGCCCTGGGAGTGGTTCCCCATCAAAAGTCATTGCCCACCCTTGCTCTAAGCTGTGCAGCAGCCCTGCCCTACAGCTGCTTAATGATCCCTGCCCAGCCAGGGGTTCAAGACTCTGCCCACAGAGCTGCCATGTCTTCTCAGAGCCCTTAGGCTGGCACCGGGGAGGCCTGAGTCCAACAGTGCCCAGCTGAGACCAGAGAGAGTAGAGGAAAGGGATGGTACTTGGGGGTGGGGCTGGGGGCTGTTCTGAAAGGCTGCAGGTGCCATTGTACCCTTTTTTCCTTCCCTGTCTCACCCCAGAGCTGAGCAACACTCAGTGTCGGTCTGAGCATCCGTCCTGCTCTGGGACGTGTCTCTGTGGCCAGAACTTGTCCAGGCGGCTCTCGCAGTGAGGACCCTCCCTGGCAGCACTGATCAGTGAGAGTGGAGTGAAGCGGGGAGGCACGACCAGGGGGAGAAGGCTCCATGACTGTGTCAGAGGGAGGCTCTGCCCCGGCCAGTGGGGAATCGTTGCCTCTCTGAGGGGCCCAGGCCTGGTGCATCATTTCCCCAGGTTACTGAGTGGGGGGGCTGGAGCCAGTTCTGTGTTGTCTCCTTCAACAACCGAAGTGAACCAATGGATCTTGTGCCAACCTGACTGCATGCTGTGCTAGTGCTGTGTGTGCCACAGAGCTTCCTGCAGTGCTGCCCACACAGGAGGTGGAGGGGGGGCAGTTTGAGTCACCAGCTCTGCCCCTTCTGAAGGGCTTGTGAAAATGGCAGGTGCTGTCTTGGCAGTGACGGAGAAGTGGGAAAGGGGGCCTGAGTTAACCTCTTGGGTCACAGCTGCTGTAACAATGACATAAGATGAATGAGTGGGCAGTTGTCAGGTGAAAATTGAGGCTGGTTTCCCTGGCTGGGAACCAGACCCAGGCCTCAGTAGCAAAAGGGCTGAATCCTAGCCACTAGACCATCAGGGATACATGAATAGGTGTTTTTTTGTTACCTACATTAGCCTTTCACATGCCACTTTCTGTCCCCTTCAGGACGAGGCTCCGTTTTCCATTGCCCAGAGGGGACAAGAACAGAAACCAAACAGAACGTCAGAACAGCCACACGGGGCCATGCCAGTTGCCCAACTAGCCCAGGATCCTGTCTCATGACAGCAGCCAATTTCATTGCCCAGTGAGAATCCTCAGGACAGACAGTTATTAAGTGATCCCTCCCGTTGCCCATTCCTAGCTTCTAGAATACACCAGCTAGGGACACCTGCCCTGTTCATCCTGGTTAAATGCCATTGATTGACCTTCCCTGCATTAAATTATCCAGTTCTGTTTTGGACCTTCTTGTAGATTTCACCTTTGCAACATCCTCTAGCAAGGAGTTCCACTGAGCACAAAAATGCTTCCTTTTGGTTTATTTTTAACTTGGTTACTTATCTGTTTCATTCTGTCAGCCTGGTTCTTGAGTAGGAGAAAAAATAATTTCTGATTTGCTTTCTGCACCCCTGTCATCATCGTATAAACCTCTGTTCCATTGCCCCTTGCTTGTCCCTTTTCCAAGCTGAGAAGAAGTTCCATGAACTCCTGGGAGCTGCTTTCCAAAGAAGAGGCACTTCCAGCGGAGAAGATGCCAAGGCCAATACCTCTACACAAAGCCCCAGGAGGAAAGGGTGCAGAAGGAACGTGGATGAAGGAGCAGGGTGGGGGAGCAGGAACAATGGAGGGTGTCAAAGGAAGCTGGGGGTGCTGGGTGGGGAAGAAAGCGAGGGGAACGGGGTGGCTGGGGTCTGGGCATGAGGCGGGACATTATGTAGTTTTGTGTCCCTGTGCGGCAAAAGCACCAGCCACACTGCCCCAAAGGTGCACAGCCACAGTAGTGGCACTTGCAGGGTGGGCCCTGGACTGTGTGGCTGCAAGAACCCGGTCTCAGGCAAGGCACCACTGAGAAGTCTCAGCCCCGCCTCCTCCAATCTCAGCCTAACCTGTTTAGCTGTCTCCCACATGCTCCTGAAAGCCAGCACACAGGCCACCCATCCCTGTGCCAGAGGGCAGACCCTGGAACTGCCTTGGGGACACCCAGGGGGAATAGCAGTAAGGGAAGACCCTGTATTTCTGCCTGGCTTTAAACCAGGGACCTTTTGCGTGTAAGGCAAATGTGATAACCACTACACCACAGAAACACACTTAACAGTGATTTCTGCTATCCCTGCCATCCCTCCCTACGTAGCTGGAGTTGGCCATATCCCCACAGCAGGAAGCCGAAGGGGGCAAAGAGCAGAAGTGCTGGAAGCTGGTGGGGGTGGCCTTTAGGTTTGATTTAGTGAGTCTTAGTTGGACTTGCTAAATCAAACGCTGTAAGATCGATTGTGGCCATTCATCCCCAGCTGGACGTGGTCCTTGTTCTTCTGCAGGACACGGCCAAAGGAGAGTAAGGACGAGCCAACGGGCATCCAGATCAGATCATACCCTTGTTGAATGGATGGAAACAGAAACCAGACACACGCACAGAGCGGGTTTGAATTGGTTCCAGCTGAGGGACGGTTTTGTCTGGTTTCTGTGCATTGGCACTAGAGCACGTTAGGGGTTTGTGGTCATTTGAAGAATCCCTGTTCAATAGAAATCCAAAGTGTGACACACCTGGAGATGTAAGTTTCATTTAAATTGATGAGCTTTTTAAAGGGCACTTGTTACACCCCCATAGCAACCATGTGTTTGCATCCAGCATTGGGAACTGAGCAGGACAATAGGCTTTTGTGTGGCACACATCTCAGGTGGGATGGACCCTCACTGACCCCCAGTTTGTGACTGTTCCTAACAAGGAATTTGCCCTGAAAGCAACAGAGCTGGGGCAGGACAGAGAGTCCTGAGAGATGAAGCAGCTGAGGGGAAGCAAGGAGAGCAGAGGCCAGCCTGAGACCTGGGAGTCAGAGATGCCCACCATACCTTCACATGACAGGTCCCATGGTATAAGGGGCAGCAGTCAGAATGCTGAATCCTGCAATCTGAGTTCAAATCTCAGTGGGACCTCCTGGGTCTCAGCCCATTGTTACAAGGTCCTGGTGCTTTGGCTTTGATGCCCTGAGGTTCAAGGAAGAGAGTTTTGTTCCTCTTGCTGGGTGTCTGAGGCCCACTGGAGCTCAGTCTCCAGACTGAGCAGGCGGGTGGGAAGGGCCTGATGCCATCACAGTTGCAGGGCAGGTCACCCACCTGCCCACTGAGCTCAGCCTGTGCTGGGAGACAGCCAGACAGCGTGAGCGGGTCAGAGGGGGGGGAATTTAGAGAAGGGTCCTGAGTCCTGGCTCCCAGCCACGCACCTTGGCACAAAGACCAATGGCCCCTGCACAAAGTGGATTGTGGGAATAAGAGTTGGGGCAGCAGGAAAGGGGCCAGCTCCTCAGCACCAGGGCGCAGGCAGGAGAAGATGGGAGTGAATCCTGCTACCTCTGCCATGGCTTGGCCCAGGAGGGCTGGGGTCTAGCAGCTTTTCACCCCAGCTTTGCGGGAAGCCAAGTAGGAAGGGGCCTCTGGAGGCTCATAGTCCCCTGGCCTGCTGTGTCTGTGGAAAGCGGGGGAGAGGACACACACTTGTCACTGGGGAACAGGGCGCATGGATCCCACTCGTTCCTGCAGAAAATGAAACAGGCTGAGCATTTTGCAGAGAACAGGCCAGAGGCCTTCTCCTGTCCCTGGAGAGATGGAAATGGGACCGTTCCTTGTGTGGAAAGAAGTGGGTGTGTTGGGAGTGGGGTTGGAGCTCGAACCTCTCCACAGACCAGAACCCCACATTAGGGGCAAGAAAGAGCCTAGAGTCAGGCAGTGGAGAACACTTGGCTCCTGTTACCCTGAGATGGGATATTAGAAAAGTTTAGGTACATAGCCTGGCTAGCTCAGTTGGTAGAGTATGAGACTCTTAATTTCAGAGTCATGGGTTCAAGCCCCATGCTGATGATCCCCTTCTTTAACTCACATTCTCAGTCTACAAGCCATTTGCTCTCTGTTTTCACCAGAGATTTAAAAAGGAAAAAATCTAGTTCTGGGGTCCAGCTTTAGTAGAACCAAAGAGAGAACCAACTGCAATTTCCATTTTCTGAGGAGAAGGGAAGAGGATTTTCTTCTCCTCAGCTCTAGCCACTTCAGCCCAGGGAGGAGAAAAAATAACCCTCCGCCCGCTGATTGTCCCCTGTCAGCCTCTGTGTAGCTTCACCTCCTTCCACAGCAGCTCCAGCTTTGAGCTACAAATCTCAAGGGGCTGGTGAGGAAATGAGGAGCTGGCCGCTCGGGTTAGTCGCTTCCACAAGAACAAGAGGTGGAGTGTTCACAAGGTGCATTCCCCTCCCCTGCAGAGCAGGGTGTTAGAAAGAGCTAGTAACAGAATAGTCAGCCAAGTTTCACCCCTGAAGTGTGTTTCTGTGGTGTAGTGGTTATCACATCTGCCTAACATGCAGAAGGTCCCTGGTTCAAAGCCAGGCAGAAACACAGTGTCTTCTCTTATTGCCGTTCCCATGGGTGCCCAGGTAAGTGCAGCTGCTGCTGACCAGCCTCTGGTTGAGCCCAACTCCCACGTGACAGATGCGGGTGACATCAGCTGATAAGGCCCCTGGGTGCCAGCCTGGGGAAGTGAGATGAATCAGGCCAGGCAGCTGCTGGAGGCTTGTGGCTTGGCCTTCCCTGCCCGTGCCCTTGGAGGCTAGAGCATTGGGCCGGCTCTGCCTGCTGCCTCCCTTGTGTGACTTGCCCATGGGGCTGTTTGCATTGGCCTCTTCTCTCTGTAGCCAGGCTTCAGCCAGGACTGAGACTCAGGCAGGAGAATGTGACCCGGCTCCCTGCACCTGGGCCCTGCATTTCTCATCCCTTCAGAGACACTTGTTAGCGGAGGAATAAATCACAGTCACATGAGTGTAGATTATGAAACTTTGTTGTTGTTGTTGCCTTGGAAATTCCCTACAGACCTTCCCCTGGGGCCCTGGGCAGCCTGCTCACTGTGCACAGCTTACTTCGAGGTGTGGGTGCTGTGTAGACATACCCAGCCTGTTGAGGACTAGGCTGCTGGAGGGAGGCTCTGGCCACTTCTTTTCCTTGTCTCTCTCAGACTGTGTCTACACTGCAGGCTTTTTGCACAAGAGCAGATGTTCTTACCCAAAACCTTGAGGAGCATCTACACTTCACGCATGTTTTGCTAAAGTAAATTTATAGCACAGCATCAGAAAACAGGGCTTCTTGCACAAGAGTTATTCCTCTCCCGACAAGGAATAAGCCCTCTTGTGCAATAACTCATCCACAAGGAGGCAGTGTGGAGAGGCAACAGTGGTTTCTTGCTCAAGTGAGCTGAGGTGCTGCAAAGTTCCTTGTGATGTCACTGCTGCCTTGCAGGCTCATGTCCTGCCCCTGGCCAGCCCCTTGGCATGTGTGAGCTGCTCTCCTGCCCCCACTCACTCAGGGCTGGTTCTGGGGCTCAAGCAGGAACATCAGAGGCTGCTCAGGGGCCACATTGCTAGGCCAGGGGCCCTCCTGTGGGAGCTGTGAGTGTTGCTGTCCCTGCTGTACAGACACGGCCATAGCGCCTCAGGAGGCTGCAGTGGTGGGAGACACTTCCTTGGTTTCGGGAGGGAGATGAGACGTCAAGGCCCATGACTCAGAGCCAGCTACCGACACCTATGGAAAGCTAATTTTCAAAGGGGCTGATCAGCCCTTCCTGTGTATCTGGCTTCTTCAAAGGGGCTTAATCAGGAGCTAAAAGTTGAAGAAGGGACATTTAGAACGGTGAATTTCTGTCTCTGGCAGTGCTTTTTCTGTCCCCCAGTAGCCTAATGGGCAATGCAGTAGTTTCCTAAGCCAAAGGTTGTAGGTTCAAGTCCCATGTGGGGTAACAGTTTGCTCTAACTGACAAAAAACTTTGTGCTCTGAGAGATTGGGCAAGGATGCTCCACAGTGGCTGTTTTGCTGTTCAGACCCCTCCCTAGGAAACACTGGTGTTAGGTGCAGATCTGAGTGCTAAAAGCCCTAGTATCCAAAGTCAGAAAAAAGGGGTCTGTTTTGTTCTAAAAGGCCCAGGAGTGAGACAGAGAGAGGGAGGTGGCTGTAGCAGAGCAGGGTCTGTCTGGAGCCCAAGCAGAGCCTGAGGTGAGATGGCCCATGAGAGGCAGAGACTCCAGAGGAGTGGGGCTAGTTATTTTGTCTGGGAAATGGACAGAAAAACCCCAGGCCCTGAGCATGGTGCGGGCGAAGTCCATGGGGCAGTTTGCCTGGTGGGGTTTGGGGGCGTGGAGAAGCTGTGAAGCTCTGTGAGTGGATAAGGTCCCTGGCTGTGCTGTGTCACCTGCCGTGTGTGTGACTCAAACTGTCCCTTGTGCCTGTTGCGCTTCCAGCTTCTTTCCTCAGGCGGTTTAATCAGGCAAAGACCCCACCAGGGATCTTGTATCTTCCTTTGTGTAGCTCAGCCACAGACACACCAGAAGGGTTTTCCTGCAGCCACCGGCCCCAGCCCCTCTCTCCAGGGAACTGCAGCCCCTCGGACCAGGCAGCTCTTCCCATCATTCAGGAGGTACCAGGCCGAGAAGACACCGTCTCACAGACAGGGTGCTGCCAGGGAGGGGCCCCACTGCTAGTCACTGTTCCCGTTCCAGGAGCGGAGCGAGTTTTGCCTTGGGCACCAATATTGAGGGCGTGCGCACCTGTTTGTGTGTGAGCCCCCATGGCACCCATTGGCTCCTGCTGGGGGGGAGAAGGGTCCCCTGACCCCATAGCTCCTGCTAGAGAGATGTGGAGGGACACGGGACCCTATACCTTCTGCCAGGAGGGACCCTGACACCTTATCTCCTGACACAGTTTCAGTTTTTCCCAGGCAAAATGCTCCAGACATGAGGGATGCCGGCACACTAGCCCAGCCGTGATGGTTTTTATGCATGCAGGGAAATGCCCCGGCTTCTCCCCCTCACAGAGCTGCTGCCTCTCCTGGAGGTGGATGCACTGCAGGTGTGAGACAGCTCCCTGCCAGCAGGGACAGCAGCCAAGGCACCAAATATCGCTGGGTCTGCAGCCAGTGTTGGGAACTGGGCAGGAACAGGAGTCTTTTGTGTCACACACATCTCAGGTAGGACGGACCCTCATTGAGACCAGACTGACTGGCCCTAGCCAGGAATGGTTCCCGGGGCTGGTTTGTGTCTACACTAGGCTTAAGAGCGACGCTGCCGCAGTCGATGTTCCGGGCTCTAGGGAAGACCGGCTGATTGGAACTGAGCTGTGCAGAGTCTTGTAAAGGGAACCGCAACTTCTCTGGATATTTGCTGACTTTTATATGAGGGTTTATCAGAAGGGATGTTGTGGGCTCTGGAACAAGGTGGGTGGGGCAAGAAAGTTGATCACAGGCAGGGGAATTAGCTCAAGTGGTAGAGTGCTTGCTTTGCATGTGAGAGGCGGTGGGATTGATACCCACATTCTCCAGTGATCATTGTTTGCTGCTTCCTCCTTTTCACAAGCAGAGCCAGCCAGGGGCTAAGTGCTTCCAGGGGCTCTTTCCCTCTTCCCAAAAGGCAATGGGCTGGCTTCCGCAGTGCAGGGGGTGTCATGTTTCCCTTACAAGGAGCAGTTCCTGGCTAAAAGTCAGGCAGGCTAAGTCCAGCCTGTAACAGCCAGCGGAGGGTATTTGCTGGCCTGTGGAGGGCAGAAACAGATCCAGAGCTTGGCTGCCAGCTGCTTAGCACATCTGGACACAGAAGAATCCCAAGACTTGGTTCTGCCAGGCAGCAGTTTCCCCTCTTCTGTTTCTTTTCAACTGCCTGCAAACTGCCTCCCAGCTGTAGGTGAGGCTGAGTGTGTGTGAAACCAGCTGCACTTTGGATGATTTTGTTAATTGTTTAAAAAGCCTCACCCACCTCTTCTACCTGGGAGGTGTCTGTAATAGACGCCTAGTGTGACATCCCCTGGAGTTTTACCCTTTAACCTCACCCGGGATTGATGACAAGTCTGTCTCCTGTGTCCATCTCCGCCTCAGGCCAAGTGTTCACATGTTTCATATCTAAGGAAACTCCTCCTTCCTTTTCCCCTGCCAATCCTTCCCGAGCAAGCTGTACCCTTCTGTGCCAAAATTCCAGTCCTGTATTATTCCACCAAGTCCCTGTGATACCAACTTCTTCCTGCTTATTACCCATCATTCCTGTGTGTCTATACCAGCGTCTAAGACACAGATTAGATTTTGCTTCCTGGTGGTCCCGTGTCACTCCTTTGTATCTGCGGTTACAGCCCCTGCTCTCTCCCATTTCTGGCCCATCTCCCAGGTGTCCATGTTGGTCACTTACCTGTGGGCTTTGGGCACCTGCCCCCATCAAACCTAATTTAAAGCCTCCTCACTAGGTTAGCCAGTCTGCACCCAAATACTCTTCCCTTCCTCAACAGGTGAACCCCATCCCTGCTGAGCAGCTCTTCCTGCAACAGCATCCGATGGACAAGGAAGCCAAAGCCCTCTGCCCATGGAGCTTTCTGTGCCAAGGGGCCAGACACTGCCAGGGCTGGGAGGCTGGAGGAAATAGGGAATGGCTTCACTTTGGGATTCAAAGGTGTTGTCTGGGACCATAAAGTCGAAGAGTTTTAAAGCAAGTTTGTGGGTGGGCACCATGGCTTAGCCTAACACGTGGAAAGTTCCCGGTTCTCAACCAGGCAGAAACACAGGGTCTTCTCTTCTTGCGGCTCCTCTTGGCTCCCACAATGCAGTTCAGCATGTCTACACGTGCACCGTCTTTCGAGAGAGGGATGCAAATGAAGACATTCAAAATAGTAAATGAAGCTGGGATTTAAATATCCCGTGCTTCATTTGCATATTTGTGTTATGGCGCTATTTCAAAATAACAGACACTATTAAGGTGTGGGTATTTCAAGTGAAATAACTGATAAACCTCACTGTATTAAAAGGGCCTTTATGGCAGGCACCATGGCTTAGCTGGCTAAAACACCTGCCTTATCAACAGGAGATCCTGGGTTCAACTCCCAGTGGTGCCTTTCAGAGCCTTTGCTCACATTTCCCTATGTGCTTCTGGGACACAGAAGAGGCCTCTGGTGGCCACCCATGGAACTGCTGGTTCAGGAAAAGGCTGATGGGGAGGCTCATTGGAAAGAAGGAAACCCCAGAGCAGGTGCAGAGGCTGCTGTGACTGGCACTGGCAAGGCAGGGCTCTGACTGCAATTGCTGACACAGGAGAGCCAGTGCCACATACCCTTGTGATTCTCTGGGGGTGTCAGCACCTAGAGAGCCTGAGGATGCAGCTCCTGCAGCCATGGAGAGTTAGGGTAGGTGGGCATCAGGTGCTTCTCACTTGTGGTTTCCTTCTTTCCAACACTCCTCCCCAATTAGCCTTTTCCTGAACCAGCAGTTCCATGGGTGGCCAGTGGAGGCCTATTCTGTGTCCCAGAAGCACATAGGGAAATGTGAGCAAAGGCTCTGAAAGGCACCACTAGGAGTTGAACCCAGAATTTTCTGTTCACTAGACAGGTGCTTTAGCCAGCTAAGCCAGGGTGCCCTGCTCAGGAAGTTTGGTAAAACTGTTCTACTCTATAGTCCCAGACAACACCTTTGACTCCCAAAGTATAGCCTATCCCCATTTCCTTCCAGCCCTGTGGGTGTCTGGCTCCCTGGGCACAGAAAGCTACAGCTCAGTGGGCAGAGGCTTTAACATGCACATCTGCCCCAGCCACTGGGACTGTAGAGCTGGCCTTGAGGTTTGGCACAGTTGGGGGGAAAAAGAAGTACAGCAAACATTGATCATCTGGCTTGTAAACCCCTGGCTCTCAGGGTTTGGGTTGGAGTCCCCATGTGGGGATCCGGCCTCTTTTGGTTTGGTCCCTTCCTGAGGGCACAGAATTAGAAGAGAGACTTCCTTCCCCCGCAGCAATCTGTTGGCCAAAGGGTTAGTAACACACTATTTGCCCAAGTTGAAATACTTGCAAGAGAATCCTTTGTGGAGTCGTGCTCATTGTGTTTGTTTAACATGCAGCAGCTTGTTGCTTCAAAGCCGTCTAGAAACATAGGCTCTTCAGGTGTCCCTTCTGATGGGATAGGCATGTTCTACTCTGAGTCACGGCTCTCAATACTTGGGTAGCTTGTTTCCCTACTGAAGGTTGTGCAGAGTTGTCCTGGAAGCTCTGGTCCTAGGTGGTTTTGGATGCAAGTTCTTCTTCCCAGTCTTACTTTCCTTTTCCTCCTTCTTCTACTTCTCTTTTCCCTTTTCCTTCTTTTTCCTGGTCTCCTTCTTGGACCCCACTTTATATAGTGAAAATTGAGTCTTGCTTAGCAATATCTTAACCAATTATTTTAGTATAATTTTACTAACCAGTCATAAGATACTATTATGATTTACCTAACCAATCATACGCCACCACCTTAGTTGATTTACATTTAGCAAAATTAATTATACAGCAGACAGAAACAGATCCAAACCAGACAGCGACCACACAGACAAACAATAGGAAAGGGAGGACAATAATCATAGAATGCCAGTTGCACAACCACAACTATTGGTAAGCAGTTTCTTGCCAGACAAAATGGTGTTTAACTAAGTTTTCTCTACCCATCTTGAGATCTGTTTCTTATCTGGTAACAGTGGGTGCCACTAGGATAAGATTCCCTTCTTACAGCCTAGTGCAGTGGTCTGCAAGCTTTTTACACCGAAGATCACTTTTTAAATCTCAGAACTGGCGAAGATCTACCGCCCCGCCCCTTCCTTGAAGCCCCGCCCCTTCCTTGAAGCCCCGCCCTCTCTATTCTCCTCCTGTCCATCACTTGCTATCCCCAGCCCTTACTTACACACTCTGATAAACACTTTATTTTTAAATTATGCGCTATATAAAATTAAAATCACGTGTTTATAGTTATGAAATAAATGGTCTGTTTTTTATTCATGCTATTTAAATCTAAAATGAAGCATTTATAATTATACATTTTGTGGGGACAGAGTTCTGCGGCTGGGGCAGGGGAGAGGGAACAGGGTGCTGGGAGGGCAGAGGACAGGGTTCTGCAGCAGGGGACAGGGGTGACAGTGGGGACAGAGTTTGGGGAGTGGGGACGGGAATGGGGACAGAGTTCTGTAGCTGGGGGCAGGGGAGTGGGGACAGAGTTCGGGGAGTGGGGACAGGAATGGGGACAGAGTTCTGTAGCTGGGGACGGGAATGGGGACAGAGTTCTGTAGCTGGGGACAGGGGAGTGGGGACAGAGTTCAGGGAGTGGGGACGGAAGTGGGGACAGAATTCTATAGCTGGGGACAGGGGAGTGGAGTCTGGGAAGCGGGGACAGGGGGCAGGGTGCCAGTGTCAGCAGAGTCCCCTGCATCTGCCTCCTCCCAGGATTCTCTCCTCCCCCCCCCAAGGGAAGCTAGCACATGCCTCCTCCGGGCCCCCGGCACAGGGAAACCCCGAGCGTGCCTGCCCCGGGGCTAACCCCCACCTCCTGCGGCGGGGCCAAACCCCCGCGGGAGCTTGCCCCAAGGGCAACCCCCACCCCTTCCGCGGCAGGGCCAAACCCCCCATTCCACGGCGCGGCGCGGTGCAGCCCGGACCCTCCCCTTCCGCAGCGCGGCCAACCCCTCCTGCAGCATGGCCAACCCCCGCGGGCGCCTACCCCGGGGTCAAACCCACCTCCCGCAGCGCGGCGTGGCCTGGCCTGGCTCAGCCCAGCCAACTCCCTCCCCTCCCGCAGCGCGGCCAAACCCCGGAGCCGACTCCCGCTCCCATGGCGCAGGGAAACCCCTGCACCCAACTCACCCCTCCGGCGCTGGCGGCGCAGGGAAGCCTCCGCACTCCTCCTCTAGGGCCAACGCCCCCTTCCCCAGCACGCAACACAGCTGTGGGAGGAGGAGCAGCCCGCGCACTTCTGGAACCCCCGGAAGTGACGCGGGCTTCAGACAGGACTTCCGTCCACCCCGCGGGAAGCCGGCACTACACTAGAAGTAGGTAGTGGGGCTTCTCGGGGGTGGGGGGAAAATGGAGGGCAGGGTTGCCCGAACGCCTCGCGATCGACTGGTCGAGGCCTCACGATCGACCAGTCGATCGCGATCGACGGGTTGGTGGCCACGGGCCTAGTGTGACACTATTTCAATGTCATTTAGATGGAACGTGAGCATGTGACTCCAGGCTTTATAGCTAATTGCTGCTGCTCTCCAGTCTGGCTGCAGAAGAAGGCTGCAGTTTAGACCTACTGAATAGCAACAGGCCTTCCAATAGGGCTACAGAAAAACCACATTGTTAGAGAAGACCTTTCTAGGCCAAAGATAGCAAGACACACAAAGCAAAATAAACACAACTACAAAGTGACTCAAAACCTCAGTCTTCTGATCTGAATTCAGACACCTTATCCTTTAGGCCACACACTATTAGCTTTTTTAGCAATGGATTTCTTGAAATGTGTAAGCAAAGAAAAGTCTAGCTAGTCCATCAGGTTTTATTATTTTCCTTGTTTGGGGGCTTAGAAATCATGTCTGAGCTGGTGAATTATTTTTATTTTGTGTAACTAAGGATTGCAGCCCAGGGATTTTTCCTGAGTCTATTTTACTTCATGGCTATCTACCACCTAGGCTATCTCCACACTGCCATTGCCCATCCCAAGGGAGGTGGGGGAGAGTCATTCTCCATGGGTGCAGAGGTTGCACTCTGGCTACTGGCTACATTGGCGTGATCTTGCGCAAGAACTCTTTGCGGGATAGTTCGTGCAAAAACTCTTCCAGAAGAGAGCGTCTACACTGGCATGTGCTTTTGCGCAAGAGCATCCGTGCCAGTATAGACGCTCTCTTGTGCAAGAAAGCTCTGATGGCCATTTTAACCATAGGGCTTTCTTGCACAAGAAATTCATGTTGCCTGTCTACACTGGCCTCTTGCGCAAGAACAGTTGCACAAAAGGGCATATTCCTGAGCAGGAGCATCATAGTTCTTGCGCAAGAAGCCCTGATTTCATACATTAGAACGTCAGTTTACTAGCGCAAGAACATGCAGCCAGTGTAGACAGGCAGCAAGTTTTTGTGCAAGAGCAGTCGCTTTTGTGCAAGATCACGCCAGTGTAGACACAGCCTCAGGATCTCTGGGCGCTGACACTTCCAGGGAATCACAAGGGCATGTGGTAGCAGCCTCTGCACCTGCTCCAGGCTTGTGGTTTCCTTCTTCCCAACACTCCTCCCCAATCTGCCTTTTCCTGAACCAGCAGTTCCATGGGTTGCCAGGGGGGAGGCCTCTTCTGTGTCCCAGAAGGGGATAGAAAAATGGGAAATGAAAGCTACAGCAAGGCACCACTGGGACCAAAACACAGGATTTCTTGCTTATTAGACAGGTGTTTCAGCCAACTAAGCCATGGTGCCCTCCTCAACCAGGCTTGTAAAACAGTTCTACTCTATGATCCCAGGTAAGCCACAGTGCCCACCTCCAAAGCCTCTTTAAAACTGTTCTAATTTATGGCCCCAGACGACACCTTTGACTCTCAAAGAGCGACCAGTCCCCATTTCCCTCCAGCTTTCCCACTGTGGTGGTGTCTGGCTCCCTGGGCACAGAAGGCTACAGCTCAGAGGGCAGAAGCTCTAACATGCACATCTCCCAGCCGCTGGGACTGTGGAGTTGCCTTGAGGTTGGGCAGGGTTGAAGGAAAACAGAAGTGCAATAAACATTGCTTGTCTGGATTGTAAACCCCTTCATCTCAGCGGTTGGATTGGAGTCCCTGGGGCAACCTTCTTCAATTTACTCCTTCCTGAGCGCACAGAATTAACAAGAGAGTATTTCTTAACCCTAGAGCAATCTGAGTTGGCCAAGGAGTTAGTAACAAAATTTTTGTCAACATTTAAGTACAGGTAAGGAAACACTCAGGGTGTTTCTGTGAGTTTCTAGACTGAGGTTCATTCAAGTGGTTTGTTTTTGTGGACCTTCCCTACCGCACCGCTAGAGACTCTGGAACAAAGAAGACATATGAGAAGAACCCAACTTTCTTCTTTTTGCTGTGAAATGGATGGATCTAGCTCAGGTTTCACTCAAAGGGTCTGTCTGCATGTGAAGTACCTGTGGCAGCCCCTGTGCTCCTCTGCCCCTCATCAGCAATGCCATCTACTTGGGGGGAGCATGTGCCCTGGGACTTGTAGAAGGGACAACCTGAACAAACCAAGACCATTCAGGCACCCTTCGATAGCTCAGCTGGCAGAGCGGAGAACTGTAGTGTGTGCTTAGCAAGTGAGCCTTAGGTTGCTGGTTCAACTCTGGCTCGAAGGAGTGATTCTTTTCCCTCTGGCTTGGCCTTAGCAGAAGGCAACCAAGGTGGTTGCCTTGGGTCCATGTCTTCAGTTGACTTCAGCACTGCAATTGACAAAACAATTGTGAGGAGGATCTGCCAATCACATTTCTTGGGCTGTGCAGGTTCTGTCCACTCACAAAAGTTCTTTTGGAACAATGGCCGTTATTCCACAATAACAATGCAAGAGTCTACACAGCAATTCCGTTATTTTGAAATAATTCTGAAGTAACAGACGGCTTATTCCGACTTCTGCAAACCTCATTCTACGAAGAATAACACGTATTCCAAATTAGCTATTTCAAAATAAGGCCTGTGTAGATGCGCCACTGCTGCTAGTTTGAACTAGCCCCTGCACAGGGCCATTCTAAGTTATTTTTCCTGGGGCTCTAACTCGAGGTAGCTCGTCTACATTGGGGAGCCTGCCTCGGACTACTCTGAGGTTTCCCTGCAGTGTAGCGGTACTATTTCGAAATAAGCTATTTTGGAATAACTATTCAAGAACAGCTTATTCCAAAATAAATGTGCAGTGTCGTCGTAGCCAGAGAGATGAAGCAGCAGGAGGGAAGCCAGGAGTGCAGAGGCCAGCCTGAGAGCTGAATATCCCAGGTGCCCCATGCACAGTCCACTCTATGGGTCCCATGGTGTAAGGGGCAGCACACAGGACTTTGAATCCTGCAATCTGAGTTCAAATTTCAGTGGGACCTGCTGGTGGTGGGGCTTGTTGTTATGAAGTTTTTCACACTGTATGGCTACGGCTATGCTGCAGGCTTTTGCGCAAAAACTTGCAGAGTGTGTACACTGCATGTGCATTCTTGTGCAAGAAAATGTAGAGTAAACCATTGGGAAAGAGGGCTTCTTGCGCAAGAGTTATTCCTCTCCCCATAATGAACAAGACCTTTTGCACAAGAAGGCCAGGCAGTGTGTACAGGAAACAGGGATTTCTTACACCAAAATCCCTATGGCTAAAATGGCCTTGAGAGGTTTCTTGCACAAGAGAGCATCCACACTGCCTTGGATGCTCTTTATAAGGAGATAGACCATCTGATAGAGCTGGAGGGGTCATCTAATCCAGCCCCCCTGCAGTCATGGTGGGGCTAAGGGCTGTTCCTGACAGATTTGCCTCACATCCTTTAATGGCCCCCTCAAAGATTGAGCTCACAACACTGCGGTTAGGAAACTAATGCTCAGACCACTCAGCTGTCCCTCCCTCGTGGGGTAAAGTATGTGGCTGTGTGGACCTGCTCTTGCACAAGAACTCTTGCACAAAACAGTTCTTGGGCAAGAAGCCTGCAGTGTAAATGGAGCCTAAAGTTTTTCATATTTTTTGTTTTAAAAATATTTCAAACCGTTGTTCAAGGTGCCCTAGGCCTAGAATTGTGCTGCAGCCGCCTCCCTCACTACAGTCGCTGGCTCCATGTGCACTGGCCTTCTGTCTGGGTGCTGGCAGGGGGGTGAGAGGTGGCGGGTACCGATGGGTAACAGGTGCCAAGGCGCATACAGAGAAGCCAGCGCCTGCATCTCTGCAAGTGACCTCACTTTGCACACCTCAGCTTTTAGGAAACGCTCTCCTCCTGTCCAGGGGTGGATGAGAGTTTTGGGGCCCAGGGCAGCACAATTTTGGGGCCTTTGGAGACAAAATAGAAAAAGGCGTCAAATGCAAATTAAAGGCTATTTTTCATATTAAATGTGAATTAAAATTTGATAGAAACTTAATTTAGTTGGATAATTTTTATTTTAATTATATTCTAATTCATTCTTAAACACAAGTCTGCATTAATAATTAAACATTTTAATTTGTATTTAAGTCTACTATAGCTGTCTAGCTCTTTTGGCAGCACATTCTTCAATTATGTCAGTAAAGTCCATTTCTTTACACAGGCCGTTTTCAATCGATATAATCGAAAGACTTACAAAATGCTCCTGGCTCACAGTAGATTCTCTTTGGCTGCCCATGGCTGGTATTTGCCAGGCAGCGTTGGGTGTTCTGCAGCCAGGCAGCATTTGGACTTGCGTGGGCCAGGTGGAGTGTGGCTGTTGAGACTTGGGGGCAGGGAGCGTGTGGGTGTTGATGCTTGGGGGCAGGTAGTTGGGTGTTGGGGAGGCAGCATGTGGCTGTTGGGATTTGGGGGCCAGGCAGCATTAGGTGTTGGGATTTGGGGGGACAGGCAGTGTGTGGGTGCTGGGATTTGGGGGCAGGCAGCGTGTGGGTGTTGGGACTTGGGGGGACAGGCAGCGTGTGGTTACTTGGGTTGGGGGCAGGCAGGGTGTGGCTACGTGGAGGATGGCGCACAGATGGCCCATAGGGAGGACCAGCGGGCAGGAGTGTCTGACTCATCAGACAGGCCAAAATGACCATTTCAGCCTCTCGAACAGCTCCTGGCTGGGCGGGGCACCTGGCAACTCCCCCTGCTCCCAGGCACGTGTGTGTGTGTGGGGGAGGGGGGGCGCTGTCTGTGGAGCTGGGTTGCGCTGCGCCCACGAGTGGGGGGAGGTGGGGACTGGCGGGAGGAGATGGGGTCTCCCTGGCGGGTGGGTCGCTCTGCCCCCAGGCGTGTCGGGAAAGGGGTCTGGGCTCCCCCCGGGGGAGAAACCGCGCCACCCCCAGCCTCTCTCTGGGTGGGGCAGGAGGGTAGAGCAGTGGGATACCCGGGCGCCATGGCCAGGTGTCGCCCTTCGCCTCCATGGCAGCGAGCCGCCGCCGCGTGCGCCACTGGCTAACGGAGCAGTTCGTGGACTCGCAGCGAAGGGCAGCGGCGGAGGCGGCTCCAGCAGGTAAGGGCAGCAGCGGCAGATACCAATGGGTAACAGGTGCCAAGGCGCATACAGAGAAGCCAGTGCCTGCCTCTCTGCAAGTGACCTCACTTTGCACACCTCAGCTTTTAGGAAACACTCTCCTCCTGTCTGTCTAACACCAGTTTCAGTGTCTGCTACTGAGGGTCCTGTCCGGGGAAAATGGCAATTCCAGGACACTTGCCCAGTGTTCAAACATCTCTCAGATGCCATGGCAAAAGGAAGCAAGAGACTTTGCAGCTCCTGGGAGCATCACAACTGTCAGCCTAGATGGGACTTCAACCAACAAACCATGGCTTAGAAGCCAATGCCTTGTCCATTAGGCCACTGGAGGTCATTACTGACACTAAAGAGTCAGAAATTCCCTTCCAGATGCACATTCCTCAACTTTTAGGTGCCAGATTTGAGCCCTTGGAAGGCGCCAGAAACACAGGAAGGGCTGATCGCACCCTCTGAAAATCAGCTCTCAGAAGGCACCTCCAGCTGCCCCCAGTGTGTGGGTCACCCCACACTAGCCATGGGCGAAACTCAACACCTGGACATCTCGTCTCCTCCCGAAACCAGGGGCTTGCCTCCACAGCTGCAGCCTCAGCACTCTGGTGCTCACGCTGCTCCTGGGGAAGGGAGCAGGTCCCACAGGGGATGGGGTTGGGTGAGGGAATGGCCAGTTGTTACTGAAGGGGAGGATAAAACGCAGCCACTTGCCGAGGGCAGGAGAGCGGCTGGGACTGGCCTGGTGGCGCCCGTGGGATGGCCATGGGGGAGCTCTGCAATGTGACCCTGGCTCCCAAGGCAGCAAGTGCAGAATCCCCCTTGGCGAGCGCGAGAGGCTGCGACTGCCCTGGTCTGAATCTGGGTGAAGGGTGCAAGTGCCCTACTGCTGGAGTGTCAGAGCCCCTGTCAATCGGCCTGTGTTAGTCCCTCCCCACCAGGCAGGGCAGGGCCCACGCTCCCACCATGGAGTTACAGGCACGTCTCACGCACCCAGAGCACTGGGATGATCATGGAGCAGGACTCAGTGGCCAGTGTGTGGTACCCAGGTACTTAGAGTGGGAGTCAGAACCTCACCTTGCCTGTGCCAGTCACAGCAGCCTCTGCACCCGCTCCAGGGTTCTGGTTTCCTTCTCCCAAATGAGCCTCCCCAATCAGCCTTTTCCTGAACCAGCAGGGCAAGGGAGGCCTCTTCATATGCCACAAGGGCATAGGAAAATGTGAGCAAAGGTCACAGCAAGGCATCACTGGGAGTTGAACCCAGGATCTCTTGTTTGTGAGGGAAAGAAGGGGCTGGGGTGCTAGAGGCAGGTGTGGCTGAGAAACACTCCCAGCACCAAGCACATTTCTCAGGCAGCTCCTTCCCTGCACAGGTAATATGCCTGGGTGAATAAGAGCTTGTAGGACTGGCCAGGGCTTCAAGCAGGCAGCTCCCATTGGCCAAAACAAGCTTGGAGCAGGAGCAGGCATGAAGCCTTTTCCTCTACAGCTGTGAAACAGAAAGGGCCCAGCAGCCCCTTCTCTCAGCTGTGCCTGGGGGCAGGGCAAGCAGGGAATCTGCCTGAGGCTTCTTGCTGCCATGTTGGGTGGCTTCATGGGCTGGATGCAGCCCACTGGCCTGTATTGCCCAGGCCTGGCGTAGAGGAACCTTGGCTCTGGGCTGTGGGGAGGGACGCTGTGGAAAGGCCAGTCTTGCCTTCCTGGGCAGGGCATGACAACATCCATTTTGTGCAGCACGGCTGCCAAACATCCCAGACAGAGAATTACAGGCCAGAGAGATATGCATCCAGCAGCCAAAGTAACTCAGTGGGGCGTGCATTACACTGAAGATCTAAAGGTATGTGGTTCAATCCCAGGCCTTGGTAGGGGACAACATGTGGCAGGACCTCTCTGCTAACCTGGTGTTACTCCTGTGTTTGATCCTTACCTCACAGCTTGGCATTGACAAATCAAGATCATCTGATTAGCCCTGCCCCTGACTTCTTCCTGTGAGTTTCTGCCTCCTTGACTGTTAGCCCTAGATATGGAACAGGGCTGTGGGCTGATGGGGATGTGTTTGGATAATGTCATGTGACCTTACCTGGAGCCAGCCAGCTAAGCAGGAAGGACATGGCAATGTTTCTCCTTTCTCTGTAGAAGAAGGAGCCAGCTCATTCCCATGAGCCCACCATACAGAGGGGGCATGGTGTGGAGAGGTGATGCAGCTGAATGGAAAAAGCAATGAGAGCAGCTTGTCAGCTACCAGCTGAGAACCTCAAGCACAGAGCTGTGTGATGGTCCCATAGTGTAAGGGGAAGGGGTCAGGAGTTTAAGTCCTATAAGCTGAGTTCAAATCTCAGTGGGACCTGCTAGTGAAATGTTGGCTTGTGTCAGTCCTTGAGAGTTGATCTTCTTGCCCTCTCACTCAATTCTACTTTGTGCTTCTTGACTTTCTCAATGAAAGGACTTTGGAGAAAACTCACAAAATCTGTTCCAGTGGTACAATGGGTGAGTGCACAGTACTTATAAGGCAGTGCGCATAGGAGACAGGCTCAGGTTGTGAGTTCAAACCTCACCTGGAGCAGTGGTTTTCAGTCCCTACTGGACTGCCCCTTTCCACTGATTGCTGTGGAGCTGGAATTCCAGCTCAGAGGAGGTTTTCACTCAAAATTCCCCTTCATGTATTATGGCCTCATCAGAGTGAATGGTGGGTGGCCAGGATCTAAGGCCAAGTGGCTTCCAGGGTCTTGTTGCCCATCTTCTCCCCTTACCCAGCAGCAGCAGCAGCTGCTGTCCCTTTCAGCTATTGGGTCGGCTCTGGCAGGGAGGCAGGAAATGGGGCAAAGTAGTCAGACAAGCTGAAGGAGGCAGGAAAATTCTGATCTCTGCATCTCCCCTACATGAGGGTTTGTCTACACTTCATTCCTCTTTGGAGACAGAAATGCAAATTCAGCTGAGTGAAATTGCAAATGAAGTGGGGATTTGCATAATCACGTCTGGCCCTATTTCGAAATACCCTATTTTGAAATAACAGGCGCTGTCTAGACACAGTTATTTGGAAAGAAAACCCTTCTTTCAAAATCACCCTTACTCCTTATAAAATGAGGTTTAAGGGTTATTTCTGATGAAGGGTTTTCTCCCAAAATAAGCGTATCTAAACAGCGTTCTTTATTTCAAAATAAAGTATTTTGAAATAGCACTGGTTCAGAATATGCAAATGAAGTTCAGGATAGTTAAATCCAGGCTTCATTTACAATTTTGAGTGTCTACATTTGCATCCTCGCAGGTTCTCTGGGCACTGACACTCCCAGGAATCACAAGGGCGTGTGGTGCTGGCTCCTGTCCCAGCAATTGCAGTCAGAGCCCTGCCTTGCCAGTGCCAGTCACAGCAGCCTGTGCACCTGCTACAGGCTTGTGGTTTCCTTCTTCTCAGCACTCCTCCCGAATCAGCCTTTTCCTGAACCAGCAGTTCCATGAGTGGCCAAGGGAGGCCTCTTTTGTGTCCCAAAAGGGGACAGGAAAACCTGAGCAAAGGCTACAGCAAGGCACCACTGGGACTTGAACCCAGGATTTCCCGCTTACAAGGCAGGTGCTTTAGTCAGGTAAGCCACGGTGCCCTTTTTGGCTGCATGGCCAATATAGAGCTTTTCCAGGATAACTTTTGTATCTGGGAAAAACTCTGCTGCGTCCATGGAACGGGTCAACTTTTTGAGATCAGTTTCCAAAAAAGTGGGCGTGTTCTTTCGGAAGCCCTGTATTCCTCATTTTATTAGGAATAAGGACTCTTCTGAAAGAGGAGGTTTTCCCCACATTTGGGCCTGTGTAGACGGGCCAAATGTCAGAAAAGCCTCTTCTGAAAAAAAAGTGTCTCTAAAACTGTTCTAATTTATTGTCCCAGACAACACCTTTGAATTCCAAAGTGCAGCCATTCCCCATTTCCTCCAGCCTTGAGGAGTCTCAAGGCCTGTGCAGCCCAAGAAATGCGATTAGCAGCTCATACCCACAATCTTTTTGTCAATTGCAGTGCAATCTAAGGATCACTTGCCAAGCACGTGCTACAGTCCACCACTCTTCCAGCTGAGCTATCGAAGGGTGCCTTAGTAATGCTGGTTTGTCCATGTTGGCCCGTCTACAAGTGTCAGGGCAAGTGCTTCCCCAAGTGGATGGTATCGCAGGTGAGGGGCAGAAGAACCCAGGAGCACAGGAGTGCTTCTCATGCAGAAGGACCCCTGAGCTAGATCCATTCATGTCACAGCAAAAGAAAAATAGTTGGGGTTTTCTCATGTGTCTTTTTTTGTTTCAATGTCTCTAGGGGTGCAGAAGGGGCAGATCCAAAAGAACCAAACTGACTGAGTGAATCTTGGTCCAGCCTCTCACTTGTGCTGCTCGCTCTCCCAGACAGTTCCTATGCCCAAGGCAATAGCTCCACACCCAACGGATGGGTTAGCAGAGGCCAGGGGGCAATAGGCAGAGCCTGGCAGCTGCTGGGACCGGACCTGAGGGCATCAGGGAAGCAACAAGAAACACAAACTCAGTCCCCTGCATCTCTAGCCAGGCTGGTAGGTTCCATGGCCACAACTCATCTGAGCCAGCCAGATGAGAGGCCGAGCGCCAGTGGGCATTAGACACCCAGCAGAAGGCACAAAATCTCTTCTCACCAGCCTGAGGAGAAGAAATTGAAAGCAGGAAAGTTTTGCAACAACCAGCCCAGGAAAGTCCACTGACAGTTGAACTCAGGTTGCAAAGCTCAGAACCCTGAGTGCTGCCCCTTGCACCATGGGACAAACAGCTGATGCTTTTGGTGGGCACCTGTGACTCTCAGCTCTCAGGCTGCCTCTGCTCTCCCGGCCCCTCCAGCTGCCCCATCCCAGCTGCTTGTTTATTTTTTGTTTTTATTTAAGTACCAGCTCTAGTAGAAGCCATGTGACACTTTCCCCTCCCCCATCACGGCATGGACAGATCACCGCCCCCAACCAGACTGAAATGGCCCCATGGGGTTGACAGGAAAGAGGCCCAGGCCAGGCTGGAGGCAGGGGAAGCAGGAGGCAGGAAGAGCCCCAGTCTACACAGCTCCTTTTTGTGCAAAAGCCTGTTGTGCAAAAATGGACCCCAATTAATTATGCAAATGAGCATGGCAATATGCTAATCTGCACTTCATTTGCATGAGCTTTTGCAGAAAAGAGATGCAGTATGGAGATAGCCTAGGTGGTAGATAGCCATGAAGTAACATAGACTCAGGAAAAATCCCCTGGGCTGCAATCCTTAGTTACACAAAATAGGAATAATTCACCAGCTGAGACATGATTTCTAAACCCCCAAACAAGGAAAATAATAAAACCTGATGGACTAGCTATACTTTTCCCTACTCACATATTTCAGGAAGTCCATCTCTGCCTAAGACAAGACTGTGTGGCCTAAAGAATAAGGTGGCTGACTTTGGCTCAGAAGAATGAGGGGTCAAGTCCTTTCACCGTTGCATTTACTTTCCTTTGTCTGTGCTTGTGGGTCCTACTGTCTTTAACCTGGAAAGGTCCTATGTAACAATGTGGTTTTTCTACAACCCTATTGGAAGGCCAGTAGGTCTAAACTGAAGCCTTTTTCTGCAGCCAGACTGAAGAGCAGCAGCAATTAGCTGTAAAGCCTGGAGTCACATGCTCACGTTCCATCTAAATGACATTGAAATAGTGTCACACTAGGCTTTGAGAAGGGATCTTATCCTAGTGGCGTCCACTGTCACCAGGCAAGAAACAGATCTCAAGGTGGGTAGAAAACTTAATTAACAGCATTTTGTCTGGCATAAAACTGCTTACCAATAGTTGTGGTTGTGCAATTGGCATTCTATGATTCTTGTCCTCACTTTCCTATAGTTTTTTCTATGTGATAGTCTGGTTTGGATCTGTTTCTGTCTGCTGTACAATTGATTTTGCTAGGTGACAATCAACTAAGGTGGTGGGGTCTGATTGGTTAGGTAATTCTGTTACAGTATGTTATGATTGTTTAGTGAAATTATACTAAAACAATTGGTTAAGGAAGAACTAAGCAGTATTGAGTTTCTCTATATAAACTGGGGTCCAAGAAGGAGACCAGCAAGAAGAAGGAAAAGGGGAGAAGAGAAGAGGAAGGAAAAGGGAAAGGAAGACCAAGAAGGAGGAGAGAAGACCTTGAAGCAGAACTCACCTCCTAGGCAGTCTAAGACAAGAACAGCCAGGACTCCTCTGCACAGCTGTTGAAATGGTTTGCTGTGTGAATTCTATGGCAGGTGATGTTAGGACTCAGTACTGGTATTATTTACCAGTTTCCCTGGTTCCCCAAGACATGGAGCTGTGATGGCCAAGTGGTTAAGGCATTGGAGTCGAAATCCAATAGGGTTTCTCTGCGTAGGTTCAAATCCTGCTCACAGTGAGGCCTGTGTTTTGGCCACACCCTTCCTAGGGCAACAAGGGCCTCTGTGAGTTACCAGCAGTGGCACTGTTAGGCTATGGGTACACTCATGGCTTCTTGCAGAAAACGTCCACACTGCCATGTGCGAGCTATGCTTTTGTGCAAGAGCGCCCATGGCAGTGTGGACGCTTTCTTGCGCAAGAAAGCTCTGATGGCCATTTTAGCCATACGGCTTTCTTGCGGAAGAAACCCCTGCTGAGCGTCCACACTGCCCTCTTGCGCAAGAGCTCTTGCGCAAGAGGGCTTACACCTGTCAAAAAAGAGCGTAGCTCTTGCGCAAGGAGTCCTCTCTTACCACGCCATACTGTAAATTTACTTGCCCAAGAGCAGGTGGGCAGTGTGGACGCTCTGCAGATTCTTGCGCAAGAACGGCTGTACTTGCGCAAGAAGCCGCGAGTGTAGACATAGCCTTAGTGTCCACGTCTAACTAATTGCACCATTAGGCCATGTCTTCACTCAGGTGGCGATTTCTGCTGCAATCTATCTCGAGTTACGTCTACACTGCAGGCTTTTTGCACAAAAACTTGCAGAGCAGCTGTACTGCACACATGTTCTTGCGCAAGTAAATTTACAGTACAGCATCAGAAAACAGGTCTTCTTCCGGAAGAGTTATTCCTCTCCCCACGAGGAATAAACCCTCTTGTGCAAGAGCTCTTCCACAAGAGGGCAATGTCGACAGGCAACATTAATTTCTTAGAAGCCCCTATCTGAAATGGCCATCAGTGCGTTCTTGTGCAAGAGAGCGTCCACACTGTCATGGATGCTCTTGTGGAAAAGCACATCTCTTGCACAAAAGCACATGGCAGTGTGAATGCTCTCTTGTGCAAGACCTTTTGCACAAGAACTCTTCCGCAAAAGAGTTGTTGCACAAGAAGCCGCCAGTGGACACTCTACCTCAACTTTGATCCCCAGGAGGCACTGGGAATAATGACTTTGAATGGCCCTGGGCAGGAGCTATTTTGAAATAGCAGCAGTGGAGCATCCACACTATGGCTATTGCAAAATAGCTATTTCGGAAGAGGCGTTATCCCTCATGCAGTGAGGTTTACAGATTTGGAACTAAGCCGTGGCTGGCTTTTGAGGTGAGTGAATAGGAAGAGAGAGGGGCCACTGGAGGCTCTTCGCCCTCTGGATGGCTCTGCTTGTGAAAAAAAACAGGGACCACACACCATTGGAGAATGTGGGTATCGATCCCACTGCCTCTCACATGCTAAGCGAGCACTCTACCACTTGAGCTAATTCCCCTGCCATGGAGGTCTTACATCTCTTGGTGACTCTGCCCTTCTCCACAGGGACATCTGTCTTCCAGGTCAGTTAGTCGAGGGAAAGGAGAAGGCTCCAATGAGGCTCCTCCTCACACTCGTGCTTGGGACCCTCATTCTCTCTCTGGCCTCAAGGGCAGATCTCAAGAAGGAGACTCCCTGCAGCAAAGCCAGGGGGGCATTTCTGAGCGGGCCCCTGCCCTGCAGCCTGTCCCACCTGGCCATTGTCATGGACTCTCTGTGAAGTCACTGCCTCCCAACCTCCTTTAGGCCAATAAGCTGAAGGGCTGCAAAGGCCCTGTGATTTCCTGAAAATAATTGGCGTAACGGCATTCTGCAAGAGGGTTTTCGTTGCGCTAGAAGGGGCAGTGTAGACAGCTCCATCTGGCACAAGAGCTTCTTCCGCAAATATGGTGGCTCATTAGCTATGCAAATGAGGCTCGGCAATAGTCCACCTTTACCCTCATTTGCATATTGCTCATGCAAGAAGCTGCGAGTGTAGACATAGCCTTCTTGTCAGCTCACTGCAAAACAACTCACAATGGTGAGTGAGGGTGAGAGTGGATAAACCCAGCTGTGCTGCAGAGCAGCTGTTAGATGGGGAAAGAAAGGGGCCCCCTTGGCCTCAGCGAGCAACTCACACATATAAGAAAACTTCAGTTGTGTCAGGATGGCTGAGTGGTCTAAGGCGCCAGACTGAAACTACTCTCTTTCCCTCAGTGGGGTGCTCTGGTTTCTGAATGGAGATGTGGGTCTCCCCTGCTATTGTAGAAGCGCTTACTTAGGATTTCTCTGAGGCTGCATCTACACAGCACCGTTCCTTGGGAATAACAGCCATTATACTGCACTAACAATGGGAGCGTCTACACAACAATTCCATTATTCCGACTTCTGTAACGCTCCATCCAGACCAGTGGTCTGAGGAGCCAGGAGGTTTCCAGGCTGCAGACAGCCAAAGACAAAGCAAAGTCCCAGCCACTTCCTGCTCAGCCCAGCAGGGTCTCTGTGTGGCCCCCAGACCTTTTGTTTGCTGTTGCCAAGTCGCAGGGGCCCAAATTCTACAACACTCTCAGCCCCACAGGAGGGGCTGGTTTGATCTTCACTCCTCTGGAGACCCCAAACTCCCCTGTGCTCCAAGAGCCCAGTTAGCTGAGACCCCACCTGAGACTCTGTTTGCTTGAGACCCCAGAGCCCTCCCTTGGGCTGCCTGGAATATGGGGAGTTAGGGCTAGTGGTGGATTTGCAGAGTCCCACAACAGCTGCTGCCAGCGTGCGGATGTGCACGTCTGTCTGGGGTTACTGGGCACCCAGCCTGATTTGGTGAGTCCCAGATTCTGTTCCTGCCATGATGGACAAAGCAGCAGTAAGAGAGGAGCTTCAACAGCTCAGCTGGCAGAGCAAGGGCTGTATTGCTGTTCAGCAGGTGTTCTGAGGGAGCTGGTTTGACGCTGCTCTAAGGAGAGCTCCTTTTTCCTTCTCTGGCAGAGGAGGGGCAGGATTTGCAGGCTCCTAAGTGGAGCAGCAGCAGGGCAGACAAGGCCCTTCCAGGAGGCTCAGCTGGGCTCTTCACAGAGGAGCCAAAGAAGGGACAAGCCTCAAGAACAAAGACTTTTGCCAAAGCCTGGGATTGAACCAGGGATCTTTAGATCTTCAGTCTATTGCTCTCCCCACTGAGCTACTTTAGCACCTATTTCCCACCCCCTGAGCTTGCCACTTCTCTCCTAGTATGTCTCCACTGCATGTTGTGCTTGCACAAAAACCTCCCCCTGTGCGTGTGGCTGGCAGTGGTTGCTAGATGGATCCATTCACATGTAGCTTTATTGAAACCCCCCTCGTTTCTGCCTTGAGCCTCCCCAGCCCAAAGGGAGGTGCCCAATAGAACAGTCCCTGTAAGAAATGTGTCACTTTCACCCCTGGGAGCAGCTCAGCCATGCAAAGGGGCTGCCTGGGGCAGGACATTAGCCCTGGAGGGCAGGGGTGGGTGTGGCAGTGACATCACAAGGGCCTTTTGCAGCCCCTCAGCTTATTGGCTAAAGGAGGTTGGGAGCCTGTGCGGGGGCAGGGCAGGCTGCCTGAGAAATGTGCTGGGCTGCTGGCCGGGAGTGAGCCAGGTAAGTCTCCCAGCCAGAGCCTGCCTCTCGCACCCCAGCCCCTCCCTTCCCTCCATCCACTGGTACCCCACGTAAACCAAACCCTCTGCCCCCCTGAACCACACCCCTCCCAGATCCTGCACCCCAATCCTCTGCCTCAGGTCACAACCCAACCCCCTGCAACCGTTCCTGCACCCCAGTCCTCTGCCCCAAGCTCCTGTCTGCACCAACCTGCATCCCAGACCCCCACCTCCTCCGTTAATAGCATGGAAAAGTGCAGCCCTGGGAGCGGTTCCCCATCAAAAGTCATTGCCCATGCCAGCCCTAACCTGTGCAGCAACCCAGCCCCCAGCTGCTTAATGAGCCCTGCCCAGGCAGGGCTCAGGACTCTGCCCATGGAGCTGCCATGTCTTCTCCAGAGCCCTTAGGCTGGCACCGGGAGGCCTGAGTCCCAGCAGTGCCCAGTGGAGCCCAGCGAGGGCGGAGAGAAGGGCTGGTACTTGGGGGTGGGCCTGGGGGTGCTGTTAGAGCCTTTTGTCCTTCCCTGTCTCACCCCAGCGCTGAGCAACACTCAGTGTCCATCTGAGCATCTGTCCTGCTCTGGGACGTGTCTCTGTGGCAGGAACCTGCCCAGGCGACTCGCAGTGAGGCCCCTCCTGGCAGCACCGAGCAGTGAGAGCTGAGTGAAGGGAGGCAGGACCAGGGAGAAGGCTCCTGACTGTGTAAGAGGAGGCTCTGCCCTGGCCAGTGGGGAACCGTTGCCTCTCTGAGGGGCCCAGGCCTGGTGGGTCATTTCCCAGGTTACTGAGTGGGGCTGGAGCCAGTTCTGGGTTGTCTCCTTCAACAACGAAACTGAATCAATGGATCTTGTGCCGACCTGACTGTGCGCTGGGCTAGTGCTGTGTGTGCCACAGAGATCCCTGCAGTGCTGCCGGGAGAGGAGAGGGGCAGTTTGAGTCACCCAGCTCTGCCTCTTCTGAAGGGCTTGTGAAAATGGCAGGTGCCTTCTTGGCAGTGAGGGAGAGGGGCCCTGAGTGAACCTCTTGGGTCACAGCTGCTGGAACAATGAGGTAAGATGAATGAGGAGGCAGTTCTCATGTGGAAATTAAAGCTGGCTTCCCTGACTGGGAATCGAACCCAGGCCTCAGCAGTGAAAGTGCTGAATCCTAGCCACTAGACCATCAGGGACACATGGACATGTTTTTTGCCTTACCTACACTAGCCTTTCACAGGCCACTTTCTGTCCCCTTCAGGACGAGGGTCCATTTTCCATTGTCCAGAGGGGACAAGAACAGAAACCAAACAGAACATCAGAACAGCCAGACTGGGCCATGCCAGTTGTCCAACTAGCCCAAGATCCTGTCTTACGACAGCAGCCAATTCCATTGCCCAGTGGGAATCCTCAGGACAGACAATTTTAGTGATGCCACCAGTCGCCCATTCCTAGCTTCTAGAATACACCAGCTAGGTACACCTTCCCTGTCCATCCTGATTAAATGCCATTGATTGATCTTTCCTGCATTAAATGATCCAGTTCTGTTTTGGACTTTCTTGTAGATTTCACCTTCACAACATCCTCTGGCAAGGAGTTCCACTGGGTGCAAAAATGCTTCCTTTTTAACTTGGTTATTTACCAGTTTCATTCTGTCACCCGGGATCTTGAGTAGGAGAAAAAAAATTCTTATTTGCTTTCTGCACCCCTGTCATCATTACTTAAAACTCTGTCCCATCGCCCTTAGTCGTCCCTTTCCCAAGCTGAGAAGAAGAAGTTCCATGAACTCCTGGGAGCCCCTGATCCAAAGAAGAGGCATTTCCCGTGGAAAAGATGGCCAAGCCCAATCCCCTACACAGAGCCCCAGAAAATACCAATGGACTCTGGGCACTTGTAAAGCTCCCTCTCGGGCAGCGCTACGGAAAGGATCCGGCTGGCCATCGGGCTGACTAACGCCATCAACAGACGAATCCCCGTGAGACTTCTCAGCCCAAGTGCAGAGACTGTGGAGTCTCCCACTCCCAGCCCAGTGGCAGAGGGGCAGCGCCCTGAGGAGGCGGGTCCCGAGGCAGCGGAGACCTTTGAAGGGAACGGAGATATAAGGTAAGAAGGCAGGAGAACAAGTCACCTCTTCCCAGGTGAGATGTGGTGGAAACTACCAGATCCCGTGCAAGCTGAGCTCCAAGAGCTGGTTCCTGCCTGGTGGCTCCTTGCAGGGCCTGGCTTGAGAAGCGCCAAGGAGCTGTGTGTGGCCAGGAGAAAGGGTGCAGAAGGAATATGGATGAAGGAGCAGGGTGGGGTGTCTGGCAAGAATAGAGGAGCAGGAACAAGGGAGGGTGTCAAAGGAAGCTGAGGGTGCTGGGTGGGAAGAAAGTGAGGAGAATGGGGTGGCTGGGGTCTGGGCATGAGGCGGGATGTTATGTGGCTTTGTGTCCCCTTGCAGCAAAGGCGACAGCCACACTGCCCCAAAGGTGCACAGCTGCAGTAGTGGCACTTCCAGGTTGGGCCCTGGACTGAGTGGCTGCAATGACCTGGTCCCAGGTAAGGGACTGCTGAGAAGTCTCAGCCCCAACCCTGCCTCCTCCCATCTTAGCCTAACCTGTTTAGCTCTCCCACATGCTCCTGAAAGCCAGCACACAGGCCACCCATCCCTGCACCAGGGGGCAGCCACTGGCTTGTGGGCACCCAGGGGAACCGCAATAAGAGAAGACCTTGTGTTTCTGCCTGGCTTTGAACCAGGGACCTTTTGCGTGTTAGGCAAATGTGATAACCACTACACCACAGAAACACATGGTGAAGCTGTTTTCTGCTGCACTTAAACTTGGGCAAATATTTGGTGGCTAACCCATTGGTCAACAGAGATTGCTACAGGGCAAAGGAATTCTCCGTTGTCAATTTTGTGCCCTCAGGAAGGGACCAAACTGAAGGAGGCCGGGCCCCACCTGGGGACTCCAACGTAAACCCTGAGACGAAGGGGTTTACAAGCCAGAAAATCAAAGTTTGCTGCGTTTCTCCCTCCCACAACCCAGCAGAACCTCAAAGGCAACTCCACAGTCCCAGCGGCTGGGGGAGATGCGCATGTCAGAGCCTCTGCCCACTGAGCTGTAGGCTTCTGTGGCCAGGGAGCCAGACACCACCAGGGTGGGAACCAGAAGGGAAAAGGGGAATGGCCGAACTTTGTGAGGCAATGGTGTTATCTGGTACCATACACAGAACGCTTTACAAGTGGGTCTGAGTAGGGCACCATGGCTTAGTAGGCTAAAGCCTTGTGTAATCAACAGGGTATCCTGGGTTCAATTTCTGGAGTTGCCTTGTTGCCTTTGCTCACATTCTCCTACACCCTTCTGGGACATGGAAGAGGCCTCTCCAGTCACCCATGGAACTGCTGCTGGTTCAGGAAAAGGCTGATTGAAGAGTGTTGGAAAGAAGGAAACCACAGGTGAGAAGCACCTGATGCCTGACCCTAACTCTCCATGGCTGCAGGAGCTGCAGAGCTTGCTCCCTCAAGCTCTCTCTAGGTGCTGATCCCCTCTGGGAATCACAAGGCTGTGTGGTGCTGGCTCTCCTGTCCCAGCAACTGCAGTCAGAGCCCTGCCTTGCCATTGCCAGTCACAGCAGCCTTTGCACTTGCTCCGGGCTTGTGGTTTCCTTCTTTCCAATACCCTCTTCAATCAGCCTTTTCCTGAAGCAGCAGTTCCATGGGTGGCCAGGGGAGGCCTCTTCTGTGCCCCAGAAGGACATAGGAAAATGCAAGCACAGGCTGCAATAAGGCACCACTGGGAATTGAACCCAGGATCTCCTGTTTATGAAGCAAGCACTTTAGCCAGCTAAGCCATGGTGCCCTACTCCAAAGCCTCTTTACAATGATTCTTTATGTTTCCAGACAACACCTTTGACTCCCAAAATGCAGCCATTCCCCACTTCTCTCCTGCCTTCCAGCCCTGGTGGGGTCTGGCCCCCTGGGCACAGAAAGCTACAGCTCCGTGGGCAGGGGACTTTGGCCTCCTTGCCCATGGGATGCTGTTGCAGGAAGGGTGGGGCTCAAGTAGGGGTGGGGCTCAAGTGTTGACGAAGGGAAGAGTATTTGGATGCAGATTGGTGAGGAGGCTTTCAAGTAGGTTTGACGGGGGCAGGTGCCCAAAGACCACGGGTAGGTGAACAACATGGAAACCTGGGAGATGGGTTAGAAATGGGAGAGAGCAGGGGCTGTAACAGCAGAGCTAAAGGAAGGACATGGCACCACTGAGAAATAAACTCTAATCTGTGTCTTAGACTCTGGTATAGACACACGGGAAGGCTGGTTACAGCCACCTCCCCAGGCAGAAGAGGTGCCTGAGGCTTTTTAAACAATTAACAAAATCATCCAAAGCGCAGCTGGTTTCACACACACTCAGCCTCACCCACAGCTGGGAGGCAGTTTGCAGAGAGCTGAAAAGAAACAGAAGAGGGGAAACTGCTGCCTGGCAGAACCAAGTTTTGGGATTCTTCTGTGTCCAGATGTGCTAAGCAGCTGGCAGCCAAGCTCCCAACTGCTGGTCTGTTCCGGCCTTCCCCAGGCAGGCAAATCCCCTCCGCTGGGTGTTACAGGCTGCACTTTGCCTGCTTGACTTTTAGGCAGGGAACTGCTCCCTGTGAGGCAAACAGGACACCCCCCGCACTGCGGAAACCAGCTCGCTGCCTTATGAAAGAGGGAAGGAGGCCTTGGAAGCACTTAGCCCCTGGCTGGCTCTACCTGTGGAAAAGAGAAAGCAGCAAACATCTATCACTGGAGAATGTGGGTATCGATCCCACTGTCTTTCACATGCAAAGCAAGCGGTCTACCACTTGAGCTAATTCCCCTGCCTGTGAAGAGTTTTCCTGCCCCACCCACCTTGTTCCAGATCCCACAACATCCCTTCTGATAAACCCTCATATAAAACTCGGCAAATATCCAGAGACGTTGCGGTTCCCTTTACAAGACTCTGCACAGCTCAGTTCCAATCAGCCGGTCTTCCTAGAGCCGGAACATCGACCGCGGCAGCGTCGCTCTTATGCCTAGTGTAGACACGGCCTTAGAGTGTCACTAAACCAGCCCCAGGACACATTCCTGGCTAGGACCAGTCACAGTCTGGGCTCAGTGAGGTCCGTCCTACCTGAGATGTGTGTGACACAAAAGCCTCCTGTTCCCTGCCCAGTTCCCAACACTGGCTGCAGACACAGCGATATTTGGTGCCTTGGCTGCTGGCAGGGAGCTGTCCTGCACCTGCAGTTCATCCACCTCCCGGAGAGGCAGCAGCTCTGTGAGGGGGAGAAGCTGGGGCATTTCCCTGCATGAGTGAAAACCATCACTGCCGGCCCGGGCTGGGCCAGTGCGCTGGCATCCCTCATGTCTGGAGCATCCGCAAGGGAAAAGCTGAAACCACATCAGGAGATAAGGGTCAGGGTCCCCCAGGAGCTATAGGGAATGGGGTACCTCTACTTCTCCACAGCAGGAAATACTGGACCAGGGTCCCTCCACCCCCTTCCCAGGAGGAGCTATAGCACCAGGGGACCCTCCACCCCCCAGCAGGAGCCAATGGACGCCATGGGGGCTCACACACAAACAGGGGCACATGCCCTCAATATTGGTGCCCAGGGCAAAACTCAGTCCGCTCCTGGAACAGGAACAGTGACTAGCAGTGAGGCCCCTCCCTGGCAGCACCGTGTCTGTGAGACGGTTTCTTCTCGGCCTGGTACCTCCTGAATGCTGGGAGGAGCTGACTGGCCCGAGGGCTGCAGTTCCCTGGAGAGAGGGCTGGCTACATCTACCCAGACTTCTTGCTCAAGAACTGTTTTGTGCAAAAGGTCTTGCACAACAGTGTGTCCACACTCCCATGTGCTTTTGCACAAGAGAATTGCTTTTCTGTAGCGCCCATGGCAGTGTGGACGTTCTATTGCGCAGGAAAGCTCTGATGGCCATTTTAGCCATAGAGCTTTCTTGAGCAAGAAACCCCTGTTGTCTCTCCACACTGCCTCCTTGTGGATGAGTTATTGCACAAGAGGGTTTATTCCTCTTGTGGAGAGGAATAACTCTTGTGCAAGAAGCCCTGTTTTCTGATGCTGTACTATAAATTTAAATGTGGAAGAACGTGCGTGCAGTGTAGACGCTCTGCAAGTTTTTGCGCGAGAACATCTGCTCTTGCACAAAAAGCCTGTGGTGTAGACGCAGCCCTGGAATGTAGACATAGTCTGAGACAGACAAGGAAAGGAAGTGGCCAGAACCTCCCCCCGGCAGGCTGGTCCTCAACAGTATGGGTACGACTACACAGCACCCTCACCTCGAAGTAACCTGTGCAGTGTGAGTGGGCTGCCCAGGACCCCCAAGGGAAGGTCTGTGGGGAGTTTCCAAGGCAACAACATTTCATAATCTACACTCATGTGACTGTGATTTATTTCTCCACTAGCAAGTGTCTCTGAAGGGATGAGAAATGCAGGGCCCAGGAGCAGGGAGCCGAGTCACATTCTCCTGCCTGACAGTCTCAGTCCTGGCTGAAGCCTGGCTACAGAGAGAAGAGGCCAATGCAAACAGCCCCGGTAGCGAGGGAGTCAGTACGTGGGTGGGTGGAGCTGGGGGCAGAGCTGGGCTCTACCTCACTAGGGGTGCGTTCCATAGCTCAAAATAAGCAATGCAATTGTGTAGCTTATTTTGAGTCAATTTTGAAATAGGTTATTTTGTAATTTGGCACTGGCTACACAGCACTTATTTCCAAATAAATCGCTATTCGACGCCCTCAGTCCTCGTGCCATGAGGTTTACAGGGACGTCGGAATAGCGAGCCCGTTATGGTTTGAAACAAGGGGCTTGCTCTTAAGATGCGTCTGTGTGATATGAGCACCACGTCCTAAACCTCCGAGCTAGCCGGCCCACGGGTGTCAGTCCCACAAGTGGCTCTTTCAGAAAGGAGCCTCAGGCCGCCACAGAGACGTTGTGGGGTCTGGAATGAGGTGGGTGGGGCAGAGGAAGTGCTCACGTGCAGGGATTTAGCTCAAGTGAGAGACCCCTTGCTTTATGTGCAAAAGGCAGTGGGATAAATGCCCACGTTCTCCAACTGCAGCTTTGTCCTGGTTCCTAGTTTTCATTCTTGGGGTCTCAGTGACCCCTCTCCCTCTTCCTACTTGCTCTCCCAAAAGAGACAGACCTGGCTCCCCTTTCTTTTCCCCCAGCAATTGCCATGCTGCAAAGCAGAGAGTGGAGATATCAATCCCAGCTGTCCATCAGGCTCTGTGGTGCAATGGAAAGCACATTGGACTTCTAAGTTATAGCTGTTAATGTGAGCCCAGCTAGACATTCAAAGGTTGTGGGTTCAAGTCCCACCAGAGTCACTTCAGCTGCTTCTTCATTTCCACAATGCAGCTTTTACAGACCAGTCAATCCTTAGGCTGACACTGGGGTGGGCTTGCATCCAGGCGATTCCCAGTAAGGGTGGAGGGAAGGGCTGGTACTTGGGGGTTGGGATGGGGGTTGTTCTGAAAGGCTGCAGGTGCTGATAGACCCTTTTGTCCCTCCATGTCTCCTACCAGTGCTATGCAACACTCAGGCTATGTCTACACTACACTGTTCTTCTGGAAAAAGCTATGCAAATTGTGAACCCCAATTTCCGTAGCTTTTTCTGCTTCTTTTTTTGGAAGAGGCTTTTCTGACATTTGGCCTGTCTACACTGGGTCAAATTTTGGGAAAAAAGCCCTTTTTGGAACATCCCTTCTTCTTCATAAAATGAAGTTCACAGAGATGCCAAAAAGCATGTCTGCTCTTCGAAAAATTTTGTGGAAGAGCAGATGTGTTCTCTCGACTAAAGTGTTGTCTCTGTAGTGTAGACAGAGCCCTGATGTAGTATCTTATTTCAAGTTTAGGGTTCAGTGTAGACATAGGGTTGACATATGGTAAACAATTTGAGCTACAGAAGTTGTCATTTTGATCTTATTTTGAAAAACGCTTTGGTGTCTACACAGCACCAAATTTTGAAATAACCTGCTATTCCAAAATATCCCTTATGCCTCATGGAATGAGGTTTACAGGGATGTTGGAATAGCGAGCCCATTGTATTTCAAAATAATGGGACACTGTTAACATGCAGGATGGACGTTAAAGATGCCTTCATGCCCCAAAAGATAGATATTACAGATGCCTTAGTACCCCAAAATAGCACTGTATAGTCAAGGTGGCCTTACAGGCCCACATCAGGGGGCAGGTTTGATGCTGAATTTTCAGCCTTTTGCTCTTGGGACTCCCTGTTGCTGTCTACAGCCACACGTAGGCCTGACCCTGCATCTCCAGAGCCCCAGCCCCTCACAGACTGCCAGACAAAGCTACCAGGGGCAGGTGTTTTCAGACTCACAGCAGGGGCACAAATTCCTCTCTAGGGAACCTGCAGGAAAGGAAGCCAAAGAAGATGGATTTTGAGAGGTTTGTAGCAACCAGCCCAGCCACAGCAGGTCTCATTGAGATTTAAACTCAGCTTGCAGGAATCAGAGTCCTGAGTGCTGCCCCTTACACCATGGGACCTACACAAGACACCCCTGACTCATCCGGGCCAAACTGGAGCCCCGGCCCATGCCCACTGGGACCAGCTTTGCTTGTTTCCTTCCACCCGGAGCCCCTTCTTCTCCTGGGATGCAAGGAGCCTCCCTGAGATGCCCTGAGACAGGCAAAGGACTCTGCCTCCACTCAGCCAGCCCCACCCCACCAGCTTTGGCAGAAGAAAGGGGTGGGTGGGGGGCTCTGCTCACTCTACTCACTCTTACTCAGATGTTGAGCTTTTGTTCTGCCTCCCTCAACTTGGCTTCCCTCCTCCACCCGTTCCGCCTCACTTCCTCCTTGGGCAAGTCACACAAGGAGGCAGCAGGAGAGCCAGCCCCATACACCAACCTCCCAGGGCAGGAGGCCAAGCCACAAGCCCCCAACAGGTACCTGGCCTGACACATCTCCCTTCCCCAGGCTGGCACCAAGGGGCATTATCAGCTGATGTCACCCCCCTCTTTCATGTGGGAGTTGGTCTTATCCCAGGCACAGGCCAGGTAGCAGGAGCTGCACTTACCCGGGCACCAAGGGGAGCTGCAATAAGGGAGGACACTGTGGCTATGTCTACACTTGTGGCTTCTTGCGAGTAATATGCAAATGAAGCTAAGCGTGGAATATTGCCAAGTCTCATTTGCGTACTAATGAGCCACCATTTTTTTTCAGAAGAGGCTCTTGCGCAAGAAGGAACGTCTACACTGCCCCTTCTTGCACAAGAAAAACCCTCTTGCTTTAATGCCGTTACACACATTACTTTTCAGGAAGAACGGCATTGCGCAAGAGGGTTTTTCTTCTTGCAAGAAGGAGATCATTTTCCAAAAAGTGGGCATGTGTTTTGGAAGGCCTGTATTCTTCATTTTATTGGGAATAAGGGCTCTTCCGAAAGAGGAGGTTATCCCCATATTTGGGTCCGTGTAGATGGGCCAAATGTCGGAAAAGCCTCTTCTGAAAAAGAAGTGTCTCTAAAACTGTTCTAATTTATGGCTGCAGATAACATCTTTAAATTACAAAGTGCAGCCATTCCCCATTTCCCTCCAGCCTTCCAGGGTCTCAAGGCCTGTGCAGCCAAAGAAACATGATTGGCAGCTGGTATCCACAATCTTATTGTCAATTGAGTGCAGGGCTCTGAAAACATGGACTCAAGGGAACCAGCTTGTGCTAAGGGTGGGCTCTAGGGAAAAGACTCTCTTCTTCAAGCCAGAGTCAAATCAGCAACCTAAGGATAACTTACCAAGCACACACTACAGCTTTCCACACTACTAGCTGAGCTAGCAAAAGGTGTCTGAGAAATGTTGGTTTGTTGGGACTGGTCCTTCTACAACTGTCAGGGCACGTGATACCCCAAGTGGACGGCATCGTAGATGAGGGGCAGAAGAACCCAGAAGCACAGGGGTTGTCACAAGTACTTCTCATGCAGAAAGAACCTGGAGTGAAAACTGAGCTAGCTCACAAGGAAAGAAAGTTGGGTTCTTCTCAGGTGTCTTTTTGTTCCAGTGTCTCTAGGGAGCAGGTGGGGCAGATCCACAAAAAACAGACCACTTGAGTGAACCTTGGTCTAGCCTCTCACTTGTGCCGCTCGCTCTCCCAGACAGTTCCTACGACCAAGGCAATAGCTCCACAACCAAGGTGTGTTGAGTCGATTTACCTCAGCCTAGAGCCAGCGCAGGGAGTAGAACAGGTTTCTTTTCCTTTCTCAGAAGCAGGGGAACACACATTCTCTGAGGCCCAGTCCTGAGACTCCCTCCCTTTAGCGCCAGGGAGCACTAAGCAGAGCCTGGCAGCTGCTGGGAAGAGATGTGAGAACATCAGCGAGAAACACAAACTCAGCCCCCCTGCATCTCTAGCCAGGCTGGTAGGTTCCATGGCCCCAGCACATCCCAGCCTCCCGCTGAGCCAGCCAGACAAGACGCCAAGCGCCACTGGGCATTAGACACCCAGCAGGAGGCACAAAATTCTCTTCTCCTCAGCCTGAGGACAAGGAAACTAAAGCACATGGAATGGGAAGGTTTTGCAGCAACCAGACAATGAAGGTCCCACTGAAATTTAAACTCAGATTGTAGGATTCAGAGTCCTGAATGCTGCCCCTACACCATGGGACCAACCACAGGCCTTAAAAGCAAAGAGGCCCAGGGCCAAACAGGAGTCAGGGGCAGTGGGCGGCAGGAAGCACCCCAGTCTACACAGCACCACTTTCTGCAAAAATGAACCCTAATTAATTATGCAAATAAAGCATGGCAATATGCTAATCAGCGCTTCATTTCCATACGCTTTTGTGGAAGAGAGGTGCAGTATAGAGATAGCCTAGGTGGTAGATAGCCATGATGTGACATAGACTCAGGAAAAATCCTGGGCTG
This sequence comes from Rafetus swinhoei, assembly GCA_019425775.1. Classification (NCBI taxonomy): domain Eukaryota; kingdom Metazoa; phylum Chordata; order Testudines; family Trionychidae; genus Rafetus; species Rafetus swinhoei. The sequence continues at coordinate 33,456,313 of CM033444.1, read as the reverse complement.
CAATCCTTGGTTACACAAATTAAAAATAATTCACCAGTTCAGACATGATTTCTAATCCCACACACAAGGAAAATAATAAAATCGGGTGGACTCTCTGGACTACTCCCTACTTACACATATAAAGATTTCCACTGTTAAGACTGTGTGGCCTAATGGCTAAGGCTCCTGTCTTCCGGTCGTAAGATTGAGCGTTTGAGCCCTTTCACAGTTGTGCTTTAGGTCTTGCTATCTTATGCCTGGAAAGTTGCTCTCTAACAATACGGTTTTTCTGTAGCCCTCTTGCAAGGCCTGTAGCTATTTGGTGGGCCTAAACTAAAGCCTTCTTCTGTAGCCAGACTGAAGAGCGGCAGCAATGAGCTGTAGAGCCTAGAGTCACATTCCATCTAAATGGCATTTAAATAGCATCACACTAGACCGTGAGAAGGGGTCTGATCCTAATGACACCCACTATCACCAGTAAGAAACAGATCTCAGGGTGACTAGAAAACTTAGTTAACAGCATTTTGTCTGGAAAAATACTGCTTATCGATAGCTGTGTTTGTGCAATCGGCATTCTATGATTATTCTCTTCACTTTCCTATTGTTTGTCTGTGTGATCGCTGTCTGGATTGTAACTGTTTCTGTCTGCTGTATAATTAATTTTGCTGGGAAAATCAATAAAGGTGGTGAAGTATGATTGGTTAGGTAAATTATAATAGTATGTTATCTTGGTTAGTAAAATCATATTAAAAGAATTGGTTAAGCAGGACTCAATTTTCACTCTATAAACTGGGGTCCAAGGAGGAAACCACGAAGAAGAAGGAAAAGAGGAAAAGAGAAGAGGAAGAAGGAGGAAAAGGGAAAGGAAGGAAGAAGAAGGAGGGAGACCTGGAAGCAGAACTCACCTCCAAGGCAGCCTCAGACCAGAGCGGCCAGGACCCTCTGCATGACCGTTGAAATGGTTTGCTGTGTGAATTCTGTGGCTCAGGTGATGTCAAGCCTGGGCACTGAGATTATTTACCAGTTTCCGTAGTCTGTTGCTATTTAGAGCTGTGATGGCTGAGTGGTTAAGGTGTTGGATTTGAAATGCCATAGGGTTTCCCTATGCAGGTTCAAATCCTGCTCACAGTGAAGCCTGTGTTTTGGCCACACCCCTTTCTAGGGCAACAAGGTACCTGACCCCTGAGAAGAACATGCCTGTCCCATCAGAAGGGACACGTGGAGAAGGCTCCAAAAGCAGGAGAGAACATGGATTGCAGGGTCCTGCCTAACAATAGGAAAACCAGTGGGGTTTCAGCAGAGCCACCTCCCATGGACGCAGTCAGGGGACCAAGCGCCTCAGTGGCCCCTCCGTCTCTCCAAAAGCCAGCCCTGGAAACATTTATGTCTCCAATTCCATTACATTCTAGGTTTCTATTTTTGGTTTCTTTAAATGAATACGAATCCTTACTGCTTTCCAATGCACATAAACCAGGCAAACCTGTCCTCCGCTGGAGCCAGCTCAAACTCCTGTGTGTCTGGTTTCTGTTTCCATCCGTTCAACAAGGGTGTGATTTGGAAGCCCAATAGCAGGTCCTTGGTCTCCATGAGCTGTGCTGTGCAGAAGAACAAGAACCACACCCAGCTGGGGAGGAACGGCCTAGTGTGTATTGCAATTGGTGGAGGAGTTGCCCAAATGACTGGAGATGGGCAGGAGCCTGTTACAAACATACAGTAAACACCATTATCAGACTGCCTGGGGCACATTCCTACCTTCCTTTGTGCACACAACATACATGGGGCTCTAATTACTGGCCACCTGCCTTTCACACAGATCATTGATCCTTGTGACTTTCAGATACATTCATATGGCAGCTGTTTAAACATAATGTGCTTCTATTGCATGATCGGCACCAGAATCTCCAGCTGTCTACACTATGAATTTTCTCAGCAAAAAAGGTGCTAATGAGGGTCTCATTTGCATGAGTCGTGATCTTATTTGCATATTTTCTGGCAAACTGATTTCGCGCTGGGGTTGTTGTGCAAAAACAAGCAGTATGGAAGTTTTCTTTTTGCGCAAAATTCTCTTTTTCTGCAAGATCAGGATACCGCTTTTGGGGGCATAAGAATCTTGTGAAAAAAGGGGGTTTGTGCAAAAAAAAGTTCACACTGCTTGTTTTTGCACAACAATCCCATTGGCAGAAAATATGCAAATGAGATTGTGACTCATGCAATTGAGTCCCTCATTAACATATTTTTTTAAGGAGAAAACTTCTAGTGTCGATGTAGCCTCTGTGAGTTACCAGCAGTGAGGCTGTTAGCGTCGACATCTAACTAACTGCATCATTAGGCCGTGTCTTCACTCAGGTGGAGATCGCTGCTGCAATCCATCTTCCAGAGCTTGATTTAGCAAGTCTAGTTAAGCCTCACTAAATCAAACCCCTAGGGCACCTCCTGCTCTTTCCTACTATCCTACCCGCACTGTGAGGGCACCACGAAGTTCAACTGAAGGTAAAACCAACTCCAGATACATGTTGAAGAATGGTGGGAAGAAAAGACCCATTGACCTGGCAACAAGGCACCACTGGGAGTTGAACCCAGGATCTTCTACTTACTAGGCAGATGCTTTAGCCAACTAAGCCATGGTGCCCTCCTTGAAAGCAGCCCTAAAACTGTTCTACTTTATGGTCCCAGACAACCCCTTCACATTCCAAAGTGCAGACGTTCCCCATTTCCCTCCAGCTCTTGCCACGACTCAAGGCCTGCGCAGCCCAAGACATTAGATTGGCAGCTGGTACCCAAAACCTTTTTGTCAATTGTAGCACCAGGCCCCAAAGGGACAGACCCAAGGCAGCCGCCTGGTCCTAAGGCCGGGCCTGCAGCCAGGGGGAGGGAAAAGAATTTCTCCTTTTAGCTGGAGTTGAATCAGCAACCTAAGGACACTTGCCGAGCACCCGATACAGGCCTCTGCTCCGCCAGCTGAGCTATGGAAGGTTGCTTGGGGCAGGCTGCTTTGCCCAGGTTGGCCCTTCGATGAGTGCCAGGGCAAGAGCCCCCCGAAGGGGACGGCCTCCCAGGGAGGGCAGGAGAACCCAGCAGCACAGGGGTGTCACAGGTGCTTCACACGCAGAAGGACCCTTGAGTGAAACCAGGCAGAAACGCCGCGTCTCGCTCTCTGCAGTTCCCCTTGCTGCCCTGGCAGGGGCTGAACCTTCTCCCACAGGCCTGGGCCTGGCCTCCCTCCCCTGCCTGGCACCACAGAAAGCCCCTCAGCATGAGCCTGGGCAAGCTAGAGGCCTCAGGCCTGTACTCTCTGAGGGGCTTGTCCCTCGGCCTCCACTACCCTTGGTTCCTGGCTCTTCATGTGCGCTGCTGGCCAAAGGAGGCAGCAAGGCAGGAGAGGGGGGAAGTAACAAGCCCTGATGAGGCCGACAGCTCGGGCTTAAGCCTCCAGCCCCAGCACAAAACCTTCAGCCAGGTCCGTGTCGCTCCCTCCTGCCCCCGCACACGCTCACAGAGGGAAACGTGCCGCATGTTCCATCCCCGCGCCAGGCCTGGGCAGATGGGCTCAGCCCTTGAGCACCCCACAGGGTCTGTGAGGGACGGACTGAGAGCAGGGCCTCACTGACACGCCCTCGTCCTGCCCCACTGGCCTGCGTGGCGCTGGCATGAAACAGGGAGGAACGGTAGCTGGGACGGAAAGCAGCTTAGACTGTCGGGTGAGTCTCACTTGCTGACCAGACTTCCAGGCCCTGGGCTTTGAGGCCAGCCCCTGTGGGTCAGAGCCCCAGGCCACAATGCTACTCCAGGGGCCTGGTTCCAGGGCCACCTAATCCCAGAGCCTGGGGTGCTGGAGGCCTTTGCCCTGGAGTCTTAGAGCTCCCCAGTGTCAGCTGCCGCTGGCCTGAATGCTGCTGGATGCTCCTGCTCCTCTCCCAGCAGGCTGGCCCTGCGCAGGCTCTGTGCACGCTGGAGCCTCCTCCTGCCAGGTCCCTAGCCTGCTCTCTGCAAAGCCCTCAGCCCGGCTCCTTTCCTGGCCTCTGCTTGCGGGCCTTTGGGGCCGGCGCGGATCTCTGAGCCCCAGCATTGGGTGCAGCACTGCTGGGCCCCGGAGCCCCGGCTGTAGAAAGCTGCTCCCCGGGAACCTCTCCCAGGGCAGTTCTCCTGGCCAGCCGCTGCCCAGTCCAGCACATGCACCAGGGTGGGCAACGCTTGGAGGGGCAGGTAAGAGAGAACCTCCTTCCCCTTCCCCATAGAGCAGACCCCCCAACCCTGCGGCGGGAAGCCCTGGAACAGAGATGGGACGGGAAGATGCTCTGAGAGCGAGTCCCTAGGCTGTTTGGCGAGAGAACTTTCACACGTCTGTATTTTTAACCGCCACCAGGATGGCCGAGTGGTTAAGGCGTTGGACTTAAGTTCCAATAGACATTTGTCTGCGTGGGTTCAAACCCCACTCCTGGTAGCTGCCTGTTTTGGAGAGACATGGATCTGGATGGTGCTTTGTCCAGCTGTGAGGGCAGGGGACTGGACTTTGTCCCTGAAGGTCCCTGCCAGTTCTAGTGTTCTGTGATTCAGAGTCCTGGTTCTGAGTGGCTGAGCAGAGAGGAGACTCAGGGCTTTCTTGTTCACCTTAAGTCCCACTAAATGAGCCAGTGGTTCTTTCAGAGCAACTCCTGAGTCTCTCTGTGTCCTGGTGCTTCTTGGCAGGGCTGTGGGGCTGTAGCTCCTTTGAGACACTTTATTCTGATCAGTCAGGATATGAAACTCCAGACTGAGGGGGAGTTTCAGCATCAGGGCTTCTGGGTCCTGTTCCCAGCGCTGCCCCAGACTGGCTGTGTGAGGTCAGACAAGGCCCTTTGCCTTTGTCCCTCCCTCTGTCACTTGGGGTAACCATCCTCTCCCGCCTGCCCTATAGTAGGGGGAGCTATCAGGAGCTGTGTGAGGGTGTTGCTAGCAGCTGTGTGAGGGTGTTGCTAGCAGCAGTGAGTACTAGGAGGTGTCCTGTCACCTGGGCTCCATGTGGGGTTGCCAGATGGTTTCAGATGGTTTCAACAAAAATACCGGACACACTTGACATTACATCACAATCTACATTATTGTTATTATTATTATTACTACTATGAAAATACCAGACATTTCTATTTTCTCAGTTTGTTTCCTGAACAGAAAGCTCAAATACTGGACTGTCTGGTTCAAAACTGGACACCTGGCAACCCAGCTCCATGTCAGCAGGGAAACACAGTCGAACACCTCCCCCCATATGCTGGCCCAGCCTTGTGCCTGCTGGTGGTGCTGCCTCCCCCCACATCAGTGGGGCCTCCTGCCCCTGTGTTGCTGCAGCAACTGCCAGTCTGCCCGCACCCAGGCCCGGCAACCATGTTGTCTGTGGGCAAGAGCAGGGAGAATGGCGCCGTCCTAGCCCAGTCTGCTCCCCATCCCATCTCTGAGGGAACTTTCCGATGACAGCCCCATGCTCAAGGCCTTAGTATGTTCTGTAAAAGGGCCAGGCCAAAGTAGCTCCCCCCTTGCTCCTACTGAGCCTTTGCCAGAGCTGTCTCTCCTCAGGCTCTGCCTTGTCACCAGACAAGCCCTGCTCTGCTCCAACCACTTCGCTCTGTCTGAGTCACTCCTGGGCTATGTCTACACTTGCGGTTTCTTGCTGAGTAATATGCAAATGAGGCTAAGAGTGGAATATTGCCGAGCCTCATTTGCATACCTAATGAGCCGCCATTTTGCGAAGCGGCTCTTGCGCAAGACGGGCTGTCTACACTGCCTTCTTGCAAAGAAAACCTCTTGTGCAAAGCCGTTATGCTGATTATTTTCAGGCATGACGGCTTTGCGCAAGAGGGTTTTTCTTGCGCAAGAGCCTCTTCCGCAAAAATGGCGGCTCATTAGCTATGCAAATGAGGCTCGGCGATATTCCAACGCTGAGCCTCATTTGCATAGCTCTGGCGCAAGATCGCACCAGTATAGACACAGCCCTGCTGTCCTATGGGATGTGGCACTTCTTGGGGAACCATCTCTCAGTTCCCATGGGGGAAAGCAAGCCAGTGCTTCCCAGTAAACACTCAGAAGGTTACAGCTGGGCAGGTCGCTGGCAGAGCTGAGCCCGGCTGGCAGCAATGCAGGCTGGTCGGCCACAGCCCTGGGAGAGCAGCTGGGGAGCTCGGCTGTGGGGCGATGGGCCCGTGTGTTCTGCTGCTCACTGACGAGCTGGCTGGCCAAGTGCCCACACAGACACTGCTTCAATCCCCACCCCCCTCAGCTGCCCACCCCCAGCCTCTTCCAGCACAGCCTGCCCCACCTCTGCCCACAGGGCTTCTACAGGGGCCTCTGTCCCAGGGAGAATGGGGAGCCCCTGCCCCAGGCACCCACCCACCCTGCTGCTGCTCCCACCAGAGCAGAGGATTCACCCGACACAAGTAAGTGCCTCTGCCCTCCCTGACCCTGGCTGCTGGGTCTCCCTCCTGTTTAGCTGGCTGGCCCCAGGTAAGGTCACATGAGACTGCTCATATCACCCCCTCAGCACGGAGCCCTGGGCTGCCGCCCTGCTCGCTCAGGTCTCAGGCTGGCAGGGCCTGCAGAGTTTTGAATAACAAGGTGTTGGAGCAGTTATTAAAAGGCTTCTTCTTGGCAGGGCATTGGTGCTTGTGGATTGGCTGTTTTTTGATGACTGGTGCTTGCACATGCAGCTGGGCTTTAGCAAATCAGAATGATGCGAGTCGTGAGTAACCCAGCGCTTCTGGAAATGGGAGTGGAGTAAAAGTACAATATTTTCTAAAAGAACCCCAACTTGATTAAAAGTCAAAGTATCACAAAATAAATTACTTGAGTAAAACACAAATACGCAAATAAGGTTTTGAGTACTGTAATCAAGTATTTCTACTTTGTTACTTTCCACCTCTGCCCGGCAGGCAGGGGTTCTTGGACCCTGCTGGTCTGCGGACTGGCAGTTTGTTACCACTGACTTAGAGGAGCCCAGGAACTGCAGTTTCAGGAAGAAACAGCAGGAGATTTTGATTGGCTGCCAGGTGCTCCACATGCTAATCAGGAGGCGTGTTTCTGTAAACAGGGACAGGAGCATATTCTAATATACAGATTTCTAAATCGGTGGAGCGTGTTTGAATGGGACAAGCACTTTGCTGAGATTATTTCTGTTCTTTAGTTTTCTAAGTGTTGTGTGAAAACATTCCCATGAGGAGAAAGTGAATGCACATGAGTGTGGGTGTGTAGCAAAGACAGGTGCTAGTAAGACTGTACTTTCAGGGATCATTTCTATAGTTAGTAACTAGAAAAATGTAGCTGAAAGTGATTGCCCTTGCTAACCATGAGGATGAGTAATAGTGTTTTCTTTCTGAGCATGAAGCAAGCAGACAGTGTTGTTTTAATGTAATTGCTGTTTTCTATGGATGATTGTTTCTTTTTTCCTGTTGGGAAACTGGAGGAAGAGAGCACAGGCTGAGTGGCTAGCTATTGTCAAAAAGTTCAAAATTAGTTTTGCAGTAGAAAGAATGGGGATTTTGCTTTATCATCTTGTTCTGGCTTTTATTTAATTCCTGGATTTACTTGTAGGCTACATCTACACTGGCATGATTTTGCGCAAATACTTTTAACGCAAGAATTTTTGCGTTAAAGCATTTGCACAAGAGAGCGCCTATACTGGCATGTGCTTTCGGCAAGAGATGTGCTTTTGCGCAAAAGCATTCGTGCCAGTTTAGCTCTCTTGAAGAAAGCTCCGATGGCCATTTTAGCCATCGGGCTTTCTTGGCGCAAGAAATTAACGTTGCTGTCTACACTGGCCTCTTGGCGCAAGAGTACTTGCACAAGAGGGCTTATCCTGAGCTGGGAGCGTCAGAGTATTGCGCAAGAACCACTGATTTTGTACATTACAACATCAGTGTTCTTGTGCAAATACTGCGCCAGTGTAGACAGGCGGCAAGATTTTGTGCAAAATCTTGCCAATGTAGACATAGCCATACTGCTCTGGTCCTGATCCTGATATCTTCATGCTGTTCTCTCACCTGCTGCTGGGTCTTTTCCATGTGCTTCTCACACTGGATTTAGCCAGCCCCTTGGATCTGCCTCATGCCTTGTCCCTCATCTGTTCCCTAGTGGCCCTGCGGGAGGCAGAGACTAGCCGCAGCCCAGTGTTATTTATCCCTTGGGTTAGTATCTTTCTCCCATTACGTGTAGCTAAGATATTTGTTAGTAACTGGCAGGCGCCGCGCGGGCTCACCCCGGAACAGAGACACACGACCTCAATATTGGTGCACAAGACAAAACTTACCCTGCTCCTGGAACAGGAACACTGACTAGCAGTGAGGCCCCTCCCTGGCAGCACCAAGCAGTGAGAGCTGAGTTGGGGGGAGAGGTAGGAACAGGTGGAAAAGGCTCCATGACTGTGTCAGAGGGAGGCTCTGCCCTGGCCAGTGGGGAATTGTTGCCTCTCCGAGGTGTCCAGGCCTGGTGGGTCATTTCCCCAGGTTACTGAGTGGGGGCTGGAGCCAGTTCTGTGTTGTCTCCTTCAACAACCAAACTGAACCAATGGATCTTGTGCCAATCTGACTGTGTGCTGGGCTAGTGCTGAGTGCACCACAGCGCTTCCTCCAGCGCTGCCCACACAGGAGAGGGGAGGGGCAGTTTGAGTCACCTAGTTCTGCCCCTTCCGAAAGGCCTGTGTAAATGGCAGGCGCTGTCTTGGTGGTGAGGGAGAGGCTGGGAAGGGGACTCTAAGAAACCTGTTGGGTCACAGCTGCTGTAACATCTTTCAGTGATCACAGAGCAATGCTTGGGAGTTTTCCTGGAAAAGTCAGCGCTCTTGCAATAAAAAGGCTTATTCCTCATAGAAAGAGGAATAACTCTTGCACAAAAAGCCCTCTCTTCTGATTCTCTGTAAATTTACTTGCACAAAAACATGCTCATAGCGCAGATGCTCTAAGGCTATGTCTACACTTGCAGAGCATCTACGCTGCATGCACATTCTTGCACAAGTAAATTTATAGTACAGTGTTGGAAAACAGAGCTTCTTCTGAAAGGCTGTGTCTACATTGGCAAGATTTTGCGGAAAAGCGGCTGCTTTTGTGCAAAATCTTGCCGCCTGTCTACACTGGCTGCGAGTATTTGCGCAAGAACACTGACGTTGTAATGTACAAAATCAGTGCTTCTTGCAAATACTCTGACGCTCCCACTCAGGGATAAGAACACTTGCGCAAGAGGCCAGTGTAGACAGGTAACATCAATTTCTTGCGCAAGAAAGCCCAATGGCTAAAATGGCCTTCGGAGCTTTCTTGCAAGAAGAGAGTGTCTACACTGGCACGGATGCTTTTGCAAATCTTTTGTGCAAAGGCACATGCCAGTATAGACGTTTGCGCAAATACTTTTAACGGAAAAACTCTTCCATTAAAAGTATTTGCGCAAAATCATGCCAGTGTAGATGCAGCCAAAAAGTTATTCCTCTCCCCACAAGGAATAAGCCCTCTTGCGCAAGAGCTCTTCCACAAGAAGGCAGTGTAGACGGGCAACATGAATCTCTTGCGCAAGAAAACCCTATGGTTAAAATGGCCATTAGAGCTTTCTTGCACAAGAGAGCATCCACACTGCCATGGATGCTCTTGCACAAAAGCACATCTCTTGTGCAAAAGCACATGGCAGTGTGGATGCGCTCTTGTGGAAGACCTTTTGCACAAGGATGCCTGTGCAAAACAGTTCTTGCACAGGAAGCCTGCAGTGTAGACGTAGCCCAAGAGTTTTTGCGCTAAAACTCTGCAGTACAGACAAAGCTTGAAAGAGAAGAGGAAAGGAGGTGGCTAGAGCCTCCTCCAGCAATCTGTCCCTCAACAGGATGTCTACACAGCACCCTCACCTCAAAGTAAGCTCTGCAATGTGAGCAGGCTGCCCAGGGTCCCCAGGGGAAGGTCTGTGGGGAGTTTCCAAGGCAACAACAACAACAACAAAGTATCATAATCAGTACATCGGTGGGTGGGACAGGAAGCTGGGGGCAGATCTGGGCTCTAAGTCACTAGGGGTGTGTTCCATAGCTCAAAATAAGCAATGCAAATTGTGTAGCTTATTTCAAGTCAATTTTGAAATAGGTTATTTTGTAATTTGGCGCTGGCTGCACAGCACTTATTTCAAAGTAAATTGCAATTCCAAAATGTCCTCACTCCTCATGCCATGAGGTTTACAGGAACGTCGGAATAGCGAGCCCATTATGGTTTGAAATAAGGGGCTTGTTCTTAAGATGCGTCTTTGTGATATGAGCATCACGGTCTAAACCTCCGAGCTAGCCGGCCCACGGGTGTCAGTCTCACAAGTGGCCCTTTCAGAAAGGCGCCTCGGGCAGCCGCAGGGATGTTGAGGGCTCTGGAACAAGGTGGGTGGGGCAGCAGAGACTTTTGTAGACTGGGGAATTAGCTCAAGTGGTAGAGCGCTTGCTTAGCATGCAAGAGGCAGTGGGATCGATGCCCACATTCTCCATCTGCAGCTCAGTTCTCCTTTATTTTCACTGTTGGGGGCTCAGTGGCCCCCTTCTTCTTCCCTACCTGCTCTCCCAAAAGAGAGAGACCTGGCTCACCTGTCTTTTCCCCCAGCAATTGTCATGCTGCAAAGCAGAGAGTGGAGATATCAAAGTCTACAGCTCATCAGGCTCTGTGGTGCAATGGAAAGTATGTTGGACTTCTAAGCTACAGTGGTTAATGTGAGTCTACCTAAATGTTCAAAAGTTGTGGGTTCAACTCCCACCCCAGTCACTTCTGCTGCTTTCTCATTTTCAGGGCACAGCTTTTACAGAACAGGCAATCCTTATGCTGACACTGGGGTGGGCTTGAGTCCAGATAGTTCTCAGCAGACCCCAGTGAGGGTGGAGGGAAGGGCTGGTTCTTGGGTTTGGGGCTGGGGTTGTTCTGAAAGGCTGCAGGTGCTGTTAGACCGTTTTGTCCCTCCCTGTCTCCTACTAGTGCTGAGCAACACTCAGGCTATGTCTACACTACACTGTTCTTCTGGAAAAAGCTACGTGATTTTGAAACCCTCTGCCACGTCTACATTGGCATGATCTTGCGCAAATACTCTTTAATGCAAGTGTTCTTGCGTTAAAGTATTTGGCAAGAGAGCGTCTACACTGGCATGTGCTTTTGCGCAAGAGCATCCGTGCCAGTGTAGACGCTTATGCAAGAAAGCCCCAATGGCCATTTTAACCATCGGGCTTTCTTGCGCAAGTTATTCAGTTTGCCTGTCTACACTGGCCTCTTGCGCAAGAACAGTTGTGCAAGAGGGCTTATTCTTGAGCAGGAGCATCATAGTTCTTGCACAAGAAGCCCTGATTTCACACATTAGAATGTCAGCGTTCTTCCGCAAGAACTGCCCGCCAGTGTAGGCAGGCAGCATGTTTTTGTGCCAAAGCACCCGCTTTGGGGCAAAATCATGCCAGTGTAGACACAGCCAATTTGTGTAGCTTTTTCTTCTGCTTTTTTTGGAAGAGGTTTTTTTCTGACATTTGGCCTGTGTACACTGGGCCAAATGTCGGGAACAAACCCTTTTAAGAACAGCCCTTCTTCCTCGTAAATGTGGTTCAAGGGATGCCGAAAACACGTCTGCTCTTCCAAAAAAAGCTTGGCAAAGCAGATGTGTTCTCTGGACTAAAGCTTTGTCTCTCTAGTGCAGACAGAGCCCTGATGTAGCATCTTATTTCAAGTTTAGGGTGCAGCATAGACAGAGGGGTGACATGACACACAATTTGAGCTACGAAAGTTGTCATTTTGAGCTTATTTCAAAAACGCTTTGGTGTCTATGCCGCACCAAACATTAAAATAACCTGCTATTCCAAAATGCCCCTTCCTCCTCACAGAATGCGGTTCACAGGGACGTTGGACTAGCGAGTCCATTGTGGGCACTGTTAACATGCAGGATAGCTAGTACAGTTGTCTCCGTACCCCGAAATAGCGCTGCAGCATCAAGGTTGCTTTACAGGCCCACAACAGGGGGCAGGTTTGATGCTGAATTTTCCACCTTTTGCTCTTGGGACGCTCTGTTGCTGTCTGCAGCCACGCATAGGCATGACCCTGCATTGCCAGGGCCCCTCACAGGCTGCCAGAGAAGAGAGAGGGCTGTAGGGGGCACAAATTCCTCACAAGGAGACTGCAGGAAAGGAAGATGGAGTGTGAGGGGTTTACAACACCCAACCCAGCCACCCCTCTGAGATCTGAACTTAGACTGAGCCAGTCAGAGTCCAGTGCACTGCCCCTTACACCATGGGACCTATGCCAGTCACTGTTGCCTCAGCTAGGTGAAACTGGAGCCCTGGCCCAGGCCCAGCCACCTTTGCTTGTTTTCCTTCCACCTAGAGCCCCTTCTTCTCCTGGGCTGCAAGGAGCATTCCTGGGACACCCTGAGACAGGCACAGGACTCTGCCTCCCCACAGCCTGCCCCAGCCCACCAGCATGCAGGCGGATGCTGACGCCGTGTCACCAGTGTGAGAACGTGGACGGAAAGCAGGGCCAGGGCCCTGTCAGGCCCCCTCACCCCTCCCACTCCAGGGGCTCAGTGGGCAGGAGATGTTGCCCCAAGAGGCTTTGGTAGAACAAGGTGGGGCTCTGTTCACCCCAATGAGGTGCTGAGGTTTTGTCCTGTCCCTTCAGTTTGGCTTCCCTCTTCTGCCCCATTCCTGCCTCCCGACCTCCTTGGGCAAGTCACACAAGGGAGGCAGCAGGAAGAGCCAGCCCCATACACCAGCCTCCCAGGCCAGGGGAGACCAAGGCACAAGCCACCGCCTGGCCTGATTCATCTCACTTCGCCAAGCTGGCACCAAGGGGCATTCTCAGCTGATGTCATTCCCCTCTGTCACATGGGAGTTGGGCTCATCCCAGGCACAGGCCAGGCCGCAGGAGCTGCGTTTACCTGGGCTCCCAGGGGAGCAGCAGTAAGAAGACACTGTGTTTCTGCCTAGCTTTGAATCAGGGACTTTTCGCGTGCTAGGCAAACATGATAACCACCGTACCACAGAAACACAACATGAAACCTGTGGAACTTGGCTGACTATTCTGTTACTAGCTCTTTTTAACACCCTGCTCTGCAGGGGAAGGGAATGCACCTTGTGAACACTCCACCTCTTGTTCTCATGGAAGCGACTAACCCGAGCTGCCAGCTCCTCATTTCCTCACCAGCCCCTTGAGATTTGTAGCTCAAAGCTGGAGCTGCTGTGGAAGGAGGTGAAGCTACAGAAGCTGACAGGGGACAATCAGCGGGCGGAGGGTTATTTTTTCTCCTCCCTGGGCTGATGTGGCTAGAACTGAGGAGAAGAAAATCCTCTCCCTTCTCCTCAGAAGACGGAAATTGCAGTTGGTTCTCCTAAAGCTGGACCCCGGGACTAGACTTTTTCTTTCTAAAACCATGGTGAATTGCTTGTAGACTGAGAATGTGAGTTAAGGAAGGGCATCGCCCAGCATGGGGCTTGAACCCATGACCCTGAGATTAAGAGTCTCATGCTCTACCAACTGAGCTAGCCAGGCTGTGCACAGCAGACCCCCTAACATGCCATCACAGGGTAGCAGGAGCCAAGCGTTCTCAACTGCTTGACTCAAGGCTCTTTCTTGCCCCTAATGGGGAGTTCTGGTCTGTGGGGAGGTTTGAGCTCAAATCCCTCTCATGACACACACACTTTTTTCCCCACAAGGAACGGCCCCATTTCCATCTCTCCAGTGACAGGCGAAGGGGCCGGTTTCAGGATTTCTTTTAGCACTGCAGCATGGGGAGATGGAGGGAATTCAAACCCCTTTGCAAGCTTTGTTCTTCTGGCACCAAGTGTGACAAGAGGGGTGTGAGCTGGGGAGCCTGCCCCCCAGAAGGGGCGTTTGGGTGCACCCAGGGGCAGCAAGAATTCAAGCCCTCAGGACAGTGCATTGGGGACAACGTGTGAGCCCTTCCATGAGCATTTTCTCCTTCCACTGGGGAAGGCAGCTGGGCAGGACCAGCCTGCAGCCCCCGTCCCTTTCAGCCCCAGATGAAGGAGATAACAGAGAGGGGAGGAAAGTCCATGGCCAGAGCCTCCTCCCAGCAGTCTGGCCCTGCACAGAGTCTGTGCATGATGGAGCCTCTCCCAGCAGGATTCTGGCCTGTTCTTTGCCAAATGCTCAGCCTGTTTCATTTTCTGTAGGAACTAGTGGGATCCATGCGCCCTGTTCCCCAGTGACAAGTGAGTGTCCTCTCCCCCCCTTTCCACAGACACAGCAGGCCAGGGGCTAAGCACCTCCAGTGGTCCCTTCCTATTTGACCTCCCACAAAGTCATGGTGAAAAGCTACTGGGCCCCAGCCCTCCTGGGCCAGGCCGTGGCAGGAGTACTGACTGGAAACAGGTTGCAGGTGGAGGAGAATTACCTTAACTGGAAAAGTGCAGCTGACCCAGTGGTTGAACGGGGCTGCAGCTGCTGCTGACAGGGAAGAAGCTGGGAGGCAAGGTGCTGGCAGCAAGAGATTCCGGCTGCCTCTTTGCTCTGTGTCTTAGTGCGCCATGCCGGCCGCCAGCCACCTTGACCAAACCTCTGAGAAGGAAAATGTATTTTGTTAAAAGGAACAATGTGAAGTGTGGATGCAACTGACTGAACGTGACCTTGCATTGTGTGTGAGAGATAGGGAACCTACTAAAACCAGCCTGATCTAACTTTTCCGCTTCAAGGATGAGACTAACACTCATGTAACTAAGTTTATCTCTGCATATTGAGATAAAAGTAGCTTTAAGCATTAAGCCAAACGTAACGCTGTTACTAGCTTATGTAACATCTATTCTATTTTGTGTGCAACCATGAATGTATATAAGGTTTCCATGGACATTTGATTTTGGAAGTCTTCCTTTTGAAACTTCCCACAGCTGTGTCTTAATAAAAGTGTTTCTCTCCTTCCAACCCTGAGTCTGGATTTCCGTGACACCTCAAACCAGCTGGACTACCCAGCCCACATCAGAGTGAGTTGCTAGTGGCCCCACCAGAGAAGAGCCATTGGCAGCTGCAGTCAGCCCTGCAGCTGCTGGAGGCACCTTTCTGAAAGGGCCATGTGGTGTTAATAATGCCAAGGTCATGGGATCAAGCCCCATGCTAGCCACAGGGATGTTTGCTGTGGTGATTGTCCCCACCTTCCCTTCAGCTACCTGCTATGGACAGGGAAGCAAAGACAGGCAAGAGGCTGAGACCTTTGCAGGAAACAGGGCAGAGAGCTGGTAGGAGGAGGATCCAGTCTGCACAGCCCCAGTGGCTAAAAGGGCCATGTCCTGACCTGCTTTTCCTAATGGCAGGGAAAACTCTTCTCTTCCCTCCATTGTCCCCAGTGGGGTGACCTGATGCCCAAATTCCTGCTGCTGCAGTGGCTACCCCAAGGCTCCCTGCAGGGGGCAGGTTCCTCCAGCCCAAGCCACAGATGGAGGCTCCATATGTCCAGGAGGCCTGGAGCATGTGCCTGGCCCACAGAGCTGCTGCCAACCACCTGGTCACCTGCATCAGTGGCCCAGTGTGGCTGTGTTCTTGTGCAAGAAGCCGCCAGTGTAGACAGAGCCTTCGTGTGCAGAGCCGTTCCGCTGCTTATTGTCACGGGGGTTTCTTGTGGATGAAGGAGCAGTGTGATAGTCCATGCTTAGCCTCATTTGCATATTGCTTGCACAAGAACCCGTCAGTGTAAACATAGCCCCTGTGCTTTCTGGCTAAGCTTAAAAAATTTTCTGTGAAGCAGGGAGATTCTAGCGCCTTCCTAGGCAAGTGAGTCTGAATCCTGCACCACGACCTCAGTGGGACCCGCTGGTGAGATGTTGGTTTGCTGCAAATCCTTGGTAATGCCAGTGTTTGGCTTCCTTGGCTGTGTCTACGCTGAGCATTGCTGAGCAATAAGATATACAAATGAATATTGCTGCACATCATTTGCATACCTAATGAGCCCTCCTTTTTGCAGCACAGGCTTTTGTGCAAGAAGGAGCTGTCTACACTGCTCCTTCTTGTACAAAAAAACCCTCTTGTGCAGAGCCGTTCTGCTGCTTATTGTCAGGAACCCTCGTGCCACTTGGCAGGAAAATCCAGTTCTGACCAGTCTCTGAGCGGCCAGTGCCTGAGAGGATCCAACATGGATCCCTAGGTCACAGGTCACAGGCACCATTTAGTGGCCCCAGTTACTGACCTAAACACCATCATAACACGACGCTACGTCTACACTGCAGCCTTCTTGTGTAAGAACTGTTTTGTGCAAGCGTTCTTGTGCAAAAGGTCTTCCACAAGAGCACGTCCACACTGCCAAGTGCTTTGCACAAGAGATGTGCTTTGTGCAAGAGCATCCATGGCAGTGTGGTTGCTCTCTTGCGCAAGAAAACTCTGATGGGCATTTTAGCCATACGGGTTTCTTGCACAAGAAATTCATGTTGCCTGTCTACACTGCCCTCTTGTGGAAGAGCTCTTGTGCAAGAGGGCTTATTCCTCATGGGGAGAGGAATAACTCTACTGGAAGAATAGTGATAGAAATGTAGCCGTGTTAGTCTGGTGTAGCTGAAGCAAAATACAGGACTATGTAGCACTTTCAAAGACTAACAAGATGGTTTATTAGATGATGAGCTTTCGTGGGCCAGACCCACTTCTGTTTTCCAATGCTGTAGTGCACATTTACTTATGCAAGAACACTCGTGCTGTGCTCTGCACGTTTTTGTGCAAGAACATTGCGCAAAAACCCTGCTGTGTAGATGTAGCCTAAAGGTTTGTATCGATTCAAAGAGTTCACATACAATGGAAAGGTGAATGTCTCCAGTAAAGAGACACTTGCGTAGGGGGCACTTGGATTTGAACTAAGGACCATGTGACCTGCAGTCAAACACTCTACCACTGAGCTACACCCCCATGCGAAAGAAGCGTCTGCAGCCAGTATTGAGAAGTGGGTGGGGAACAGGAGGCTTTTGTGTAACACACATCTCAGGTGGGACGGACCCTCACTGACCCCAGATTGTGACGGGTCCTAACAAGGAGTTTGTCCAGAAAGTAGAAGAGCTGGGGCAGGACAGAGGTTCTGTGCACACAGAAAAGTTCTTTTGGAACAATGGCCGTTATTCCAAAATAACAATGTGAGCATCTACACAGCAATTCCGTTATTTTGAAATAATTCTGAAGTAACAGACGGCTTATTTCGACTTCTGCAAACCTCATTCTAGGAAGAATAACGCCTATTCTAAAACAGCTATTTCAAAATGAGGCCTGTGTAGATGCTCCACTTCTGCTATTTCAAAATAGCCCCTTCCCAGGGCCATTCTAAGTTATTCAACTTGGGGCTCTAAAATCAAGGTAGCACCTCTACATTAGGGAAGCCTCCTGGGACTCATTTTGAGGTTTCCCTGCAGTGTAGACATGCTATTTTGAAATAAGCTAAGCTTATTCCAAAATAAATGTGCCGTGTAGATGTAGCCAGAGAGTCCTGAGAGATGAAGCAGCTGGAGGGAAGCCAGGAGTGCAGAGGCCAGTCTGAGACCTGAGTGTCCCAGGTGTCTATTCCAGCCCCAATGTCTCTGTCCCGTGGTGTAAGGAGCAGCGTTCATAACTCTGAGTCTTGCCATCTGAGTTCAAGTCTCAGTAGAACCTGCAGGGCCTGGGGTGGCTGCTGGGAGGTCCTCGTGCTCCATGCTTTTTGGCTTCCTTGTCCTGAGGTTCACTAAGGGCCTCGGATTCTGGCCACCCAGCATTCACTCTGAAGAGGCCATAATATGTGGGTGGGAATTTTCACTGATCCCTTCTCCTGTGAGCTGGAATCCCAGCTCACCCAGCCTTCACTGGAAGGGGCCAGTCCAGCAGGGACTAAAAGCCACTGCTCCAGGTGAGGTTTGAACTCACAACCTCAGCATGTCTCCTACAAGTACTGCCTTATAAGTACTGTGCGCTGACCCATTGCGCCACTGGAGCAGCTCTGCCAAAGGCTTCTTCAAAGCCCTTAGATTGAAAAAGTCAAGAAGGACACAGTGGACATGAACAAGTGGGGCAAGAAGATCAATTCTGAAGGATTTGCACAAACCAACACCTCACAAGAAGGTCTCACTGAGATTTGAACTCAGCTTGTAGGAGTCAACGTTCTGCTTGTGCCTGAGGCTCTCAGCTAGTTGACACGCTAGTCTCCTTGCTTGCTCCAATTGACTGCTTCACCTCTCCAGACCCTGCCCCTTCTGCATGTGGCCTCATGGGAACGATCTGGCTCCCTCTCCAGCAGAGGAAGGAGAAACGTTGCCATGTTGGCACCGCACAGACACCAGCCCTGTATCCCCCTGCCCTGAGCTCCATGGGACAGGGAGAAGCTCCAGGAGATGGTTCCCCTGGATCAGGAGCGGCCCCAGGCCGGCTGCAGCAGCTGGCACCCTAGGCGGGGAGCTGATTGCGGCGCCCCTGCCTGCACGGCCATCAATGGCCTTGACGTCATCATGGGTGCCCGGGCCAGCGGCGCCCTAGGCAGCTGCCTAGCTTGTTTAGGCTCATGGGCTGCCCCTGCCTGGGATCATGTCTCACATTGATCCAAAGGTTGTGGGGACCCAGACCCACCCTGCAGCCAGGAATGCAGGTTCCTAGAAGCTCCCCCCTAGAAAGGACTCGACTGAGGGGTCAGGAAGAAGCTGGGGAGAGATGAGGCCAGAGGTTTTTGGGTGGTAGAGAGCAGCTTCTCGGCTCTTGGGCTAAGTTCAAGAGTGGCAAACAAGGAAGTGGCTACTGGACGCTCTGCGTGCCCTTTCCTCCCCAGCTGGACGTGGTTCTTGTTCTTCTGCATGGCACAGCCCATGGAGACCAACGACTTGCCAATTGGCATCCAGATCACACCCTCATTGAATTGATGGGAATAGAAACCAGACACACAGGTTTGAACTGGTTTCAGCTGAGGGACGGGTTTGTCTGGTTTATGTGCATTGGCACAGGAAAGCATTATGGGTCTGCTGTCATTTTAAAAATCCCTGTACAACAGAAATCCAAACTGTGCCACCCTTGGAGATACGATTGTTCCATTTAAGATAATCTGCTTTTAAAGGGGGCACTTGGAGTTGAAGCAAGGACCACTGGAGCTGCAGTGAAGCACTCAACCACTGAGCTACACCCCCATAGCAATCAGGCCTTCGCGTCCAGTGATGGGAAATTAGCACCTGGCTGCACTGTCTGCAGGAGCAGATGGTGTTTCACACACATGGCGGGGTGAGGGAGGACGGCCCTCCCTGGGTTTGGACATGTATGGTGCCCCCCCAGGCTGTGTCCAGCATGACGCGTCACAATAGCGCACCATCCCCTGTGCTCCTGCCTCCCTTGCCCTGTGTGGGTATGTCTACACTTGCACCCTCTTTCGAAAGAGGGATGCAAATGTAGACATCCAAAATTGCAAATGAAGCTGGGATTTAAATATCCCGCACTTCATTTACATATTTGCCGATGGGTGCTATTTCAAAATACTTTATTTAGAAATAAAAAACACAGTTTAGATGCGGTTATTTTGGGAAAAAACCTTTCTTTCAAAATAACCCTTCAACCTTGTTGTATGTTTCTCAACTCTTGGGCTAAGTTCAAAAGCGGCAAAGGGAGAGGCAGGGAAGTAGCTGCAAGATGCTCTGCATGGCCCAGGGATCCGGACCAAGAGCTGCCCTTGTGTTTTTTGCTGTAAACCATTGCTTCTTGGCTGTTTGGCTAAGATTGAGTGATTCCTGCTTCTCAGAGAGGACGAAAAGCAGTGAGAGGGAGACCTTGGCTGCAGGATCCACTTGTGCCCATTTTCCGGGGGTAAAGTAGAACCTTGCTAGGAAAAATTGCTGTTTTCTCCCCACATTACATTGGCTGGGAACTAAACCCAGATCAATTGATTGGAAGGCCGCTATGTTCACCACTCTACCACCAATACATGCAGTGGTAGCTTGTGGGAAAATTAGGGAGGTGGGGAAGTGACTACTGGCTGCTCTGCATCGCCCGTCGATCTGGCCCAAGAGCTGTCCTCGTCTTTTTTGCCATAAAGCGTTGCTTCTCGGCCGTTCGGCTAAGCCTGAGCATTTCCTGCCTCTCAGAGAGCCATGTCACAGGCACAAGCCCCCTCTGGCCTTCCAGGGACACGTCCCAGGACCAAGCAAAGAGCAGAAAATGCTGGGCACTGTCATGGTCTGGGCCACAGATAAAGTCCCTCTTGGAGCTGTGGTCGAAGGAGGAGTCTCTGCAGGCCCTGCAGTCCAGGCGGAGGAACATGGACATTTATGGCCAAGTGGCTGATGGCCTTGCAAAGAAAGGTCATCTCCGGTGCACCACAGACCAAGTCAGAGCGAAGGCTAAGGAACGGCAGCAGGATTGTATCAGGGCCCATGAGGAACGGGACCAAATCCTGGGGGCTGGGGAACCGCTGCGTCCAAGGATCATTGTGGAGTTTGTGAGGGAAACACCTGGGCAGCAGCAGCTGCAGCTTCAGGACGACAACACTGATGACCTGCAGCTCCAGGACGAGGAGGAGGATTCTAGGAGTATTGTAACCCTCACCCTGAAGCCAGTTCCCCGTCCTCCCCCACCATATGTGCGAGGTACCACCTGCTCCTGCAGACAGTGCTGCCAGGGGCTAAGTCCCCAACAGTGGGCTGAAACATACAACCACTGTCGGGTGTAACTCAGTGGTAGTGTTTGAGTGCCGATTGTAGAGGTCCTTGGTTCAATGTTAAGTGCCCCCTTAAAAAGTTGATTATCCTAAGTGAAGCATTTGCACCTAGGTGTGTCACATCATGGATTTCTATTCTACAGGGATTCTTAAAATGTCAGCAAACCCCTCGTGTGTTCTTGTGCCAATGCACGTAAACCAGGCAGACGGGTCCCTGAACTAAAACCAGTTCAAACCTGCTGGGTGTCTGGTTTCTATTCCCATCAATTGAGCAAGGCTGAGATCTGAATGCCCATTGGCTGTTCTGTACAGAAGAACAAGAACCACGTCCAGCTGGAGAGGAATTGCTGTGATCAATCTTCTGGAACTTGATTCAGCCAGTCAAACTAAGACTCACTAAATCAAACCCAGAGGGCACCCCCACCAGCATCCTGCACTTCTGCTCTTTGCTCCCTATTGAGGGATGGTAGGAAAAGCAGACACATTGGTCAGGCACTGCTGGTTTCATACACACTCAGCCTCACCTACAGCTGGGAGGCAGTTTGCAGTGAGCTGAAAAGAAACTGGCCCACAGAACCAAGGCTCAGGATATTTCTGGGTCCACATGTGCAAACAGCTGGCAGTCAAGCTTGTTGCCCTTGTTAGGGGTGTGACCAAAACACAGGCCTCACTGTGAGCAGGAATCAAGCCTGCACAGGGAAATGCTTTCATATTTCTGAACCAACTGCTTAACCACTTGGCCATCATCACTGCAAGAAAACCTTCTCCTGTATCATATGTGAACAAAAAATTTGTTACTTTCTCTTTGGCCAACTCAGATTGCTACAGGGCAAAGGAACTCGCTCTTAATTCTGTGCCCTCAGGAAGGGACCAACCTAAAGGAGGCCGGGCCCCCATCAGGGTCTCCAACCCAAACTGTGAGACCCAAGGGCTTACAATCCAGACGATTAGTGTTTGCTGCACTTCTCACTCCCCCGAGCAACGCTAAACCTCAAGGCCAACTCCACAGTCCCAGCGGCTGGGGGAGATGTGCATGTTAGAGCCTCTGCCCACTGAGCTGTAGCTCTCTGTGCCCAGGGAGCCAGACACTGCCAGGGCGGGAGGGAAATGGGAAATGGCTGAACTTTGGGAGTCAAAGGTGTTGTCTGGGACCATACAATAGAACAGTTTTAGGTGCTGGCCTGCAGAGGGCACCATGGCTTGGCTGGCTAAAGCACCTGTCTTGTAAACAGGAGATCCTGGGTTCCACTCCCAGTGATACCTTGCTATGGCCTTTGCTCACATTTTCCTAGGTCCTTCTGGAACACAGAAGAGGCCTCCCCTGGCCACCCATGGAACTGCTGGTTCAGAAAAAGGCTGATTGGGGAGGCTTGTTAGGGAGAAGGAAACCAGAAGCCTGGAGCGGGTGCAGAGGTGACTGGCACTGGCCAGGCAGGGCTGTGACTCCCACTGTAAGTCCCTGGGTACTACACACTGGCCAGTGAGTCCTGCTCCATGGTCGTCCCAGTGCTCTGGCTGTGAGAGACGTGCCCGTAACTCCCTGCTGGGAGCATGGGCCCTGCCCTGCCCTGCCCTGCCTGGTGGGGGAGGGGACAAACACAGGGCTGGTTGACAGGGGCTCTGACACTCCAGCAGTGGGGGCATCCAGCCCATCAGACGGATTCATACCAGGACAGTCGGAGCCTCTCGCGCTCGCCAAGGGGGATTCTGCACTTGCTGCCTTGGGAGCCAGGGTCACATGGCAGAGCTCCCCCAGGGCCGTCCCACGGTGCCTCCAGCCCAGCCCCAGCCGCTCTCCCTGCCCTCAGCAACGTGGCTGGGTTTTATCCTTCCCCTTCAGTGACAACAGCCCATTCCCCACCAGCCCCAGATCCCGTGGGACCTGTTCCCTTCCCCACGAGCAGTGAGTGCCAGTGCGGCTCCCTGCTGAGGCTGTGGCTGTGGAAACAAGCCCCTGGCTTTGGGAGGGAGACGAGATGTCAAGGTGTTGAGTTTCACCCATGGCTAGTGTGGGGTGACCCACACTTTGGGGTCAGCTGGAGGTGCCTCCTGAGAACTGATTTTCAGAGGGGTGTGATCAGCCCTTCCTGTGTTTCTGGCTCCTTCCAAGGGCTTGAATCTGGCACCTAAAATTGAGGAATGTGCATTTGGAAGAGGGAATTTCTGTCTTTTAAGTATTCCTAGTGTGCCCCAGTGGCCTAAGGGACAAAGCAATGCTTTCTTAAGCCAGGGATTGTGGGTTCAAGTCCCATCTGGCATGACAGTTGTGATGTTTCCTGGTAGATGTAGAGCCTCTTTGCCATGTTATCTGTGAGATGTTTCAACACTGGGCAAGGGTCCCCTGGAATTGCCATTTTCCCCCAGACAGGACCCCTCAGGAGCAGACAGTGACACTGGTGTTAGGCACAGACAGGAGGAGAGTGTTTCCTAAAAGCTGAGGTGTACAAAGTGAGGTCACTTGCAGAGATGCAGACGCTGGGGTCTCTGTATGCGCCTTGGCACCTGTTACCCACTGGTACCCGCCATGTCTCACCCCTGCCAGCACCCAGACAGAAGGCCAGTGCACATGGAGCCAGCGACCGTAGCGAGGGAGGCGGCTGCAGCACAAGTCCAGGCCTGGGGCACATCAAACAATTGTTTGAAATATTTTTAAAACAAAAAATATGAAAAACTTTAGGCTCCATCTACACTGCAGGCTTCTTGCCCAAGAACTGTTTTGGGCAAGAGTTCTTGTGCAAGAGCACATCCACACTGCTATCTGTTTTGGCCTGAGAGAGCAGGATACCTCAGTAGTTTGAGCATTGGTTTTTTAAACCCATGGTTGTGAGCTCAATGCTTGAGATAGCCATTTAGGGATCTGGGGCAAATATGTGAGGGATGTTTCTTGGCCCTTGCATGAGCACAGGGACAGAACGAGCTGACCTTTCAAGGTTCCTTCTAGGTCTATGAGGTGGTATCTCTCCTTATAAAGAGCATCCATAAACACTCTCTTGTGCAAGAAAGCTCTAATGGCTACTTTAGCCATAGGGGTTTCTGGCGCAAGAAATCCCTCTTGCCTGTGCACATTGCTGCCTTGTGCAAGAGGGCTTATTCATTATGGGGAGAGGAATAACTCTTGCGCAAGAAGCCATCTTTTCCAATGGTTTACTGTACGTTTTCTTGTGCAAGAATGCACATGCAGGGTAAACACTCCGCTAGTTTTTGCACAAGAACGGCCATTCTTGTACAAAAAGCCCTCAGCAGAGACCATAGAGATGCAGTATGAAAAACCTCACAACAACAAGCCCACCCCAGCATATCCCACTGAGATTTGAACTCAGATTACAGGATTCAAAGTCCTGAGGTCTGCCCCTTACACCATGGGACCAACATGGTACCGTGCATGTGGGTACGTGGGATACTCAGTTTTCAGGCTGGCCTCTGCACTTCTGGCTTCCCTCCTGCTGCTTCATCCCTCTGGCTACGACTACGCAGCACATTTATTTTGGAATAAGCTGGTCTCAAATAGTGATTCCAAAATAGCATATTTCGAACTAGCACGTCTACACTGCAGGGAAACCTCAGAATAGTCCAAGGCAGGCTCCCCAGTGTAGACGAGCTACCTCGATTTAGAGCCCTGGGAAGAATAACTCAGAATGGCCCTGGGGAGGGGCTATTTCAAACTAGCAGCAGTGGTGCATCTACACAGGCCTTATTTTGAATTAGCTAATTTGGAATAGGCGTTATTCTTCATAGAATGAGGTTTGCAGAAGTCGGAATAAGCCGTCTCTTACTTCAGAATTATTTCAAAATAACGGAATTGCTGTGTAGACTCTTGCATTGTTATTGTGGAATAACGGCCATTGTGCCAAAAGAACTTTTGTGTGTGGACAGAACCTGCACAGCCCAAGAAATGTAATTGGCAGCTCCTCCCCACAATCCTTTTATCAATTGAAGTGCAGGGCTCTGAAGACATGGACCCAAGGTAA
The DNA here is from genome assembly GCA_019425775.1 of Rafetus swinhoei. Lineage (NCBI taxonomy): Eukaryota > Metazoa > Chordata > Testudines > Trionychidae > Rafetus > Rafetus swinhoei. The sequence goes on along the minus strand of CM033444.1, from coordinate 33,431,792 downwards.
CCACCTTGGTTGCTTTCTGCTAAGGCCACGCTGGAGGGAAAAGAATGGCTCTTTGAGGCAGAGTTGAACCAGTGACCTGCCAAACACACACTATAGTCTTCTGCTCTGCCAGCTGAGCTATCAAAGGGTGCCTAAGCAATGTTAGTTTGTCCAGGTTGTCCCTTCTGCAAGTCTCAGGGCAACTTCTCCCCCAAGTAGATGGCATTTCTGATGAGGGGCAGAGGAGCACAGGGGCTGTCACAGGTACTTCACATGCAGACAGACCCCCTGAGTGAAACCTGAGCTAGATCCATCCATGTCACAGCAAAAGGAAAAAAGCTGGGTTCTTCTCATGTGTCTTCTTTGTTCCAGAGTCTCTAGGGGTGTGGCACACTTAAACCTATTGTGCTGGCCGTAATGTTTTCCTTTATTTAAAATGAAGTTTGATCAGCTAACATGAGACAGTTCAAACGCATAATCATTTAATGATTTAAATTAAACGTTTCTCCCCAGCTGCAGCCCTAGCAAAATGGCTGGGGTGTAATTATGTCATTAGTGGCGAGTGTCCATTAGTAACCAAGAGTCCACGGAAAGGGTTGGGGAGGGCAGGGGCTCAGCAAAGGGGTGGGGTCTTGCGGAAGGGATGGGATAGATCCTGGCTTGCCCTGACATTTAAAAGGTGACCTTGGGGGCATGTGGCACCCTGATCAGCCTCTGATGTTCCCTGTGTGAGCCCCAGAACCAGCCCTGAGTGACAGGGGAAGAGGGGGAGCAGCTCACACATGCCAAGGGGCTGGCCAGGGGCAGGACATGAGCCTGCAAGGCAGCAGTGACACCACAAGGAACTTTTTCAGCACCTCAGCTCATTGGCTGGGAGGCAGTGACCTCACAGAGGGTCCATGGCAACAGCCAGGTGGGACAGGCTGCAGGGCTGGGGCAATCTCAGAGACCCCCATGGCCTGGCTGCCTGGAATCTCCTTTGTGAGGTTTCCCCTTGAAGGCAGAAGGGATTGACGGTCCCAGCTGGGAGTGTCTCTGGGGAGATTTCCCCTTTCCCCAGGCTGCAGTGGGAGGGGCTGGGACAGGCAGGGTTACAGGAGGGGCTGGCACTGAACTGAAGAGAGATCTGGGAGAAGCAAGAGGAAGGGCTGCAAACATCCAATGAAAATGGGATTTGAACCCATGCATGCAGAGCACAATGGATTAGCAGTCCATTGCTTTAACCACTCAGCCACCACATCTGAGCTGCTGGAATTTGTTACCAATTACCCAAAGCCATCACTGCCAGAAACCTTTGTGCCACTTGCAGGCTGGCCAGGGACACCCAGGGCTGGAAGGTTTTGGCTTTTCACAATGTTCCCTGGGCTGTTGTACAAAGCTCAGTGCTGGTAACAAACCCAAACACCCCCTGGCTACATCTACCCTGCAGGCTTCTTACACAAGAACTGTTTTGTGCAAGAGTTCTTGTGCAAAATGTCTTGTGCAAGAGCACGTCCACACTGCCATGTGCTTTTGCGCAAGAATGTCCGTGGTGGTGTGCACACTCTCTTGTGCAAGAAAGCTCTGATGGCCATTTTAGCCATAGGGATTTCTTGCACAAAAAAACCCTGTTGCCCATTCATACTACCTTGTTGTGCAAGAGCTCTTGCACAAGAGGGTTTATTCCTCATGGGGAGAGGAATAACTCTTGCCCAAGAAACCCTCTTTTCCTACGTTTTGCCGTAAATTTAGTTGCTCAAGAACGTGCGTGCAGTGTAGATGCTCCTCAAGTTTTTGCACAAGAACGGCCATTCTTGAGCAAGAAGCCTGCAGTGTAGATGTAGTCCCTGGGTGCCCAGAGACGGGCTGTCTAGTCAAAGTCTGGCTTGGCGCGTGCTCTGCAATGGGAAGATGTCCACGGAGCAGTCAGATGGCAGCGGCACACGGCTCTGGTGGGCCCAGCATCCAGAGGAGCGTTTCCGATTTGAGTGTTTACTGACAGTGTCCATCTCTGGTCTGATTTCACAGAGTGGGGAGACACTGGCACCCACAGCAGCATGGATGGGGTGGCTGGAGGGAGTGGCTGGCAGGCGGCCGGTAGGAGCAGTGGCAAGTGGCCAAGGGAGTGGGTGAGCCTCATTTGCATATCTAATGAGCCACCATTGTTGTGGAAGAGGCTCTTGTGCCAGAAGGAGCATCTACACAGCCCCTTCTTGCGCAAGAAAAACCCGCTATGCGCAATGCCGTTACACTTAGCCTCATTTGCATATTTCTGGCGCAAGAACCTGCCAGTGTAGACATAGCCCAATTGTTTTCACTGTCAGGGGACTCAGTGGCCCCTTCCTCTTCCTACTTGCTCTCCCAAAAGAGACAGACCTGCCTCCCCTTTCTTTTCCCCCAGCAAGTGCCATTCTGCAAAGCAGATATCAGAGACAGCAAAGATAGGCCTCCATGAGGCTCTGTGGCGCAATGGAAAGCGTGTTGGACTTCTAAGCTTTGGTGCTCACTGTGATATAGGTTGGTCATTCAAAGGTTGTGGGTTCAAATCCCACCAGAGTCACTTTAGCTGCTTCCTCATTTCCAGAGCAGCTTTTACAGAACAGGAAATCCTTAGGCTGACACCAGGACGGGCTTTAGTCCAGACAGTTCCCAGGAGACCCCAGCGAGGGTGGAGGCAAGGGCTGCTCTGAAATGCTGCAGGTACCCACAGACCCTTTTGTCCCTCCATGTCTCCTACCAGTGCTGTGCATCACTCAAGCTATGTCTACACACACTGTTCTTCTGAAAAAGCTAGGTAAATTGTGAACCCTAGTTTGCATAGCTTTTTTTAGAAGAAGCTTTTCCAACATTTGGCCTGTTTACACTGGGAGAAATGTGGGAAAAAAAACCTTTTTTGTAACATCCCTTCTTCTTCATAAAATGAGGTTCACAGAGGCACCAAAATCGCATGTCTGCTCTTCCGAAAAAAATTCAGCAGATGTGTTCTCTGGACTAAAGTGTTGTCTCTGTAGTGTAGAGAGAGCCCTGATGTAGCATCTTATTTCAAGTTTAGGTGCAGCATAGATAGAAGGTTGACTCAGAGGCCTTAGTGCTGCCTCTTAGCCCATGGGACCTACACAAGATACCTGTGACTCAGCTGGGCCAAACTGGAGCCCTGGCCCAGGCCCACTGTGACCAGCTTGGCTTGTTTTCCTTCCACCCAGAGCCCCCTTCTTCTCCTGGGCTGCAAGGAGCCTCCCTGGGACGCCCTGAGACAGGCACAGGGCTCTGCCTCCCCACAGCCAGCCCCACCCCACAGGCCTTGGCAGAACAAGGGGGGGAGGGTCTCTGCTAGTCCCACTGAGATGTTGAGCTTTTGTCCTGCCCCCCTCAGCTTGGCTTCCCTCCTCTGCCCCATTCCTGCCTCATTTCCTCCTTGGGCAAGTCACACAAGGGAAGCAGCAGGAGGAGCCGGCCCCATACGTCAGCTTCCGAGGCCAGGGGAGGCTAAGACCCAAGTGTCTATCAGGTGCCTGGCCTAACCCACCTTGCTTCTCCAGGCTGGCACCTGGGTCATGGGTTCAAGCCCCATGCTGGACTATGCCCTTCTTCAACTCACATTCTTGGCCTACAAGCAAGTGGCTCTCAGTTTTCACCAGGGCTTTAGAAAGAAAAAGTCTAGTCCTTTTCTGTGCTAAGAGGCATTCTCAGCTGATGTCACCCCCCCCCCCCATTGCATGGGAGTTGGGCTCATCCCAGGCAGGAGGAGCTGCACTTACCCGGGCATCAAGGGGAGCAGCAATAAGAAAAGACCCTGTGTTTCCACCTCACTTTGAACTAGGGACCTTTTGCATATCAGGCAAATGTGTTTACCACTACACCACAGAAACACACTTAAAGAGAGGGAACTTAGTTGACTGTTCTGTTCCTAGCTCTTTCTAACACCCTGCTCTGCAGGGGACGGGAATGCACCCTGTGAACACTCCACCTCTTGTTCTCATGGAAGCGACTAACCCGAGCTGCCAGCTCCTCATTTCCTCACCAGCCCCTTGAGATTTGTAGCTCAAAGCTGGAGCTGCTGTGGAAGGAGGTGAAGCTACAGAAACTGACAGGGGACAATCAGCGGGCGGAGGGTTATTTTTTCTCCTCCCTGGGCTGATGTGGCTAGAACTGAGGAGAAGAAAATCCTCTTCCCTTCTCCTCAGAAGATGGAAATTGCAGTTGGTTCTCTCTTTGGTTCTACTAAATCTGGACCCCAGGACTAGACTTTTTCTTTCAAAAAACTTGGTGAAAGCTGAGAGTGAATTGCTTGTAGGCTGAGAATGTGAGTTGAAGAAGGGCATAGCCCAGCATAGGGCTTGAACCCATGATCCTGAGATTAACAGTCTCATGCTCTACCAACTGAGCTAGCCAGGCTGCATGCAAAAAGTTTCCTAATATCCCATCACAGCATAACAGGAGCCAAGTGTTCACTGCCTGACTCAAGGCTCTTTCTTGCCTCTAATGGGGGGTTCTGGTCTGTGGAGAGGTTTGAACTCAAACCCCACTCCCAACACACCCACTTCTTTCCTCACAAGGAACGGCCCCATTTCCATCTCTCCAGGGACAGGAGAAGGGCTCTGGCCTGTTCTCTGCAAAATGCTCAGCCTGTTTCATTCTCTGCAGGAACGAGTGGGATCCATGCGCCCTGTTCCCCAGTGAGAGGTATGTGTCCTCTCCCCCGCTTTCCACAGACACAGCAGGCCAGGCGGTTGTGCACCTGCACTGGCCCCTTCCTACTTGGCCTCCCACAAAGCTGGGGTGAAAAATTGCTAGACCCCAGCCCTCCTGGGCCAAGCCATGGCAGAGGTAGCAGGATTCACTCCCATCTTCTCCTGCCTGTGCCCTGGTGCTGAGGGGCGGGCCCCTTTCCTGCTGCCCCAACTCTTATTCCCACAATGCACTTTGTGCAGGGGCCATTGGTCTTTGTGCCAAGGTGCGTGACTGGGAACAAGGACTCAGGACCCTGCCCCCAATCCACCCTCTGACTGCTTCCAGCACAGGCTGAGCTCAGGGGCCAGGTGGGTGACCTGCCCTGCAGCTGTGATGGCATCAGGCCCTTCCCACCCGCCTGCTCAGTCTGGAGATGGAGCTCCAGTGAGCCTCAGACACCCAGCAAGAGGAACAAAACTCTCTTTGCTGCACCTCAGTGCATGGAAGCTGAAGCACCACAACCTTGTAACAACCAGCTAAGCCCCAGGAGGTCCCACTGAGATTTGAACTCAGATTGCAGGATTCAGAGTCCTGAGTGCTGCCCCTTACACCATGGGACCTGGGGTGTGAAAGTGGAGTGGGCACCTCTGACTCTCAGCTCTCAGGCTGGCCTCTGCTCTCCTGGCTTCCCTCCAGCTGCTTCATCTCCCAGGACTCTCTGTTCTGCCCCAGCTCTGCTGCTTTCAGGGCAAATCCCTTGTTAGGACCAGTCACACTCTGGGGGTCAGTGAGGGTCTCTCCCACCTGAGATGTGAGTCACACAAAAGCCTCGTTTCCTGCTCTGTTCCCAACACTGGATGCAAACACATGGTTGCTATGGGGGTGTTAGAAGTGCCCCCTTAAAAAGCTCATCAATTGAAATGAAACTTTTACATCTCCAGGTGTGTCACACTTCGGATTTCTGTTGAACAGGGATTCTTAAAATGACCACAAATTCCTAACGTGTTCCTGCGTCAATGCACATAAACCAGACAAACCCGTCCCTCAGCTGGAACCAATTCAAACTGGCTCTGTGTGTGTCTGGTTTCTGTTTCCATCCATTCAACAAGGGTGTGATCTGATCTGGATGCCCATTGGCACGTCCTTACTCTCCTTTGGCTGTGTCCTGCAGAAGAACAAGGACCACGTCCAGCTGGGGATGAATGGCCGCAATTGATTTTACACCGTTTGATTTAGCAAGTCCAACTAAGACTCACTAAATCAAACCCAGAGGCCACCCCCACCAGCTTCCACCACTTCTACTCTTTGCCCCCTTCGGCTTCCTGCTGTGGGGACATGGCCAACTCCAGCTACGTAGGGAGGGATGGCAGGGATAGCAGACACATTGGCCAGGCACCACTGGGGGCTGCCTTCCTCACCTCCCTGATACCCAGCAGCTGCTTGGCCAGCTTATTCATGGGGCCGCTCTCTGGGACTTCTCTCCCAGCTCCTCCACCTGTTGCCATTGCCCATCCCAAGGGAGGGGGGACGAGAGTCACTCTCCACGGTTGCAGGAGCTGCAGAGGTTGCACTTGCAGGGTCTCTGGGCACTGACACCCCAAGGGAATCACAAGGGCACTTGGCGCTGGCTCACCTGTCCCAGCAATTGCAGTCAGAGCCCTGCCTTGCCAGTGCCAGTCACAGCAGCCTCTCAGGATTTAGGTTGGAGTCCCCAGGTGGGGGCCCGGCCTCCTTTAGTTTGGTCCCTTCCTGAGGCCACATCACTGACACCAGAGAATTCCTTTGCCCTGCAGCAATCTCTGTTGGCCAAAGGGTTAGCAACCGAATATTTGCCCAAGTGTAAGTGCAGCAGCAGAAGTCACTGCTAAGTGTGTTTCTGTGGTGTAGTGGTTATCACATTTGCCTAACATGCAAAAGGTCCCTGCTTCAAAGCGAAGCAGAAACACAGGGTCTTCTCTTGTGCGGTTCCCTTGGTGCCCACAAAGCAGTTCAGGGCCTGCCCCTGGTGCAGGGATGGGGGCCTGTGTGCTGGCTTTCAGGGGCATGTGGGAGGCAGCTAAACAGGTTAGGCTGAGATTGGAGGAAGGAGGGCTGGGGCTGAGACTTCTCAGTGGTGCCTTGCCTGAGACCAGGTCGTTGGCCACACAGTCCAGGGCCCACCCTGCAAGTGCCACTACTGTAGCTGTGCACCTTTGGGGCAGTGTGGCTGGTGCTTTTGCTGGAAGGAGACACAAAGACACATCATGTTCTGCCTCATGCCCAGACCCCAGCCACCCCATTCCTCTCGCTTTCTTCCCACCCAGCACCCCCAGCTTCCTTTGACACCCTCCCTTGTTCATGCTCCCCCACCCTGCTCCTTCATCCATGTTCCTTCTGCACCCTTTCCCGTGGCCACACACTTCACTTCTTGGCACTTCTGAAGCCAGGCCCTGCAAGAAGCCACCAAGACAGGAACCAGCCCTTGGAGCTCAGCTTGCACCGGATCTGGTAGTTTCCTGCCACATCTCACCTGCGAAGAGGTGACTTGTTCTCCTTCCTTCTTACCTTACGTCTCCGCTCCCTTCAAAGGTCTCCGCTGCCTCGGGACCCGCCTCCTCAGGGGGCTGCCCCTCTTCCTCTGGGCTGGGAGTGGGAGACTCCACAGTCTCTGCACTTGGGCTGAGAAGTCTCACGGGGACTCGTCTGTTGATGGCGTTAGTCAGCCCGATGGCCAGCCGGATCCATTCCGTAGCGATGCCCGAGAGGGAGCTTTACAAGTGCCCAGTGTCCATTGGTATTTTCTGGGGCTCTGTGTAGGGGATTGGGCTTGGCCATCTTTTCCACGGAAATGCCTCTTCTTTGGAACAGCAGCTCCCATGAGTTCATGGAACTTCTTCTTCTCAGGTTGGGAAAGGGACGACTAAGGGCAATGGGACACAGTTTTATGTAATGATGACAGGGTGCAGAAAGCAATAAGAATTTTTTTTCTCCTACTCAAGATCCCGGGTGACAGAATGAAAGTGGTAAGTAACCAAATTAAAAATAAACCAAGAGGAAGCATTTTTATGTCCAGTGGAACTCCTTGCCAGAGGATGTTGAGAAGGTGAAATCTACAAGAAGGTCCAAAACAGAACTGGATAATTTAATGCAGCAGGAAGGTCAATCAATGGCATTTAACCAGGATGGACAGGAAGGTTTCCTAGCTGGTGTATTCTAGAAGCTAGGAATGGGCAACAGGAGGGATCACTTAACAATAGTCTGTCCTGAGGATTGCCAGTGGGCAATGAAATCAGCTGCTGTCGTGAGACAGGATCCTGGGCTAGTTGGGCAACTGGCATGGCCCAGTCTGGCTGTTCTGACCTTCTGTTTGGTTTCTGTTTTTGTCCCCTCTGGGCAATGGAGAATGGATCCATGTCATGAAGGGGACAGAAACTGGCCTGTGAAAGACTAGTGTAGGTAGGGAAAAAGGCCTGTTCATGTGTCCCTGATGGTCTAGTGAATAGGCTTCAGCATTTTCACTGCTAAGGCCTCGGTTCAGTGCTCAGTCAGGGAAACCACCCCCAGTTTTCACATGACCGCTGCCTACTCATTCATCTTACCTCATTGTTATAGCAGTTGAGACCCGAGGGCTATGTCCAGACTGGCATGATTTTCCCGGAAATGCTTTTAACGGAAAAGTTTTCCGTTAAAAGCATTTTCGGAAAAGAGCTTCTAGATTGGCAGGACGCTTTTCTGCAAAAGCACTTTTTGTGGAAAAGCGTCAGTGGCCAATCTAGACGAGCTTTTCCACAAAAAAGCCCCGATCGCCATTTTCGCGATCGGGGCTTTTTTGCGGAAAACAAATCTCAGCTGTCTACACTGGCCCTTTTGCGCAAAAGTTTTTCGGAAAAAAGACTTTTGCCCGAACAGGAGCAGCATAGTATTTCCGCAAAAACACTGACAATCTTACATGAGATCGTAAGTGTTCTTGCGGAAATTCAAGCGGCCAGTGTAGACAGCTGGCTAGTTTTTCGCTTTTCCAGAAAAATTGGCCAGTCTAGACACAGCCAAGAGGTTTACTCAGGGCCCCTTTCCCACCTCTCCCTCACTGCCAAGACAGCACCTGCCATTTTCACAAGCCCTTCAGAAGGGGCAGAGCTCAGTGACTCAAACTGCCCTTCTCCTCTCCCATGTGGGCAGCATTGCAGGAAGCTCTGTGGCACACACAGCACTAGCCCAGCGCACAGGCAGGTCAGCACAAGATCCATTGGTTCAGTTTGGTTGTTGAAGGAGACAACCCAGAACTGGCTCCAGCCCCCACTCAGTAACCTGGGGAAATGACCCACCAGGCCTGGGCCCCTCGGAGAGGCAACGATTCCCCACGGGCCAGGGCAGAGCCTCCCTCTTACACAGTCATGGAGCCTTCTCCCCCTGGTCCTGCCTCCCCCTTCACTCAGCTCTCACTGCTCAGTGCTGCCAGGGAGGGGCCTCACTGCGAGAGCCGCCTAGGCAGGTTCTGGCCACAGAGACACGTCCCAGAGCAGGACGGATGCTCAGACCGACACTGAGTGTTGCTCAGCCCTGGGGTGAGACAGGGAAGGACAAAAGTGTCTAACGGCACCTGCAGCCTTTCAGAACAGCTCCCGGCCCCATCCCCAAGTACCAGCCCTTTCCTCCGCCCTCACTGGGCTCCACTGGGCACTGCCTGGACTCAGGCCTCCCGGTGCCAGCCAGCCTAAGGGCTCTGGAGAAGACATGGCAGCTTCGTGGACAGAGTCCTGAGGCCCTGGCAGGGCAGGGCTCATTCAGCAGCTGTGGGGCTGGGCTGTTGCAAGCTTAGAGCAGGGGTGGGAAGAACTGGGAACCACTCCCAGGGCTGCACTTTTCCATGCTATTAACGGAGGAGGTGGGGTCTGGGATGGAGGGTGGGTGTAGACAGGAGCTTGGGGCAGAGGACTGGGGTGCAGGAACGGTTGCAGGGGGTTGGGTTGTGACCTGGGGCAGAGGATTGGGGTGTAGGATCTGGGAGGGTGTGGGTTCAGGAGGGGGACAGAGGGTTTGGCTTATGTGGGGTACCAGTGGCTTGAGGGAAGGGAGGGGCTGGGGTGCCAGAGGCAGGCTCTGGCTGGGAGACTTACCTGGCTCATTCATGGCCAGCAGCCCGCACATTTCTCAGGCAGCCTGCCCTGCCCCCACACAGGCTGCAGGGGTTATGTGGGCAGGTGAATAGGAGCCTGAGTGGAGGGGGGATGGTGCTTCACATGGCCAGAAACCAGCCAATGGGATTGTACCAGGAGCAGGGACACTAACAGCTTCACTCTGCTCTCAGGGTTCGTCTACACAGTGCGCTTGTTTTTTAATAGCTTGTTTCAAAGTAGCACATCCACACTGCAGGGAAGCCTCCACTTAGAGCCCCAGGAGGCACTGGGCAGTGATTACTTTGAATGGCCCTGGGCAAGTGCTATTTTGAAATAGCTGCAGTGGAGCATCCACACTCCGGCTATTGTAAAATAGCTATTTTGGAAGAGGTGTTATCCCTCGGGCAATGGGGTTTACAGATTTGGAGCTAAGCTGTGGCTGACTTTTGAGGTGAGTGAGTAGGAAGATGGAGGGGCTACTGCAGGCACTTGGCCCTCTGCTTGCAAAAAAAAAAAAAAGTAGCTTATAGGAGAATGTGGGTATCGATCACACTTCCTCTCACATACTAAGCAAGTGCTCTATCAGTTGAGCTAATTTCCCTTCTGTTTACAGACTTAAGCTTTTGGCGATGCTAAGTCGAGGTAGAGCGTCCACTGGCGGCTTCTTGTGCAACAACTCTTTATGCGGAAGAGTTCTTGTGCAAAAGGTCTTGCACAAGAGCACATCCACACTACCATGTGCTTTTGTGCAAGCGATGTGCTTTTTGCACAAGAGCATCTATGGCAGTGTGCACACTCCCTTGCACAAGAGAGCTCTGATGGCCATTTTACCCACAGGGGCTTCTTGAGCAAGAAATTCATGTTGCCTTGCACTGCCCTCTTGTGCAAGAGCTCTTGCACAAGAGGGTTTATTCTCATGGGGAGAGGAATAACTTCTGGAAGAGGCCCTGTTTTCCGATGCTGTACTGTAAATTTACTTGCACAAGAACATGTGTGCAGTGTAGACACTCTGTAAGTTTTTGCGCAAAAAGCCTGCAGCGTAGCCATAGCCCCGGAGAGGGATTGCATCAGAAATCTCCACCTGAGTGAAGACATGGCCTAATGGTGCAATTAGTTATATGCCAACATTAACAGCCTCATTGCTGGTAATTCACAGAAGCCCTTGTTGCCCTAGGAAGGGGTGCAGCCAAAACACAAGCCCCACTGTGAACAGGATTTGAATCTGCACAGGGAAACCCTATTGGATTTCGAGTCCAATGCCTTAACCACTCGGCCATCACAGCTGCAGGCAATAGCAAGCCAGGGAAACTGGTAAATAATCCCAGTGCGCAGGCCTAACGTCACCTGCCATAGAATTCACACAGCAAAGCATTTCAACAGCTGTGTAGAGGAGTCCTGGCTGTTCTGGTCTTAGGTTGCCTTGAAGGTGAGTTCTGCTTCAAGGTCTTCTTTCCTCCTTCCTGGTCTTCCTCTTCTCTTCTCCCCTTTTCCTGCTTGCTGGTCTCCTTGTTGGACCCCAGTTTATATAGAAAAACTCAATACTGCTTAGTTCTACCTTAACCAATTATTTTAGTATAATTTAACTAACCAATCAGAACATACTGTAACAGAATGACCTAACCAATCAGACCCCACTGCCTTAGCTGATTTACACCTAGCAAAATCAATTATACAGCAGACAGAAACAGATCCAAACCAGACTATCACACAGATAAACAATATTACTCGGGGGCGGGGGCAAAATGGAATCTATGAGGCCAAACTCCTTCGTGCTTCGCCAGGACCATGCACGGGATGGGCAGTGCCCCAGGATCTGCGTGTGCCCGGATCAGTCCCACACCCCTCCGGCCGATTCTCTTCCCCCTGTTTCCCCCCTGGACATTCCTGCTCACCACCACCCTCTGCCGGCCTGGCGGTTCTCCCCCACTTCTCCTCCTGATCTACCCCCGCCAGCCCTGCTGCCCACACCAGCCCTGCTTCCTCCGGTCAGTTCTTCCCCCACCCCCAATCTTTCCCGGCCAGTCCCACTGCCCCACCCCCGGCCAGCCCTGCTTCTGCCAGCAGAACCAGAGTAATCCAATCAAACCCTGCACCACCACATCGTGTACTGAAAAGGGGCTCATTTATTTTCAGAAAGCCGACACCATCTTTGGAATTTTTTTATCCGTATTCTCATTCCGGATGGTGAATGCACCAGGCTCTCTCCATTCTGACACATGGCAGTGCCTTCAAACCTCACTGTCACTGTCAGCAGTAGGGATATTTAAAAGGCACTGCTTTTACATTTGTATTCAGGATCTGTCCCCCCTGATGAGTCCCACTCCCTGCTGGCTGATTCTCTCCCCCCTCCCCCCAGGCCAGCCCACCCTAGCCTGCAGATTTTCTCCTGATCTCCCCTGGAAGCCCTGCTGCCCCCAGCCCTGCTTTCACCAGCCAGTACCCTCCCCTGCGATATCCCCCCATAGTTTTGACCTACTGAACAGCTATGGGCCTTCCAATAGGATTATAGAAAAACCACATTGTTACCTAGGACCTTTCCATAGCAGAGACATCAGGATCCATGAGCACAGACAAGGAAAGGTAAATGCAACTGTGAAGGGACTCAACCTCAATCTTCTGATCCAAGTCAGACGCCTTATCCATTAGGCCACACAGTCTTAACTTGGAAAAGACTGGACTTCTTGCAATGTGTGGGTAGGGAAAAGTCTACCTAGTCCATAAGCTTTTATTATTTTCCTTGTTTGGGGTTTAGAAATCACATCTGAGCTGGTGAATTATTCTTATTTTGTGTAACTAAGGATTGCAGCCCAGGATTTTTCCTGAGTCTATGTCACTTCATGGCTCTCTACCACCTAGGCTATCTCCATACTGCATCTCTCTTCCGCAAAAGCTCATGCAAATGTAGCACAGATTAGCATATTGCCATGCTCATTTGCATAATTAATTGGGGTCCATTTTTGCACAAGAGGCTTTTGCACAAAAAGGAGCTGTGTAGACTGGGGCTTTTCCTGCCTTCTGCTTCCCCTGGCTCCAGCCTGGCCTTGGCCTCTCTCCTCTCAGCCCCATGGGGCCAGGGGAAATGCAGGGGGCCATTTCAGAGTCTGGTTGGGGGCGGCGACCTGTCCATGCAATGATGGGGGAGGGGAGAGTGTCACACGCCTTCTACTAGAGCTGGTACTTAAATAAAAACAAAAATAAACCAGCAGCTGGGATGGGGCAGCTGGAGGGAAGCCAGGAGAGCAGAGGTAGCCTGAGAGCTGAGAGCCCCAGGTGCCCACCAAAAACATCAACTGTTGGTCCCATGGTGCAAGGGGCAGCATTCAGGGTGCTGAGCTTTGCAACCTGAGTTCAACTGTCAGTGGGATTTTCCTAGGCTGGTTGTTGCAAAACCCTCCCTCTTTAGGTTTCTTGTCCTCAGGCTGGTGAGAAGAGATTTTTGTGCCTTCTGCCGGGTGTCTAATGCCCACTGGGGCTCGGTCTCTCATCTGGCTGGCTCAGATGAACTGGAGCCATGAAACCTACCAGCCTGGCTAGAGATGCAGGGGGCTGAGGTTGTGTTTCTCGCTGCTTCCCTGATGCCCTCAGGTCCGGTCCCAGCAGCTGCCAGGCTCTGCCTATTGCCCCTGGCCTCTGCTAACCCACACATTGGTTGTGCAGCTATTGCCTTGGGCGTAGGAACTGTCTGGGAGAGCGAGCACAAGTGAGAGGCTGGACCAAGATTCACTCAGTCAGTTTGGTTTTTTGGATCTGCCCCTCCTGCACTCCTAGAGACACTGAAAAAAAAAGACACATGAGAAAAACCCAACTATTTTTCTTTTGCTGCGACATGAATGAATCTAGCTCAGGGGTCCTTCTGCATGTGAAGCACCCCTGTACTCCTGGGTTCTTCTGCCCTCACCTGCGATGCCATCCACTTGGGGAGCACTTGCCCTGACACTTGTAGATGGGCCAACATGGACAAACCAGCATTACTAAGGCACCCTTCAATAGCTCAGCTGGAAGAGTGGTGGACCAGCACGTGCTTGGCAAGTGATCCTTAGGTTGCACTGCAATTGACAAAAGATTGTGGGTATGAGCTGCTAATTGCATTTCTTGGGCTGCACAGGCCTTGAGACTCCTCCAAGGCTGGAGGGAAATGGGGAATGGCTGCACTTTGGAATTCAAAGGTGTTGTCTGGCCATTCCTCACCCAACCCCATCCCCTGTGGGACCTCCCTTCCCCAGGAGCAGCGTGAGCACCAGAGTGCTGAGGCTGCAGCTGTGGGAGGCAAGCCCTGGCTTCGGGAGGGAGACGAGATGTCCAGGTGTTGAGTTTCGCCCATGGCTAGTGTGGGGTGACCCACACTCTGGGGGCAGCTGGAGGTGCCTTCTGAGAGCTGATTTTCAGAGGGGTGCGATCAGCCCTTCCTGTGTTTCTGGTGCCTTCCAATGGCTCGAATCTGGCACCTAAAAGTTGAGGAATGTGCATTTGGAAGAGGGAATTTCTGACTCTTCAGTGTCATTAGTGCACCCCAGTGGCCTAATGGACAAGGCATTGGTTTTCTAAGGCATGGTTTGTTGGTTCAAGTCCCATCTGGGCTGACAGTTGTGATGTTCCCAGCAGCTGCAAAGTCTCTTTGCTTCCTTTTCGCCATGGCATCTGAGAGATGTTTGAACACTGGGCAAGTGTCCCCTGGAATTGCCACTTTCCCGGACAGGACCCTCAGTAGCAGACACTGAAACTGGTGTTAGACACAGACAGGAGCAGCGGCGGATAGAGGGCAGGGCGGCGGGCGGCTGCCCCTGGCCCCGCGCTCAATAGGCCCCGCGCCAGCCCCGCCGCCTGCCGTATATCTGCCGCTGCTGCCCTTACCTGCTGGAGCCGCCTCCGCCGCTGCCCTTCGCTGCGAGTCCACGAACTGCTCGGTTAGCCAGTGGCGCGCGCGGCGGCGGCTCGTTGCCATGGAGGCGAAGGGCGACGCCTGGCCATGGCGCCCGGGTATCCCGCTGCTCCACCCTCCTGCCCCACCCAGAGAGAGGCTGGGGGTGGCGCGGTTTCTCCCCCGTGGGGAGCCCAGACCCCTTTCCCGACACGCCTGGGGGCAGAGCGACCCACCCACCAGGGAGACCCCATCTCCTCCCGCCAGTCCCCACCTCCCCCCACTCGTGGGCGCAGCGCAACCCAGCTCCACAGACAGCGCCCCACACACACACACGTGCCTGGGAGCAGGGGGAGTTGCCAGCTGCCCCCGCCCAGCCAGGAGCTGTTCGAGAGGCTGAAATGGTCATTTTGGCCTGTCTGATGAGTCAGACACTCCTGCCTGCTGGTCCTCCCTATGGCCCATCTGTGCGCCATCCTCCACGTAGCCACACCCTGCCTGCCCCCAACCCGAGTAACCACACGCTGCCTGCCCCCCCAAGTCCCAACACCCACACGCTGCCTGCCCCCAAATCCTCCCAACACCTAATGCTGCCTGGCCCCCAAATCCCAACAGCCACATGCTGCCTCCCCAACACCCAACGCTGCCTGCCCCCAAGCATCAACACCCACACGCTCCTGCCCCCAAGTCTCAACACCCACACTCCACCTGGCCCCGCAAGTCCGAATGCTGCCTGGCTGCAGAACACCCAACGCTGCCTGGCAAATACCAGCCATGGGCAGCCAAAGAGAATCTACTGTGAGCCAGGAGCGTTTTGTAGGTCTTTCGATTATATCCATTGAAAACGGCCTGTGTAAAGAAATGGACTTTACTGACATAATTGAAGAATGTGCTGCCAAAAGAGCTAGACAGCTATAGTAGACTTAAATACAAATTAAAATGTTTAATTATTAATGCAGACTTGTGTTTAAGAATGAATTACAATATAATTAAAATAAAAATTATCCAACTAAATTAAGTTTCTATCAAATTTACCCAATTCACATTTAATATGAAAATAGCCTTTAATTTGCGCATTTGACCTTTTTTCTATTTTGTCTCCAAAGGAGGCCCCCAAAATTGTGCTGCCCTGGGCCCCGCAAAAACTGTCATCCACCCCTGGACAGGAGGAGAGCGTTTCCTAAAAGCTGAGGTGTGCAAAGTGAGGTCACTTGCAGAGATGCAGGCGCTGGCTTCTCTGTATGCACCTTGGCACCTGTTACCCATCGGTACCGCCACCTCTCACCCCTGCCAGCACCCAGACAGAAGGCCAGTGCACATGGAGCCAGCGACTGTAGCGAGGAGGCGGCTGCAGCACAATTCTAGGCCTAGGGCACATTGAACAACGGTTTGAAATATTTTTAAAACAAAAAATATGAAAAACTTTAGGCTCCATTTACACTGCAGGCTTCTTGCCCAAGAACTGTTTTGGGCAAGAGTTCTTGTGCAAGAGCAGGTCCACACAGCCACATACTTTACCCCACGAGGGAGGGACAGCTGAGTGGTCTGAGCATTAGTTTTCTAACTGAAGCGTTGTGAGCTCAATCTTTGAGGGGGCCATTAAGGGATGTGAGGCAAATCTGTCAGGAATGGCCCTTAGCCCTGCCATGACTGCAGGGGGGCTGGATTAGATGACCCTCCAGCTCTATCAGATGGTCTATCTCCTTATAAAGAGCATCCAAGGCAGTGTGGATGCTCTCTTGTGCAAGAAACCTCTCAAGGCCATTTTAGCCATAGGGATTTTGGTGTAAGAAATCCCTGTTTCCTGTACACACTGCCTGGCCTTCTTGTGCAAAAGGTCTTGTTCATTATGGGGAGAGGAATAACTCTTGTGCAAGAAGCCCTCTTTCCCAATGGTTTACTCTACATTTTCTTGCACAAGAATGCACATGCAGTGTACACACTCCGCAAGTTTTTGCGCAAAAGCCTGCAGCATAGCCATAGCCATAGCCATACAGTGTGAAAAACTTCATAACAACAAGCCCCACCACCAGCAGGTCCCACTGAAATTTGAACTCAGATTGCAGGATTCAAAGTCCTGGGTGCTGCCCCTTACACCATGGGACCCATAGAGTGGACTGCGCATGGGGCACCTGGGATATTCAGCTCTCAGGCTGGCCTCTGCACTCCTGGCTTCCCTCCTGCTGCTTCATCTCTCTGGCTACGACGACACTGCACATTTATTTTGGAATCAGCTGTTCTTGAATAGTTATTCCAAAATAGCTTATTTCGAAATAGCACCGCTACACTGCAGGGAAACCTCAGAGTAGTCGGAGGCAGGCTCCCCAATGTAGACGAGCTACCGAGTTAGAGCCCCAGGAAAAATAACTTAGAATGGCCTTGTGCAGGGGCTAGTTCAAACTAGCAGCAGTGGCGCATCTACACAGGCCTTATTTTGAAATAGCTAATTTGGAATACGTGTTATTCTTCGTAGAATGAGGTTTGCAGAAGTCGAAATAAGCCGTCTGTTACCTCAGAATTATTTCAAAATAACGGAATTGCTGTGTAGACTCTTGCATTGTTATTGTGGAATAACGGCCATTGTTCCAAAAGAACTTTTGTGAGTGGACAGAACCTGCACAGCCCAAGAAACGTGATTGGCAACTCCTCCCCACAATCGTTTTGTCAATTGCAGTGCTGAAGTCAACTGAAGACATGGACCCAAGGCAACCACCTTGGTTGCCTTCTGCTAAGGCCAAGCCAGAGGGAAAAGAATCACTCCTTCGAGCCGGAGTTGAACCAGCAACCTAAGGATCACTTGCCAAGCACACACTACAGTCCTCCGCTCTGCCAGCTGAGCTATCGAAGGGTGCCTGAATGGTCCTGGTTTGTTCAGGTTGTCCCTTCTACAAGTCCCAGGGCACATGCTCCCCCCCAAGTAGATGGCATTGCTGATAAGGGGGCAGAGGAGCACAGGGGCTGTCACAGGTACTTCACATGCAGACAGACCCTTTGAGTGAAACCTGAGCTAGATCCATCCATTTCACAGCAAAAAGAAGAAAGTTGGGTTCTTCTCATGTGTCTTCTTTGTTCCAGAGTCTCTAGCGGTGCGTAGGGAAGGTCCACAAAAACAAACCACTTGAATGAACCTCAGTCTAGAAACTCACAGAAACACCCTGAGTGTTTCCTTACCTGTACTTAAATGTTGACAAAAATTTTGTTACTAACTCCTTGGCCAACTCAGATTGCTCTAGGGTTAAGAAATACTCTCTTGTTAATTCTGTGTGCTCAGGAAGGAGTAAATTGAAGAAGGTTGCCCCAGGGACTCCAATCCAACCGCTGAGATGAAGGGGTTTACAATCCAGACAAGCAATGTTTATTGCACTTCTGTTTTCCTTCAACCCTGCCCAACCTCAAGGCAACTCCACAGTCCCAGCGGCTGGGGGAGATGTGCATGTTAGAGCTTCTGCCCTCTGAGCTGTAGCCTTCTGTGCCCAGGGAGCCAGACACCACCACAGTGGGAAAGCTGGAGGGAAATGGGGACTGGTCACTCTTTGAGAGTCAAAGGTGTCGTCTGGGGCCATAAATTAGAACAGTTTTAAAGAGGCTTTGGAGGTGGGCACTGTGGCTTATCTGGGATCATAGAGTAGAACTGTTTTACAAGCCTGGTTGAGGAGGGCACCATGGCTTAGTTGGCTGAAACACCTGCCTGTCTAATAAGCAAGAAATCCTGTGTTTTGGTCCCAGTGGTGCCTTGCTGTAGCTTTCATTTCCCATTTTTCTATCCCCTTCTGGGACACAGAAGAGGCCTTCCCTGGCAACCCATGGAACTGCTGGTTCAGGAAAAGGCTGATTGGGGAGGAGTGTTGGAAAGAAGGAAACCACAAGCCTGGAGCAGGTGCAGAGGCTGCTGCCACGTGCCCTTGTGATTCCCTGGAAGTTTCAGCGCCCAGAGATCCTGAGGCTGTGTCTACACTGGCGCGATCTTGCACAAAAGCGACTGCTCTTGCACAAAAACTTGCTGCCTGTCTACACTGGCTGCGTGTTCTTGCACAAGTAAACTGACGTTCTAATGTATGAAATCAGGGCTTCTTGCGCAAGAACTATGATGCTCCTGCTCAGGAATAAGCCCTTTGTGCAACTGTTCTTGCGCAAAGAGGCCAGTGTAGACAGGCAACATGAATTTCTTGTGCAAGAAAGCCCTATGGTTAAAATGGCCATCAGAGCTTTCTTGCACAAGAGAGCGTCTACACTGGCACGGATGCTCTTGCGCAAAAGCACATGCCAGTGTAGACGCTCTCTTCTGGAAGAGTTTTTGCACACGAACTCTCCCGCAAAAGAGTTCTTGCGCAAGATGACGCCAATGTAGCCGTAGCCAGAGAGTGCAACCTCTGCACTCATGGAGACTGACTCTCCCCACCTCCCTTGGGATGGGCAATGGCAGTATGGAGATAGCCTAGGCGGTAGATAGCCATGAAGTAAAATAGACTCAGGAAAATCCCTGGGTTGCAATCCTTAATTACACAAAATAAAAATAATTCACTAGCTCAGACATGATTTCTAAGCCCCAAACAAGGAAAATAATAAAACCTGATGGACTAGCTAGACCTTTCCTTGCTTACACATTTCAAGAAATCCATTGCTAAAAAAGCTAATAGTGTGTGGCCTAAAGGATAAGGTGTCTGAATTCAGATCAGAAGACTGAGGTTTCGAGTTGCTTTGTAGTTGTGTTTACTTTGCTTTGTGTGTCCTGCTATCTTTGGCCTGGAAAGGTCTTCTAACAATATGGTTTTTCTGTAGCCCTATTGGAAGGCCTGTAGCTATTCAGTAGGTCTAAACTAAAGCCTTCTTCTGCAGCCAGACTGAGAGCAGCAGCAATTAGCTATAAAGGCTGGAGTCACATGCTCACATTCCATCTAAATGACATTGAAATAGTGTCACACTAGGCTGTGAGAAGGATTTTATCCTAGTGGCACCCACTGTTACCAGATAAGAAACAGATCTCAAGATGGGTAGAGAAAACTTAGTTAAACACCTTTGTCTGGCAAGAAACTGCTTACCAATAGCTGTGGTTGTGCAATGGGCATTCTATGATTATTGTCCTCCCTTTCCTATTGTTTGTCTGTGTGGTCGCTTTCTGGTTTGCATCTGTTTCTGTCTGCTGTATAATTAATTTTGCTAGATGTAAATCAACTAAGGTGGTGGAGTATGATTGGTTCTGTAAATCATAATAGTATCTTATGACGGGTTAGTAAAATTATACTAAAATAATTAGTTAAGATATTGCTAAGCAGGACTCAATTTTCACTATATAAAGTGGGGTCCAAGAAGGAGACCAGGAAGAAGAAGGAAAAGGGGAAAAGAGAAGTAGAAGAAGGAGGAAAAGGGAAAGTAAGACTGGGAAGAAGAACTCACATCCAAAACCACGACCAGAGCTTCCAGGACAACTCTGCACAACCTTCAGTAGGGAAACAAGCTACCCAAGCCCTGAGACCCCTGACTGAGAGTAGAACATGCCTGTCTCATTAGGAAGGACAAACAGAGACCCTATGTTTCTATAGAGCTTTGAACCAACAACCCGCTGCACGATGAATAAACACAATGACCACTACACCACAAAGACTTTTCTTACCAGTATTTTAACTTGGGCAAATATTCTGTTACTAACCCGTTGACCAACTCAGATTGCTGGGGAGGAAGGAATTCTCTCTTGTTAATTCTGTGCTCTCAGGAAGAGACCAAACCAAAGAAGGCCGGGTCCCCACCTGGGGACTCCAACCCAAACCCTGAGAGCCAGGGGTTTACAAGCCAGATGATCAATGTTTGCTGCACTTCTCTTGCCCCCAACTGTGCCAAACCTCAAGGCCAGCTCTACAGTTCCAGTGGGGGGAAATGTGCATGTTAGAGCCTCTGCCCACTGAGCTGTAGCTGGTGCCCAAGGAGCCAGACACCCCAGGGCTGGAAGGAAACAGGGATAGGCTATACTTTGGGAGTCAAAGGTGTTGTCTGGGACCATAGAGTAGAACAGTTTCACCAAACTTCCTGAGGAGGGCACCCTGGCTTAGCTGGCTAAAGCACCTGTCTAGTGAACAGAAAATTCTGGGTTCAACTCCCAGTGGTGCCTTTCAGAGCCCTTGCTTATGTTTTCCTATGTGCTTCTGGGACACAGAAGAGGCCTCCCCTGGCCACCCATAGAACTGCTGGTTCAGGAAAAGGCTGATTGGAGAGGAGAGTTGGAAACAAGGAAACCACAAGTGAGAAGTACCTGATGCCCACATACCCTAAATCTCCATGGCTAGAGGAGCTGCAGAGGTTGCACCCTCAGGCTCTCTAGGTGCTGACACCCCCAAGGAATCACAAGGGCTTGTGGTGCTGGCTCTCCTGTCCCAGCAATTGCAGTCAGAGCCCTGCCTTGCCAGTGCCAGTCACAGCAGCCTCTGCACCTGCTCCAGGTTTCTTCCCAATGCTCCTCTCCAATCAGCCTTTTCCTGAACCAGCAGTTCCATGGGTGGCCAGGGGAGGCCTCTTCTGTGTCCCAGAAGCACAAAGGAAAACATGAGCAAGGGCTCTGAAAGGCACCACTGGGACTTGAACCCAGGATCTCCTGTTTATGAGGCAGGTGCTTTAGCCAGCTAAGCCATGGTGCCTTCCACAAGGGCCCCTTTAATACAACGAGGTTTATCAGTTATTTTGCTTGAACTAACCACACCTTAACAGTGTCTGTTATTTCGAAATAGCGCTATTTTGAAATAGCGCCATAACGTGAATATGCAAATGAAGCACAGAATATTAAATCCCAGCTTCATTTACTATTTTGAATGTCTTCTTTGCATCCTCTCTCGAAAGAGGGTGCAAGTGTAGACATGCCCGAACTGCCTTGTGGACGCCAAGGAGCCGCAAGAGGAGAAGACCCTGTGTTTCTGTCTGGTTGCGAACCAGGAACTTTCCATGTGTTAGGCTAAGGCATGGTGCCCACCCACAAAATTGTTTTAAAACTGTTCTACTTTATGGTCCCAGACAAGACCTTTGACTCCCAAAGTGAAGCCATTCCGCATTTCCTCCAGCCTTCCAGCCCTGGTGGTGTCTGGCCCCCTGGGCACAGAGAGATCCATGGGCAGGGGGCTTTGGTTTCCTTGCCCATGGGATGCTGTTGCAGGGAGGGCAGCTCAGCAGCGATGGGGTTCACCTGTCGAGGAAGGGAAGACTATTTGGATGCAGACTGGCTAACCTAGTGAGGAGGCTTTAAACTAGGTTTGATGGGGGCAGGTGCCCAAAGCCCACAGGTAAGTGAACAACATGGATACCTGGGAGATGGGTCAGAAATGGATAGAGTGTGGCAGTAACTGCAGAGATAAAGGAGCGACACGGGACCACTGGGAAGCAAAATCTAATCTGTGTCTTAGACGCTGGTATAGACACACAGGAACAATGGGTAATAGGCAGGAAGAAGTTGGTATCACAGGGACTTGGTGGGATAATACACGACTGGAATTTTGGCACAGAAGGGTACAGCTCGCTCAGGAAATGTAAGCAGGGAAAAAAGGAGGAGGAGTTTCCTTAGATATGAAACATGCGAACACTTGGCCTGAGGCGGAGATGGACACAGGAGACAGATTTGTCATCAATCCCTGGGTGAGGTTAAAGGGTAAAACCCCAGGGTGATGTCACACTAGGCATCTGTTACAGACACCTCCCAGGCAGAAGAGGTGCATGAGGCTTTTAAACAATTAACAAAATCATCCAAAGTGCAGCTGGTTTCACACACACTCAGCCTCACCTACAGCTGGGAGGCAGTTTGCAGGAGTTGAAAAGAAACAGAAGAGGGGAAACTGCTGCCTGGCAGAACCAAGTCTTGGGATTCTTCTGTGTCCAGATGTGCTAAGCATCTGGCAGCCAAGCTCCCAAGTGCTGATCTGTTTCTGCCTCCACAGGCCAGCAAATCCCGTCCGCTGGGTGTTACAGGCTGGACTTTGCCTTCCTGACTTTTAGCCAGGAACTGCTCCTAGTGAGGCAAACGTGACACCCCTGCACTGCGGAAACCAGCCCATTGCCTTTTGGGAAGAGGGAAGGAGGCCCTGGAAGCACTTAGCCCCTGGCTGGCTCTGCTTGTGAAAAAGAGAAAGCAGCAAACATCTTTCACTGGAGAATGTGGGTATCGATCCCACTGCCTCTCACATGCGAGCGCCTACCACTTGAGCTAATCCCCTGCCTGTGAATAGTTTTCTGCCCCACCCACCATGTTCCAGAGTGCCCACAACGTCCCTTCTGATAAACCCTCATATAAAAGTCAGCAAATATCCAGAGAAGTTGCGGTTCCCTTTACAAGACTCTGCACAGCTCAGTTCCAATCAGCCGGTCTTCCCTAGAGCCCAGAACATTGACTGCGGCAGCGTCGCACTTACGCCTAGTGTAGACACAGCCTTGGGGTGTCACAAACCAGCCCCGGGACACATTCCTGGCTAGGACCAGTCAGTCTGGGCTCAATGAGGGTCTGTCCTACCTGAGATGTGCGTGACAGAAAAGCCTCCTGTTCCCTGCCCAGTTCCCAACTGCTGGCAGGGAGCTGTCCCGCACCTGCAGTTCATCCACCTCCCGGAGAGGCAGCAGCTCTGTGAGGGGGAGAAGCCGGGGAATTTCCCTGCATGTATAAAAACCATCACTGCTGGCCCAGGCTGGGCCAGTGCGCTGGCATCCATCATGTCTGGAGCATTCTCCCTGGGAAAAACTGAAACTACGTCAGGAGATAAGGGGTCAGGGTCCCTCCTGGCAGAAGCTATAGGGTCCCGTGTCCCTCCACATCTCTCTAGCAGGAGCTATGGGGTCAGGGACTCTTCTCCCCAGCAGGAGCCAATGGGTGTCATCGGGGCTCACACACAAACAGGTGCGCACGCCTCAATATTGGTGCCCAGGACAAAACTGGCTCCGCTCCTGGAACAGGAACAGTGACTAGCAGTGAGGCCCTCCTGGCAGCACCGTGTCAGACAGTTTCTTCTCAGCCTGGTACCTCCTGAATGCTGGGAGCAGCTGCCTGGTCCGAGGGGCTGCAGTTCCCTGGAGAGAGGGGCTGGGGCCGGTGGCTGCAGGAAAACCCTTCTGCTGTGTCTGTGGCTGAGCTGCACAAAGGAAGATACAAGATCCCTGGTGGGGTCTTTGCCGGATGAACGTGCCTGAGGAAAGAAGCTGAAAGCGCAACAGACACACAATAGGGGCACAAGGGACAGTTTGAGTCACACACATGGCACAGCTCAGCCAGGGACCTTATCCACTCACAGAGCTTCACAGCTTCTCCACGCCCCCCAAACCCCACCAGGCAAACTGCCCCATGGGCTTTGGCCACACCATGCTCAGAGCCTGGGGATTTTCTGTCAGTTTGCCAGACCAAATAACTAGCCCCCCACTGCTCTGGCATCTCTGCCTCTCATGGGCCTTTTCATCCTCAGGCTCCGCTTTGTCTCCAGACAGACCCTGCTCTGCAACAACCACCTCCTCTGTCTGTCACTCCTGAGCCTTTTAGAGCAAAACAGGGCCTTGCAGTCTGACTCAGGATACTAGGGCTTTTAGCACTCCCAAGGCAGCAAGTGCAGAATCCCCCTTGATGAGCGCAAGAGGTTCCGACCGGCCTGGTCTGAATCGGGCTGACAGCCCCACTGCTGGAGTGTCAGAGCCAGACACTAGAGTTACAGGCACATCTCTCGCACCCAGAGAGGTCCTGTCACAAGCTCCTGTCACTCCCATCATGCAACAGGGGCAGGTCCAGCCTGTTCTGTAAAAGCCTCTCTGGAAACCAGCTGAAAATGTCTGTGGTGGGATTTGAACCAACAACCTTTGAATGATTGGCATGGCTCAAAAGCACCACTGCTTAGATGGCCAACACACTTGCTACTGAGCCCCCCCTTCAGATAGATCCTCATCCTCTCCCTCTGCTTTGCAGCAGGGCAATTGCTGGGGTAGAAGAAAGGGAAAAGCTGAACCAGAGGAACACACGCCCCCTCCCACACTCAGACCCCATACCCAGCCCCTGCCCAGAGCCTCAGCTGTGGCTTAAACCTGGTTCCAGAGAGAAGAGGCCAATGCAAACAGCCCCATGGCAGAGAGGGAGTCAGCACGTCGGTGGGTGGGGCAGGGAGCTGGGGGCAGATCTTGGCTCTAACTCACTGAGTGACCTTGGCCTGTTCAGTGAATCTCTCCCTGGCTCTATGGCCCTGTCTGTACAGCAGGGACAGCAACACTCACAGCCCCACAGGAGGGCCCCTGGCCTAGCAATGTGGCACCCTGAGCAGCCTCTGATGTTCCCTGCTTGAGCCCCAGAACCAGCCCTGAGTGAGTGGGGGCAGGGAGAGCAGCTCACACATGCCAAGGGGCTGGCCAGGGGCAGGACATGAGCCTAGAAAACAGCAGTGGGTGGGTGGAGCTGGGGGCAGATCTGGGCTCTAACTCACTAGGGGTGAGTCCCATAGCTCAGAATAAGAGATGCAATTGTATAGCTAATTTTGAAATAGCTTATTTTGTAATTTGGCACTGGCTGCACAGCACTTATTTCTAAACAAATCGCTGTTCTGAAACATCCTCGCTCCTCGTGCCATGAGGTTTGCAGGGATGTCAGAATAGCGAGCCCATTATGGTTTGAAATAAGGGGCTTGCTCTTAAGACGCTGCCTGTGTGATATGAGCACCACGTCCTAAACCTCCGAGCTAGCCGGCCCACGGGTGTCAGTCTCACAAGTGGCCCTTTCAGAAAGGAGTCTCGGGCAGACACAGAGACGTTGTGGGCTCTGGAACAAGGTGGGTGGGGCAGTAGAGGTTTTTGCAGGCTGGGAATTAGCTCAAGGTACAGCGCTCATTTAGCATACAAGAGGCAATTGGATCAATACCCATGTTCTCCAACTTCAGCTCTTGTCCCTTATTTTCACTGTCCGGGGCTCAGTGGCCCCCTTCCTCTTCCTAGCTGCTCTCCCAAAAGAGACAGACCTGGCTCCCCTTTCTTTTCCCCCAGCAATTGCCATGCTGCAAAGCAGAGAGTGGAGATATCAAGCTCAGTATTCCATGAGGCTCTGTGGTGCAATGGAAAGTGTGTTGGACTTTTAAGCTGCCATGGTTAACGTGAGCCCTGCTAGTCATTCAGAAGTTGGGGTTCAAGTCCCATAAGTGTCACTTTAGCTGCTTTCTCATTTCCAGGGCAGCTTTTACAGAATAGGCAATCCTTAGGCTGACACCGGGGTGGGTTTGTGCCAATCCACAATTATGCAAATGAAACACGGGATATTTAAATCACCACTTCATTTGCAACTTTGGATGTCTACTTTTGCATTCCTCTCTCGAAGGCGCAATTAAGTGTAGACATACCCTTAGTAACAGAATATTTATCTACATTTAAGAACAGAAGACAATGCACTTAAGGCTGTTTCTGTGGTATAATGGCTTTCACATTTGCTTAATGGGGAGAAAGTCACTGACTCAAAGCCAGGCAGAAACAAAAAATCTTCTCCTATTGCAGCTTCCTTTGGTACCCACAAGGCAGTTCCAGGGCCTGCCCCCTAGTGCAGGGGTGGCATGTGTGTGCTGATTTTCAGGAGCACGGGGGAGGCAGCTGGGCAGGTTAGGCTGAGATGGGAGGAGGCAGCGCTGGGGTTGAGGCTCCTCAGTGGTGCCTTGGCAGGGACCAGGGCATCGCAGCCACATAGTCCAAAGCCAATGGCAGCAACCTCCAGCCTCTGGGACGTCTGTAGCCTTTGCTGCAAGGGGACACAAAACCAGGTAAGGTTCCCCCCGATGCTCAAATCCCCAAGACCCGGCAGCCCCAGCTTGCTCCAACACCTTCCGTTCTCCCGCAGCCTCTCCTGGCCACACAGGCACTTCTTGGTGCTTCTCAAGCCAGGCCCTGCACGGAGCCACCGGGCAGGAACCAGCCCTTGAGCTCGGCTTGCACCGAACCGGCAGTTTCCCACCACGCCTCGCCTGAGAAGAGGTGACTTGTTCCCCTTCCTCTCACCTCACGTCTCTCCTTGTCTCTGTTCCTTCAAAGGTCTCCTCCGCCTCAGGACCTGCCTCCTCAGGGCGCTGCCCCTCTGCCACTGGGCTGGGAGTGGGAGACCCCACAGTCTCTGCACTTGGGCTGAGAAGTCTCATTGGGACTCGTCTGTTGATGGTGTTAGTCAGCCCGATGGCCAGCCGGATCCATTCCGTAGCGCTGCCCGAGAGGGAGCTTTCCCAATCTCCACTGGTATTTCCTGGGGCTCTGTGTAGGGGATTGGGCTTGGCCATCTTCTCTGCTGGAAATGCCTCTTCTTTGGAAAGCAGCTCCCAGGAGTTCATGGAACTTCTTCTTCTCAGCTTGGGAAAGGGACAAGCAAGGGGCGATGGGACAGGGGCGATGGGACAGGGGTGCAAAAAGCAAATCAGAAATTATTTTTTCGCCTACTTAAGAACCAGAGTGACAGAATGAAACTGGTAAGTAACCAAGTTAAAAAGGAAGCATTTTTGCACCCAGTGGAACTCCTTGCCAGAGGATGTTGCGAAGGTGAAATCTACTAGAAGGTCCAAAAAAGAATTGGATAATTTAATGCAGGAAAGGTCAATCAATGGCATTTAACCAGGATGGACAGGGCAGGTGTCCCTAGCTGGTGTATTCCAGAAGCTGGGAATGGGTGACGGAGGGATCACTTAATAACTGTCTGTGTGAGGATTCCTCGACAATGAAATTGGCTGCTGTCATGAGACAGGATCCTGGGCTAGTTGGACAACTGGCATGGCCCAGTCTGGCTGCTTTGATGTTCTGTTTGGCTGTTCTTGTCCCCTCTGGGCAAGGGAGAATGGACCCTCCCCCCATCCTGAAGTGGACAGAAAATGGCCTGTGAAAGGCTAGTGTAGGTGAGCAAAGAGGCTTGTTTCCTGTGTCCCTGATGGTCTAGTGGTTAGGATCCAGCACTCTCACTGCTGTGGCCTGGGTTCGATTCCCAGTCAGGGAAACCAGCCTCAACTTTCACATAGCAACTCCCTAGGCATTTTTCTTGCCACATGTTACAGCAGCTGTGACCCAAGAGGTTAACTCAGGGCCCCTTTCCCACCTCTCCTCACTGCTAAGACAACACTTGCCATTTTCAGAAGGGGCGGAGCTGGGTGACTCTAACTGCCCCTCCCCTCTCCTGCATGGGCAGCGCTACAGGAAGCTCCATGGCACACACAGAACTAGCCCCAGTGTCAGGTCAGCGCAAGATGCTTTGGTTGTTGAAGGACACAACCCAGAACTGGCTCCAGCCCCACTCAGTAACCTGGGAAATGACCCACCAGGTCTGGGCCCTCGGAGCCTCCCTCTGACACAGTCATGGAGCCTTCTCCCCTGGTCCTGCCTCCCCTTCACTCAGCTCTCACTGCTCGGTGCTGCCAGGAGGGGCCTCACTGCAGAGCCGCCTGGGCAGGTTCTGCCACAGAGACACGTCCCAGAGCAGGACGGATGCTCAGACTGACATTGGGTGTTGCTCAGCGCCGGGTGAGACAGGGAAGGACAAAAGGGTCTAACGGTGCCTGCAGCATTTCAGAACAGCCCCCAGCCCCACCTCAAGTACCAGCCCTTCCCTCCCCCCTTGGCTGGGCACTGTCTGGACTCAGGCCTCCCCAGTGCCAGCCTAAGGGCTCTGGAGAGGACAGGGCAGCTCCAGAGGCAGAGTCCTTTTTTCTGCAGTAGTTCAAACCCAGCCCCTTGGTTCGAAGTAACATTACTCCTCATTTTTTGCCTTCAGTGCCTCCCCCGCAACTCACCCCCTTCCCACTTTCCTCTGCCCCTTCCCCTGCTGGTAACACAAACAGGACTTTTCCTGTTGAAAGAACAAACTCTCTGGTTTTTATGTGGGAATGTAGAACTGGGGAGGGGCTGAGGAAAGACCCTGGGAGGGAGGGGAGGCTGGGAGGAAGGGCTAAGGCTGGCACTTTCCTCTGGTGGTCCCACTGCCTCATGTCAGGGGCCTCAGCAGCACTGGGGGGTGTCTCCAGGGGGAGAAGCTGGTTCAGGGGAACTTGAGCTGCTGGGCCACTGAAGCAGGCCACCAGGAGCAGCCCTCTGTGCAGGGCACACACGCTCCAGGCCTCCCGGTCATATTGAGTCTCCCCGTGTGGCTTGGGCTTCAGAACCTGCCCCCCCAGCTGGTGCCTTGAGGTAGCCACTGCAGCAGCAGGAAATTGGGCATCAGGTCCCCTGCTTTTGGGGACAGGAAGCCAGGCCAAGGCCCTTTTAGCCACTGGGGCTGTGCAGACTGGAGCCTCCCCCTACCAGATCTCTGCCCTGCTTCCTGCAAAGCTCACATTTTTGCTTGTTTCTGCTTCCCTGTCCATAGCAGGCAGCTAAAGGAAGGGAAGTCACTAAACAAAACACCCCTCTGGCCAGCATGGGGCTTGAACCCATGACCTTGGCGTTATTAGCACCATGCTCTAACCAACTGAGCTAGCTGGCCTACAAAAAGTCAATTCACCAGTGGCCCTTTCAAGAAAGGCACCTCAGGCAGCTGCAGGGACATCTCTGAAGCTGCCAATGGCTCTTCTCTGATAGGGCCACTAGCAACTCACTGTGATGTGGGCTGGCTAGTCCAGCTGGTTTGAGGGTTGGTCAAGGTGGCTGGCGGCCGGCATTGCACACTGAGACCCAGGGCAAAGAGGCAGCCGGAATCTCTTCCTGCCAGCACCTTGCCTCCCAGCTTCTTCCCTGTCAGCAGCAGCTGCAGCCCCTTTCAACACCTGGGTCAGCTGCACTTTTCTATTTGAGCTAATTCTGCTCTACCTGCAACCTGTCTCCAGTCAGTGCTCCTGCCACGGCCTGGCCCAGGAGGGCTGGGGCCCAGCACCTTTTCACCCCAGCTTTGTGGGAGGCCACGTAGGAAGGGGCCATTGCAGGTGCACAACCCCAAGGCCTGCTGTGTCTGTGGAAAGGGGGCAAGAGGACACACACTTGTCACTGGGGAACAGGGCGCATGGATCCCACTAGTTCCTGCAGAAAATGAAACAGGCTGAGCATTTTGAAGAGAACAGGCCAGAATCCTGGGAGAGGCTCCATCATGCACAGACTCTGCGCAGGGCCAGACTGCTTGGAGGAGGCTCTGGCCATGGACTTTCCTCCCTCTCTGTTACCTCCTGCACCTGGGGCTGAAAGGGACGTGGGCTGCCTTCCCCAGTGGGAGCAGAAAATGCTCATGGAAGGGCTTACAGGATTGTCCTCAATGCACTGGCCTGAGGGCCTGAATTCTTGCTGCCCTGGGGCACCCAAATGC
>CM033444.1:33314377-33401877 GCA_019425775.1 Rafetus swinhoei | reverse complement strand
CACTGTAGTTTTTCTGTAACCCTATTGGAAGGCCTGTAGGTATTCAGTAGGTCTAAACTGAAGCCTTCTTTTGTAGCCAGATGGAAGAGCAGCAGCAATTGGCTGTAAAGCTTGGAGTCGCATGCTCATATTCCAGCTATATGACATTTAAATAGTGTTACTCAAGGCGGGGTGTCTTATCCTAG
Organism: Rafetus swinhoei; assembly: GCA_019425775.1. Classification (NCBI taxonomy): domain Eukaryota; kingdom Metazoa; phylum Chordata; order Testudines; family Trionychidae; genus Rafetus; species Rafetus swinhoei. The sequence goes on along the minus strand of CM033444.1, from coordinate 33,401,692 downwards.
TGGCACCCATTGTCACCAGGCAGGAAACAGATCTCAAGGTGACTAGAGAAAACTTAATTAACATCATTTTGTCTGGTAAAGACTGCTTACCAATAGCTGTGTTTGTGCAATGGGCATTCTATGATTAATGTCCTCACTTTCCTATTGTTTGTCTGTGTGATAGTCTGGTTTGGATCTCTTTCTGTCTGCTGTATAATTGATTTTGCTAGGTGTAAATCAACTAAGGCGGTGGAGTTTGATTGGTTAGGTAATTCTGTTACAGTATGTTGTGACTGGTTAGTGAAATTATACTGAAATAATTGGTTAAAGTAGAACTAAGCAGTATTGAGTTTCTCTATATAAACCAGGGTCCAAGAAGGAGATCAGGAAGAAGAAGGAAAAGGAGAAGAGAAGAGGAAGGAAAAGGGAAAGGAAGACCAAGAAGGAGGAGGACCTTGAAGCAGAACTCACCTCCAAGGCAGCCTAAGATCAGAACAGCCAGGACTCCTCTGCTCAGCTGTTGAAATGGTTTGCTGTGTGAATTCTGTGGAGGGTGATGTTAGGACTGCGCACTGGGATTATTTATCAGTTTCCCTGGCTCCCAATGACCTGCAGCTGTGATGGCCGAGTGGTTAAGGTGTTAGACTTGAAATCCAATAGGATTATTCTGTGCAGGTTCAAATCCTGCTCACAGTGAGGCCTGTGTTTTGGACACACCCCTTCCTAGGGCAACAAGGGCCTCTGTGAGTTACCAGCAGTGGGACTGCTAGGCTATGTCTACGCTGGCCTGATCTTGTGCCAGAAATATGCAAATGAGGCATATTGCTGAGCCTCATTTGCATGTCTAATGAGCCTCTTCTCAAAAAATGGTGGCTCATTAGACATGCAAATGAGGCTCTGCGATATTCCATGCTTAGCCGCATTTGCATATTTCTGGCGCAAGATTGCGCCAGTGTAGACATAGCCATCGTGTCGGTGTCTAACTAATTTCACCATTAGGCCATGTCTTCACTCAGGTGGAGATTTCTGCTGCAATCCATCTCGGGGACTATGTCTACACTGCAGGCTTTTTGCAAAAGCTTGCAGAGCATCTACATTGCACGCATGTTCTTGCGCCAGTAAATTTACAGTACAGCATCAGAAAACAGGGCTTCTTCCAGAAGAGTTATCCCTCTTCCCACGGGGAAGAAACCCGCTTGTGCAAGAGCTCTTGCACAAGAGGCCAGTGTAGACAGGCAACATGAATTTCTTGCTCAAGAAGCCCCTATGGTTAAAATGGCCATCAGAGCTTTCTTGCACCAGAGAGCGTCCACACTGCCATGGATGCTCTTGTACAAAAGCACATCTCTTGCACAAAGGGACATGGGACATGGCAGTGTGGACGTGCTCTTCTGCAAGACCTTTTGCACAAGAACTCTTCCGCAAATGAGTTGTTGCAGAAGCCGCCAGTGGACGCTCTACTTTGAGTCAGAGCCCCAGGAGGCACTGGGCATTGGGGAGTAAAGACTTTGAATGGCCCTGGGTAGGAGCTATTTAGAAATAGCAGCAGTGGAGCGTCCACACTGGTCTGAGGAGCGAGGAGCCAGGAGGTTTCCAGGCTGCAGACAGCCAAGCCCACAGGCAAAGACACAGCGCAATCCCAGCTCCGCCCAGCGGGGTCTCTGTGGGGCCCCCAGATCTTTTGATTGCTGTTGCCCAGGTGCAGGGGCCCAGATTCAGCAGCAACACTCACAGGCCCCACAGGAGAGGGGGCGGGTTTGAGGCTTCACTCCACAGCCCAGCAACAACGAGCTCCCAAACTCTCCCTGTGCCCCTGAGAGCCCAGTTTGCTGAGTGTCCCCCAAGTGAGACTCTGTTCTGCTTGAGACCCACCCCCCGAGCCCTCCCGTGGGCTGCCTGGCATGCAGGGAGATCAGGGAGATAGGTCTAGTGGTGGATTTGCAGAGTCCCACAACAGCTGCTGCCAGCATGCGGATGTGCACATCCGTCTGGGGTTACTGGGCACCCAGCCTGATTTGGGAGTCCCGGTTTCTGTTCCTGCCATGATGGACAAAGCAGCAGAGAGGAGCTTCAATAGCTCAGCTGGCAGAGCAAGGGCTGTATTGGTGTTCAGCAGGTGTTCTTAGGGGGCTGGCTTGACACTGCTCTAAGGAGAGCTCCTTTTTCCTTCCCTAGAAGAGGAAGCAGGAGAGGCAGGATTTGCTGGCTCCTAGGTAGAGCAGCAGGGCAGACAACTCACTTCCAGGAGGCACAGCTGGGCTCTTCACAGAGGAGCCAAAGACAGGACAAGCCTCAAGAACAAAGGCTTTTGCCAAAGCCTGGGATTGAACCAGGGACCTTTAGATCTTCAGTCTAACACTCTCCCCACTGAGCTACTTTGGCACCTGATGCCCCTCTCCTTTTGATGCTGCCACTTCTCTCTCAGTACATCATGTTGTTGCGCAAAAACCTGCAGAGCATCTGCACTACACGCACGTTCTTGCGCAAGTACATTTACAATACAGCATCGGAAAAGAGAGCTTCTTGCTCAAGAGTTATACCTCTCCCCACGAGGAATAGCCCTCTTCAAAAGACCTCTTGTGCAAGAAGGCGGCGTGGACAAGCAACATGTATTTCTTGCGCAAGAAACCCCTATGGCTAAAATGGCCATCAGAGCTTTCTTGCACAAGAGAGCATCCACACTGCCATGGACGCTCTTGTGCAAAAGCACATGGCAGTGTGGACGCACTCTTGTGCAAGTATTCTTGCACAAAGCAGTTGTTGTGCAAACAGCCTGCAGTGCAGACGTAGCCTCAGGGTTTTTCTCAGCAGCAGTGCACAAGAGAGAAGCTGATGCCAGTGTTCCTGCATGGCGAGATGAGTTTTGCCTGCCCCCCTTAGCCTGACTCGCTACTTTACCCCATTTCCTGCTTCCCTTTGTGGGCCGATCCAGTGGCTGAAAGGGGCTGTGGCTGCCGATGGTGGGAAGATGGGTGATGAGACCCTGGCAGCAAGAGGGTCTTTGCTCCTTGGGCCTGGCTCTCAGCATGGGGCAGGCAGGGGCGCCCTGAGAGGTGAAGCAGCGGAAGGGAAGCAAGGAGCAGAGTGTCAGCTGCCAGCCGAGAGTCACAGGTGCCCCTCTGCCTCCTGGGACCGCCCCTCCCCTGAGCCGCCAGCCGCCTGTCTCTCACCGTGCGCCCCTTGGGGGGGGGTCCACTCGCTTTGGGCTCCAGGGGGCCTCCCACTCCCATAGGGAATGACACAGCCCTGTTCCCTAGCCCAGAGCCAATCTCTGCCAGTGTGAAATTGGACGGTTTGCTGAGCATTTGACACAGCCCAGGGACCCAGGCAGGTAGCAGGGGCTGCGAGTGGGAAGTGAGGGCACCACAGGGCTGGGACAGCAGGGAAGCAAGTAGCACCAGGACTCTTGCCACCAGGGTCTGGTCCCCCAACATCCTCCTCACACTGCTGGGCCCCGTCCACTTCAGCCAGCAGGTCAGCCTGGGAGCTAAGGCAGGAAGGAGGGAGGAAGCAAGTCAAACACTCGCTGGCAGGGAAACGCTCGTGCTGCCTTCCTGGGCCGCACACAACGACGTCCTTTCTGTGTGGGGCACAGTGACCAGTTCTCCCGGACAGAGAATTATAGGCCAGAAAACCCATTTACAGCAGCCGATGTAGCTCAGTGGGGGAAGCCTTAGGTGAAACAACTTTGGCATGGCTCTCAGTGCAGCAGGGCCCTCTCTGCTCCCCTTGCCATGTTAGTGCCCTGTGACATCCCCTCATCCATCCTGGCCACAGCCCAGCACTGGAAACTCACGTCCATCTGATTAACCCCCTTCGCTTCCAAACCTCCCTCAGAGTCGCTGCTTCCTTGGCTAAAGTCCCCTCCCCTGTGCCTGTGGCTGGCAGGGGTTGCTAGATGGATACATTCACATGAAGCTTTACTGAAACCCCCCTCGTTCGCCTGCGCCCAGATTAGTCCCATTGATCCCCTCAACACACACACACAACTCAAGCCTCTCCCACATCCCTAATCCTGTGCCCTGACTTCTGTACCCTGCCACATCCTCACCCCTGCCCTGAGCTGTCCCCCCCAAGTCCCTGCCTTGAGCCTCCTATACTTTAATTTATTACAGGTACTGTCCTATCACAACTCCTCCCCCCCCCCACCTCCCTTTTCAACTTCCTGCCTTGAGCCTCCCCCCCCGCCCAAGGGGTGGTGCCCAATAGAACAGTCCCTGTAAGAAATGTCTCACTTTCACCCCTGGGAGCAGCTCAGCCATGCAAAGGGGCTGCCTGGGGCAGGACATTAGCCCTGGAGGGCAGGGGTGGGTGTGGCAGTGACATCACAAGGGCCTTTTGCAGCCCCTCAGCTTATTGGCTAATGGAGATTGGGAGGTGGTGACCTCACAGAGAGTCCATGACAATGGCCCGGTGGGACAGGCAGCAGGGCAGGGGCCATCTCAGAGCCCCCCCCCATGGCTTTGCTGCAGGGAGTCCCCTTGAGATCTGCTCCTGAGGCCAGAGAGAGAAGGGGAGTCACAAGAATTAGGGGAATTATTTAACTGAAGTGGTAGAGATCTTGCTTAGCACGAGAGGTAGTGGGATCTGTACTCACATTCTCCAGTGACCGCCAGGTTCCCTCTTTTTTTGTTTTTGCAAGCAGAGGGCCAAGCTCCTGCAGTAGCCCCTCCCTCTTCCTACTTACTCATCTCAAAAGCCAGCCACGGCTTAGTTCCAAATCTGTAAACCTCATTGCACGAGGAATAACGCCCCTTCTGAAATAGCTATTTTGCAATAGCCGGAGTGTGGATGCTCCACTGCTGCTAGTTCAAAATAGCTCCTCCCCAGGGCCATTCAAAGTCATTACTGCCCAGTGCTTCCTGGGGCTCTAAGTTGAGGCTTCCCTGCAGTGTGGATGTGCTACTTTGAAACAAGCTATTAAAAAATAAGTTCACTGTGTAGACGAACCCTGAAAGCTGAGTGAAGCTGTTAGTGTCCCTGCTCCTGGCACAATCCCATTGGCTGGTTTCTGTCCATGTGAAGCACCATCCCCCCTCCACTCAGGCTCTTATTCACCCACCCACATGGCCCCTGCAGCCTGTGTGGGGGCAGGGCAGGCTGCCTGAGAAATGTGCTGGGCTCCTGGCCAGGAGTGAACCAGGTAAGTCTCCTTACCTGGCTGGGAGGTCGACAAATGCGTTTGATGTCGACCACGGAGCCCACCCGGTGTCAGCCTAAGGATTGCTGGTCTATAAAAGCTGCCTTGGAAATGAGGAAGCAGCTAAAGTGACTCTGGTGGGACTTGAACCCACAACCTTTGAATGTCTAGGGAGGCTTACACCAGCTCACTGCAACTTAGAAGTCCAACATGCTTTCCATTGCACCACAGAGCCTAACAGATTGCTGAGCTTGATGTCTCCACTCTGCTTTGCAGCATGTAAATTGCTGGGGGAAAAGAAAGGGGCTGCTGGTCTGTCTCTTTTAGGAGAGCAGGTAGAAAGAGGGAGGGGGCCACTGAGCTATACTCGGAAAACATGGGCATTGATCCCACTGCGTCTTGCATGCGAAGCAAGCACTTTACCACTTGAGCTAACTCCCCTACCTGTGAGAAGTATATCTGCCTCACCTACCTTGTTCCAGAGCCCTCAACATCCCTGCAGCTGCCCAGGCTCCTTTCTGAAAGGGCCACTTGTGAGACTGACACCCGTGGGCCGGCTAACTCGGAGGTTTAGAATGTGGTGCTCATATCACACAGACGCATCTTAAGAGCAAGCACCTTATTTCAAACCATACGGGCTCGCTATTCCCACTTCCCTGTAAACCTCATGGCATGAGGAGTGAAGGATGTTTGAATAGCGACTTATTTCGAAATAAGTGCTGTGTAGCGCCAAATTACAAAATAAGCTATTTCAAAATTCACTTGAAATAAGCTACACAATTGCATTGCTTATTTTGAGCTATGGGACGACCCTAGTGAGTTAGAGCCCGGCTCTGCCCCCAGCTCCTTGCCCACCCACACATGTACTGACTCCCTCGCTGCCATGGGGATGTTTGTATTGGCCTCTTCTCTCAGTAACCAGGCTTCAGCCAGGACTGAGATTGTCAGGCAGGAGAATGTGACCTGGCTCCCTGCACCTGGGCCCTGCATTTCTCATCCCTTCAGAGACAGATGACTGTACATTATGAAACTTTGTTGTTGTTGTTGTTGTTGCCCTGGAAACTCCCCACAGACCTTCCCCTGGGGGCCCTGGCAGCCCACTCACATTGCACAGCTTACTTTGAGGTGAGGGTGCTGTGTAGACACACCCATCCTGTTGAGGACCAGCCTGCTGGGGGGAGGCTCTGGCCACTTCCTTTCCTTGTCTCTCTCAGACTGTGTCTACTCTGCAAGGCTATGTCTACACTGCAGGCTTTTGCAAGAGCAGCTGTTCTTGCCCAAAATCTTGCAGAGTGTCTACACTGCAGGCACATTTTGCGCAAGTAAATTTATAGTACAGCATCAGACAACAGGGCTTCTTGCACAAGAGTTATTCCTCTCCCCACGAGGAATAAGCCCTCTTGCGCAATCACTCATCCACAAGGAGGCAGTGTGGACAGGCAACAGGGGTTTCTTGCTCAAGAAAGCCCTATAGCTAAAATGGCCATCAGAGCTTTCTTGGCAGGAGAGTGCACACTGCCATGGGCGCTCTTGCAGAAAAGCACTTCTCTTGTGCAAAAGCATATGGCAGTGTGGATGCACTGTTACACAAGACCTTTTGCACAAGAATTCTTGCACAAAACAGTTCTTGCACAAGAAGCCTGCAGGGCAGATGTAGCCAGGGGGTGTTTAGGTTTGTTACAAGCACTGAGCTTTGTACAACAGCCCAGGGAACATTGTGAAAACCCAAAACTTTCCCTCCCTGGATGTCCCCAGTCAGCCAGCAAGTGGCACAAAGATTCCCTGAAGCACTGACTTCAGCTGATTTGAAACAAACCCCTGCACCTGAGAGGAGGCGGCCGAGTGGTTAAGGCGATGGACTGTTCAAATCCCATTCTCACAATGTGTTTGCAGCTCTCTCTCTTGCCTCTCCCAGGAGTTCAGTGCCAGCCCCTCCTGTAACCCTGCCTGCCCCAGCCCCCTCCCACTGCAGCCTGGGGAAAAGGGAAATCTCCACGAGACACTCCCAGATGGGACCCTCAATCCCTTCTGCCCTCAAGGGGAAACCTCACAAAGGAGATTCCAGGCAGCCAGGCCATGGGGGGGGTCTCTGAGATGGCCCCAGCCATGCAGCCTGGCCCACCTGCCTGTTGCCATGGACCCTCTGTGAGGTCACTGCCTCCCAACCAATGAGCTGAGGTGCTGCACAAGGCCCTTGTGATGTCACTGCTGCCTCCCAGGGCTCATGTCCTGCCCCTGGTCAGCCCCTTGGCATGTGTGAGCTGCTCTCCCTGCCCCCATCACTCAGGGCTGGTTCTGGGGCTCAAGCAGGGAACATCAGAGGCTGCTCAGGGGGACACCTTGGGGCCTGTGAGTGTTGCTGTCCCTCTTGTACAGACAAGGCCATAGAGTCTCAGAAGGCTGCAGTGGTGGGAGACACTTCCCTGGTTTCGGGAGGGAGATGAGACATCAAGGCCTCTGACTTGGAGCCATCTACAGATACCTATGGAAAGCTGATTTTCAGAGGGGAGTGATCAGCCCTTCCTGTGTATCTGGCGTCTTCAAAGAGGTGTCATCAGGGGCTAAAAGTTGAAGAAGGGCCATTTAGAAGGGTGAATTTCTGTCCCTGGGAGGGTTTTCTGTGTGCCCCAGAGGCCTAATGGACAAGGTACTGGTCTTCCTAAGCCAGGGGTTGTGGGTTCAAGTCCCACCTGGGGTCACAGTTTTCTCTCACTGACAAAGAACTTCCCTTCCTCCTCTCTGAGACAGTTGGCAAGTTTGCTCCACAGTGGGTGTTTCCCTCTCTACAGAAGCTGTTCACACCCCTCACTAGCAAATGCTGGTGTTAGGTTCAGAGCTGAGTGCTAAAGCCCAGGTATCCAAAGTTAGAATACTGGGGCATATTTTGCTCTGGAAGGCCCAGGAGTGAGAGACAGACAGAGAGAGGTGGCTGCAGCAGAGCAGGGTCTGTCTGGAGACAAAGCGGAGCCTGAGGATGAGAAGGCCCATGGGAGGTAGAGACTCCAGAACAGCGCGGGGCTAGTTATTTGGTCTGGCAAACTGACAGAAAATCCCCAGGCCCTGAGCATGGCTGCGGGCGAAGCCCATGGGGCAGTTGCCTGGTGGGGTTTGGGGGTGGAGAAGCTGTGAAGCTCTGTGAGTGGATAAGGTCCCTGGCTGTGCTGTGCCACCTGCCGTGTGTGTGACTCAAACTGTCCCTCGTGCCCCTTTTATGTGTCTGTTGTGCTTCCAGCTTCTTTCCTCAGGCATGTTCATCCGGCAAAGACCCCACCAGGGATCTTGTATCTTCCTTTGTGCAGCTCAGCCACAGACACTGCCAGGGCTGGAAGGAAATTGCTGCACTTTGGGAGTCAAAGGTGTTGTCTGGGACCATAGAGCAGTTTCACTCATCAGCCTGAGGAGGGCATGATGGCTTAGCTGGCTAAAGCACCTTCCTTGTAAACAGGAGGTCCTGGGTTCAACTGTCAGTGGTGCCTTATTGCAGCCTTTGCTCACATTTTCCCACAAGTGAGAAGGAAGGAAACCACAAGTGAGAAGCACCTGATGCCCACATACCCTAACTCTGCAGGAGCTGCAGAGGTTGCACCCTTAGGCCCTCTGGACACTGACCCCCTCAGGGAACCACAAGGGCACATGGTGCTGGCTCTCCTGTCCCAGCAATTGCAGTCAGAGCCCTGCCTTGCCCGTGCAAGTCACAGCAGCCTCTGCTCCTGCTCCAGGCTTGTGGTTTCCTTCTTCCCAATACCCCTCTCCAATCAGCCTTTTCCTGAACCAGCAGTTCCATAGGTGGCCAGGGGAGGCCTCTCCTGTGTCCCAGAATCTGCTAGGCTCTGACTCTTGCCCCCTTGGTGTCCCCCTCTAAATTCTCTTTTAAATTGGTCTTTATGGTCCTTCTCAGGGCGTTTTTCTCCTCAGCAGCGCACAAAAGAGAAGCTTTTGCCACTGGCCCTGCAAGGCAAGATGAGCTTTGCCTGCCCCCTCAGCCTGACTTCCTACTTGGCCCCATTCCTGCCTCCCTTCCTGGGCTGACCCAGTGGCCGAAAGGGGCTGCGGCTGCTGCTGGCAGGGAAGAAGCTGGGAGGCAAGGCGCTGGCAGCAAGAGATTCTGGCTGCCTTTTTTCTCAGTGCGCCATTCTTCTTCATATTTTCTGTCCCTTTTTTAATAATTCCTAGCATCCTATTTGCTTTTTTGACTGCCACTGTACACTGGGTGGATGTTTTCAGAGAACTATCCACGATAACTCCAAGATCTCTTTCCTGATTTGTCATAGCCAAATTAGCCCCCATCACACTGTACGTATAGTTGGGGTTATTTTTCCCCATGTGCATTACTTTACACTTATCCACATTAAATTTCATTTGCCATTTTGTTGCCCAATCACTCAGTTTGGTGAGATCTCTTTGGAGTCCCTCACAGTCTGCTTCTGTCTTGACTATCCTAAACAGTTTGGCATCATCCGCAAACTTTACCACCTCACTGCTTACCCCTTTCTCCAGATCATTTATGAATAAATTGAAAAGGATTGGTCCCAGGACTGACCCTTGGGGACACCACTACTACCATTTATTCCTACCCTTTGTTTCCTGTCTTTTAACCAGTTCTCAATCCAAGAAAGGACCTTCCCTCTTATCCCAATGGCTTCCTCTTATCCCATGAGGGTAAGCATGGAATATTGCCCCCTCATTTGCATACCTAATGAGCTGGCATTTTGCAGCATGAGATTTTGCACAAGATGTACCTGTCCACACTACCCTTCTTGTGCAAACCCCTCTTGCACAAAGCCGATCTGCCAGTTATTTTCAGGGAGAACAGCTTTGGGCAAGAGGGTTTTTTTGTGCAAGAAGGGGCAGTGTGGACAGCTATATCTTGTGCAAAAGCCCATGCTGCAAAAATGGCACCCCATTAGGTATGCAAATGAGGCATGGGGATAGTCCACTGAGCCTCATTTGCACATTTCTTGCTCAACACCAGCACAGTGTGGACATAGCCCAGGTGTCCCTTCTGATGGAGAGGTGTAACTAGTGGTGTTCCCCCAGGGTCAGTCCTAGGACCAATCCTATTCAACTTATTAATAAACGATTTAGAAAAAGGGGTGAGCAGTGATGTAGTAAAGTTTGTGAACGATACTAAACTGTTCAAGATAGTCAAGACCAAAGCAGGCTGTGAAGAACTTCAAAAAGATCTCACCAAACTGAGTGACTGGACAACAAAATGGCAAATGAAATGTAATGTGGATAAGTGTAAAGTTATGCACACTGGAAAAAATAACCCCAACTATACATACAATATCATGGGAGCCAATTTAGCTATAACTAGTCAGGAAAGAGATCTTGAAGTTATCGTGGATAGTTCTCTGAAAACATCCACACAGTGTACAGTGGCAGTCAAAAAGCAAATAGGATGCTAGGAATTATTAAAAAAGGGACAGAAAATATGAAGAAGAATATCTTACTGCCCCTATATAAAACTATATTACGCTACATCTTGAATATTGTGTACAGATGTGGTCCTCACCTCAAAAAGATATTTTGGCATTAAAAAGGTTCAGAATAAGAGCAACTAAAATTATTAGGGGTTCAGTATGTGTCCCATATGAGGAGAGGCTAAAGAGACTGGGACTTTTCAGTTTAGAAAAGAGGAGACTGAGGGGGGACATGATAGAGGTATATAAAATCATGAGTGGTGTGGAGAGGGTGAATAAAGAAAAGCTATTTACTTGTTCCCAGAATATAAGAACTAGAGGACACCAAATGAAATTAATGGGTAGCAGGTTTAAAACTAATAAAAGAAAGTTCTTCTTCACACAGCGCACAGTCAACCTGTGGAACTCCTTGCCAGGAGGCGGCTGTGAAGGCTAGGACTATAACAGAGTTTAAAAAAGAGCTTGATAAATTCATGGAGATTAGGTCAATAAAAGGATATTAGCTAGGGTAGGCCCTCGCCTTTGTTTGTCAAAGGCTGAGACGGATGGCAGGAGACAAATTGCTTGATCATTGTCTTTGGTCCACCCCTCTGGGGCACATGATACTGGACACTGCCAGAAGACAGGATAGTAGGCTAGATGGACCTTTGACTGACCCAGTATGGCCATTCTTATGTCCTTATGTTAAAGTTTGACCTGTGTTTGAAGACGTTTCTGCAATCAGAGCTGTTATAAGGTGACTTTCTTGTATGTTTTATCTGATGGTTAGTAAAGCAGGAGCACTGACTATAGCTTTCCTGCAGTCAGAGCAGGTGAAGGGTATCTCTCATATGTGGGTTCTCCTATGACTAACAAGGTGTGAGCTTCTACTGAAACTTTTCCCACAGTCAGAGCAGGTAAAGGGTTTCTCTCCTGTGTGGGTTCTTCTATGTCTAACAAGGTATGACTTCACTGAAGCTTTTCCGCAGTCAAAGCAAGTGAAAGGTTTCTCTCCTGTGTGGGTTCTCCTATGTGTAACAAGGTTTGAGCTCTTCCTGAAGCTTTTCCCACAGTCAGAGCAACTGAAAGGGTTCTCTCCTGTGTGGATTCTCTGATGGGTAATAAGCTCTGAACTTGTATTGAAACTTTTCACACTCAGAGCAATGGAAAGGTTTCTCTCCTGTGTGGGTTCTCCTATGTCTAACAAGGTTTGAGCTCTTCCTGAAGCTTTTCCCGCAGTCAAAGCAACTGAAAGGTTTCTCTCCTGTGTGGATCCTCCTATGGGTAACAAGGTGTGAGCTGCGACTGAAGCTTTTCCCACAGTTAGAGCAACTGAAAGGTTTGTCTCCTGTGTGGATCCTCCTATGGGTAACAAGGTGTGAGCTGTAACTGAAGCTTTTCCCACAGTCAGAGCAGTTGAAGGGTTTCTCCTGCGTGGGTTCTCCTATGGTAAACAAGGTCTGAGCTCCTCAGAAAGCTTTTCCCAAAGTCAGAGCAACTGAAAGGTTTGTCTCCTGTGCGGGTCCTCCTATGTCTAACAAGGTGTTCGCTTCTACTGAAGCTTTTCCCACAGTCAGAGCAGTAATGGGGTCTATCTTTTGTATGTAGTATCTGATGGTTCGTAAAGTGCAAGTGCTGACTGAAACTTTTCCCACAGTCAGAGCACTTGAAGGGCTTCTCTCCTGTGTAGGCTCTTTCATGTTCAATAGGAGTTTCACAGTCACTACAAGAGCAGGGTGACTGTTGATGGGGGATTTTCTGTTGAACGGTTTCTGTGTTTCTTTTCTCCTCTCTGCTCCTGTGACTGGAGTTACCCTGTCCCTCTCCTGGATGGTTTCCCGGCTGCCTTTCCTGGCTATGCTGACTCTCGCAAGTCTCTCCTGCTCACGTATCTGGGAAACATGCCTTTCAGGTCTTCCTAGTAACATCCCACATGGAGACACTTGCTCCGGTCCCTCCTGCTGAACAAGATCGTAGTTCTCAGTCAGCCCCATCACCTGTTGGGATAGAGAAATAATTCAGACAGGAGTTATTGTCTATGATGAGCTGAAAGAAAACTCAAAGAGGAATAGAAAAGGGAACACACACTCAAATAATGATTGAATTATCAAGAGCTGAGTTTATCCTCCTTCACAACTCTTCCACAGAGGAGAGAACCCAGCCTTTCCCCACCCACCGTGCTCTGGCTTGAGTTGAAGACAGGCTGAAGAGTGAGATAGACTTCATGAAAACACATAAGTTACACCTGCTATAAACTGATTTCTGAGTCAGTTTAACTGACTGCTCACCTGTGTGGGTGTTGCTGATGATCTCTCCTTCCTCACAGCTCTGGGGATCTGGGACCTGCAACTCCTCCTCTCGCTCCACCCAGGAGATCACATGAGCTTCAGAGACTAGAAATCCTGTTTGGAGAGTGATTAATCAAGTGCTGATCTTGTTCACTAAGGTCTGTGCCATTACTGCTTCCAGAGCCAGGATCTGAGTCACCCACCCAGAGAGGCTCCTTTCCCCACCTTGCAGAGACTGGGATCTGGCTGGTACAAGAGCCCAGGACACACACACCTGAAGTAAAGGTGCATCCCCTTCCCCGCCCCCACACCACCTTGAGAATGGCCCAGCTCTTTCCCCAGGAGCTGAGCACTCTGCTGCACTCTCTTGGGTACAACACAGTCCTCCTCCAAGACCATTCCATCCTCCCCATCCCCAGTATATCAAGGCAGGATAGGAACACACTGCTCAGAAGGAGCCCTCGGGAGGGCTGGCAGGTCTGACACAAAGGCCCCAGACAGGGCTCAGACTGTAGCGCCACGTGCCAGGTCACTAGGACTTGGAGAGGAAGGACTAGCTCTAGCTCCCCAAGGCTCTGTCCACAAAGCTCCTGGCTGGTGGGCTGGGGTCCCCTGCTCTTTGGCTCAGATGTTCTACTTGGCCCAGAAGGAAGCAGAGGAAGTTATCTGAGCAGCTAAGTGAATTCTTGGCAGGCTGCTTCAGGCCCTGCCTATGCTCCTGACTCCTGATCCCGACTGCCTGTGTCTGGGTGGGATCTGCCAGCGCCCACAACAGCTGTCGTTCCTGCGGCTGCCCAGGATGGCGCTAGGCTTCTCCAGGGACCAGCCAGGGCGGAGCTTGGCTGTGCTGCTTCTCTGGTGCTTGTGGCTGTTACTCAGCTCCCCGTCTGTAGCCTCGGTTCTATTCTGCCAGCAGCAGCCTTTGTGTGGTTTCCCAGTCTGCCTCTTGTGACGAGCCTGGCCTTTGATTTGGGGCCCCTCCAGGGAGGCACAGAATCTATCATCTTTACACTTTGTGAGCGCCTTCCCCTCAGCTTTGCCTCCACCCCTTCTCGGACCTGCATATAGTGTTCAGAAGATCCACCTGTGACGTGACCATGGAGATCATTGTGCTCCACTGTCACACAATCACAAAAAACCTTGTGCGAAGCATGCTGTGTGCCGAGTCAATCGGAAAATTCTGATCTGATGACTATGATTATCTTGTTTACGTCCATTATTTTTTAACTAAAACAAGTCAAGCTTTGGCAGAATGGTGGAGCAGTGGGTACCAGCTAACCAAGTAATCACATTCCTGAGCAGGAGGTGGGCAATCAACACACTGCTCTCTGCAGTAACTGCAAACACACAGTCCTAACAGATAGCTCACTGACCCTTGTGCACAAGAGCGGGATGAGGGATAATGGATACGGATGTTTTGTTCAAACAAACAGGCAGGAGGGGGTAGAACACATGGAACGCAACATGCATCTTGTTTGTGTCAATGTGAGAGGAGAAGTCACAGGAGGGGCATGTTGATACTGGCTGAGGGGCAGCGTTCTAGCTGCTGACTGAGCTGGTACCAATATTGGGTTGAGACAAGTCTCACTATACCTGTGCCTGAGGAGCTGGGACACTAGCACCCTGCTCCTTTCACAAAAAACCTGGCCGAGTGCCTTAGCCTCCAAATGGAGCCTGGGTCTTTCTTAGCGGCAACCCTGAGCTCTGTTGCATGGATAAGCTGTACGCTCTGCCAGTGCACAGGCATCAGAGCTCCAGAAAGAGCCGCCCTGAACAACCGTAACAACGCTCTGTGGCGCTAGCAGCAATTCATACAGCACTGGAGTCGCTGAGGGAAGCAAAATTATCAATCACAGCAGCACCTGGGAACTCTGGTGTAAATCAGGATCCCACTGTGCTGTCGCAGTGCTCATATGGAGCTAAGCATCACCCCTCTTTAGTGTAGGTATCCTTCCCAGCCCTGAGAAACAGGGACACTCTATAATAGCTATTAAAGAGAGAGGTGACCGCACACAGAGAGTCTAACGGACTTGATCAAGGTCACACAGGAAGTCTGAGACGGGCAGAGAACTGAACACAGGTCTCCTGAGCACAAAGCCAGACATTCACACAGGAAGAAAAAGTCCCTACCTGAAGATATTTCACTCTAAAAAGAGAAGACAGATGACGTGATTTATCTCCATTGCACACAGAGGCAAGTGAGCCCCAGAGAGAATGAAGCTAAATTTTTGAAAGGAGACCCAGCCTGTGCCTGAAATGCAAGGAGAGCTCTGCTCATGTTTCTCTACTACAGAGCTACCTCGGACAAAATATGTGCAGAGCGCGAACTGCCTCATCCACCCTCCCTCCTCAGCCCCAGCATCCAGCCCCTCCCACTGGCAAGAAAAGCATGTCACAGAGATTAGCTACAGGCAGGGAAGGACTCTGGGAACCGCACCTCCTTCCGGTGGCTGAGCACACTGCCGCATGGGGACCCTTCAGGCACTAACAGCAGCCAGACCCGACCTCTGGTACCGGCTGTTACTGCCTGAGCCCTTCCACTCACACCTCTGGTCAAGGTACAAAATGGGCAAGATAGGGGGGAAGCGCAGTGAGACCTTAGTTGTGGGAAGAGCAGCACCATTGTTACACCTCTGAACCTGCTTTCCCTGGGAGGGTGCACGGAGGGGACAGTCAGGATTTCAGAGCCAGGATTATTATGGCAGATACTCCTGAGGAGGCAGAGGCAATGAATAACCTTGAACCAAACCCAACCCAGCTTCTCCAGAGCCCACCCAGCTTCTGTTACCGAAGGGGACAGGAATCCTTACTCAGCCAGCTCACAGCCTCATAATTCTCCTGCATCACATCCCTGTAGAGGGTTCTCTGGCCCGGGTCCAGCAGAGCCCATTCCTCCTCAGAGAAATACACAGCCACCTCCTCGAAGCTCATAGGCTCTGCCACGGCCATTTCCTGTCCCTGGCTCTGCAGGCTGGGGCTGAGCTGGAGACAGACATGGGTGTTCTGCAGCCTGGAAGGGGGAGAAGGGGAATTGGAGACATTTCAGAAGGGGCTTTCCACAGCCCCATTCTCCCCAGACTCAGTCCCTGGTGACACACATGCTAGATTCTGCCATTGTGGGCAAAAGTTTTAGTCTAGGTATTCCATAAACAGCGCACAGGAGTTAGATCCCAAATCCATATTTATTTCTCTCCATACCTGGCTTGAGTTACAACATTACTGCATCCGCAACAATGGGATTTACTTCTCAGCAGCCAGTGTTTCTGATAACAAGCCACATATTCACCTGCCTGAACATGGACGTAGGTTAAATCTGGGCTGCTGTATTCAAAACCCTTTGTCTTCATTCATGGATTGATTGATTTGCGGCACAAACTTTGCTCTCTCATCTGACAGACGTTATAAACCCTTTCCACAACAGTCAGTGAAGTTACACCACCATTCAGATGCTTATAATTAAACACGTGTGCTGAGTGCTTCCAGGGTGAGATGTTAAAATTCATGGATTCATGGGATCAGAAGATATCCTTAGTCATGCAGTCTGACCCTCAGTGGCACAAGCCATTACACTCAGTCCAGTTACCCAGGCACAAAGCTCTGTTTTCCCACAGTATATTTTCTAGAAAGTCCCCCAGTGATTTGAAGTCATCAAGAGATGGGAGAATCCACCAGTTCTTTGCTCATTTGTTTCAGCAGCTAATCCGCTTCCCTATCAAACATTTGTGCCTCTTTTCTAGCCTGAAACAGTCTGGCTTCTAGCTTTCACTTATTGGCTCTCACTGAGCAGTATCCACTGACGGGATGGGCAATACATTTTGATGGGGAGCCAAATGGAAAGTGGCTGAGAGCTGCACTCTTCCATGACATTAATGGAGGAAATGCAGGGTCTGGGATGGACATTGGGAGAAGAAGGAAGTTTGAGGTAAGCGTTTGGGATTCAGGACAGATAGAGGGGTATAGGAGAGAGTTTGGGTGAAGGAGGCAGGCTGTGATCTAGGACACTGGATTAGCCAACTACTCATTAGATATTTAAAGTATCAGAGGGGTAGCTGTGCGAGTCTGGATCTGCAAAAGCGACAAGGAGTCCTGTAGTACCTTATAGACTAACAGATGTATTGGAGCATAAGCTTTTTGTGGTCAAAGACCCACTTCGCCAAATGCATGACCTGACATTGGGGCAGAGGCAATGATACTTTACATATTTAAAGTAACTTTAATTTAGAGAAGTGACTTAGTGGACAAATAAGGGGCTGTGGGTTTCTGACCACTGAGAGCTCTTGCATATAGGTGCAGGAGGAAGACAGAGTTTGGGTATGCAGACTGGGGGCAGGAGTGGAGCAGAGATTAGAAGGAGAAGGGAGAGGTTGGGGTGTCAGAGGCAAGCTCTGGACAGGAGATTTATCTGAGTGACTCCTGGCCAGAGACCAAGCACCTCAGGCAGGCAGGGAGCCTGCCTGGCCCTCTCACAGGCTGCAGTGCCATGTGGGTGTGTGAATAACTATGATCCAGAGGGGAGGGGGAGTGGTGCTTTGTTTCTGGCCAGAAATCGGCCAATGAGATTGTCCTGGGGGTGGAAGCAGCGCCTGAAGCCTTCCCTGCTCCCCTGCGGGCTCACAGTCACTTTCTGAGTGACTTGCAGATGGGGAGTGGCATCCGTGGGCTGGATCCGATGGCTTGGTGGGGTGGATCCGCCCCATGGGCTGTATTTGGCCCAGGCCTGCACTAGACTTAACAGCCCTTGGGGATCCAGCAGTTTCTTGCCTTGAACTATCTGATACCATGGAAGCCAGTCAGCTCTCACCCTTTCAGCCTATTTATTGTTTGAAACCAACCCCATATTGAAACAGACTGAGCAGTGAAATGTGAGCCTGAAGGTGCCGCTATTGTGTTCTTTAACTTCACCCCTTTAGCATCACAAACCCATAGACCAGTGTTTCTCCAAGTGTTCACAGGTCCCCATGCAGTGCCCTGGGTCTCTCACTGATCACTGGGTGAGATTTAGGCTGTGTGCACCGTGGTCACTGGGTTTGGTTGGTAACTTCAATGACAATCCCATCAAGATGTTTTCATAGGAATATTCTCATGATTTAAAGAATCTCCACCTGCAAACTCACCTTGTCTGAAAGCTCCCAGGATTTTCCTCTTGCTCTCTCAGTGCAGAGGGCAGAGTGTCTGGTGGGGAAGGGATAAGAGAGGTGAGATTCCAGGCTCTCCTATTTATAACGACGTCCCCACTCTGAACTCTCTGTTTCAATTGTATCAGAGACCAGACAGAGACACACTCAGGTATTTAGTATGAAAGATTCTGAAACTTTCATTTCCTCTCTCACTGGGCACCTCCCAGCAATGAAGCCAACATCCTGGCAGCTCACCCCCATCCCAGCTGAGAGAAGCTGGGAGCCAAGGCTGAGAGCTGACTGGCTTCCATGGTATCAGATAGTTCAAGGCAAGAAACTGCTGGATCCCCAAGGGCTGTTAAGTCTAGTGCAGGCCTGGGCCAAATACAGCCCATGGGGCGGATCCACCCCACCAAGCCATCGGATCCAGCCCACGGATGCCACTCCCCATCTGCAAGTCACTCAGAAAATGACTCTAAGTGAGATTTACTTTCTCTCCTCACCCTCCCACTTGGTTTCTCATTCACTTACTGCCTCTTATCATAACCTGGAGCTGTGGTGGCGGAACATGTTGCCATCACAGTAACTTTAGCCATTTTGATCTCTGAATGGGAGGTTCAGAGTTTGCAAACCCCTGGCTCTATCTGCAAGCAGTTGGGTCTGTTCGCTCAGTGTCTCTAAGGAGAGCAGGGTGATGGGGCCGTCATTCTCCATGTGGGAATTGAGGCAAGGGAAGGTTGGCTGCCCAGGCCAGATTCAATAGTCTCAGATACTTGAACCACTTTCCTCCTCCATCCCTTCTAGGTACCTTTGAACTCCTCAATGTCTCCGACAGCACAATCGTTTTCTGGGAGAAACCTCTGACTTGTTCTTTCAGTTCAGGGAAATCTCCTCTGGCAGCTGGAATTGCCCTGCCTCACATCTGGAGAGAAATAATTCCATGTAATTGTATTTCATTTACTGCTGATAAGTTCTGGCTAGTGAGTCTCAGCTCTAACAGGCCTGGAGTTAGAATTCCTCCAATTCTCACAGCCTGAGAGCAGGGGAACACATCCCATGGCCATGCAACCTTTCCTGAAAGATCTCATTGCTGTTCTTCACTTCTGGCCTGGGGAGAAGATGGGGTGCCAACATCAGCTCCAAGCTCTTTCGCGCTGTGCAGTATGACAGGAGTCGAGACACCTACCTGCTCAAGCTGTTTCTTACGTCCTAGAGAAAAGAGACAGAAAAGAATCTCAGCTGCACTGGACACACACAGGGAAGGCAATTTGCAAATATGGAGAAGAGACGCCCTGACCTGGCCCCAGGGCCATAGATTCCGTGACCTAATGGGGCTTTGCCATCTCTAATAGCTCTGTGCCTGTGACTCTGCAAAGCACAAGAGTCACTCACATGGCAGCAATGCACACGAGTTACACCCAGATCGGATGGCTGGACCCCAGCACTTGTGCCTGCATAGTGGGTCTCCTAGCTGAGAAGTAGAAGTTATGAGGGGTGGGAGGGAGCTGTGAGGGGATGGGGTCAGGGCAAGAGGGGAGGGTTGAGGAGACAGGTGTCCAGTTTGGGACTGGAAGCCCCTGGCCCAACAGGCTCCTGGAGATGTCAGGCAGCGCCACTGGCCCAGGCTGTCGATCACCCAGTTTTGCATCTCCACAGGCTCCCTACCAGCCCCTGTGCAGCCCGTGGGGAAGTCCCTGGTCGGCATATCTGGCTCTTAGCATTGGAGCAACTGGGGGTGGCAGGGAGATCAGCTGGGCTAGGGCAGGGCAAGAACCACTCTGGTGGGCAGCACAGTGAACAGGGTTGGCCACTGACCAGGCTCCTAACTTTAATCCAAGCCCTTCCCTTCTGCTCTCCCCTCCCCGCACCCAGTTCCTCCAGTGCCTGGCTGGAATGGCTGCCCACTGCCAGCCCTGCTGCTTGGCATGGTGCAGTCATGGGGCCAAGGGCAGGGGAATCCTCAGGTGTGGAGAGCAGCTGGGAGCTGTATGGGGGACCTGGAGTGCAGGGGGGCAGGAGAGAGGGATGGACCAGAGGATGTCTGGCTGGGGGGTGGAGTCACTGCTTCTCCCAGGATCCCTTCAATGTATTGTTCCCAGCATGGTATATCAATTGGGGGACATATTAATGTGGCTTGGGTTTTTTTGGGGTGGGGAGGAGGAGGTGTCTTTCTGTGTTTTTCAACAACAGGGTTTCATGTTGATAAGCTGAATTTCAGAAAACTGAAGACGTCGGACAGCGATAACAACCGTGAATAAATTGTACCAACACACCAACATTGAGCCTGCCACTTGCAGAATCTAGTTTCATTTATAGATGTGGTACAAGAAAGAATTAAATGACCCCTAAAAAGATGGACAGGCCCACTTTTTGCCAGATGCTAAGCACTATAAATTAAAATTGAACACTCAGCAATTGGAGCAAAAAATGGTGGAAGCAGAATGCAAGCAACAGTTCATTCGGCCATGCCAGAAAGGATGGAACTCTGTGTTCATGGCTGTGGAGAGAATTCCAGTGCATACTGAATGAACAAGAAAGATCCATGAGAAATGTGTTCCCAGGACTCCAAATTTAGTATGCAAGAAGCAGTTCTTGGCGTTATGCTTTTCTTTTGTTAAAACCCCCCCCGCTGATCATTCTGTATTTTTATTAACATTACGTATTGGCTGGTCAAAAGGCTGAATCTAGCAGAGCTGGTTTTATTGGCAGAATATGCCATGGTTATGGGCCCATTGGTGAAAGCACTAAATATTATCCAAGCACAGATAAGTACACTAATGGAATGGAGTGCAGCTGCGTAAATCATACCAGCTTCAGGGGGTAGCAGAGATTTTTTTTTCAGATTATCCTGTACAGACTAACAGTCTGGTAGCACTTTATAGATTAACAAAACATATATGTGGTATCACGAGCTTTACGTAGGCTGGCCCACTTCTTCAGATGACTGGAGTTTGAGTTTAGGCTGTGCAGAGCCAAATTAAATACATCTGTACAGCCTAAACTCAAAACTCCGGTCATCTGAAGTAATGAGCTGTGCCACTAAAACTCATGATACCATCCCTATGTTTTGTTGTCTATAAAGTGCTACCAGACCATTTGTTGTTTTTAAGTTTAAATTACACTTGATGGTTTCAAACTGCAAAGGAACAAGATGCCCTCTTGAGGCCACTGGTAGATGGACTTCAGTGCACCATTCAGAAATGTTTTGGTGAAATAATTGAGGACCTGGAGCTAATAGCAACTGACATCTTGATGCCAAATATTAGGACCACTTGGAACAGGCAAGAAACTGGGATTAGAAAAGGTAAGACTGTCATTTTAGACAAATGAAACTACAAAGAAGCTTGATGGGTATTTGGCATCTTCAGGAGAGACCATGGAGCTGCTGCACTCTTTTTCTAGAATTAGGGAGCTGTGCACCAGGGCCAACAGACCTCTGTCTCCATCAGCTGCCTGTGAGAGATTCTTCCGTGTGATGGACTCATTTTTCATAGACAAGCAAGAGTTGGTCAATTTGAAAAAGATGCTCCTATGATTGAACAAACATTTTGGACATGAATCATTACAATGGAAAAAATGCACACCGTGAATGTGGACAAAATAAATACATTTCTGTAATCTGACTTGTATTTAATTTGGTCCTCTTCATCTTTATAAATGAAGGCAGTGACTATTGTTAAATTCCATCATTGAAAAATGTATAGTATAGGTGTACATATAATATAGAATTATATTATAAGTGTTTATATAGCGTGTTTGTGTGTGTGTGTGTGTGTTAGTGGTGACCTGCAAGAACTCGGGTGGTTAAGCATAGGGTTCCATAGGACAACTAATTTTTACTTTTGCATACTTAAGTACAATTAAGATAGGATACTTTGTACTTTCACTGAAGTAGTTTTAGAGAAGATTACTTTGATTTTTACTTACATTTGTTTCAAAGTAGCAGGACTTTGAGTTGCATTGCACAGAGTAGTTACAGTACAAGACATTACATTTGCACAGAGCAAAACAATGAAAATGGGTTGCAGAGACGGGAGAGCAATTCTGTGAGTCCCAGGAATAAGACAAGAGAAAAGTGATGAGATTCTGTCCTGTCTTTAGCTCCCTTTTTACATTGCAAACACCTTTCAAATGCAGCGAGCACAAACATACACTCCGAGTGGGCCGGGCGAAGTGCGGGAGTCTGCAGCCTCCTGAGCCTGCTCAGCGCCTCCCAGGTGAATAAGCGATTACAATAAATGTTGCAAATAAAGGCCCTTGCCAGGGCCACTCTCTGACTCGCGCCTCATCCCCTGGGAAGCTGCTTTAACCCCCTGCCCCCACTGGGGCTTTGCTCGGTGTTGCAGAGTTTACCTGGCGCCCTCCCCACCAGACCTGAGTCTGCCCAGACCCCACCCTAGCCCCGCCCCCCGCATCTGCCCCGCCCCCCGCCAAGTCCACGCGAAGCCGCGTCCCCCTCGGGACACTCACAGCGCGCGGGCAGAGAGACGGGCAAGGGCTGCGCCAGAACCGCTGCGCATGCGCAGTGCCCGGGCAGGAGCCCACAGTGGCACCACCTCTCAGGTGAGCATCCCCCTCCCCCCTCCGCGCGCCGCCCCGGGACCAACCAGACGCGCTGGGCAGAAGCCGGGACTGGCCCACGTGCGCTTCTCTCGGCCCCGCCCCGCAACAGGGGCGGTCCCCGCGCGCGCACCCGCCGCAGCCTCCCGCCCGCGCAGCCACGTGGGCCCAGAGCGAACCCTGCAACCCCAGCAGCGCGCGCCGGCCCCGCCCACCTCGGGACACCCCCCCGCTCCCAGCCCGGCAGGTGAGAATCCCCGTGTCGCTACGCGCTGCAAAAGCCCCGCCCCACCTGCGAGCCGGCCCGGGCTCCGAGAAGCGGAAGTAGCCTTCTGGCCGGGGCGTGGCCAAGCAGCGCCCGGTCTGAGCTAAGCCCTGGCGCTGGAGTCTGATCGGAGTCACGGACCTGCTGCGCATGCGCGGTCTGACGGGCCGCCCCATTCTACTCCGCCGCGGTCGGGTTTTCGGCGGTCCGCCCATCCTCCGCGCGCGGGCAGGAAAGGGACCAGACTTCGCCGCGGTTACTGCGCATGCGCCGCGCTCCTGAGCCGGAGGCCGTTGTGAGGGGCCGTTGGGGCCGTTACTCGCTGCGGGCGGGGAGGCCGCATCCCGGCGTGAGGAGCTGGGGAGGGCTGTGACCCGCCGTCCTGCGCTGCTGGTGGGTCCGGCGCTGGGTATCGGGGCGCGCCGCTGGGAGGCAGAGGGGGGCGGGTCCGGCGGGGCAATGGCCTCCCCGCCGCTGCGGTCGCCCCTCCTCTCGGCTGTTGGCGCTTCCTGATGCTCGCGCTGGCCTGGCGGGGTGGGAGCTTGGGTGGTGCTGGCGCACAGCGGGCTGTGAGGGGGCTGCAGAGTGTGCGGGCGGGGATTTGAACACAGGGTGGGGAGGGCCTGGCCTGAGGGGCACAGAGATGGGAGTGGTTCTGGCAGGGGCAGTTAGCGGGGAGGCCCAATGGAGACCCTGCAGGGGTGAGCAAAGTTTTTGGGGCTTTTCGATTTTTAATTTTGATGGGTTTTTGTCCTCAGTGCTGGTGCCTCACGCCCCGCCCCCGGACCTGCCCCTCCATTGCTGAGCTCAGGAATGTGACACGGCCCCGTCCCCCAGCCCAGAGGCAGCCATGGCTGCAGAGAGCCCTGTGGAAAGTGTCTGGGAAGAAGCGCGCGTCCCGTCTGTCTGGAGGATTCCACAGCCCCTGTCACTCTGGAGTGTGGGCACAATTTCTGCCAGCGCCCCCTCAGCCCTCAAGGCAGAGACACTAAGCAGTAGGGACCCCTCCGCCCAACCGGCAGCTGGTAAACATGGTGGAATCCAGCCAAGCCGCT
The DNA here is from genome assembly GCA_019425775.1 of Rafetus swinhoei. Taxonomy (NCBI): domain Eukaryota; kingdom Metazoa; phylum Chordata; order Testudines; family Trionychidae; genus Rafetus; species Rafetus swinhoei. The sequence continues at coordinate 33,377,886 of CM033444.1, read as the reverse complement.
GAGTTTCCAGGCAGCAAAGAGAGCAAGATGGGGCGGGGTGTGGGGGAGCACCAAGAGGCTCTGAAGCTGTTCTGTGAAGAGGATCAAACTCCCATCTGTGTGGTGTGTAACAGATCCCAGGCTCACATGGTGGTGCCCTTACAGGAAGCTGCCCAGGAGTACAAGGTACAGAGTGGCTGTCCAGTGTGATGGGAAATAACATTGGGTTTTAATTACAGGCTAATTTCACTGACTGTTACCAGACACAGATGTGAACCAACCAGTGTAAAGCAGTGGTCTCCAGCCTTTTAAAGTATCACTTTTTGAATTTAAGTGCAATCCAGGATCTACCTCAAACCCAAATACCCTTGCCCCACCTCCTTTGTGACCCTTTTCCGAGGCCCGCCTCTGCTCACTGCATCCTTCTCCCTCCCCAATCCTTTCTCCCTTTCATCAGGCAGGGGCAGAGGTTGGGGTGCAGGAGGGGTTCACGCTCTGTAAGGGAGTTTGAGTTCAGGGGCTCAGGGTTAGAGAAGAGGCTTGGGGTGGAGGAGGTACATGACTAGGACAGGGATTCAGGATACAGGCTCAGCTGCACACTGCTTACCACAGTGGCTCCTCTGTGGTGGTGCAGTGGGGCTAAGGAAGGCTCACCCCTGCACCACTCTCAAAAGCAGCCTACAGACTCCCTCTGTTTGTGGAGATAGAATGCAGGGTGGGAGAAGGAAACAGCTCCAAGGCAAAGTGCAGGAGATGTGCAGCAGCAGGGAGAGGGAGCAGCTGAAATGCTGCACTTGATAGCCTCTTAGCCAAACCAGTCAAGATCACCTGTCAGAGGCTCCAAGATCTACCTGTAGATCCCGATCTGCTGGTTGGTGACCACTTCTGTAAAGCCTTCATGATCCAAGAGATGCTGTAAAAAGTAAATGTTCTGGCTTTGTGGCAACTTATGTCAAGTCTTTACAGATACCTGATGTGGGAAATGTTTCTCTGAGGCTCTAAATCCTGAAACCCGGCTCTCACTTTTGGCGGGAGGGGTGTTTGCACAAGGGAAGGTGTTAATAATCAGAGAGGTTTAGATTGCAGGAGCTACAGGCCACTCTGTCCAGTGAGCTGCCTTGGGACTAGAGAAGAGAAGGTTACAAGCTGCTACTGACTGGATGAACAGGAATAATAATCTGTCATTTGCCTTATAGATCCGCAATGACATCTGGGCCCTGCACAATAACCAGCACGGGAAAGTCCCTGCTCTGAGCAGGTCACAGTCCAGTTAGACAAACTGTGGAAAGGGAAGGTGGGGCAGCAAGTTGCTCATAGTCGCCAAACACATCAGGGATAGAGTTTGGTCCTGAACCCTGGTCCAATTGTTAGACTACACTGCTCCCTGTCCCTCAGCATCACTGAACAGTGATGAAGTGTGGCTGTTAGGAGAGAAAGATGCCTTGATAAAGCCCTAGGCTCAGCAGGGAGAAGAGGTTTCCCACTGGGATGCTGAACTTCTGGGCTGCTCCGTGAGAGAGGTTAAACTCTGATGCAGCAGCTGGCACTAGATGAGGTTGCTGGGCTGGATGCTGTGTTCAAACTGGTTAACTGATGAGCTAATGTTTATCGGTGTTACTGGTTAAACTCCCCACTGTCCCTGGCAGTGCCCTCTTGCCCCAGCAGTGAATGTCAGTCTGGAGCTGCTGGGACTCCTCACCTGCCGGCAGTCTTGGTGGCCACCCCCGGCAGACCTCACAAGAAAGCCCTGCGCCCAGGAGAGCCCACGTCTGCTACTGACCTTGTCTGTCGGCGGGTTAAAAATACTGTAACTGATTAAATTGTAATTGGTTACATGATTCGTATTTTTAACCCTTTTACCTCCTCATCCCACTTACATCATTCTTTATGAAGGTGCCACCACCGATCTGTCCCCCACCCTCACAGGCATCCTGCTGCATTCGCAGTCTCCTCCTGTCCCATTTTCAATGGACCAAGCAACGTCCAGGACTGAGTCCCTGATGGACAGGGATAGAGCTCCACAAAACTGGGACTATCTTAGAGGTAGACAGATGGGCTCCAAACGTCTAATGGGGTTTACCCTGGTGCTTATTTCTGTTTCTTCAGGAAAATTGGAGGCCCATTTGAAGACTCTGAGGAAGAGAGAGAAAAGCTGCTGGGAAGGAAAATGACAGCAGAGGGGAAAAGCCAGAAGTATCTGGTAGGTACCTGTGGCTATGAACCAGCAGGGACAGGCAGTGGGAGGACTGTGTTAGGAGGCAGACTCCTGTGTGGCCTTGGTGAGGTTGGTCTTGTTTGTGTTTCTCCTGGATCATGGATTGCTGGGTTAGATCCTTGTGTAGACAGGCCCTGAGCTTCCATGTCAGTGGATGAGTTAATGTCCAGTCCTTGTGACTTTCCCAGAAATCCTCCCCAAGGAAGTTGGTTGTCCCTGTGAAGGGCCGTCTGCTCACTTGATGCATTAACATGTTTGCTGCTTTTTCCTCCCTGGGTATCTCTGTCAGGCTGGTGCTGGGTCCTGCCTCCGGCTGTTCTGAGTCTGAAATTCCCAGTGCCCATGAATAACAGAACATGCTGCCCATGACAGACATGGAGTTATCCTTTCAGAGGGACACAGGGGCCAAAAGAGATGCTAGGAGAGATGCCTCTACCTAATACCCAAAGAGTAGAATCAAATATCACAAATTTTAGGGATTTTCAATGAGTTCTCCCTGCTGCGCACTCAGCTCTCCATGAAAGGGCCCCGGGCTCCATCCATGCCCCTGAGCAGCCCTTTCCCTGTTTTCATACAGAAATGGACCAAAGTGGAGAGGCAGATGATTGTGGCTGAGTTTCAGCAGTTGCGGCAGTTCCTAGAGGATCAAGAGCGGCTCCTGCTGGCCCAGCTGCAGAAGCTGGATGAGGAGATTGTCAGGAGAGTCTCCATGCAGATTTCCTGTCTCAGCGATCGGATCGGTGAGCTGGAGGGGACGTGTCAGAAGCCAGCGAGTGAATTCCTGCAGGTGAGACTGAGGAAGAAACATCCCAGCTCCCCCACACAGGGAAGGGAGGCTCCTGAATCACAAGCGCTGGGGTCCAGCCATCAGATCTCAATTTAACTCCGTGTGCATTGCTGCCATGTGAGTGATTCTTGTGCTTTGTAGAGTTACAGGCACAGAGCTGTTAGAGATGGCAAAACCCCATTCGCTCTGGGGATCCATGTTCCTGGGGCCAGGGCAGGGCCTCTCTTCCCATGTTTGCAAAATCCCTTCCCTGAGGTCCTCTGTGTGTGTCCAGTGGGCCTGAGATTCTTTTCTGTGTCTTTTTTTCTAGGACGTCAGAAGCACCCTAAGTAGGTATGTGGCTCTCACTCCCCTCACACTGCACAGAGCAGGGAAAGGGCTTGGAGCTGATGTTAGCACCACATCTCCCCAGGGCCCTACAGCCAGGTGTTAGATACAAATATCTCTGACTGATTTAATTCTGAGGGTCTCATCCTTGCACAGCAGACTCTGGAATTCCCCATTCAGGGCACAGTCTGACCTCAAGTGTTTCCTGGAGCTGTCACCTCCCTGGGGACTGGCTGCCTCAGGACTGTGGGGTGGAACATGGGCCTGTCACTGCTGGGCACATTCAGCCCAGGGCAGCAGGGATCAAGAGTCTGTCCCACCTGAGGGCTGTTTGGAGACCTGTGTGGAAGGAGCTGGGGAGGGGGGAGCTGGTGTCTCAGTCCAGTCCCTAGTGGACAGATTCCTTCAGCCCTTCACCTGGGAACCTCCTGTCCTCAGCGTCTGGAGGCCAAGGAGTGAGTTGGCCATGGAGACTCTATTCCCTTTACTCCCCAGCCAGTCTCCCCAGGCCAGAAGTGAAGAACAGCAATGAGATCTTTCAGGGAAAGGTTGCATGGCCATGGGATGTGTTGTCCCTGCTCTCAGGCTGTGAGAATTGGAGGAATTCTAACTCCAGGCCTGTTAGAGCTGAGACTCACTAGCCAGAACTTATCAGCAGTAAATGAAATACAATTACATGGAATTATTTCTCTCCAGATGTGAGACGGGCAATTCCAGCTGCCAGAGGAGATTTCCCTGAACTGAAGTCAGAGGTTTCTCCCAGAAAACGATTGTGCTGTCGGAGACATTGAGGGAGTTCAAAGGTACCTAGAAGGGATGGAGGAGGGAAAGTGGTTCAAGTATCTGAGACTATTGAATCTGGCCTGGGCAGCCAACCTTCCCTTGCCTCAATTCCCACATGGAGAATGACGGCCCCATCACCCTGCTCTCCTTAGAGACACTGAGCGAACAGACCCAACTGCTTGCAGATAGAGCCAGGGGTTTGCAAACTCTGAACCTCCCATTCAGAGATCAAAATGGCTAAAGTTACTGTGATGGCAACATGTTCCGCCACCACAGCTCCAGGTTATGATAAGAGGCAGTAAGTGAATGAGAAACCAAGTGGGAGGGGGTGAGGAGAGAAGAGTAAATCTCACTTAGAGTCATTTTCTGAGTGACTTGCAGATGGGGAGTGGCATCCGTGGGCTGGATCCGATGGCTTGGTGGGGTGGATCCGCCCCATGGGCTGTATTTGGCCCAGGCCTGCACTAGACTTAACAGCCCTTGGGGATCCAGCAGTTTCTTGCCTTGAACTATCTGATACCATGGAAGCCAGTCAGCTCTCAGCCTTAGCTCCCAGCTTCTCTCAGCTGGGATGGGGGTGAGGCTGCCAGGATGTTGGCTTCATTGCTGGGAGGTGCCCGAGTGAGAGAGGAAATGAAAGTTTCAGAATCTTTCATACTAAATACCTGAGTGTGTCTCTGTCTGGTCTCTGATACAATTGAAACAGAGAGTTCAGAGTGGGGACGTCATTATAAATAGGAGAGCCTGGAATCTCACCTCTCTTATCCCTTCCCCCACCAGACACTCTGCCCTCTGCACTGGAGAGAGCAAGAGGAAAATCCCTGGGAGCTTTCAGACAAGGTGAGTTTGCAGGTGGAGATTCTTTAAATCATGAGAATATTCCTATGAAAACATCTTGATGGGATTGTCATTGAAGTTACCAACCAAACCCAGTGACCACGGTGCACACAGCCCTAAATCTCACCCAGTGATCAGTGAGGAGACCCAGGGCACTGCATGGGGACCTGTGAACACTTGGAGAAACACTGGTCTATGGGTTTGTGATGCTAAAGGGGTGAAGTTAAAGAACACAATAGCGGCACCTTCAGGCTCACATTTCACTGCTCAGTCTGTTTCAATATGGGGTTGGTTTCAAACAATAAATAGGCTGAAAGGGTGAGAGCTGACTGGCTTCCATGGTATCAGATAGTTCAAGGCAAGAAACTGCTGGATCCCCAAGGGCTGTTAAGTCTAGTGCAGGCCTGGGCCAAATACAGCCCATGGGGCGGATCCACCCCACCAAGCCATCGGATCCAGCCCACGGATGCCACTCCCCATCTGCAAGTCACTCAGAAAGTGACTGTGAGCCCGCAGGGGAGCAGGGAAGGCTTCAGGCGCTGCTTCCACCCCCCAGGACAATCTCATTGGCCGATTTCTGGCCAGAAACAAAGCACCACTCCCCCTCCCCTCTGGATCATAGTTATTCACACACCCACATGGCACTGCAGCCTGTGAGAGGGCCAGGCAGGCTCCCTGCCTGCCTGAGGTGCTTGGTCTCTGGCCAGGAGTCACTCAGATAAATCTCCTGTCCAGAGCTTGCCTCTGACACCCCAACCTCTCCCTTCTCCTTCTAATCTCTGCTCCCCACTCCTGCCCCCCAGTCTGCATACCCAAACTCTGTCTTCCTCCTGCACCTATATATGCAAGAGCTCTCAGTGGTCAGAAACCCACAGCCCCTTATTTGTCCACTAAGTCACTTCTCTAAATTAAAGTTACTTTAAATATGTAAAGTATCATTGCCTCTGCCCCAATGTCAGGTCATGCATTTGGCGAAGTGGGTCTTTGCCCACAAAGCTTATGCTCCAATACATCTGTTAGTCTATAAGGTACTACAGGACTCCTTGTCGCTTTTGCAGATCCAGACTCGCACAGCTACCCCTCTGATACTTTAAATATCTAATGAGTAGTTGGCTAATCCAGTGTCCTAGATCACAGCCTGCCTCCTTCACCCAAACTCTCTCCTATACCCCCTCTATCTGTCCTGAATCCCAAACGCTTACCTCAAACTTCCTTCTTCTCCCAATGTCCATCCCAGACCCTGCATTTCCTCCATTAATGTCATGGAAGAGTGCAGCTCTCAGCCACTTTCCATTTGGCTCCCCATCAAAATGTATTGCCCATCCCGTCGAGTGGATACTGCTCAGTGAGAGCCAATAAGTGAAAGCTAGAAGCCAGACTGTTTCAGGCTAGAAAAGAGGCACAAATGTTTGATAGGGAAGCGGATTAGCTGCTGAAACAAATGAGCAAAGAACTGGTGGATTCTCCCATCTCTTGATGACTTCAAATCACTGGGGGGACTTTCTAGAAAATATACTGTGGGAAAACAGAGCTTTGTGCCTGGGTAACTGGACTGAGTGTAATGGCTTGTGCCACTGAGGGGGGGTCAGACTGCATGACTAAGGATATCTTCTGATCCCATGAATCCATGAATTTTAACATCTCACCCTGGAAGCACTCAGCACACGTGTTTAATTATAAGCATCTGAATGGTGGTGTTAACTTCACTGACTGTTGTGGAAAGGGTTTATAACGTCTGTCAGATGAGAGAGCAAAGTTTGTGCCGCAAATCAATCAATCCATGAATGAAGACAAAGGGTTTTGAATACAGCAGCCCAGATTTAACCTACGTCCATGTTCAGGCAGGTGAATATGTGGCTTGTTATCAGAAACACTGGCTGCTGAGAAGTAAATCCCATTGTTGCGGATGCAGTAATGTTGTAACTCAAGCCAGGTATGGAGAGAAATAAATATGGATTTGGGATCTAACTCCTGTGCGCTGTTTATGGAATACCTAGACTAAAACTTTTGCCCACAATGGCAGAATCTAGCATGTGTGTCACCAGGGACTGAGTCTGGGGAGAATGGGGCTGTGGAAAGCCCCTTCTGAAATGTCTCCACCCCTTCTCCCCTTCCAGGCTGCAGAACACCCATGTCTGTCTCCAGCTCAGCCCCCAGCCTGCAGAGCCAGGGACAGGAAATGGCCGTGGCAGAGCCTATGAGCTTCGAGGAGGTGGCTGTGTATTTCTCTGAGGAGGAATGGGCTCTGCTGGACCGGGCCAGAGAACCCTCTACAGGGATGTGATGCAGGAGAATTATGAGGCTGTGAGCTGGCTGAGTAAGGATTCCTGTCCCCTTCGGTAACAGAAGCTGGGTGGGCTCTGGAGAAGCTGGGTTTGGTTCAAGGTTATTCATTGCCTCTGCCTCCTCAGGAGTATCTGCCATAATAATCCTGGCTCTGAAATCCTGACTGTCCCCTCCGTGCACCCTCCCAGGGAAAGCAGGTTCAGAGGTGTAACAATGGTGCTGCTCTTCCCACAACTAAGGTCTCACTGCGCTTCCCCCCTATCTTGCCCATTTTGTACCTTGACCAGAGGTGTGAGTGGAAGGGCTCAGGCAGTAACAGCCGGTACCAGAGGTCGGGTCTGGCTGCTGTTAGTGCCTGAAGGGTCCCCATGCGGCAGTGTGCTCAGCCACCGGAAGGAGGGTGCGGTTCCCAGAGTCCTTCCCTGCCTGTAGCTAATCTCTGTGACATGCTTTTCTTGCCAGTGGGAGGGGCTGGATGCTGGGGCTGAGGGAGGGAGGGTGGATGAGGCAGTTCGCGCTCTGCACATATTTTGTCCGAGGTAGCTCTGTAGTAGAGAAACATGAGCAGAGCTCTCCTTGCATTTCAGGCACAGGCTGGGTCTCCTTTCAAAAATTTAGCTTCATTCTCTCTGGGGCTCACTTGCCTCTGTGTGCAATGGAGATAAATCACGTCATCTGTCTTCTCTTTTTAGAGTGAAATATCTTCAGGTAGGGACTTTTTCTTCCTGTGTGAATGTCTGGCTTTGTGCTCAGGAGACCTGTGTTCAGTTCTCTGCCCGTCTCAGACTTCCTGTGTGACCTTGATCAAGTCCGTTAGACTCTCTGTGCGGTCACCTCTCTTTAATAGCTATTATAGAGTGTCCCTGTTTCTCAGGGCTGGGAAGGATACCTACACTAAAGAGGGGTGATGCTTAGCTCCATATGAGCACTGCGACAGCACAGTGGATCCTGATTTACACCAGAGTTCCCAGGTGCTGCTGTGATTGATAATTTTGCTTCCCTCAGCGACTCCAGTGCTGTATGAATTGCTGCTAGCGCCACAGAGCGTTGTTACGGTTGTTCAGGGCGGCTCTTTCTGGAGCTCTGATGCCTGTGCACTGGCAGAGCGTACAGCTTATCCATGCAACAGAGCTCAGGGTTGCCGCTAAGAAAGACCCAGGCTCCATTTGGAGGCTAAGGCACTCGGCCAGGTTTTTTGTGAAAGGAGCAGGGTGCTAGTGTCCCAGCTCCTCAGGCACAGGTATAGTGAGACTTGTCTCAACCCAATATTGGTACCAGCTCAGTCAGCAGCTAGAACGCTGCCCCTCAGCCAGTATCAACATGCCCCTCCTGTGACTTCTCCTCTCACATTGACACAAACAAGATGCATGTTGCGTTCCATGTGTTCTACCCCCTTAGCCTCCTGCCTGTTTGTTTGAACAAAACATCCGTATCCATTATCCCCTCATCCCGCTCTTGTGCACAAGGGTCAGTGAGCTATCTGTTAGGACTGTGTGTTTGCAGTTACTGCAGAGAGCAGTGTGTTGATTGCCCACCTCCTGCTCAGGAATGTGATTACTTGGTTAGCTGGTACCCACTGCTCCACCATTCTGCCAAAGCTTGACTTGTTTTAGTTAAAAAATAATGGACGTAAGCAAGATAATCATAGTCATCAGATCAGAATTTTCCGATTGACTCGGCACACAGCATGCTTCGCACAAGGTTTTTTGTGATTGTGTGACAGTGGAGCACAATGATCTCCATGGTCACGTCACAGGTGGATCTTCTGAACACTATATGCAGGTCCGAGAAGGGGTGGAGGCAAAGCTGAGGGGAAGGCGCTCAAAGTGTAAAGATGATAGATTCTGTGCCTCCCTGGAGGGGCCCCAAATCAAAGGCCAGGCTCGTCACAAGAGGCAGACTGGGAAACCACACAAAGGCTGCTGCTGGCAGAATAGAACCGAGGCTACAGACGGGGAGCTGAGTAACAGCCACAAGCACCAGAGAAGCAGCACAGCCAAGCTCCGCCCTGGCTGGTCCCTGGAGAAGCCTAGCGCCATCCTGGGCAGCCGCAGGAACGACAGCTGTTGTGGGCGCTGGCAGATCCCACCCAGACACAGGCAGTCGGGATCAGGAGTCAGGAGCATAGGCAGGGCCTGAAGCAGCCTGCCAAGAATTCACTTAACTTCCTCTGCTTCCTTCTGGGCCAAGTAGAACATCTGAGCCAAAGAGCAGGGGGGACCCCAGCCCACCAGCCAGGAGCTTTGTGGACAGAGCCTTGGGGAGCTAGAGCTAGTCCTTCCTCTCCAAGTCCTAGTGACCTGGCACGTGGCCGCTACAGTCTGAGCCCTGTCTGGGGGCCTTTGTGTCAGACCTGCCAGCCCTCCCGAGGGCTCCTTCTGAGCAGTGTGTTCCTATCCTGCCTTGATATACTGGGGATGGGGAGGATGGAATGGTCTTGGAGGAGGACTGTGTTGTACCCAAGAGAGTGCAGCAGAGTGCTCAGCTCCCTGGGGAAAGAGCTGGGCCATTCTCAAGGTGGTGTGGGGCGGGGAGGGGGATGCACCTTTACTTCAGGTGTGTGTGTCCTGGGCTCTTGTACCAGCCAGATCCCAGTCTCTGCAAGGTGGGGAAAGGAGCCTCTCTGGGTGGGTGACTCAGATCCTGGCTCTGGAAGCAGTAATGGCACAGACCTTAGTGAACAAGATCAGCACTTGATTAATCACTCTCCAAACAGGATTTCTAGTCTCTGAAGCTCATGTGATCTCCTGGGTGAGAGGAGGAGTTGCAGGTCCCAGATCCCCAGAGCTGTGAGGAAGGAGAGATCATCAGCAACACCCACACAGGTGAGCAGTCAGTTAAACTGACTCAGAAACCAGTTTATAGCAGGTGTAACTTATGTGTTTTCATGAAGTCTATCTCACTCTTCAGCCTGTCTTCAACTCGAGCCAGAGCACGGTGGGTGGGGAAAGGCTGGGTTCTCTCCTCTGTGGAAGAGTTGTGAAGGAGGATAAACTCAGCTCTTGATAATTCAATCATTATTTGAGTGTGTGTTCCCTTTTCTATTCCTCTTTGAGTTTTCTTTCAGCTCATCATAGACAATAACTCCTGTCTGAATTATTTCTCTATCCCAACAGGTGATGGGACGCTGACTGAGAACTACGATCTTGTTCAGCAGGAGGGACCGGAGCAAGTGTCTCCATGTGGGATGTTACTAGGAAGACCTGAAAGGCATGTTTCCCAGATACGTGAGCAGGGAGAGACTTGCGAGAGTCAGCATAGCCAGGAAAGGCAGCCGGGAAACCATCCAGGAGAGGGACAGGGTAACTCCAGTCACAGGAGCAGAGAGGAGAAAAGAAACACAGAAACCGTTCAACAGAAAATCCCCCATCAACAGTCACCCTGCTCTTGTAGTGACTGTGAAACTCCTATTGAACATGAAAGAGCCTACACAGGAGAGAAGCCCTTCAAGTGCTCTGACTGTGGGAAAAGTTTCAGTCAGCACTTGCACTTTACGAACCATCAGATACTACATACAAAAGATAGACCCCATTACTGCTCTGACTGTGGGAAAAGCTTCAGTAGAAGCAAACACCTTGTTAGACATAGGAGGACCCGCACAGGAGACAAACCTTTCAGTTGCTCTGACTTTGGGAAAAGCTTTCTGAGGAGCTCAGACCTTGTTTACCATAGGAGAACCCACGCAGGGGAGAAACCCTTCAACTGCTCTGACTGTGGGAAAAGCTTCAGTTACAGCTCACACCTTGTTACCCATAGGAGGATCCACACAGGAGACAAACCTTTCAGTTGCTCTAACTGTGGGAAAAGCTTCAGTCGCAGCTCACACCTTGTTACCCATAGGAGGATCCACACAGGAGAGAAACCTTTCAGTTGCTTTGACTGGGAAAAGCTTCAGGAAGAGCTCAAACCTTGTTAGACATAGGAGAACCCACACAGGAGAGAAACCTTTCCATTGCTCTGAGTGCGAGAAAAGTTTCAATACAAGTTCAGAGCTTATTACCCATCAGAGAATCCACACAGGAGAGAAACCTTTCAGTTGCTCTGACTGTGGGAAAAGCTTCAGGAAGAGCTCAAACCTTGTTACACATAGGAGAACCCACACAGGAGAGAAACCTTTCACTTGCTTTGACTGGGAAAAGCTTCAGTGAGAAGTCATACCTTGTTAGACATAGAAGAACCCACACAGGAGAGAAACCCTTTACCTGCTCTGACTGTGGGAAAAGTTTCAGTAGAAGCTCACACCTTGTTAGTCATAGGAGAACCCACATATGAGAGATACCCTTCACCTGCTCTGACTGCAGGGAAAGCTATAGTCAGTGCTCCTGCTTTACTAACCATCAGATAAAACATACAAGAAAGTCACCTTATAACAGCTCTGATTGCAGAAACGTCTTCAAACACAGGTCAAACTTTAACATAAGGACATAAGAATGGCCATACTGGGTCAGTCCAAAGGTCCATCTAGCCTACTATCCTGTCTTCTGGCAGTGTCCAGTATCATGTGCCCCAGAGGGGTGGACCAAAGACAATGATCAAGCAATTTGTCTCCTGCCATCCGTCTCCAGCCTTTGACAAACAAAGGCGAGGGGCCTTACCCCCTAGCTAATATCCTTTTATTGACCTAATCTCCATGAATTTATCAAGCTCTTTTTTAAACTCTGTTATAGTCCTAGCCTTCACAGCCGCCTCCTGGCAAGGAGTTCCACAGGTTGACTGTGCGCTGTGTGAAGAAGAACTTTCTTTTATTAGTTTTAAACCTGCTACCCATTAATTTCATTTGGTGTCCTCTAGTTCTTATATTCTGGGAACAAGTAAATAGCTTTTCTTTATTCACCCTCTCCACACCACTCATGATTTTATATACCTCTATCATGTCCCCCCTCAGTCTCCTCTTTTCTAAACTGAAAAGTCCCAGTCTCTTTAGCCTCTCCTCATATGGGACACATACTGAACCCCTAATAATTTTAGTTGCTCTTATTCTGAACCTTTTTTAATGCCAAAATATCTTTTTTGAGGTGAGGGGACCACATCTGTACACAATATTCAAGATGTAAGCGTAATATAGTTTTATATAGGGGCAGTAAGATATTCTTCTTCATATTTTCTGTCCCTTTTTTAATAATTCCTAGCATCCTATTTGCTTTTTGACTGCCACTGTACACTGTGTGGATGTTTTCAGAGAACTATCCACGATAACTTCAAGATCTCTTTCCTGACTAGTTATAGCTAAATTGGCTCCCATGATATTGTATGTATAGTTGGGGTTATTTTTTCCAGTGTGCATAACTTTACACTTATCCACATTACATTTCATTTGCCATTTTGTTGTCCAGTCACTCAGTTTGGTGAGATCTTTTTGAAGTTCTTCACAGCCTGCTTTGGTCTTGACTATCTTGAACAGTTTAGTATCGTTCACAAACTTTACTACATCACTGCTCACCCCTTTTTCTAAATCGTTTATTAATAAGTTGAATAGGATTGGTCCTAGGACTGACCCTGGGGGAACACCACTAGTTACACCTCTCCATCAGAAGGGACACCTGGGCTATGTCCACACTGTGCTGGTGTTGAGCAAGAAATGTGCAAATGAGGCTCAGTGGACTATCCCCATGCCTCATTTGCATACCTAATGGGGTGCCATTTTTGCAGCATGGGCTTTTGCACAAGATATAGCTGTCCACACTGCCCCTTCTTGCACAAAAAAACCCTCTTGCCCAAAGCTGTTCTCCCTGAAAATAACTGGCAGATCGGCTTTGTGCAAGAGGGGTTTTTTTTGCACAAGAAGGGGTAGTGTGGACAGGTACATCTTGTGCAAAATCTCATGCTGCAAAAATGCCAGCTCATTAGGTATGCAAATGAGGGGGCAATATTCCATGCTTACCCTCATGGGATAAGAGGGAAGCCATTGGGATAAGAGGGAAGGTCCTTTCTTGGATTGAGAACTGGTTAAAAGACAGGAAACAAAGGGTAGGAATAAATGGTAGTAGTGTGTCCCCAAGGGTCAGTCCTGGGACCAATCCTTTTCAATTTATTCATAAATGATCTGGAGAAAGGGGTAAGCAGTGAGGTGGTAAAGTTTGCGGATGATGCCAAACTGTTTAGGATAGTCAAGACAGAAGCAGACTGTGAGGGACTCCAAAAAGATCTCACCAAACTGAGTGATTGGGCAACAAAATGGCAAATGAAATTTAATGTGGATAAGTGTAAAGTAATGCACATGGGGAAAAATAACCCCAACTATACGTACAGTGTGATGGGGGCTAATTTGGCTATGACAAATCAGGAAAGAGATCTTGGAGTTATCGTGGATAGTTCTCTGAAAACATCCACCCAGTGTACAGTGGCAGTCAAAAAAGCAAATAGGATGCTAGGAATTATTAAAAAAGGGACAGAAAATATGAAGAAGAATGGCGCACTGAGAAAAAAGGCAGCCAGAATCTCTTGCTGCCAGCGCCTTGCCTCCCAGCTTCTTCCCTGCCAGCAGCAGCCGCAGCCCCTTTCGGCCACTGGGTCAGCCCAGGAAGGGAGGCAGGAATGGGGCCAAGTAGGAAGTCAGGCTGAGGGGGCAGGCAAAGCTCATCTTGCCTTGCAGGGCCAGTGGCAAAAGCTTCTCTTTGTGCGCTGCTGAGGAGAAAAACGCCCTGAGAAGGACCATAAAGACCAATTTAAAAGAGAATTTAGAGGGGGACACCAAGGGGGCAAGAGTCAGAGCCTAGCAGATTCTGGGACACAGGAGAGGCCTCCCCTGGCCACCTATGGAACTGCTGGTTCAGGAAAAGGCTGATTGGAGAGGGGTATTGGGAAGAAGGAAACCACAAGCCTGGAGCAGGAGCAGAGGCTGCTGTGACTTGCACGGGCAAGGCAGGGCTCTGACTGCAATTGCTGGGACAGGAGAGCCAGCACCATGTGCCCTTGTGGTTCCCTGAGGGGTCCAGTGTCCAGAGGGCCTAAGGGTGCAACCTCTGCAGTTCCTGCAGAGTTAGGGTATGTGGGCATCAGGTGCTTCTCACTTGTGGTTTCCTTCCTTCTCACTTGTGGGAAAATGTGAGCAAAGGCTGCAATAAGGCACCACTGACAGTTGAACCCAGGACCTCCTGTTTACAAGGAAGGTGCTTTAGCCAGCTAAGCCATCATGCCCTCCTCAGGCTGATGAGTGAAACTGCTCTATGGTCCCAGACAACACCTTTGACTCCCAAAGTGCAGCAATTTCCTTCCAGCCCTGGCAGTGTCTGTGGCTGAGCTGCACAAAGGAAGATACAAGATCCCTGGTGGGGTCTTTGCCGGATGAACATGCCTGAGGAAAGAAGCTGGAAGCACAACAGACACATAAAAGGGGCACGAGGGACAGTTTGAGTCACACACACGGCAGGTGGCACAGCACAGCCAGGACCTTATCCACTCACAGAGCTTCACAGCTTCTCCACCCCCAAACCCCACCAGGCAAACTGCCCCATGGGCTTCGCCCGCACCATGCTCAGGGCCTGGGGATTTTCTGTCAGTTTGCCAGACCAAATAACTAGCCCCCGCTGTTCTGGAGTCTCTACCTCCCATGGGCCTTCTCATCCTCAGGCTCCGCTTTGTCTCCAGACAGACCCTGCTCTGCTGCAGCCACCTCTCTCTGTCTGTCTCTCACTCCTGGGCCTTCCAGAGCAAAATATGCCCCAGTATTCTAACTTTGGATACCTGGGCTTTTAGCACTCAGCTCTGAACCTAACACCAGCATTTGCTAGTGAGGGGTGTGAACAGCTTCTGTAGAGAGGGAAACACCCACTGTGGAGCAAACTTGCCAACTGTCTCAGAGAAGGGAGGAAGGGAAGTTCTTTGTCAGTGAGAGGAAAAACTGTGACCCCAGGTGGGACTTGAACCCACAACCCCTGGCTTAGGAAGACCAGTACCTTGTCCATTAGGCCTCTGGGGCACACAGAAAACCCTCCCAGGGACAGAAATTCACCCTTCTAAATGGCCCTTCTTCAACTTTTAGCCCCTGATGACACCTCTTTGAAGACGCCAGATACACAGGAAGGGCTGATCACTCCTCTGAAAATCAGCTTTCCATAGGTATCTGTAGATGGCTCCAAGTCAGAGGCCTTGATGTCTCATCTCCTCCCGAAACCAGGAAGTGTCTCCCACCACTGCAGCCTTCTGAGACTCTATGGCCTTGTCTGTACAAGAGGGACAGCAACACTCACAGGCCCCAAGGTGTCCCCCTGAGCAGCCTCTGATGTTCCCTGCTTGAGCCCCAGAACCAGCCCTGAGTGATGGGGGCAGGGAGAGCAGCTCACACATGCCAAGGGGCTGACCAGGGGCAGGACATGAGCCCTGGGAGGCAGCAGTGACATCACAAGGGCCTTGTGCAGCACCTCAGCTCATTGGTTGGGAGGCAGTGACCTCACAGAGGGTCCATGGCAACAGGCAGGTGGGCCAGGCTGCATGGCTGGGGCCATCTCAGAGACCCCCCATGGCCTGGCTGCCTGGAATCTCCTTTGTGAGGTTTCCTTGAGGGCAGAAGGGATTGAGGGTACCATCTGGGAGTGTCTCGTGGAGATTTCCTTTCCCCAGGCTGCAGTGGGAGGGGCTGGGGCAGGCAGGGTTACAGGAGGGGCTGGCACTGAACTCCTGGGAGAGGCAAGAGAGAGAGCTGCAAACACATTGTGAGAATGGGATTTGAACAGTCCATCGCCTTAACCACTCGGCCGCCTCCTCTCAGGTGCAGGGGTTTGTTTCAAATCAGCTGAAGTCAGTGCTTCAGGGAATCTTTGTGCCACTTGCTGGCTGACTGGGGACATCCAGGGAGGGAAAGTTTTGGGTTTTCACAATGTTCCCTGGGCTGTTGTACAAAGCTCAGTGCTTGTAACAAACCTAAACACCCCCTGGCTACATCTGCCCTGCAGGCTTCTTGTGCAAGAACTGTTTTGTGCAAGAATTCTTGTGCAAAAGGTCTTGTGTAACAGTGCATCCACACTGCCATATGCTTTTGCACAAGAGAAGTGCTTTTCTGCAAGAGCGCCCATGGCAGTGTGCACGCTCTCCTGCCAAGAAAGCTCTGATGGCCATTTTAGCTATAGGGCTTTCTTGAGCAAGAAACCCCTGTTGCCTGTCCACACTGCCTCCTTGTGGATGAGTGATTGCAAGAGGGCTTATTCCTCGTGGGGAGAGGAATAACTCTTGTGCAAGAAGCCCTGTTGTCTGATGCTGTACTATAAATTTACTTGCAAAAATGTGCCTGCAGTGTAGACACTCTGCAAGATTTTGGGCAAGAACAGCTGCTCTTGCAAAAAGCCTGCAGTGTAGACATAGCCTTGCAGAGTAGACACAGTCTGAGAGAGACAAGGAAAGGAAGTGGCCAGAGCCTCCCCAGCAGGCTGGTCCTCAACAGGATGGGTGTGTCTACACAGCACCCTCACCTCAAAGTAAGCTGTGCAATGTGAGTGGGCTGCCAGGGCCCCCGGGAAGGTCTGTGGGGAGTTTCCAGGCAACAACAACAACAACAACAAAGTTTCATAATGTACAGTCATCTGTCTCTGAAGGGATGAGAAATGCAGGGCCCAGGTGCAGGGAGCCAGGTCACATTCTCCTGCCTGACAATCTCAGTCCTGGCTGAAGCCTGGTTACTGAGAGAAGAGGCCAATACAAACATCCCCATGGCAGCGAGGGAGTCAGTACATGTGTGGGTGGGCAAGGAGCTGGGGGCAGAGCCGGGCTCTAACTCACTAGGGGTCGTCCCATAGCTCAAAATAAGCAATGCAATTGTGTAGCTTATTTCAAGTCAATTTTGAAATAGCTTATTTTGTAATTTGGCGCTGGCTACACAGCACTTATTTCGAAATAAGTCGCTATTCCAAAACATCCTTCACTCCTCATGCCATGAGGTTTACAGGGAAGTGGGAATAGCGAGCCCGTTATGGTTTGAAATAAGGTGCTTGCTCTTAAGATGCGTCTGTGTGATATGAGCACCACATTCTAAACCTCCGAGTTAGCCGGCCCACGGGTGTCAGTCTCACAAGTGGCCCTTTCAGAAAGGAGCCTCGGGCAGCTGCAGGGATGTTGAGGGCTCTGGAACAAGGTAGGTGAGGCAGATATACTTCTCACAGGTAGGGGAGTTAGCTCAAGTGGTAAAGTGCTTGCTTCGCATGCAAGACGCAGTGGGATCAATGCCCATGTTTTCCGAGTATAGCTCAGTGGCCCCCTCCCTCTTTCTACCTGCTCTCCTAAAAGAGACAGACCAGCAGCCCCTTTCTTTTCCCCCAGCAATTTACATGCTGCAAAGCAGAGTGGAGACATCAAGCTCAGCAATCTGTTAGGCTCTGTGGTGCAATGGAAAGCATGTTGGACTTCTAAGTTGCAGTGAGCTGGTGTAAGCCTCCCTAGACATTCAAAGGTTGTGGGTTCAAGTCCCACCAGAGTCACTTTAGCTGCTTCCTCATTTCCAAGGCAGCTTTATAGACCAGCAATCCTTAGGCTGACACCGGGTGGGCTCCGTGGTCGACATCAAACGCATTTGTCGACCTCCCAGCCAGGTAAGGAGACTTACCTGGTTCACTCCTGGCCAGGAGCCCAGCACATTTCTCAGGCAGCCTGCCCTGCCCCCACACAGGCTGCAGGGGCCATGTGGGTGGGTGAATAAGAGCCTGAGTGGAGGGGGGATGGTGCTTCACATGGACAGAAACCAGCCAATGGGATTGTGCCAGGAGCAGGGACACTAACAGCTTCACTCAGCTTTCAGGGTCTGTCACACAGTGAACTTATTTTTTAATAGCTTGTTTCAAAGTAGCACATCCACACTGCAGGGAAGCCTCAACTTAGAGCCCCAGGAAGCACTGGGCAGTAATGACTTTGAATGGCCCTGGGGAGGAGCTATTTTGAACTAGCAGCAGTGGAGCATCCACACTCCGGCTATTGCAAAATAGCTATTTCAGAAGGGGCGTTATTCCTCGTGCAATGAGGTTTACAGATTTGGAACTAAGCCGTGGCTGGCTTTTGAGATGAGTAAGTAGGAAGAGGAGGGGCTACTGCAGGAGCTTGGCCTCTGCTTGCAAAAACAAAAAGAGGAACCTGGCGGTCACTGGAGAATGTGAGTACAGATCCCACTACCTCTCGTGCTAAGCAAGATCTCTACCACTTCAGTTAAATAATTCCCTAATTCTTGTGACTCCCCTTCTCTCTCTGGCCTCAGGAGCAGATCTCAAGGGGACTCCCTGCAGCAAAGCCATGGGGGGGCTCCGAGATGGCCCCTGCCCTGCTGCCTGTCCCACCGGGCCATTGTCATGGACTCTCTGTGAGGTCACCACCTCCCAATCTCCATTAGCCAATAAGCTGAGGGGCTGCAAAAGGCCCTTGTGATGTCACTGCCACACCCACCCCTGCCCTCCAGGGCTAATGTCCTGCCCCAGGCAGCCCCTTTGCATGGCTGAGCTGCTCCCAGGGGTGAAAGTGAGACATTTCTTACAGGGACTGTTCTATTGGGCACCACCCCTTGGGCGGGGGGGGAGGCTCAAGGCAGGAAGTTGAAAAGGGAGGTGGGGGGGGAGGAGTAGTGATAGGACAGTACCTGTAATAAATTAAAGTATAGGAGGCTCAAGGCAGGGACTTGGGGGGGGGACAGCTCAGGGCAGGGGTGAGGATGTGGGAGGGTACAGAAGTCAGGGCACAGGATTAGGGATGTGGGAGAGGCTTGAGTTGTGTGTGTGTTGAGGGATCAATGGGACTAATCTGGGCGCAGGCGAACGAGGGGGTTTCAGTAAAGCTTCATGTGAATGTATCCATCTAGCAACCCCTGCCAGCCACAGGCACAGGAGGACTTTAGCCAAGGAAGCAGCGACTCTGAGGGAGGTTTGGAAGCGAAGGGTTAATCAGATGGACGTGAGTTTCCAGTGCTGGGCTGTGGCCAGGATGGATGAGGGGATGTCACAGGGCACTAACATGGCAAGGGGAGCAGAGAGGGCCCTGCTGCACTGAGAGCCATGCCAAAGTTGTTTCACCTAAGGCTTCCCCCACTGAGCTACATCGGCTGCTGTAAATGGGTTTTCTGGCCTATAATTCTCTGTCCGGGAGAACTGGTCACTGTGCCCCACACAGAAAGGACGTCGTTGTGTGCGGCCCAGGAAGGCAGCACGAGCGTTTCCCTGCCAGCGAGTGTTTGACTTGCTTCCTCCCTCCTTCCTGCCTTAGCTCCCAGGCTGACCTGCTGGCTGAAGTGGACGGGGCCCAGCAGTGTGAGGAGGATGTTGGGGACCAGACCCTGGTGGCAAGAGTCCTGGTGCTACTTGCTTCCCTGCTGTCCCAGCCCTGTGGTGCCCTCACTTCCCACTCGCAGCCCCTGCTACCTGCCTGGGTCCCTGGGCTGTGTCAAATGCTCAGCAAACCGTCCAATTTCACACTGGCAGAGATTGGCTCTGGGCTGGGAACAGGGCTGTGTCATTCCCTATGGGAGTGGGAGGCCCTGGAGCCCAAAGCGAGTGGACCCCAAGGGGCGCACGGTGAGAGACAGGCGGCTGGCGGCTCAGGAGGGCGGTCCCAGGAGGCAGAGGGGCACCTGTGACTCTCGGCTGGCAGCTGACACTCTGCTCCTTGCTTCCCTTCCGCTGCTTCACCTCTCAGGGCGCCCCTGCCTGCCCCATGCTGAGAGCCAGGCCCAAGGAGCAAAGACCTCTTGCTGCCAGGGTCTCATCACCCATCTTCCCACCATCGGCAGCCACAGCCCCTTTCAGCCACTGGATCGGCCCACAAAGGGAAGCAGGAAATGGGGTAAAGTAGCGAGTCAGGCTAAGGGGGGCAGGCAAAACTCATCTCGCCATGCAGGAACACTGGCATCAGCTTCTCTCTTGTGCACTGCTGCTGAGAAAACCCTGAGGCTACGTCTGCACTGCAGGCTGTTTGCACAACAACTGCTTTGTGCAAGAATACTTGCGCAAGAGTGCGTCCACACTGCCATGTGCTTTTGCACAAGAGCGTCCATGGCAGTGTGGATGCTCTCTTGTTCAAGAAAGCTCTGATGGCCATTTTAGCCATAGGGGTTTCTTGCAAGAAATACATGTTGCTTGTCCACGCCGCTTGCACAAGAGGTCTTTTGAAGAGGGCTATTCCTCGTGGGAGAGGTATAACTCTTGAGCAAGAAGCTCTCTTTTCCGATGCTGTATTGTAAATGTACTTGCGCAAGAACGTGCGTGTAGTGCAGATGCTCTGCAGGTTTTTGCAACAACATGATGTACTGAGAGAGAAGTGGCAGCATCAAAAGGAGAGGGGCATCAGGTGCCAAAGTAGCTCAGTGGGGAGAGTGTTAGACTGAAGATCTAAAGGTCCCTGGTTCAATCCCAGGCTTTGGCAAAAGCCTTTGTTCTTGAGGCTTGTCCTGTCTTTGGCTCCTCTGTGAAGAGCCCAGCTGTGCCTCCTGGAAGTGAGTTGTCTGCCCTGCTGCTCTACCTAGGAGCCAGCAAATCCTGCCTCTCCTGCTTCCTCTTCTAGGGAAGGAAAAAGGAGCTCTCCTTAGAGCAGTGTCAAGCCAGCCCCCTAAGAACACCTGCTGAACACCAATACAGCCCTTGCTCTGCCAGCTGAGCTATTGAAGCTCCTCTCTCTCTGCTGCTTTGTCCATCATGGCAGGAACAGAAACCGGGACTCCCAAATCAGGCTGGGTGCCCAGTAACCCCAGACGGATGTGCACATCTGCATGCTGGCAGCAGCTGTTGTGGGACTCTGCAAATCCACCACTAGACCTATCTCCCTGCATGCCAGGCAGCCCACGGGAGGGCTCGGGGGGTGGGTCTCAAGCAGAACAGAGTCTCACTTGGGGGACACTCAGCAAACTGGGCTCTCAGGGGCACAGGGAGAGTTTGGGAGCTCGTTGCTGGGCTGTGGAGTGAAGCATCAAACCCGCCCCCTCTCCTGTGGGGCCTGTGAGTGTTGCTGCTGAATCTGGGCCCCTGCACCTGGGCAACAGCAATCAAAAGATCTGGGGGCCCCACAGAGACCCCGCTGGGCGGAGCTGGGATTGCGCTGTGTCTTTGCCTGTGGGCTTGGCTGTCTGCAGCCTGGAAACCTCCTGGCTCCTCGCTCCTCAGACCAGTGTGGACGCTCCACTGCTGCTATTTCTAAATAGCTCCTACCCAGGGCCATTCAAAGTCTTTACTCCCCAATGCCCAGTGCCTCCTGGGGCTCTGACTCAAAGTAGAGCGTCCACTGGCGGCTTCTTGCGCAACAACTCATTTGCGGAAGAGTTCTTGTGCAAAAGGTCTTGCAGAAGAGCACGTCCACACTGCCATGTCCCATGTCCCTTTGTGCAAGAGATGTGCTTTTGTACAAGAGCATCCATGGCAGTGTGGACGCTCTGGTGCAAGAAAGCTCTGATGGCCATTTTAACCATAGGGGCTTCTTGAGCAAGAAATTCATGTTGCCTGTCTACACTGGCCTCTTGTGCAAGAGCTCTTGCACAAGCGGGTTTCTTCCCGTGGGAAGAGGGATAACTCTTCTGGAAGAAGCCCTGTTTTCTGATGTGCTGTACTGTAAATTTACTGGCGCAAGAACATGCGTGCAATGTAGATGCTCTGCAAGCTTTTGCGCAAAAAGCCTGCAGTGTAGACATAGTCCCCGAGATGGATTGCAGCAGAAATCTCCACCTGAGTGAAGACATGGCCTAATGGTGAAATTAGTTAGACACCGACACGATGGCTATGTCTACACTGGCGCAATCTTGCGCCAGAAATATGCAAATGCAGCTAAGCATGGAATATCGCAGAGCCTCATTTGCATGTCTAATGAGCCACCATTTTTTGAGAAGAGGCTCATTAGACATGCAAATGAGGCTCAGCAATATGCCTCATTTGCATATTTCTGGCACAAGATCAGGCCAGCGTAGACATAGCCTAGCAGTCCCACTGCTGGTAACTCACAGAGGCCCTTGTTGCCCTAGGAAGGGTGTGTCCAAAACACAGGCCTCACTGTGAGCAGGATTTGAACCTGCACAGAATAATCCTATTGGATTTCAAGTCTAACACCTTAACCACTCGGCCATCACAGCTGCAGGTCATTGGGAGCCAGGGAAACTGATAAATAATCCCAGTGCGCAGTCCTAACATCACCCTCCACAGAATTCACACAGCAAACCATTTCAACAGCTGAGCAGAGGAGTCCTGGCTGTTCTGATCTTAGGCTGCCTTGGAGGTGAGTTCTGCTTCAAGGTCTTCGCTCCTCCTTCTTGGTCTTCCTTTCCCTTTTCCTTCCTCTTCTCTTCTCCCCTTTTCCTTCTTCTTCCTGATCTCCTTCTTGGACCCTGGTTTATATAGAGAAACTCAATACTGCTTAGTTCTACTTTAACCAATTATTTCAGTATAATTTCACTAACCAGTCACAACATACTGTAACAGAATTACCTAACCAATCAAACTCCACCGCCTTAGTTGATTTACACCTAGCAAAATCAATTATACAGCAGACAGAAAGAGATCCAAACCAGACTATCACACAGACAAACAATAGGAAAGTGAGGACATTAATCATAGAATGCCCATTGCACAAACACAGCTATTGGTAAGCAGTCTTTTACCAGACAAAATGATGTTAATTAAGTTTTCTCTAGTCACCTTGAGATCTGTTTCCTGCCTGGTGACAATGGGTGCCACTAGGATAAGACACCCCCCCCCGCCTTGAGTAACACTATTTAAATGTCATATAGCTGGAATATGAGCATGCGACTCCAAGCTTTACAGCCAATTGCTGCTGCTCTTCCATCTGGCTACAAAAGAAGGCTTCAGTTTAGACCTACTGAATACCTACAGGCCTTCCAATAGGGTTACAGAAAACTACAGTGCTACATAGGACCTTTCCAGGCCAAAGATAGCAGGATCCACAAGCACAGTTAAATGGAGATAAATGCAACTGCAAAGGGACTCAACCCTTACTCTTTCAAGCCAAACTCAGACACCTTATCCTTTAGACCACACACTCTTGTGTTGGCTAGAATAGGACTTCCTGAAATGTGTAAGTAGGGAGTAGTCTCCCTAGTCCATCGGGTTTTATTATTTTCCTTGTTTGGCAGTTTAGAAATCACGTCTGAGCTGGTGAATTATTCTTATTTTGTGTAACTAAGGATTGCAGCCCAGGATTTTTCCTGAGTCTATGTTACTTCACGGCTATCTACCACCTGCATCTCTTTTCTGTAAAAGCTCATGCAAATGAAGTGCAGATTAGCATATTGCCATGCTCATTTGCATAATTAATTGGGATCCATTTTTGCGCAAGAGGCTTTTGCGCAAAGAGGAGCTGTGTAGCCTGGGGCCACAAACAAGCTTGGAGCAGGGACCAGGCATGAAGCCTTTTCCTCTACAGCTGTGAGACACAAAGGCAGGAATGGGGCCAAGTGCAAGTCAGGCAGAGGGGGGCAGGCAAAGCTCATCTTGCCTTGCAGGGCCACTGGCAGCAGCATCTCTCGTATACTGCTGCGGAGAAAAACATGCCTGAGAGAAGTGTCAGCCTCCAACTACTTCAGGCAGTTGTCGAAGTAGCTCAGTTGGGAGCGTGTTAGACTGAAGATCTAAAGGTCCCTAGTTCAATCCCAGGTTTTGGCGGAAGCCTTTGCCAATACGGCTTAGTCTGTTTTGGCATCTCTGGTAAGCAAACATCTGGGCCTGTGTTTTGGCAACACCCCTTCCTAGGGCAACAAGGTACCCAGACCCTGAGGCTACGTCTAGACTGGCATGATTTTCCGCAAATGCTTTTAATAGAAAAGTTTTCCATTAAAAGATTTGTGGAAAAGAGCGTCTAGATTGGCACAGACGCTTTTCCGCAAAAGCACTTTTGGGCAAAAGAGTCCGTGGCCAATCTAGACGCTTTTTTGCGCAAAAAAGCCCTGATCACCATTTTCGCGAGCGGGGCCTTTTTGCGCAAAACAAATCTGAGCTGTCTACACTGGCCCTTTATGCAAAAGCTTTTGCAAAAGGACTTTCACCTGAACAGGAGCAGCATAGTATTTGCGCAAGAAGCACTGATTTCTTACATGAGATCGTCAGCATTCTTCTGGAAATTCAAGAGGCCAGTGTAGACAGCTGGGACTAGCTGGGAGGAGGCTGGTGGAAAGGGGAGGAAGGGAAGGAGGGGCTCAGGCTTGGACTAGCCACTGACTCGGTGGTCCCACTGCCTCATACACAGGAGCTCGGCAGCCATGGCATGGCTCCAGGGGAGAAGCTGGAGGAGGAGGGGCAGGTGTGGGTTCAGGAGGGGACTTGAACAGGAGAGAATTTGGGTTTGGGTTGGGGAGCTGCCAGGCTATTGAAGCAGGCAACCAGGTGATTGGCAGCAGTGCTATGGGCTGCGCACACGCTCTAAGCCTCCTGGACATATTGAGCCTCCTCTGTGGCTTGTGCTGGGGAGCCTGCCCCCACAGGAGCCTTGGGTAGCCAATGCTGCAGCCCTGGCACTGGCAAGGCAGGGCTCTGACTGCAATTGCTGGGACAGGAGAGCCAGCACCACACACCCTTGTGATTCCCTTGGGATGTCAGCACCTACAGAGCCTGAGGATGCAACCTCTGCAGCTCCTGCAGCGTTAGGGTATGTGGGCATCAGGTGCTTCTCACTTGTAGTTTCCTTCTTTCCAACACTCCTCCCCAATCAGCCTTTTTCTGAACCAGCAGTTCTATGAGTGGCCAGAGGAGGCCTCTTCTGTGTCCCAGAGACACATAGGAAAATGTGATCAAAAGGCACCACTGGGAGTTGAACCCAGGATCTCCTGTTTACTAGACAGGTGCTTTAGCCAGCTAAGCCATGGTGCCCTCCTTGGGAAATTTGGTGAAACTGGTCTACTCTATGGTCCCAGAAAACATCTTTGACTCCCAAAGTGCAGCCATTCCCCATTTCCCTCCTGCCCTGGTGGTGTCTGGCTCCCTGGGCACAGAGAGCTACAGCTCAGTGGGCAGAGGCTCTAACATGTACATTTCCCCAGCTGGGGCTGTAGAGTTGTCCTTGAGATTTGGAATAGTCGGGGAAGGGAGAAGTGCAGCAAACATTGATCATCTGGCTTGTAAATCCCTTGGTCCTAGGGTTTGGGTTGGAGTGCCCAGGAGGGGACCTGGTCTTCTTCAATTTGCTCCTTTCCTGAGGGCACAGAATTAAGGAAAGAGAATTTCGTAACCCCACAGCAATCTGCGTTGGCCAAGGAGTTAGTAACAAAATTTTTGTCAACATTTAAGTAGAGGCAAGGAAACCCTCAGAGGTGTTTCTGTGTGTTTGTAGACTGAGGTTCATTCAAGTGGTTTGTTTTTTGTGGACCTGCCCCGACCACACCCCTAGAGACTCTGGAACAAAGAAGACACATGAGAAGAACCCAACTTTCTTCCTTTGCTGTGACATGGATGGATCTAGCTCAGGTTTCACTCAAGGGGTCCGTCTGCACATGAAGTACCTGTTACAGCACCTGTGCGCCTTTGCCCCTCATCAGCAATGACATATACTTGAGGGAGCACGTACCCCGAGACATGTAGAAGGGACAACCTGGACCAGCCAGCATTAGTCAGGCACCCTTTGATAGCTCAGCTGGCAGAGCGGAGGACTGTAGTGTGTGCTTGAC
Organism: Rafetus swinhoei; assembly: GCA_019425775.1. NCBI lineage: Eukaryota > Metazoa > Chordata > Testudines > Trionychidae > Rafetus > Rafetus swinhoei. Next base: position 33,352,119 of record CM033444.1, on the reverse strand, counting down.
AAGTGATCCTTAGGTTGCTGGTTCAACTCTGGCTCAAAGGAGAAATTGTTTTTCCTCCGGCCTGGTTTAGCAGAAGGCAACCAAGGTGGTTGCCTTGGGTCCATGTCTTCAGAGCCTCCACTGCAATTGACAGAAAGATTGTGGGTACAAGCTGCCAATCACATTTCTTGGGCTGTGCAGGTTCTGCCACACACAAAGTTCTTTTGGAACAATGGCCATTATTCCACAACAACAATGCAAGAGTCTACACAGCAATTCTGTTATTTTGAAATAATTCTGAAGTAACAGACAGCTTATTCCGACTTCTGCAAACCTCATTCTACGAAGAACAACACCTATTCCAAATTAGCTATTTCAAAATAAGGCCTGTGGAGATGTGCCACTGCTGCTAGTTTGAACTAGCCCCTCCCCAGGGCCATTCTAAGTTATTTTTCCTGGGGCTCTAAATCGAGATAGCTTGTCTACATTGGGGAGCCTGCTCGGACTCTTTGAGGTTTCCTGCAGTGTAGCGGTGCTATTTCGAAATAAGCTATTTTTGAATCACTATTTGAGACCAGCTTATTCCAAAATAAATGTGCCGTGTAGACGTAGCCAGAGAGATGAAGCAGCGGGGGGAAGCCAGGAGCGCAGAGGCCAGCCTGAGAGCTGAATATCCCAGGTGCCCCACGCGCAATCTGCTCTATGGGTCCCATGGTGTAAGGGGCACCACTCAGGACTTTGAATCCTGCAAGCTGAATTCAAATCTCAGTGGGTCCTGCTGGTGGTGGGGCTTGTTGTTATGAAGTTTCTCACACTGCATGGCTATGTCTATGCTGCAGGCTTTTTGCACAAGAACCGCTGTTCATGTGCAAAAACTTGTGGGGTGTCTACCCTGCATGTGCATTCTTGTGCAAGAAAATGTAGAGTAAACCATTGGAAAAGAGGGCTTCTTGTGTAAAAGTTATTCTTCTCCCCATAATGAACAAGCCCTTTTGCACAAGACAACCAGGAGTGTGGACAGGCAACAGGGATTTCTTACACCAGAAACCCCTATGGCTAAAGTGGCCTTGAAAGGTTTCTTGCCCAAGAGAGCATCCACACTGCCATGGATGCTCCTTACAAGGAGATATACCACCCCATAAAGCTAGAGGAGACCTTGAGAGGTCATCTAGTCCAGCCCCTTGCACTCATAGCAGGGCTAATGGCCATTCTTGACAGATTTGCCCCATATGCCTCAATGGCTCCTCAAGGGCTGAGCTCACAAGCGTGGGTTTAGGAGCTAATGTTCAAACCACTCAGCTATCCTCCCTCTTGGGGAAAGTGTATGGCTGTGTGGACCTGCTTGCACAAGAACTCTTGCCCAAAACAGTTCTCGTGCAAGAAGCCTGCAGTGTAAATGGAGCCTAAAGTTTTTCATATTTTTTAAATATTTCAAACAGTTGTTCAATGTGCCCCAGGCCTGAATTGTGCTGCAGCCGCCTCCTCGCTACGGTCGCTGGCTCCGTGCACTGGCCTTCTGTCTGGGTGCTGCCAGGGGTGAGAGGTGGCGGGTACCGACGGGTAACAGGTGCCAAGGCGCATACAGAGAAGCCAGCGCCTGCCTCTGCAAGTGACCTCACTTTGCACACCTCAGCTTTTAGGAAACACTCTCCTCCTGTCTGCACCTAACACCAGTGTCACTGTCTGCCCTGAGGGGTCCTGTCTGGGGAAAATGGCAATTTAGGGGACACTTGCCCAGTGTTCAAACATCTCACAGATGCCATGGCAAAAAGGAAGCCAAAGATACATTGCATCTGGTAGGCAACATCACAACTATCACCCCGGATGGGACTTAAACCCACACTCTCTGGCTTAGGAAGCCAATGCCTTGTCCATTAGGCCACTGGGAACAGTAAAGAGTCACAAATTCCTCTTCCAAATGCACATTCCTCAACTTTTAGGTGTCAGATTCGAGCCCTAGGATGGCGCCAGAAACACAGGAAGGGCTGATCACACCTCTGAAAATCAGCTCTCAGGAGGCACCTCCAGTTGCACCCAGAGTGTGGGTCACCCCACACCAGCCATGGGCGAAACTCAACACCTGGACATCTCGTCTCCCTCCCGGCCAGGGGCTTGTCTCCCACAGCTGCAACCTCAGCACTCTGGTGCTCACGCTGCTCCTGGGGAAGGGAGTGGTCCCACAGGGATGGGGTTGGGTGGGGAATGGCTGCTTGTTACTGAAGGGGAAGGATAAAACACAGCCACATTGCCAAGGGCAGGGAGAGTGGCTGGGGCTGGCCTGGTGGTGCCGTGGATGTCCCTGGGGAGCTCTGCAATGTGACCTGGCTCCCAAGGCAGCAAGTGCAGAATCCCCTTGGCGAGAGGCTGCGACTGCCCTGGTCTGAATCCGGTGAGGGGCGCAAGTGCCCCACTGCCGGAGTGTCAGAGCCCCTGTCAATCGGCCTGTGTTTGTCCTCCCCACCAGGCGGGCAGGGCCCACGCTCCCACCACGGAGTTACAGGCACGTCTCACGCACCCAGAGCACTGGGATGACCATGGAGCAGGACTCAGTGGCCAGTGTGTGGGACCCACGAACTCAGAGTGAGTCAGAATTCGCCTTGCCGGTGCCAGTCACAGCAGCCTCTGCACCCGCTCCAGGGTTCTGGTTTCCTTCTCCCTAAGGAGCCTCCCAATCAGCCTTTTCCTGAACCAGCAGGGCCAGGGGAGGCCTCTTCTGTGTGCCACAAGGGCATAGGAAAATGTGAGCAAAGGCCACAGCAAAGCACCAGTGGGAGTCAAACCCAGGATCGCCCATTTAGGAGAGAAAGAAGGGGCTGGGGTGCTAGAGGCAGGATCTGACTGGGAGACACTCCCAGCAGCCAAGCACATTTCTCAGGCAGCCCCTTCCCTCCGCAGGCCATAGGGGTCATACACCTGGGTGAATAAGAGCTTGTGGGACTGGCCAGGGCTTCAAGCAGGCAGCTCCCATTGGCCACAAAGAAGCTTGGAGCAGGGACCAGGCATGAAGCCTTTTCCTCTACAGCTGAGACACACAAAGGCTACGTCTAGACTGGCATTATTTTCCACAAATGCTTTTAACAGAAAAGTTTTCCGTTAAAAGCATTTATGAAAGAGTGTCTAGATTGGCACGGACGCTTCCGCAAAAAGCACTTTTTGTGGAAAAGCGCCCATGCCAATCTAGACGCTGCAAAAAGCCCCGATCGCCATTTTCGCAATCGGGCTCTTTTGCGCAAAACAAATCTGAGCTGTCTACACTGGCCCTTTTGCAAAAAAGCTTTGCGCAAAAGGACTTTTGCCCAAGCGGGAGCAGCATAGTATTTCTGCAAGAAGCACTGATTTCAGACAGTAGGAAGTCAGTGTTCTTGTGGAAATTCAAGCCAGTGTAGACAGCTGGGAAGTTTTTCCACAAAAGCAGCTGCTTTTATGGAAAACTTGCCAGTCTAGACGCAGCCAAAGGGCCCAGTTGGGTGGCTTCATGGGCTGGATCCAGCCCGCTGGCCTGTATTGCCCAGGCCTGGCTTCTAGGGAAACTTGGGTCTGGGCTGGGGGAGGCGGTGCTGTGGAAAGACCAGTCTTGCCTTCCTGGGCAGGGCATGATGACGTCCATTTTGTGCAGCATGGCTGCCAAACATCCCACACAGAGAATTACAGGCCAGGGAGCTCTGCATCCAACAGCTGAAGTTGCTCCCTGGGGAGAACAAATCAAATCTAAAGGTCCCTGGTTCAATCCCAGGCCTTTGTATGTGATAACATGTGGCAGGAACCTCTGCTAACCTGGTGTTACTCCTGTGTTTGATCATTACCTTACCTCTTTTGGCCACAGCTTGGCATTGAGAAATCAAGATCATCTCATTAGCCCTGCCCCCCAACTTCTTCTTGTGAGTTTCTGCTTCCTTGATTAATACCCACCCAGTGCTGGCCCTAGATATGGAACAGGGCTGTGGGCTGATGGGGATGTGTTTGGATAATCTCATGTGACCTTACCTGGGGCCAGCCAGCTAAGCAGGAGGGACATGGCAACGTTTCTCCTTCCTCTGCCGGAGAGGGAGCCAGCTCATTCCCATGAGCCCACATACAGATGGGGCAGGGTCTGGAGAGGAGAAGCAGCTGAATGGAAAAAGCCAGGAGAGCAGCATATCAGCTACCAGCTGAGAACCTCAAGTACAAAGCTGCGCGTGATGGTCCCATAATATAAGGGGCAGGGTTCAGGATTTTAAGCCCTACAAGCTGAGTTCAAATTTCAGTGGGACCTGCTAGTGAAATGTTGGCTTTTGTCAATCCTTGAAAATTGATCTTCTTGCCTCTCTCACTCAATTCTACTTTCTCAATTTAAGGACTCTGGAGAAAACTCACAAAAATCTATTCCAGTGGTGCAATGAATCAGTGGACAGTACTTATAAGGCAGTGTGCATAGGAAACATGCTGAGGTTGTGAGTTCAAACCTCACCTGGAGCAATGATTTTCAGGCCCTACTGGGCTGTCCCCTTCCAGTGAACCCTGTAGGAGCTGGGATTCCAGCTCAGAAGAGACTTTCACTCAAAATTGCCCCTTCAGGTATTATGGCCTCATCAGAGTGAATGGTGGGTGGCCAGGATCTAAGGCCAAGTGGCTTCCAGGGTCTTGTTACCCATCTTCTCCCCTTACCCATCAGCAGCAGCAGGTGCTGTCCCTTCCAGCCATTGAGTCAGCTCTGGCAGGGAGGCAGGAAATGGGGCAAAGTAGCCAGACAAGCTGAGGCAGGCAGGAAAATTCTGATCTCTGCATCTCCCCATGTGAGGGTATGTCTGCACGTCATTCCTCTTTCAAGACAGAAATGCATATTCAGCTGAGTGAAATTGCAATGAAGCAGGATTTGCATAATCACATCTGGCCGCTAATTCGAAATAACCTATTTTGAAATAACAGGCGCTGTCTAGACACAGTTCTTTCAAAATAAAACCCTTCATTCTAAATAACCCTTACTCCTTATGAAATGAGGTTTAAGGGTTAGTTCTGAAGAAGGGTTTTATCCTGAAATAAGTGTATCTAAACAGTGTTTTTTATTTCAAAATAAAGTATTTCAAAATAGCAGTGGTTCAGAATATGCAAATGAAGTGCAGGATATTTAAATCCCAGCTTCATTTACAATTTTGAGTCTCTACATTTGCATCCCTCGCAGATTCTCTGGGCACTGACACTCCCTGGGAATCACAAGGGCATGTGGTGCTGGCTCTCCTGGTCCCAGCAATTGCAGTCAGAGCCCTGCCTTGCCAGTGCCAGTCACAGCAGCCTCTGCACCTGCTCCAGGCTTGTGGTTTCCTTCTTCCCAACACTCCACCCCAATCAGCCTTTTCCTGAACCAGCAGTTCCATGGGTGGCCAGGGGAGGCCTCTTCTGTGTCCCAGAAGGGGACAGGAAAACATGAGCAAAGGCTACAGCAAGACACCACTGGGATTTGAACCCAGGATCTACTGCTTACAAGGCAGGCTTTAACCAGCTAAGCCATGGTGCCCTTTGGCTACAGCCCCAATATAGAGCTTTTCCCGGATAACTTTTGTATCTGGGAAAACTCTGCTCCATCCATGGAACGGGTCAACTTTTTGAGATCAGTTTCAAGAAAGTGGGCGTGCTTCGAAGCCCTGTATTCCTCATTTTATTAGGAATAAGGACTCTTCTGAAAGAGGAGGTTTTCCCCACATTTGGGCCTGTGTAGAATGTTTCAATGTCTCTAGGGGTGCAGAAGGGGCAGACCCAAACCGGTTGAGTGCATCTTGGTCCAGCCTCTCACTTGTGCTGCTCGCTTTCCCAGACTGTTCCTATGCCCAAGGCAATAGCTGCACACCCAATGGATGGGTTAGCAGAGGCCAGGGGGGCAATAGGCAGAGCCTGGCAGCTGCTGGGACCGGACCTGAGGGCATCAGGGGAAGCAGCGAGAAACACAAACTCAGCCCCCTGCATCTCTAGCCAGGCTGGTAGGTTTCATGGCCCCAGCTCTTCTGAGCCAGCCAGATGAGCGGCTGAGCGCCAGTGGGCATTAGACACCCAGCAGAAGGCACAAAAATCTGTTCTCACCAGCCTGACAACAAGAAACTAAAGCAGGAGGGTTTTGCAACAACCAGCCTAGGAAAATCCCACTGACAGTTGAACTCAGGTTGCAAAGTTCAGAGCCCTGAGTGCTGTCCCTTGCAGCATGGGACAAACAGCTGATGTTTTTGGTGGGCACCTGGGGACTCTCAGCCTCAGGCTGCCTCTGCTCTCCTGGCTCCTCCAGCTGCCCCATCCCAGCTGCTTGTTTATTTTTTGTTTTTATTTAAGTACCAACTCTAGTAGAAGCCGTGTGACACTCTCCCCTTCCCCATCACGGCATGGACAGGTCGCCACCCCCAACCAGACTCTGAAATGGCCCCCTGCATTTCCCTGGCCCCATGGGGCTGGCAGGAAAGAGGCCCAGGGCCAGGCTGGAGCCAGGGGAAGCAGAAGGCAGGGAGATCCCCAGTCTAAACAGCTCCTTTTTGTGCAAAAACCTCTTGTGCAAAAACGGGCCCCAATTAATTATGCAAATGAGCATGGCAATATGCCAATCTGTGCTACATTTGCATGAGCTTTTATGAAGAGAGATGCAGTATGGAGATAGCCTAGGTGGTGGATAGCCATGAAGTGACATAGACTCAGGAAAATCCCTGGGCTGCAATCCTTAGTTACACAAAATAAGAATAATTCACCAGCTCAGATGTGATTTCTAAACTGACAAACAAGGAAAATAATAAAACCTGATGGACTAGGGCAGTGGTCCCCAACGTGGTGCCCATGGGCGCCATGGCACCCGCTGGGCCATTTATGTGCACCCGTGGAGCAATCTGGGCTGGCCCCACCCCCAGGCGTGCAGCAGGTCCGCACATGGGCGGCCCCTGCCCCGGGGTCACGGCACATGCTGGTGCCAGCCCCAGGCACATGGCGCCTGGAAAGCCCCTGCCTGGGGTCGTGACACATGCCAGTGCCGGCCCTGGCCCCAGCCCCGGGCGTGCGGCCCCAGCCTGGGGTTGCAGCACATGCCGGTGCCGGCCCTGGCCCCGAGGTTGCGGCACAATCCAGTGCTGGCCCTGGGCGCATGGCGCATACTTGGCCCTGCCCCCAGGCCCGTGGCCTGTGAGTGGCCCCACCCCCAGGCGCCTGGCAGCCCCAAAACGTTGGGGACCACTGGACTAGGGAGACTTTTCCCTATCCACACATTGCAAGAAGTCCACTCTCTGCAAGGCAAGACTGTGTGGCCTAATGGATAAGGCGTCTGACTTCGGATCAGAAGATTGAGGGTTTGAGTCCCTTCACAGTTGCATTTACCTTCCTTTGTCTGTGCTCATGAATTGTGATGTTGCTGCCCTGGAAAGGTCCTATGTGACAATGTGGTTTTTCTATAACCCCATTGGAAGGCCTATAGCTGTTCAGTAGGTCTAAACTATGGAGGATATTGTGGAAGGGGAGTTACTGGCTGTTGAAAGCAGGGCTGGTGGTGGCAGCAGGGATTGCCAGGAGAGAAGCTGCCTGCTAGGCTGGGCTGGCCTGGCCAGGAGGGGGAGAGAATCAGCCAGCAGGAGGGGGACTGATCAGGTTGCGCACAGATCCTGAATAAAATTGAAAAGCAGTGCCTTTTAAATATCCCCACTGCTGACAGTGAGGTTTAAAGTCACTACAATGTGTCAGAATGGAGAGAGCCTGGTGCATTCACCATCCGGAATGAGAATATAGATAAAAAATTCCAAAGATAGTGTCTGGCTTTCTGAAAATAAACGAGCCCCTTTTCAGTACACGATGTGGTGGTGCATGGTCCTGGTGAAACACGAAGGAGTCTGGCCTCCTACTTCCATTCTGCCACCCTCGAGTAGTATCGTTTGTCCATGTGATAGTCTGGTTTGGATCTTTCTGTCTGCTGTATAATTGATTTTGCTAGGTGTAAATCAGCTAAGGTGGTGGGTCTGATTGGTTAGGTCATTCTGTTACAGTATGTTCTGATTGGTTAGTGAACTTATACTAAAATAATTGGTTAAGGTAGAACTAAGCAGTATTGAGTTTCTATATAAACTGGGGTCCAAGAAGGAGACCAGCAAGAAGGAAAAGGGGAGAAGAGAAGAGGAAGGAAAAGGGAAAGGAAGACCAAGAAGGAGGAGAGAAGACCTTGAAGCAGAACTCACCTCCAAGGCAGCCTAAGACCAGAACAGCCAGGACTCCTCTGCACAGCTGTTGAAATAGTTTGCTGTGTGAATTCTATGGCAAGTGATGTTAGGCCTGTGCACTGGGATTATTTACCAGTTTCCTGGTTGCAACGCATCGATGGCTGAGTGGTTATGGCATTGGATTTAAAGGCCAATAGGGTTTCCTGTGCAGGTTCAAATCTTGCTTACAGTGAGGCTTGTGTTTTGGACACACCCCTTTCTAGGGCAACAAGGGCCTCTGTGAGTTACTAGCAGTGGGGCTGTTAGTATGGGCATCTAACTAATTGCACCATTAGGCCATGTCTTCACTCAGGTGGCGATTTCTGCTGCAATCCATCTCCGGGCTATGTCTACGCTGCAGGCTTTTTGCACAAAAACTTACAGAGTGTCTACACTGCATGCATGTTCTTGTGCAAGTAAATACAGTGTCAGAAAACAGGGCCTCTTCCAGAAGAGTTATTCCTCTCCCCATGAGGAATAAACCCTCTTGTGCAAGAGCTCTTGCGCAAGAGGGCAGTACAGACAGGCAACATGAATTTCTTGCTCAAGAAACCCCTATGGTTAAAATGGCCATCAGAGCTCTCTTGTGCAAGGGAGTGTGCACACTGCCACAGATGCTCTAAAAAGCACATCTCTTGCACAAAAGCACATGGCCGTGTGGACATGCTCTTGTGCAAGACCTTTTGCACAAGAACTCTTCCGCAAAAGAGTTGTTGCTCACGAAGCCACCAGTGGATGCTCCACCTCGACTTAGAGGCCCAGGAAGCCTTGCTGGGGAGTAAGTACTTTGAATGGCCCTGGGCAGGAGCTATTTTGAAATAGCAGCAGTGAAGCAACCACACTCCGGCTATTGCAAACTAGCTATTTCAGGCGTTATCCCTCATGCAATGAGGTTTACAGATTTGGAAATAAGCCATGACTGGCTTTTGGAGTGAGTGAGTAGGAGGGGTCGCTGGAGGCACTTGGCCCTGCTTGTGGAAAAGATAGGGCTCCCCTCTCATCAGTGAAGAAGGCGGGTATTGATCCCACTGCCTCTCACATGCTAAGCAAGTGCTCTACCACTTGAGCTAATTCCCCTGCTGTGTTGGTAATACATCTCTTGGTGACTCTTCCCTTCTCCACAGGGACGTCTGTCTTCCAGGTCAGTTAGTCGTGGGAAAGGAGAAGGCTCCAACAAGGCTCCTCCTCACACTCGTGCTTGTGACCCTCATTCTCTCTCTGGCCTCAAGGGCAGATCTCAAGAAGGAGATTCCCTGCAGCAAAGCCATGGGGGGGCTCTGAGATGGCCCCTGCCCTTCAGCCTGTCCCACCTGGCCATTGTCATGGACTCTCTGTGAGGTCATCACCTCCCAACCTCCATTAGCCAATAAGCTGAGGGGCTACAAAAGGCCCTTGTGATGTCACTGCCACACCCACCCCTGCCCTCCAGGGCTAATGTCCTGCCCCGCTGACAGGAAAGCGAAGCGCTGTCCCCCCGGGAGGAGTTTTCAGCACAGCACTGTCACCCTTGTAAGCCCCGTAACCTCTTTCAGCTCGCTCCTGAGTTCTGCACCCTCTATCTCCTGCTCCTCCATATCCCTACCCTGAGCCCCCCTTCCACCAGACCCTGTGCCCTGAATCCACCCCTCCTGCCCTCACTCAATCACCTTCTGCCCTGAGCCGCCCCCGCAAACTTTCCAGCCCCTCCCACACATCTTAACCCCTATCCCTTACCAAGAGTCCCCCATATCTCTACCCTGACTCCAGCCCTAACGCCCCGCACCAGACCCTGTGCCCTCAGTCCCCTACATCCTGCCTTCGCTCCAGCACCCTTCAATCCCTGCCCTGAGTTCCCCAACTCTCCCAGCCCCCTGCCCTCACTCCTCTACCCCCACTTCTAGCACAAGACAGAAAACTTGCAAATATTGTCCACCAAAAAACTGTATCTGATGTTTTAATCACTTTCCTTCTGATATTAATACAAACTTCCTTTTCCCCTTCATTTTTGAAAAATTCTATCATATAAATAAAGCATGTACATTTTCCTTTTATTTTGTAACCTCTTCCCCTCTCCACTCCCCTTCCCACCCCACCCCCAAAATTACCTCTTAACAGGGGCGGCCCTAGACTAGCTGCCAGCAACTGGTGCCCTAGGCGAACTATGCAATCAGCGCTCCCCCTTCCCCAACCCCAAGGGCAGATATCGACTGAGGGTTTTGGTTCTGTGCTGGGGAGAGGGGGGCTGGGGATGGAGTTCTGTGGCTGGGGGCCAGGGGGCTGGGGATGGAGTTGGAGTTCTGAGGCTGGGGGCCGGGGGCCAGGGGACTGGGGATGGAGTTCTGGGGCTGGTAGCCGAGGGGCTGGGGGCTGGGGATGGAGTTCAGGGGTTGGGGGCCGGGGAGAGGGAACAGGGTGCCAGTTGGTAGAGAGAGTCTCCTGCACCCGCTTCCTCCCAAGATCCCACCCCCCCTAGAGAGAAGCCGGCGCGTGCCCCTCCTGGGGCGACCCGCCCTCCCACGGCACAGGGGAACCCCCCCCGCGTTCCTCCTCCCCCGAAGCTGACCCCCACATTCCTCCTCTCCCGGGCCGATCCCCCATGGCACAGGGGAAACCCCCGCATTCCTCCTCTCCCGGGGCCAATCCGCCCCGCGGCACAGGGAACCCCCACTTGCTGCCTCTCCAGGACTTACCCTCCTGGCCACAGGAAGCCATGCTCCAGGTAAGGCATCGGAAAGGGAATGGGAAATGGAAGGGGCAGGGTATTTGGAATTTGGCGCCCCATGCAACTTGGTGCCCTAGGCAGCTGCCTAGTTTGCCTATAGGCACGGGCCGCCCCTGCCTCGTAAAGATCCAGAAACACTCATAGGGGCATAAATATGTAATCCCAACATGCATAATATCTCCACTCCAAGATTTTCCCTTTAACCATGAAGTTTAGAAATGTTTGAAGAAAACGGAGAGTGTCACGTAGTAACAGGACTGCAGGAGCTGGGGATTTATGGACCCAGGGTTTCCCTTGCCCCCAAAACAACCCCCCCACACGCAAATTGACGAGACGGGGACAGCCTTCTTCCCTCCCCCACTCTGCAGTACTGGGGGGGGGGGCGTGTTTGCGGGTGTTTGCCCCTCCTGGATCCCCGGCCCCAGCCTCCCACCCGGGCTGAGCACTCAGCTCCCCCTTTCCCCGATCACTCCCCCAGCCCCAGCCCCTCCTTTCTCCCCTCCCCGGTGGCAGCGTCCACGTGTGGAGCTCAAACCAGCTGAGAGGGGAGACGCCCGGGGTTCCCCGGCGTTTAAGCACGCTGCGCATGCGCTCCCTCGGCCCCACACAGTGCCCCCGCCGGTGCTGGGGAATTTAAAGTGCCGGTGCCGGGCTCAGGCTGCGGTGAGCCAGCGCCCCGTGTATCTGTTGTGCTTAAAAGAAGCACCCGGGATCTTTTTCAGAGGGATAAGGCAACACGCCACATTTATTGAACATACATAGATCAATCAATATTTATCATATGCATATGATACATTATACTCATGCACTCTCACACACACACACAAGCACACTCCATCTTGTTGTTACCAAAAGTTGCTCCCCTTAACTTAAGGTGAGTTAGATGGGGGAAGGGTGGAGCCGGGCTTCTGTAGATCCAGATCGATGCTCCCATGTTGACAAGACTGTTAGGGCCTAGTGCAGTTATGCTAAGACAGATCAAAAAGGCTAACAAAGGTTTCTGGGTAGACCCTGAGCAGAACTGGAGACATGGTTCAAGCAGGGGCACACCCTACATAGTTGCTTAAGTTGCAAAAGTAAGATAAGTGAAAAGCTGCATTCTTGTACCTGCTGTGATGAGGAACAGCTTGTTTTGAGAACTGATAAGGAAACTCCCTGTTTCTGTTCTCCCTCTGATCTTAACTCTCTTGTCTCCTCATTGTCTTAACTCCCTGTTCCTGCCCTCTGTTTGTTCCTAACTCCCTGTCTCCTTGTTGTCTGGTACTTGTCTTCTGTGCTGATAAGAAAGTAGCTGATGCATTATGGATTGTTTAAGGCCACATTGTATAGTTGGCCAGGTATGCATGAATACTAGAAGTTTCTAACTGATAAAGGGGGGGGGTGGGTTGCTTAACCGAATAGTCTATGACGCAACGAAACTGTCTATATAAGACTACTTGTTACAGAAATTGTGGCTGGTTCTCGGTGGAGACGGGCTGCTGCTCTCTATTGTTGTGTGCACTCTTCAATAAAGAGCTTGTGATTGGACCTTGCTGGTGTTGCCTGTCTCTTTGCGGTCAGACAATGAACTGAGCTGTCTGGGTTTGAGTCCCCAACAAGACGAAAACCTGGGGTCCCTCTGCAAGATGCCTCATATTTATCCCTCTCATGCAGCCAATTAGTCAACACCTTCTCTTTCCTAATGCTGCTTCAGAGAGAGTTCTTCCAAGGGCAGGCACTTGCTGCTTGACTCCCAAGGCCTCTGTATGTCCAGTCTTCTTAATGAGCTCACTTTACAGGTATTGTCTTCGATCTGGCTCCCAGACTGTCTCCACCCTTGCAACTGCTGCTGGAGGTGCTCCCCTTTCATTCTCCATTCACACCTCATTCATTTCAACAGGGCAATCAAGGAGAGCTCCAAAGACATTTTTTCTTACAAGATCTATATATATAAAAAGGAAAGTTTCTCATAATACAAAGTTATAGGAGAAATGTTACAGAGATTCTATAAGAACACTGAAAGATATATCTAAAAGGACAAGATCTTAATACAAAGTTATATGAGAATGATAATATTACAGGGATTTATCCACATATCCGCCACTAGCCAGCCCTTTGGTGGACGGCCTGCTGGGCCAGTCCACCCCTGCCTCAGCATGCAGCCAGCCAGCCAGCCAGCCCTCCCGCTCCTCCAGCACCTCACCCAACTCCCCCTCCCCCTAGCTCCTCACCCAACCCAGCCCTACCGGAAGGGAGGGGAGAGAGAGAGGTGCTCTGTGGAGGAGGGAGAAGGAGGGGGGTGCTCAGTGAGGGGAGGGGAGAAGTATGGTCCTTATGGAGGGCAAAAGAAAGGATACTGCCAGAGCTGCCCAGCCAGCCTGCCTCACCTCACGCCAGGGGAGAGAGTCACACAGGTGAGTTCCTTCCCCCACCTCTATCCCCTCCCCTTCCCAGAGACCCCAGCAGCCAATCCCCTCCCACAGACTGTGCTGCAGGCAGTGCATTCGGCTCTCTCTAGGACCCAGCAGCCCTGCTGTTGCATGTTCCACTGCTTCCCGTTCCTCCCAGCAGAGTGGTGCCCCAGAAATACGGATGCCCTATGCAACTGCGTATCCTGCATATGCCTAAGGGCGGCCCTGCTTATACTGAACCAGAGTGTCCTTGACTACAGCCAAATCAATTTTGTAATCCTCCAGTTGCCTCTCCTGGAGTGCTACCAGGCTGGAGAGATTGGTGGCTGTTTTCCACAATGCCAGGGCTGCTGCTGCTGCTTTGACAGCCTTTTTCTTTGGTTTCACTTTCATGCTCTTAAAGAATGCTTCAAAGCCCTCACAGGCAGAATCCAGGGCATCCGTCCCTTGGAACGAGTCTTGTCCCCATGGAAATGGACCCCATTCTGCTACCCATTTAGCAGAGAGAGGGAGCTTCTCAGCTACCATGCACCCTTCCTGGTCCCTTTGCTTGGTTTTCTTTCCCTCCTGTTGCTTGAGTGTGAACATTCTGCCAAGCAGGTGGAGCCCCTTTTTGACACAATGCCACAAGTATTCTGCTATTACTGTCTTTGGCTAGATCAGTGCTTTTCAACCTTTTTTTTTTTTTATAAAGTACCCCTTTAAAAAAAGTACCCCCAGTACCTACAGTTTTCAGACACACCGCTTTTTTTTTTCTACCATTGCAACACATTTGTTTAAACAACTTAATTGTAGCCAGGTGGGTGATGAAATTTTTGGGGGTAAAAAGTACAAACATAATAAAGCACTGTAAAACTTAAAAAAATATGTTTTCTCCAAATTTCAGTTGTGTTGATGTACCCCCCTGACTTCTCTTGAGTTCTCCAAAGGGTGCTTGTACCAGTGGTTGAGAAACACTGGGCTAGATCAATTCGGTCCAAACAACCTTAGGCTGCTCACATTCTCTCCACCAAATCTGTTACCCCCACAAATTTCTGTAGCCCTTCCATATCTCAGGGACACATCTTTCCCAGTTCCTAGGGCACAAGGTTGTGATGGACCCAGCCGGATCTGGGTACCACTGAGGGCGACCACTCAGGGCGAATTGCTCAAAACCAGGGCTCCTTACAGTCCCAGCCTGGGGACCTTTCCCAAACAGGTCAGAAACCAATCACACCCAGTGCTTCAGCTGCCAATCCGGCCAGCAGGAAACCTCGTGAGCAAAACCCCTCAGACATCCCAGCTCTCCCTGTGCCACAATCAGCCCCGGGCCTACACACAGGTGAGGGGCTTTAGGACCCAATCTCACCTACCCCGAACAGGTTCTCTCAGTCCCAAAGAACCAGCCACAGTTCCCAGTCCATTTACACTTTAGATCTTACCCATAAGAGCACTCTGGGCCAATCCTTTAGAATCTAAAATCTAAAGGTTTATTAATAAGAGAAAGAAAAGGTTTAGAGTAAGGTTGTTAAAGGATAATGAATTACATGCGCCGATCACCAAGTTCTCGATGCAGGCTCTCAGCAGAGATGTTATAAACTGCTACCTTAAAAGTCTCTGGTGCACATCCTATGTCAGGATGGGTCCACAATCCTTCCCAGCTCTCTGCCTCTCACAAGGCTGCATCTGGGATCAGTAGCAAGATTGAAGACAAGATGGAGTCCGCCTCATGGCACTTATATATCTTTCCTGGTATCTCCCTAATCATTGCAGGTCATATGGTCATAGAATCATAGAGCTGAAAGAGACCTCAGAAGGCCATCAAGTCCAGCCCCCTGCCCAAGGCAGGACCAATCCCAACTAAATCAATCCAGCCAGGGCTTTGTCAAGCTGAGACTTAAAAACCTCCAGGGATGGAGATTCCACCACCTCCCTAGGTAACCCATTCCAGTGCTTTACCACCCTCCTAGGGAAATAGTTTTTCCTAACGTCTAACCTAGACCTCTCCCACTGTAACTTGAGACCATTGCTTCTTGTTCTGCCATCCGTCATTACTATGAACAGCCTTTCTCCATCCTCTTTGAAACCCCCCTTCAGGAAATTGAAGGCTGCTATCAAATCCCTCCTCACTCTTCTCTTATGCAGACTAAACAAACCCAAATCCCTCAGTCAGTCCTTATAGGTCATGTGCTCCAGCCTTCTAATCATTTTGGTCGCCCTCTGCTGGACCCTCTTCTTGCCTTCCAGTGTATCTACCTCTCCCCCTAGCTTAATGTCATCTGCGAACTTGCTGAGGGTGCAATCCATCCCCTCATCTAGGTCATTAATAAGTCTAGAAGCGATCCTTGGGGCGTTCTGCTAGAAACCAACTGCCAACCTGACATCGAGCTCTTGATCACTACTCATTGGGCCCAACAGTCTAGCCAGCTTTCTATCCATCTTATAGTCCCTTTATCCAATCTATACTCCCTTAACTTGCTGGCAAGAATATTGTGGGAGACCGTAGCAAAAGCCTTGCTAAAGTCAAGGTTTATCACATCCACTGACTTTCCCATATCCACAGAGCCAGTTACCTCACCATGGAAGTTGATCAGATTGGTCAGGCACAACTTGCCCTTCGTGAATCCATGTTAACTATTCCTGATCACTTTCCCCTCTTCCAAATGCCTCAGAATGGATTCCTTGCGGATCCCCTCCATGATTTTTCCAGGGACCAAGGTAAGGCTGACTGGTCTGTAGTTCCTTGGATTGTCCTTCTTCCCTTTTTTAAAGATGTGCACTACATTTGCCTTTTTCCAGTCATCCGGGATCTCTCCTGATTTCCACGACTTTTCAAAGATAATGGCCAAAGGCTCCTCAATGACATTTGCCAACTCCCTCAATACCCTCGGATGCATTAGATCCAGCTCCATGGATTTGCATATTTTTAGCTTTTCTAAATAGTTCCCAACTTGTTCTTTCCCCACCAAGGGCTGTCCACCTCCATCCCATACTGTTGTGTATTGGGTTGTAGATATAGATCTTGTTGTTATAGTAACTGAGTTAGGTCACTGTGGTCAGCCCAGCTGGTTTGGGCTTGTTCTAGTTAGTTCTGTGCTATGCAATAAAATGGACACTAGCAACTACTCAAGTTCTCTGTATTTCCACTGATTTCTTCCTATTCTGTGAAACTCCACACAACATAACAAGTGGCAATGAGGGTGGAATACCTGTGCTGCCTCCAGCAACAAAAAAGTAGAAGTCAATGTAAGAAAACAAACTTTTTTTGGGCTGTTCTGGAAGGTGGGGGTAAGAACTGACAGCTACACTGTGCAAACTGAAACTAAGATCAGTGGAAATACAGAGAGCGTGAGTAGTTGCTAGTGTCCATTTTATTGCATCGCACAGAATTAACTAGAACAAGCCCAAACCAGCTGGGCTGACCCCAGTGACCTAACTGAGGGTATGTCTACACTACAGCACTAATTCGAACTAACTTAGTGCATTAATTCGAATTAGTGCATCTAGACCTAAAAACTAATTCGAATTGGCGTTTTGCTAATTCGAACTAGCATGTCCACATTGAGTGGACCCTGAACCGATGTTAAGGCTGGCCGGAACCAGTGCCAGCAGGACATCAGGTTAGGGCTTAGAGTGTGGAGCTGCTGCCTCAGGCTAGCTGAGGGCTGTGCTTAAAGGGACCCAACCCCCATCCCGGACAGACAGTTCTCAGGGTTCCCCACTTGCATGTCTACCTCAATGACGGACGGCAAAGCAGTCCTGTCTTGGAGTGCCCTGAGTGCCCACACTCGGCACATCACAGCACTCGGCCATCAGCCCGGCTGCACTTGCCGCAGGCTGCCATCTGGGGGTGTCAATCAGGGGGCTGTCAGGATCCAGGAGGCCCTGCAGGAGAGCTTCCACCCCAAGGAGCCCGCAGAGCCACCCTAGTCCTCCCCATCGGGGGCTCATGCCCCATTCCTCCCTCACCTCCTTCCATTTACCCCTCCCTAGCCCCCTTCCTGATGTAAAAAATAAAGGACACGTGTGTTCAAAAATAGAAACTCTCTTTATTTAACAAAACTGGGGGATTAACCTCTGGGGAGACTGGGAAAGGAGGTGGGAGAGGGGAAGAGAGAGGGTGGGAGAGGGAGAGGAAACCTGGGAGGAGGGAGCTGGAAGGGGAAGCCAGGGGAAGAAGGAGGAGGGGAAGTATAAAACTATGGTACGCCATATCTTCAGTACTGTGTACAGATGTGGTCTCCTCACCTCAAAAAGATGTTTTGGCCTTGGAAAGGGTTCAGAAAAGGGCAACTAAAATGATTAGGGGTTTGGAACAGGTCCCATATGAAGAGAGGCTAAAGAGACTGGGACTTTTCAGCTTAGAAAAGAGGAGACTGAGGGGGGATATGATAGAGGTATATAAAATCATGAGTGGTGTGGAGAGGGTGCATAAAGAAAAGTTCTTCATTAGTTCCCATAATAGAAGGACTAGAGGACACCAAATGAAATGAATGGGTAGCAGGCTTCAAACTAATAAAAGAAAGTTCTTCTTCACAAAGCAAATAGTCAACCTGTGGAACTCCTTGCCACAGGAGGCTGTGAAGGCTGAGAACTATAACAGAGTTTAAAGAGAAGTTAGATAAATTCATGGAGGTTGGGTCCATGGAGTGCTATTAGCCAGGGGTAGGAATGGTGTCCCTGGCCTCTGTTTGTGGAAGGCTGGAGATGGATGGCATGAGACAAATGGCTTGGTCATTGTCTTCGGTCCATCCCCTCTGGGGTACCTGGTGTTGGCCGCTATCGGCAGACAGGCTACTGGGCTAGATGGACCTTTGGTCTGACCCAGTACGGCCATTCTTATGTTCTAAGCTCAGGGCTCAGGGTCGGGGGTCTCACAGGACCAACTTGATTTTCATGCAAACCTGTTCCTGGGTTTGCATGTGGCCTTTGGTGGCCAGGCTGGCAGCTATCCTGCCCTAGACGGCAACTTTCCTGTGCCTAGTGCGGAGATTGTGGACGTTGGAGGCCTCCCCCCAAACCTCGATGAGGTCCATGATCTCCACACTAGATCAGGCTGGTGCCCGCCTCTTGCGGCCCTGGGCAGGCTCCTGGGAGCCGCCAGCCTGGTCCTGGGAAGAGGCGGAGGGCTGGGTGGCAGCGGGTGGCTGGCTCATGCCGTACCAGGTGCAGGGTCTGCTGGCTGGGTGCTGGCAGGCTTGCACCTGGCACGGGCACCGTAGCCAGACCGTGGCCCTTTAAGGGCTCCGGGGCTGGGAGGGGGGGCAGAAGAGTTTCCCTGGCTTGGCCCAGAGTGGCCACCAGGGCAAGCTGGGAAGGGCTAGCCTCCCACTAGTTCGAACTAGGCGTTAGTCCTCGTAGAATGAGGTTTACCTAGTTCGAATTAAGCGCTCCGCTAGTTCGATTTAAATTCGAACTAGTAGTTTGCATGTGTAGCGCCTATGAAAGTTAATTCGAACTAACGGCTGTTAGTTCGAATTAACTTTGTAGTGTAGACATACCCTCAGTTACTATAACAACAAGATCTATATCTACAACACATAATGTCAGCTGTCTGTTTCACATACTGGCATCCATTATGCCCTGGCTGGTATGCATGTTCCCAGATGCATTCCTCAGGTCTGTATTGGGCATCTTGAGAGCCCTTGTGCTTACGGTTGTGCTAGTTAGCATCATCATTCATTGGTCATTCCTTCCTCATGACAGGCAGTCCAGGCCCAATACCAGCACAGAGAGCATATTCATAACTCTGCATACAGAGATCATACAAGCACATGAAGAGCACACATAGAATCAGTAGAACAGAAGCTTTTATTTGACACCTCACATGGCCCCCTTTGTACAGACTTTGGGGCAAATTCCCCCTGTGGGCGCAGCAATGATCTGGCTGCTCCTCTTAAAATCCAATAATGTGATAAAGGTGCAACTCTGTTTATTTACACACCCACCCTCACTCAGGGTGATGGGTGGAACTTCCTGCGGGTTTGCAGGATCTTTTGCCACTGAAAGAGCCTTACAGAGTAATATCCTTATCCTCTATTTATTGACAATTCTCAAGCAAGCAGAGTACAGTGTCATGCTCACCATTCCTGGTACAGGCAGGCAGCCTTCCCCTGTTGGCCAGGCAAGGTCAGTCGCTCTGGATCTCAGCTGCTACATGTCGGTTGTGCAGCAGAATCCTGGCAGTTCTGGTCTTAGGTCAGGGGTGGGCAAAGGGCCCTGTGGGCCAGATACAGCCCACCAAGTGGGTTGATTTGGCCCACAGAGGCCCTGCTGCTCCCCCGCCCCCAGGCCAATCAGGACTTGGGGATGGAGGAAGCACATGAAGTTTCCTCCCCATGTCAGGAGCGTGCAGCTCTTAGAAACACCACGTGCTCCTGGCAGGATGGGAGGAGTCTTTGCATGCTCCCCTGCCCCCAAGCCCTGATTGGCCTGAGGGCAGAAGGGAGCGTGTGTGAAGTCTCCTCCCGCACAGGGACATGGGCGTCTAGGGGAACCTCTGCGGGGGGCAAAGACTTTATGCTCTCCCCTACCCCCAGACCAATCATAGTCTGTGGATGGGGAAGCAGGGAAGTATCCTGACCCTTCTGCTTGAGGCCCCAGCCCTTCAGATGTGGACCGAGGCAAAAAATGTTTGCCCACCGCATCTTAGATGCCATGTCTTGGAGGGGAGTTCGTCTTCCAGGTCTTCCCCCTTCTTCTTGGTGTTCCTTTCTGTTCTTGTTTCCCTTTTGCTTTTCTTGCTTTTCCCCTTTCTTCTTCTGTCCTTTTGCTTCTATTACTTTTGCTTGCTTGTCTCCTTCTTGGACCCCAGTTTATATAGTGAAATCTGAATCCTGCTTACCTTAACCAATTATTTTAGTATAATTTTACTAACCAATAATAACATACGGTAACAGAATTGCCTAACCAATCACACTCCACCACCTTGGTTGATTTTCACCTAGCAAAATTAACTATACAGCAGAAAGAAACAAACACAAACCAGACAGATACCCCACAGACAAACAATAGGAAAGTGAGGACAAGAATCGTAGAATGAGGATTTCACAACCACAACTATTGATAAGCAGTTTCTTGCCAGACAAAATACAGTTAATTAAGTTTTCCCTGCCCATCCTGAGCTCTGTTTCTTATCTGGTGACAGTGCGTGCTATTAAGACAGAATCCCCCTTCTCACAGCCTAGTGTGACACTCATGCAATTTAGACAGAATGTGAGCATGTGGCTCCTGGCTTTACAACTAATGGCTGCTGCTCTTCAGTCTGGCTGCAGAAGAAGGCGGTAGTCTAGGCCTACCAAATAGCTACAGGCTTTCCAATACGGCTACTGAAAAACCATCTTGTTACAACCTCTGCCTGTCCCCTGCCCGGCTGTTAGTTCTGCCCCTGCCCAGCCCCCACCTTTGCTCCTCTGCTCCTCCTGGAGCCCGAGGGGGTCTTCTCTTGCAGGGATGGAGGGGAGCAGCTTCCAGACATCATAGAGATGAGGAGCAGGGGCTAGGCAGATGGGACTCCAAGGTTCTAGAGACTGGGCGGTGTGAGGCCTAGAGAGGCTGATCTCAGGGACAGTCGGAGCTGGGATTTAAACCCCACCCCCAGCCAGGGTCGGATTCTCTCCTCAGGGAGGGGAGCCTGGCGGGAAAGTGAAGATCGGGGCCTCAGCATCAGCATCGATAAATGTCACCTGCCGCTGGTCACAGTCCAGACAAACCCGGATCCTGTGGGGAGTGCTCAGTTGCAGTGGAGTCACCTCAGGGTCAGTGAGAGCCTGGAAGAAACCCCCCCACCACTGTACAGCCCAGATCCCCTCCTCAGGGCTACGGCTGATCCGTCCCTTCCTGCTCACAGACTCTCTGGCCACCCCCACAGCCCAATCTTTCCCATCCCCAGCCTCCACCTCCCAGCAATGTCTCCCCGAGGTGAATCCCTCACGGCCCAGCACACAGTACACAGAGTCAAATCTCTCCGGGTTGTCGGGCAGTGGCTGACGTGCATGTTCCCATTTCACACGTTTCCGATCCTTAGACAGGACGAGGTTGGGATGAGCCGTGTCTGGATCCAGAGTCACAGTCGCTGGAGAGAGAGAATCAGGGCGTGAGGGGCAGAGCTCAGCCCTGGGGCGGCTGGGGGCATTTCTCACCCTCCCAGCAGCCCTGTTGTGGCTGGGACAGGCCTGGGCCCCAGGGAGCTGCCTCTGTCCTGGGTCCCCAGGCTATGTCTAGACTATGGAGTTTTTCTATCCTGGAAAATCTCCGCTGCATCCAGGAAACAGGTCTGCTCTTCTAACGCTTTTGTCGGAAGAGCAGATGCGCTGTCTTGGAAGACCTGCATTCCTCATTTCATTCCGTGTAGATGGGCCAAATTTCAGAAAAACATCTTTCAAAAAAACAATCAGAAAAATTTGCGCAAATTGCGGAGCGCAGTTTCCATACCTTTTTTCTGAAAAAAATGTAGTGAAGACCTAAACTAAGACTGAGCCGAGCTGTCACTGGGCCTCCGCCTGGGCAATGGGACCCGCTTCGTTAGCTTCTCATTTGTGTGAAGAGGCTGCATCCTCCTGCCCCCCAGCTCGGGCTGCTCCATCCCCAGAGTCAGGCCGAGGGCAGGAGGGTTCAGTGAGGCGGGGAGGGGGGGGCAGAGGAGGCAGGTTCCAGCTTTAACCCCCAGAGGGAAACTCCCTCCCCTGCTGCAGCCTCCACCCCCCGCCCAGGGCACAGAGGGGCGGATGCAGCGCAGGGGAAGAGCCACCTCACCCAGAGAGCAGGGCCTGGGCATTAGTCACCCCCAGGGCAGGTGGAGGGTCCAGGGCTCCTCAAGGTATCCGGGCTCAATGGGGGGAGCCCAGCTCTGGCTTCTGGCCTGGCCGGGGGCAGGGCCTCTGGGGAAGGGGATCTGGGGTGGGGTCACTGGGAGGGCAGCACAGGGAAGAGGCTGGTGCCCAAGGTGGGGCTGCGCTGATCAGCTGCCCCGACACAAAGCGCAGCCCCTGCCTGCAAAGCCCCCTGCCTGCAAACTGCGCCCATAGTAAGAAGTAGGGGGTCCGACCATCCCATTGCTTAAAGGGGGCAGGACACGGCCCCTCGTCCTTCTGATCCAGTGCCCCTGGGGCTCCTCACTACTCGGGGCAGGTTTGGGGCTCTGCCTGTCGTGGTCGCTGGGGGTTTGGTTGCTGACTTGAGCTACAAGCTCAGGAAGGTGTTTTCAGTCTCCACTTGAAACCTCACCCTGTCTGAAAGCTCCCGGGGACTTTCCTCTTGCTCCTTCCAGTGCAGAGGGCAGCGTGTCTGGTGGGGGAAGGGAGAAGAGAGGTGAGACTTCAGGAGTCCATATTGTCCACGACATCCCCAATCCTAACACACAGCCCTGGGTTTTCATTACAGCAGAGACACACTTGGGTACGTCTACACTGCAGAGAAAATGGAGGCTGCTGCTGTTGATCTCCCAGGGTTTGAATTAGCAGTTGAGTGAAGACAGCTAATCGCACTGAGGGGTGCTCCTGTCAGTGCTCGTAGCCCTCATTTCATGAGGAGTAAGGGAAGTCAGACGGAGAATGCTCTTCCCTCCTCTGTCTGCTGGCAACAGCCAAGTTAAGCTACATCAACTTCAGCTACTGTAGACGCACCCTCAGGTATTTAATATAAAAAGGTCTGAATCCTCCTACTTCCTCTCTCACTCAGGCCTCTCCCAACAAAGGAACCAATGTCCCTGCAGCCTCGCAGCCAGCCCAGGACAATGTGTGAAGAGATTTGCTTTCTCCTCAAAATCCCCTCCCGCCCTGCAGACTCCACTGGGTTTGGCTCATTCACTTCCTGACATTTGTCACAGCCTAGGCCCTGATCCTGCCAAGACTTTGGCCTCTAAGTAACTTCACCCAGTTGGGTCCCTTTGACACGAGCAGGAGGTTCAGAGTTTGCGAACTCCTGGCTCTACCTGTGCGCCATGGGGTCTGTGTACTCAGCGTCTCTACAGAGAGCAGCACGGAGCTGGGCGTGTGTCTGTCTGTGTGTCGGCCATTTCATGCTCTAACGTCACTGTAATTACAAAGTGGCTTTTGGAACAAATAAAGTTCAGTTTATCAACCTGAGTGTCTGGGACGGCAAGTGGGCGCCATTCTCACCTCACAATCAACAGAAGCTTCATCTAACCATGGGCTCAGACACTTCACTCACTCTCCCCTTCCCCATCCCTTCTCCGTACCTGTGAACTGCCTCAGAGTCTCCGACAGCGCAGTCGTTTGCTGGGAGAAACCCCTGACTCGCTCGTCCAGTTCAGGAGAAATCTCCTCTGGCGGCTGGAATGGCCCCGTCTCACACCTGGGGAGAGACAACGTCACATGGGGACACTGCACCGAGTGACTCAGTTCCCCAGCTCTGGCCAGTGAGTTGCTGCTCTGCTGGGCCTGGAGTTCGAATCCCTCCAGTTCTCCCAGCCCGAGAGCAGGGGCAGCGCAGCCCTTGGCCCTGCAATGTCCCCTCAAAGGTCCCATTAACAGTCTGCAGCTCTGGCCTGGGGAGACCAGCTGGGGGACAAAAGGGGAATTGAGTCTCCATGGCCAACTCACCCCTTGGCCCCCAGGTGCTGAGGGACAGGAGGTTCCCAGGGGAAGGAATCTGCCCACTAGGGACTAGACTGAGACACCAGTCCCCCCTCTCCTCAGCCCATTCCCACAGGTCTCCAAACAGCCCTCGGGTGGGACAGACTCTGGGTCCCTGCTGCCCTGGGCTGAATGTGCCCAGTGCCCAGCAGTGACAGGCCCATGTCCCACCCCACAGCCCTGAGGCAGACAGTCCCCAGGGAGGTGACAGCTCCAGGAAACACTTGAGGTCGGACTGTGCCCTGAATGGGGAATTCCAGAGTCTGCTGGGCCAGGGGGAGAGCCTCAGGCTGACGCTGATCAGAGATTTGTGCCCAGCCTGTGACCTTCCCCTTACATCTGGCTGTAGGGCCCTGGGGAGATGTGGTGCCAACATCAGCTCCAAGCTCTTTTCCTGCACTGTGCAGTGTGAGGGGAGTGAGAGACACCTACCTGCTCAAGGTGCTTCTGACGTCCTAGAGGGGAGACAAAAAACAGGACTATGTAGCACTTTAAAGACTAACAAGATGGTTTATTAGGTGATGAGCTTTCGTGGGCCAGACCCACTTCCTCAGATCAAATAGTGGAAGAAAATTGTCACAACCATATATATAAAGGATACAATTAAAACAATGAACACATATGAAAAGGACAAATCAAATTTCAGAACAGAAGGGAGATGAGGGGGGGGGAGGTAAATGTCTGTGAGCTAATGATATTAGAGGTGATAATTGGGGAAGCTATCTTTGTAATGGGTAAGATAATTAGAGTCTTTATTCAAACTTAAGTGTAAAGTGTCGAATTTAAGCATGAATGATAGTTCAGAGGATTCCCTTTCAAGTGTAGTCTTAAAAGGCCTTTGAAGCAGGATGCAGGTAATCAAGTCATTGAGACAATGTCCTTGCTGGTTGAAATGGCAAGAAACTGTTTTATCTTTGTGATCCTGTCTAATATCTGTTTTGTGGACATTGATCCTTTGGCGACACTGTTATTCATGGACAGTGGGAATTCACACCCAGAACAGCAGGAGGCAGGACTCAGCACCAATGTTCTCTTTAATCTTCTCCATCCATGTGTGGAATGATTTTTTCTATGTGCATTATGGCAAGTGAAAGCGTGCACCCTCAGCTGAAACAACACCTAGCTGTAGCTATTCTGCTAATCAGCTGGGGAGCATTTGAATCTCTCCTGCACTGCCAACCAAGCACTCAGGCTGTGTCTAGACTGGCCAGTTTTTCCGGAAAATCAGCTGCTTTTCCAGAAAAACTTGCCAGCTGTCTACACTGGCCGCTTGAATTTCCGCAAAATCACTGACTTCCTACTGTAAGAAATCAGTGCTTTTTGCGGAAATACTACGCTGCTCCCGTTCAGGCAAAAGTCCTTTTCCACAAAGCTTTTGCGCAAAAGGGCCAGTGTAGACAGCTCAGATTTGTTTTCCGCAAAAAAGCCACGATCGCGAAAATGGCGATCGGGGCTTTTTTGTGGAAAAGCGCGTCTAGATTGGCCACGGACGCTTTTCCGCAAAAAGTGCTTTTGTGGAAAAGTGTCCGTGCCAATCTAGACACTCTGTTCTGAAAATACTTTTAACGGAAAACTTTACCATTAAAAGCATTTCCGGAAAATCATGCCAGTCTAGACGCAGCTTCAGTGTACTGGGAACACTGCTCAGCCCCACACTGACACGGATACCCAGGGAGAAAGCAGAAGCAAATCTGTTAGTCCAGGAAAAGAGCAGACAACCCTTCACATGGACAGTCAGGTCACTGGGGGGAGGATTTCTGGGAAAGCCACAAGGGCATGGACATGGGCTACCCTGACATGGAAGCTCGGGGCATGTCCACATATGGATCTAACTCAGCAACCCAAGATCATGGAGAAACTAAGGATTTTAACTATTGGTTTATTGTCTAGTCGGTGAATTTTCCATCGACTACTCGACTAGTCATTAGGCAATTCTGCATTCCTCATTGTACATTTCAAAGGAGGAACATGGAACTCCACGTGCAGCCCGGGGCCAGCGGGACGTCCTGCTGACTCCAGGTGCCAGCTTTGAAATGCACAAGAGTCCTCAGCAGGAGTCAGAGTCCCCCGCTGACCCTGGGCTCCATGCTGCGCTGCTGCTGTGAAATGTCACGCGGAGCCGGGGTCAGCTGATACTGGGGTCCGGTGCGGCATTTTAGAGGAACCCGGGATCAGATGGAGAGTCCCCCGTGGACCCTGGGCTCCAAACACGCAGCGCCACATAGCTGAGCCTGTGCAGCACTGCCACTTTGAAACAAAGAGCCAGGGATCAGGTCTGTGGTACTTCCCCTTTGAATGCCACCACAGTGTTTCAAAACAGCAGTGCTGCACCGCTGATCCCGGGCTCAGCTGTGCAGTGCTGCCACTTGGACTGCCCCTGTTGCTGCCTCTATCTGATAAGCATTTGCCATATTTGTGCAAGAAAATTTACAGTAGATCAGCTGATACTGGGATCTGCAACACAGAGGGCTCTTTGTGGTATAGGTATTCCTCTTTCTATGAGGAAGAACTCTTTTTTCAGCTGATACTGGGGTTGCTCCAACCCAGTCTGAGCCCAATAGTGCCTGACATGGTCCTGCACTGCCTGGAGCCCTGCTATGGGTAGACTCAAGGTGCTCAGGGTCCCACACAGCCTCCAGCCTGGCAACCTCCTCTAGTGCCGGCCACAGCATCTGAGTTGAACCCTTCATGGAGCAGCCTAGTGGGAAACCTCCTCTCCCTGCTGGGCCTGGGGCCTGGAGCAAGGCATATTTCCCACCTGACACATTTAAGAACCAGGGCTGAGGTGGCAGCATGGCATAATGGTTCGGACCAGGGACTAGTTCTGGGGCTCTATGCTGAACTCAGCCACTGACCTACTGGGTGGTTAACTCCCCTGCTTTGTGCCTCAGTCTCCCTCTTCACCTTTTATCTATGTAAACTGCCCTGTAAACAGGGATTGTCCCTGGCTGGCTGTGTCTAGACTGGCCAGTTTTTCCGGAAAATCAGCCGCTTTTCTGGAAAAACTTGCCAGCTGTCTACACTGGCCGCTTGAATTTCCGCAAAAGCACTGACTTCCTACTGTAAGAAATCAGTGCTTTTTGCGGAAATACTATGCTGCTCCCGTTCAGGCAAAAGTCCTTTTCCACAAAGCTTTTGCGCAAAAGGGCCAGTGTAGACAGCTCAGATTTGTTTTCCGCAAAAAAGCCACGATCGCGAAAATGGCGATCGGGGCTTTTTTGTGGAAAAGCGCGTCTAGATTGGCCACGGACGCTTTTCCGCAAAAAGTGCTTTTGTGGAAAAGTGTCCGTGCCAATCTAGACACTCTGTTCTGAAAATACTTTTAACGGAAAACTTTACCATTAAAAGCATTTCCGGAAAATCATGCCAGTCTAGACGCAGCTTCAGTGTACTGGGAACACTGCTCAGCCCCACACTGACACGGATACCCAGGGAGAAAGCAGAAGCAAATCTGTTAGTCCAGGAAAAGAGCAGACAACCCTTCACATGGACAGTCAGGTCACTGGGGGAGGATTTCTGGGAAAGCCACAAGGGCATGGACATGGGCTACCCTGACATGGAAGCTCGGGGCATGTCCACATATGGATCTAACTCAGCAACCCAAGATCATGGAGAAACTAAGGATTTTAACTATTGGTTTATTGTCTAGTCGGTGAATTTTCCATCGACTACTCGACTAGTCATTAGGCAATTCTGCATTCCTCATTGTACATTTCAAAGGAGGAACATGGAACTCCACGTGCAGCCCGGGGCCAGCGGGACGTCCTGCTGACTCCAGGTGCCAGCTTTGAAATGCACAAGAGTCCTCAGCAGGAGTCAGAGTCCCCCCGCTGACCCTGGGCTCCATGCTGCGCTGCTGCTGTGAAATGTCACGCGGAGCCGGGGTCAGCTGATACTGGGGTCCGGTGCGGCATTTTAGAGGAACCCGGGATCAGATGGAGAGTCCCCCGTGGACCCTGGGCTCCAAACACGCAGCGCCACATAGCTGAGCCTGTGCAGCACTGCCACTTTGAAACAAAGAGCCAGGGATCAGGTCTGTGGTACTTCCCCCCTTTGAATGCCACCACAGTGTTTCAAAACAGCAGTGCTGCACCGCTGATCCCGGGCTCAGCTGTGCAGTGCTGCCACTTGGACTGCCCCTGTTGCTGCCTCTATCTGATAAGCATTTGCCATATTTGTGCAAGAAAATTTACAGTAGATCAGCTGATACTGGGATCTGCAACACAGAGGGCTCTTTGTGGTATAGGTATTCCTCTTTCTATGAGGAAGAACTCTTTTTTCAGCTGATACTGGGGTTGCTCCAACCCAGTCTGAGCCCAATAGTGCCTGACATGGTCCTGCACTGCCTGGAGCCCTGCTATGGGTAGACTCAAGGTGCTCAGGGTCCCACACAGCCTCCAGCCTGGCAACCTCCTCTAGTGCCGGCCACAGCATCTGAGTTGAACCCTTCATGGAGCAGCCTAGTGGGAAACCTCCTCTCCCTGCTGGGCCTGGGGCCTGGAGCAAGGCATATTTCCCACCTGACACATTTAAGAACCAGGGCTGAGGTGGCAGCATGGCATAATGGTTCGGACCAGGGACTAGTTCTGGGGCTCTATGCTGAACTCAGCCACTGACCTACTGGGTGGTTAACTCCCCTGCTTTGTGCCTCAGTCTCCCTCTTCACCTTTTATCTATGTAAACTGCCCTGTAAACAGGGATTGTCCCTGGCTGGCTGTGTCTAGACTGGCCAGTTTTTCCGGAAAATCAGCCGCTTTTCTGGAAAAACTTGCCAGCTGTCTACACTGGCCGCTTGAATTTCCGCAAAAGCACTGACTTCCTACTGTAAGAAATCAGTGCTTTTTGCGGAAATACTATGCTGCTCCCGTTCAGGCAAAAGTCCTTTTCCACAAAGCTTTTGCGCAAAAGGGCCAGTGTAGACAGCTCAGATTTGTTTTCCGCAAAAAAGCCGCGATTGCGAAAATGGCGATCGGGGCTTTTTTGTGGAAAAGCGCGTCTAGATTGGCCACGGACGCTTTTCCGCAAAAAGTGCTTTTGTGGAAAAGTGTCCGTGCCAATCTAGACACTCTGTTCTGAAAATACTTTTAACGGAAAACTTTACCATTAAAAGCATTTCCGGAAAATCATGCCAGTCTAGACGCAGCTTCAGTGTACTGGGAACACTGCTCAGCCCCACACTGACACGGATACCCAGGGAGAAAGCAGAAGCAAATCTGTTAGTCCAGGAAAAGAGCAGACAACCCTTCACATGGACAGTCAGGTCACTGGGGGAGGATTTCTGGGAAAGCCACAAGGGCATGGACATGGGCTACCCTGACATGGAAGCTCGGGGCATGTCCACATATGGATCTAACTCAGCAACCCAAGATCATGGAGAAACTAAGGATTTTAACTATTGGTTTATTGTCTAGTCGGTGAATTTTCCATCGACTACTCGACTAGTCATTAGGCAATTCTGCATTCCTCATTGTACATTTCAAAGGAGGAACATGGAACTCCACGTGCAGCCCGGGGCCAGCGGGACGTCCTGCTGACTCCAGGTGCCAGCTTTGAAATGCACAAGAGTCCTCAGCAGGAGTCAGAGTCCCCCGCTGACCCTGGGCTCCATGCTGCGCTGCTGCTGTGAAATGTCACGCGGAGCCGGGGTCAGCTGATACTGGGGTCCGGTGCGGCATTTTAGAGGAACCCGGGATCAGATGGAGAGTCCCCCGTGGACCCTGGGCTCCAAACACGCAGCGCCACATAGCTGAGCCTGTGCAGCACTGCCACTTTGAAACAAAGAGCCAGGGATCAGGTCTGTGGTACTTCCCCTTTGAATGCCACCACAGTGTTTCAAAACAGCAGTGCTGCACCGCTGATCCTGGGCTCAGCTGTGCAGTGCTGCCACTTGGACTGCCCCTGTTGCTGCCTCTATCTGATAAGCATTTGCCATATTTGTGCAAGAAAATTTACAGTAGATCAGCTGATACTGGGATCTGCAACACAGAGGGCTCTTTGTGGTATAGGTATTCCTCTTTCTATGAGGAAGAACTCTTTTTTTTCAGCTGATACTGGGGTTGCTCCAACCCAGTCTGAGCCCAATAGTGCCTGACATGGTCCTGCACTGCCTGGAGCCCTGCTATGGGTAGACTCAAGGTGCTCAGGGTCCCACATAGCCTCCAGCCCGGCAACCTCCTCTAGTGCCGGCCACAGCATCTGAGTTGAACCCTTCATGGAGCAGCCTAGTGGGAAACCTCCTCTCCCTGCTGGGCCTGGGGCCTGGAGCAAGGCATATTTCCCACCTGACACATTTAAGAACCAGGGCTGAGGTGGCAGCATGGCATAATGGTTCGGACCAGGGACTAGTTCTGGGGCTCTATGCTGAACTCAGCCACTGACCTACTGGGTGGTTAACTCCCCTGCTTTGTGCCTCAGTCTCCCTCTTCACCTTTTATCTATGTAAACTGCCCTGTAAACAGGGATTGTCCCTGGCTGGCTGTGTCTAGACTGGCCAGTTTTTCCGGAAAATCAGCCGCTTTTCTGGAAAAACTTGCCAGCTGTCTACACTGGCCGCTTGAATTTCCACAAAATCACTGACTTCCTACTGTAAGAAATCAGTGCTTCTTGCGGAAATACTATGCTGCTCCCGTTCACGCAAAAGTCCTTTGGCGCAAAACTTTTGCGCAAAAGGGCCAATGTAGACAGCTCAGATTTGTTTTCGCAAAAAAGCCCCGATCGCAAAAATGGCGATCGGGGCTTCTTTGCGGAAAAGCGTCCGTGCAATCTAGACGCTCTAGACGTTAAAAGCATTTCCGGAAAATCATGCCAGTCTAGACACAGCCGCTGTGTTTTGTGCAAAGCACGGATCTCAGGTGGGGTCTGTCAGGGCTACTGTGACGCAAATACAAGTAATAACAATAAATTCTAGTCCTCAAATCTGTAACAACAGCATCTTGTAACCCCCCTTCTCCAGTCGGAAGGCAGCACATTCCCATCTATCAGCCTGCTGCTGATCCATACCCCTCCCATTGGGTAATGGGCCCTCATTTCCCAGTGGGGGTGAGTTTGAAAAACATCCAGCATCTCAGAGAAGTTTCTTACGTCCAGTGTCTTTAAAGACTTGGTATTTTGCCTCTTTTGCCCCCGCCGGAGCATTTCCTTACAGCCTCTCCCAGGCTAGGCAGGCTTTAACTGGCTGGTGAGTAGCACTGGGCCAGGGAACAGGGAAATTAGCCAGTGACTAAAACCCAGAGTAATTCCCCAGCAGACAGGGCAGCAGTTTCCCTACCTTGTACTCCTGGGCAGGCTCCGCTCTGGGCAGTAGCGTGTGCTGCTGCATAGGATCCCTGCTTTGTGGGCAGGAGGCGGCTAGGCGCCTGGGCCAGGTCCTTCTCAGCACCGGAGTGACAGGGGCTGTCAAATACTCCAGGCCGACAGGACAAGTCACTTCCTTCTGCAGGCTTTTACTGGGCTCGCTGCAGCCATGGCTCCTCTGGGCTGGGAAGAAGATCAGTTTCGATTTCCTGAGCTCAGGCTCTACCTGCCTCCAGCAAAACTGGCTGTTCCCCTCCCTGGAGCTGACTCAGGCTGTTTGCTGGATTGGCAAGAGCCAGCCGGAGACATCCCAGCCCTGGAGGCTTTGTTGAGAAATGTCCCACAGGCTGGCTCTGGCATCCACCCCTGGGCTGGTGTGGAGGGTCCCTTGGGGGTCACATGTTCCCCAGAATCCACCAGGCTCTGCTGCTTAGCTCCCAGAACTGTGCCTATAAGGAGCGAGAGTGAGGCTTGTGCAGAATTCATTGTGTTTGATGTCTGATGTCGACAGATTAAGTAATAGTTGAGTATTTATATGTGTCTAGTTACACGCTCCCAGTTGCAGTTTTATCATGTTCAGTTTTCACAGCTGTTGGAAATTATAGGGGGAGAGTCAGGCAATATTGGGCTCAGACAGTAACTAGACACTGAGATTCAAACAGTTAAACCTTTATTACTGAACCACAAATTGACAATGTGACTCCCAAAACAGACTAAAGCTTCAGAGAGGGAGCCGAGTTAGTCTGTAACAGGAAAAACTTAAAAAACAACAAATAGTCTAGTAGCACCTTAAACACTAACAAAACATGTAGATGGTATCATGAGCTTTCGTGGGCACAGCCCACTTCAAACAGACTAAGTCAAAGTCCTTCAATGCTAAGAAGTTCTCAAGCAGCCTGGCTCTTTCTGGGCTTGTGTGTAACTTTCAGTTATTATGAATGGAAAGATTTTTTCCTCGGTTTGTGAGTGGACAGTGAAATCAAGGCTCGCTGGCATCTAAGGATAAAAGTCTGCTCCCCTCCAAGTCCAGTGACATTCAATTCACAGGCCAACAACTTATTCTAGCCGGAATCCATGTTTCAAGGGCCTGATTCTGACGTGCGCTAAGGCTGCTCTGGCTCTTTCTAAAGGAGCCTCAGTGTCAACAGCGCTGCCAATATTAATGACTTTATGGGTCTGATGCACAGACAGGGGCGGCCCGTGGCTATAGGTGGACTCGGCCGCCGCCTAGGGCGCCGCCGCCCGGATCATGCACTCTGCCTGGGGCGCCAGCTGCCGCAGCCGGCCTCAGGCCACTCCTGCACAGAGGAGTGGCCAGGCTGGGTCAGACCAAAGGCCCCCTCTAATCCAGTGTCCTGTCTGCCCACAGTGGCCAATGCAGGTGCCCCAGAGGGAATGACCCCAACAGGGAACCATCAAGTGATCCCTTTCCTGTCATCCATGTCCAGCCTCTGGCAAACAGAGCCCAGGGGCACTTCAGCGCTGGGCTTTGCAGGATATTGGGGTGTCTGTCAAAGCCCCGTGGGATGAAGTGGGAGGTTCGGAGTGGGTGTGGGGGGCTCCCAGGGAGAGTTGTAAGGGGCTCACAGGGAGGAGTGTGGGGCTCGCAGGGGTGTTGTGGGGGCTCACAGGGAGGGGTGTTGTGGGGGCTCTGCAGGGGTGTCGTGGGGGCTCACAGGGAGGGTGTTGTGGGGCTGGGGGCTCACAGGGAGGGGTGTAAGGGGCTCGCAGGGGTGTTGTGGGGGCTCACAGGGAGGGGGTGTAAGGGGCTCGCAGGGGGTGTCGTGGGGGGCTCACGGGCATTGTGGGGTGGCCTGTGGGGGGGTCGCAGGGGGCCTGTGGGGGGCTTGTCACGCTCGCAGGCGGGACTGTGGGTCCCGCAGGGAGGTTGGGGGGGGCTCTCAGGAGCTCTCTGTCAGGGCGAGGACCCGGCGGGTCTGGGCGCAGGCGGGTCCCGAACCCGGGGCTCCCGCTGCAGGGTCCCGAGCGGCGGGTCGGTGTCTCGCGCCGGAGGCGGGGCCCGGTGACGTCACTGTGGGAGCCGCGCGCGGGGCCCGGGGCAGCCACTGGCCGCAGCCGGAGCCCAACGGGCCGCGCCCCCGGCAGGCAGCAGCGCGCAGGCGCGTCACTGGTTGGTTCGTGGTCCCGGCCCTCCTCAGCGTCTCTGGGCGTGACAGCGTGGAGAGGAATCCCCGTCACCCGGCCAGGAGAGCAAGGGGCGGAGCACGTAGCGTCACTGATGACGTCAAACGGGGCGGGGACATCGTACGTCACTCGGGGCTGACAGCCGGGGGAACCCTTGTCACTCCGGGCTTGAGCAAGGGGCGGAGCAAGAAACGTCACTGATGAGGTTAGAGCGGGGGCGGGGCCAGGGTGACGCATGCGTACGTGGGGGCGGTGTCTCGAGCGGTGCTGCCCCGACTGTGCCGCCGGGTCGCTGTGGGGGCGGGGCGGGAGCCAGGGGGCCCAGGGATGTGGTGGAGGAGGCGGGGGCAGCGGTTGCGCTGCGGGGCAGGGTGGGAGACCGTCCCCGCCCCAGAGGGAGCCGCTCTGGGCACAGACACGTGGGCGCTGCTGCGGGTAGGACGGTGCCGCCGCTGGCCGCTCCCTGGCGACCGGACCGTGGGAAAGGGCGGCCCGCGGGCAGGAGCGATCCACATTCCACCTGTAAAGCCCGGCCCGGCTCCGACAGGCGGAAGCAGCCTCTGGCCCGGGGAGCCCCGGCCCGCGGGACTGGGGGCGTGGCCAGGCAGCTCGCGGTCTGAGCTACGCCCTGGCGCTGGACTCCGCTCGGAGTCACTGACCCGCCGCGCATGCGCAGTCTGACCGCGCTCGCCCCACTCCGGCCGCCGCAGCCGGGTTTTCAGAACGTCCCCGCCCGTCACTCCCCGCCTCTGCTCAGACCCCGCCCGCCCGCCCGCAGCAGCGTCGCGCGCCCTGAGGTGGGAGCCGTTCTGAGGGGCCGTTGGGGCCGTTACTCGCTGCGGGGCTGGCCCCAGAGCGGGGGAGGCCGCAGCGCAGCGTGAGGGAGCTGGGGGGGCGGGGCCGGGACCCGCTGCGCTGCTGGTGGGTCCGGCGCTGGGTATCGGGGCGCTCGCTGAGGGTGGGGGGGCCGCCTCCGGCTGGGCAACGGCCTCGCTTCGGACCGGCCCGGCGCTGCCCGCCCCGCCTCTCAGCCCCGCGCCTGTCGCTCCCCCCTCGGGCTGTTGGCGCCTCCTGATGCTCCCGCCGGGCTGGGTGCGGGTGGGGGCGCGCAGCGGGGCTGTGAGGGGGCTGCAGAGTGTGCGGGGATTTGGACACAGGGTGAGGCGGGGCCCTGGCCTGAGGGGCGCAGAGCCGGGGGGTCTGGCTGGGGCGGGTGGCTGAGGGGCCTGGCGGGGGTGAGCGAAGCTTTGGGGCCTTTTTTGGTTTTTAATTTTGATTTTTTTGTATCCTCAGTGCTGGTGCCTCACGCCCCCGGCCCCCGGACCTGCCCCTCCATTGCTGAGTGCAGGGAAGTGACACGGCCCCTGTTCCCCAGCCCAGAGGCAGCCATGGCTGCAGAGAGCCCTGTGGAAAGTCTCCGGGAGGAAGCAACGCGTCCGGTCTGCCTGGAGGATTTCACAGCCCCTGTCACTCTGGAGTGTGGGCCCAATTTCTGCCAGGCCCCCCCTCAGCCCTCAGTGCGGAGACACTGAGCAGCAGGGACCCCTCCGGCCCAATCGGCAGCTGGTAAAAGTGGTAGAACCAGCCAAGCTGCTGAGTTTCCAGTCAGCAAAGAGAGCAAGATGGGACGGGGTGTGTGAGGAGCACCAGGAGGCTCTGAAGCTGTTCTGTGAAGAGGATCAAGCTCCCATCTCTGTGGTATCCCAGGCTCACATGGTGGTGCCCTTACAGGAAGCTGCCCAAGAGTACAAGGTACAGAGTTGCTGTCCAGTGTGATGGGAAATAACATTTGGTTTTAATTACAGGCTAATTTCACTGACTGTTACCGGGCACAGGTGTGACACAGCTCTGTGAAGCCTTCATGGTACAAGTGATGCT
This sequence comes from Rafetus swinhoei, assembly GCA_019425775.1. NCBI lineage: Eukaryota > Metazoa > Chordata > Testudines > Trionychidae > Rafetus > Rafetus swinhoei. The sequence goes on along the minus strand of CM033444.1, from coordinate 33,316,973 downwards.
GTAAAAAGTACATGGTCTGGTTTTGTGGCAACTTACATCAAGTCTTTAGAGATACCTGATGTAGGAAATGTTTCTCTCAGGTTCTGAATCCTGAAACCCAGCCCTCACTGGTTACAGGAGGGGGTGTTTGAACAAGGGAAGGTGTTAACAATCAGAGAGGTTTAGATCACAGGAGCTACTGGCCACTCTGTCAGTGAGATGCCTTGGAACTGAAGAAGAGGTTATACGCTATTACTGCTTGGAGAAACAGGAGTAATAATCTGGTATTTGCCTTACAGACCTGCAATGGCATCTGGGCCCTGCACAACACCCAGCAAGGGAAAGTCCCTGCCCTGATCAGGCCACAGTCTAGTTAGACAAACTGTGGGAAGGGAAGGTGGAGCAGCAAGTTGCTCATAGTCACCAAGCATGTCAGTGATAGAGTTTAGCCCCGAACCCTGGTCCAAGGTCCTAACTGGTAGGCTACACTGCTCCCTGCCCCTCAACATCGCTGAACAGTGATGAAGTGTGGCCCTTAGGAGGAAAGATGCCTCTAAAGCCCTAGGCCCAGCAGGGAGAGGAGGTTTCCAACTGGGCTGCTGAACTCCTGGGCTGCTCCATGAGGCGTTAAAATATGATGCAGCAGCTGGCACTAGATGAGGTTGCTGGGCTGGATGCTGTGTGGAACCGCAAGCGCATTCAGTCCACTCATAGCAGGGCTTCAGGAAGCACAGGTCCATGTCAGGCACGACTAGGATTCATTTGACTTGTAGTGAGAGTTCTAACTGGTTAACTGATGAACTAATGCTTATCGGTGCCAGTTACCAGTTAAACTTCCCACTGCCCCCGGCAGTGCCCGCTTGCCTCTGGCAGCTTACGTCACTCTGCAGCTGTTTGGGAGTTCCCATCGGCCGGAAGACCTAGCGAAAGATCTCTGGCCCCAGGAGAGCCCATGTCCGCTACCAGCCCTGCCTCTCAGTAAGTTAAAAAATACTGTCACCGATAAAATTTTAATTGGTTACATGATTAGTATTTTTAACCCTTTTTATCTCCCTAATCCCCACCTGCATCATTCTTTACGAGAAGGTACCACCAACGAGCTGTCCCTCACCCTCAGCGGCATCTTACTGCTTCCATAGTCTTCTCCTGTCTCTTTTTTAATGGACAAAGCCATGTCCATGGCTGAGTCCCTGCTGAACAGGGACAGAGCTCCACAAAACTGGGACGATCTTAAAGGCAGACAAATGGGTTCCCAGCGAATCCTGGGGTTTGTCCTGGTGCTTATTTCTATTTCTTCAGAAAAAATTGGAGGCCTATTTGAAGACTCTGAGAGAAGAGAGAGAAAAGCTGCTGGGAAGGAAAACAGCAGAAGGGAAAAGCCAGGAGTATCTGGTAGGTGCCTGTGGACTAGCAGGGACAGGCAGTGGGAGGTTGTGTTAGGAGGCAGACTCCTGTGTGGCCTTGGTGAGGTCGGGCTTGTTTGTGTTTCTCCTGGATCATGGATTGCTGGGTTAGATCCATGTGTAGACAGGCCCTGAGCTTCCATGTCAGTGCATGAGTTAATGTCCAGCCCCTGTGACTTTCTCAGAAATCCTCCGCAAGGGAGCTGAATGTCCTCGTGAGGGGCTGTCTGCTGGGTCTGCTCACTTTGTGTATTAACATGTTTGCTTCTTTTTCCTCCCTGGGTATCTCTGTCAGGTTGGTGCTGAGTCCTGCCTCCTGTCTGAATTCCCAGTGCCCATGAATAACAGAACATGCTGCCCATGACAGACATGGGAACATCCCTTTCAGAGGGACACTGGGCCAAAGGAGATGCTGGGAGAGACGCCTCTGCCTAGTACCCGCAGAGTAGAGTCAAATGTCACAAACTGTAGGCTTTTCCGAGAAATTCTCCCTGCTGCGCACTCAGCTCCCCGTGAAAGGGCCCCAGGCTCCATCCATGCCCCTGACCAGCCCTTTCCCTGTTTTAATGCAGAAATGGACCCAAGCGGAGAAACAGAAGATTGTGGCTGAGTTTCAGCAGCTGCGGCAGTTCCTGGAGGAACAAGAGCGACTCCTGCTGGCCCAGCTGCAGAAGCTGAATGAGGAGATTGTGAGGCTTGACTGATACTGTCAGGAAACTCTCTGCGCAGATTTCCCATCTCGGCGAGCGGATCGGTGAGCTGGAGGGCGTATCAGAAGCCAGCGTGAATTCCTGCAGGTGAGACTGAGGAGAAACATCCCAGCTCCCACACAGGGAAGGGAGTCTCCTGTATCACAAGCGCTGGGGTCCAGCTGTCAGATCTGGGTGTAATTCAGTGTGTGCATTGCTGCCATGTGAGCGACTGTTGTGCTTTGCAGAGTTCCAGACACAGAGCTATTAGAGATGGCAAAGCCCCATTCGCTCAGAGGATCCATGGCCCTGGGGATGCAAATCCCTTCCCTGGGATCCCTGTATGTGTTGGATGGGGCTGAGATTGTTTTCTGTGTCTCCTCTCTAGGACGTCAGAAGCACCTTGGAGTGCGTGGCTCTTACTCCCCTCAAACTGTCCAATGCAGGGAAAGAGCTTGGAGCTGATGTTAGCACCACATCTCCCCAGGGCTCTACAGCTGGATATAGGATATAAATCTCTGAGTC
>CM033444.1:33275764-33314277 GCA_019425775.1 Rafetus swinhoei | reverse complement strand
GACCGGAGAGGCCTCTTCCGTGTCCCAGAAGGGCGTAGGAAAATGTGAGCACAGGCAGCAACAAGGCAACTCCAGAAATTGAACCCAGAATACCCTGTTGATTACACAAGGCTTTAGTCTGCTTAGCCATGGTGTGCCTTACTCAGACCCACTTATAAACCATTCTCTGTATGGTCCCAGATAACACCATTGCCTCACAAAGTTCGGCCATTCCCCATTTCCCTCCTGCCTTCCCACCCTGGTGGTGTCTGGCTCCTGGGCACAGAAGGCTACTGCTCAGTGGGCAGAGGCTGTAGAGTTGCCTTTGAGGTTCTGCAGGGTTGTGCGAGGAGAAACGCAAGAAACTTTGATTTTCTGGCTTGTAAACCCCTTGGTCTCAGGGTTTAGGTTGGAGTCCCCAGGTGGGGCCCGGCCTCCTTCAGTTTGGTCCTTCCTGAGGGCACAAAATTAACAACAGAGAATTCCCTTGCCCGCAGCAATCTCTGTTGGCCAAAGGGTTAACAACCGAATATTTGCCCAAGTTTAAGTGCAGCAGAAGACCCTATGCAGTGTGTTTCTGTGGTGTAGTGGTTATCACATTTGCCTAACACGCAAAAGGTCCTGGTTCAAAGCCAGGCAGAAACACAGGGTCTCCTCTTATTGTGGTTCCCCTTGGTGCCCACAAGGCAGTTCCAGGGCCTGCCCCCAGGGGCATGGATGGGCGGCCTGTGTGCAGGCTTTCAGGAGCATGTGGGAGACAGCTAAACAGGTTAGGCTGAGATGGGAGGAGGCAGGGCTGGGTCTGAGACTTCTCAGCAGTCCCTTATGTGGGACCAGGTCATTGCAGCCACTCAGACCAGGGCCCACCCTGGAAGTGCCACTACTGCAGCTGTGCACTGTTGGGGCAGTGTGGCTGTCGCCTTTGCTGCAAGGGGACACAAAGCCACATAACGTCCTGCCTCATGCCCAGACCCCAGCCACCCAATTCCCCTCACTTTCTTCCCTCCCAGCACCGTCAGCTTCCTTTGACACCCTCCCTTGTTCCTGCTCCCCTCTATTCTCGCCAGACACCCCACCCTGCTCCTGCATCCACGTTCCTTCTGCACCCTCTCTCCTGGCCACATGCGACACTCCTTGGTGCTTCTCAAGCCAGGCCATGCAAGGAGCCACCAGGACAGGAACCAGCCCTTGGAGCTCAGCTCGCACCGGATCTGGTAGTTTCCCACCACATCTCACCTGAGAAGAGGTGACTTGTTCTCCTTCCTTCTGACCTTACGTCTCCGTTCCCTTCAAAGGTCTCCGCTGCCTCGGGACCCGCCTCCTCAGGGCGCTGCCCCTCTGCCACTGGGCTGGGAGTGGGAGACTCCATAGTCTCTGCACTTGGGCTGAGAAGTCTCACCGGGACTCGTCTGTTGATGGCGTTAGTCATCCCAATGGCCAGTCGGATCCATTACGTGGCGCTGCCCTGAGGGAGCTTTACAAGTGGCCAGTGTCCATTGGTATTTTCTGGGGCTCTGTGTAGGGGATTGGGCTTGGCCATCTTTTCCACGGGAAATGCCTCTTCTTTGGAACAGCAGCTCCCAGGAGTTCATGGAACTTCTTCTTCTCAGCTTGAGAAAGGGACGACTCAGGGGCGATGGGACAGAGTTTTATGTAATGGTGACAGGGGTGCAGAAAGCAAATAAGAATTTTTTTCTCCTACTCAAGATCCTGGGTGACAGAATGAAACTGGTAAGTAACCAAGGTAAAAAGGAAGCATTTTTGCACCCAGTGGAACTCCTTGCCAGAGGATGTTGTGAAGGTGAAATCTACAAGAAGGTCGAAACAGAACTGGACAATTTAATGCAGGAAAGATCAATCAATGACAATTAACCAGGATGGACAGGGCAGGTGTCCCTGGCTGGTGTATTCTAGAAGCTAGGAATGGGCGACAGGTGGCATCACTAAACAATTGTCTGTCCTGAGGATTCCCACTGGGCAATGGAATTGGCTGCTGTCATGAGACAGGATCCTGGGCTAGTTGGACAACTGGCATGGCCCAGTCTGGCTGTTCTGATGTTCTGTTTGGTTTCTGCTCTTGTCCCTTCTGGACAATGGAAAACAGACCCGCATCCTGAAGGGGACAGAAAGTGGCCTGTGAAAGGTTAGTGTAGGTAAGGAAAGAGCCATGTTCATGTGTCCCTGATGGTCTAGTGGTTAGGATTCAGCACTTTCACTGCTGTGGCCTGGGTTCGATTCCCAGTCAGGAAACCAGCCTCACTTTTCACATGACAACTGCCTCCTGATTCATCTTATCTCATTGTTAGCAGCTGTGACCCAAGAGGTTCACTCAGGGCCCCTTTCCCACCTCTCCCTCACTGCCAAGACAGCACCTACCATTTTCACAAGCCCTTCAGACGGGGCAGAAGTGGGTGACTCAAACTGCTTCCCCCCTCCTGTGTAGGAAGCTCTGTGGCACACACAGCACTAGCCCAGCGCAGTGTCAGGTTGGCACAAGATCCATTGGTTCACTTTGGTTGTTGAAGGAGACAACACAGAACTGGCTCCAGCCCCGACTCAGTAACCTGGGGAAATGACCCACCAGGCCTGGGCCCCTCAGAGAGGCAACGATTCCCCACTGGCCAGGGCAGAGCCTCCCTCTGACACAGTCATGGAGACTTCTCCCCCTGCTCCTGCCTCCCCCTTCACTCAGCTCACTGCTCGGTGCTGCCAGGGAAGGGCCTCACTGCGAGCCGCCTGGGCAGGTTCCTGGCACAGAGACACGTCCCAGAGCAGGACGGATGCTCAGACCGACACTGAGTGTTGTTCAGCGCTGGGGTGAGACAGGGAAGGACAAAAGGGTCTAACGGTGCCTGCAGCCTTTCAGAACAGCCCCCGGCCCCACCCCAAGTACCAGCCCTTCCCTCTGCCTCTGCTGGGCTCCGCTGGGCACTGTCTGGACTCAGGCCTCCCCGGTGCCAGCCTAAGGACTCTGGAGAGGACATGGCAGCTCTATGGGCAGAGTCCTGAGCCCCTGGCTGGGCAGGGCTGTTACCAGATTTGCCCAATACTCTGGGGTATGCTCATTTATCAGGGTTACCCTTATGGGACTGGGGGAAGGTTAACCATTCTATCAGTGTGCTGTTGGTGCTTACTTGTGCTCTCATATGGAGCTGAATTCTCCCTGCTGCCAATTCCCCCTCCCACTGGAGCTCTCCTGCAGGAACTAGATTCCTCAGGATGGGGTTATTACCACCTTGGCAACACACACAGACACTCACACCCACTAATCAGAGCACGTCTGAGAGGACTGGGTACTCAGCGCTCATATGTCCCTAGACTCAGCTGGCTGGGTTTCCCAGCAATGCCACACTGCACCCTCATGTGCCTTTGGACTTCATGGGCTGGATTAAACAGCACTTTAAGCTGCCATCCTCATAAGCCCCCAGGTTCAGCACCCCCTATCCCCACTTTCACACCACAGTCATTCACTGGTAAACCACATGATGAGCAAACCCCACAGGATTTTGGGCACTACAGGGATCTTTTGCTTGGGTACAAGAAGCGTTGTTGCAGAGCGAATGGGAAGCCAAAACAACACCCCTTAAGGAAGAGTGAGCAAAGAGAAAGAAGAGAGAAGCAACCAGCTTAACAATGAAAGAGATTTATTTCTGAGTAGTGAATAGATATCAAAAGTTACAATATTAAATCTAACAATTACAATATTAAATCTAAATTGAAACTGATTACAAATGTTAGGTAACCATATAACAGTTTACATAGGGCAGGGTCAGGAGGCTATGCTTAGAGAGATAGTTGATGTGAGAGAGAGAGAGAGACCTCACCACTCCACGGAGCTGGCACTGATCGGGGTTCCCAGGTGATGATGGTAGCCGGGGTCCAGAGGGCAGGAGACAAGCAGAACAGAGCCCCCAGCACGATCAGACAGGAGATGAAGAAGTCTCAATGGAACTGATGCAGTTTAAGTCCAGGTATCAGAACAGTTTTTCTTGGGGCAAAGATAGGCGTTTTTATAGGGAAAGTTCAAAGAGAAAGAGGAGAGACAATAGAGACTTATCACCCCTGGTTATGGGTGATGTTCCTTGAACAGCTCACAATGCAACTAGGCAGTTTCAGTATTTTAGATGTCAATAGGATCGTTACTAGAATTGGTCTGATAATGACTAATTTGGGTGTGAGCAGGCCTGGGTTCACTAGCATCTGGAGCAGGGATTTCCCATCAGGCAGTGCTTCTCTGCTTTCGGTGTCCCATAGTTCACTGCGGTTCCTGCCTTGGAAGAGCTGCTCTCCATTCTGTATGCTAATGAGATGTCCCTCTGTTCCATCTTTAATGCAAATGAGGCTGGGGTGTTTCCTTAATTGTATCACCCTTGTCTGAAGCAGTTTAGGTGTGTCTTCCCTGGCCTTTTCATTGCTTTGTCTTTGATTCTAGCAGAGGCCTGAGGGAGGGGGATGGTTTTCCATGAATGTCACTCCCTGGCTCCCCAAGAGCACAAGGCTGACAGGTGACCATGTTCTGGTTCCCCAAGAATCACAGAGCTGGTGGGTAACAGGGCTCATTAAGCAGCTGTGGGGCTGGGCTGCTGCACAGCTTAGAGCAGGGGTGGGCAAGAACTGGGAACCACTCCCAGGGCTGCACTTTTCCATGCTATTAACGGAGGAGGTGGGGTCTGGGATGGAGCCTGGGTGCAGAAGGGAGCTTGGGGGAAGGGACTGGGGTCCAGGAGGGTGGGGTCTGGGAGGGAATTTGGGTGAGGAGATGGTTATGACTTGGGGCAGGGGATTGGGGTGCAGGATCTGGGAGGGGTGTGGGATCAGGAGGGGGGCAGAGGGTTTGGTTTACATGGGGTACCAGTGGGTTGAAGGAAGTGAGGGGCTGAGGTACCAGTGACAGGCTCTGGCTGGGAGACTTACCTGGCTCACTCCCAGCCAGCAGCCCAGCACATTTCTCAGGCAGCCTGCCCTGCCCCACACAGGCTGCAGGGGCCATGTGGGTCGGTGAATAAGCACCTGAGTGGAGGAGGATGGTGCTTCACGTGGCCAGAAACCAGCCAATGGGATTGTGCTGGGAGCAGGGACACTAACAGCCCAGCAGTCCCTGTTCTCAGTGGTGTGCAGGGGCTGTGCTTCTGCGCAAGGCGCCCATGGCAGTGTGGGACGCTCTCTTGCGCAAGAAAGCTCTGATGGCCATTTTAGCCATAGGGCTTTCTTGCGCAAGAAATCCCTGCCAGCGTCCACCCTGCCCTCTTGCACAAGCTCCTGTGCAAGAGGGTTTACACCTGTTAAAAAGCGCAGCTCTTGCGCAGAAAGCCCTCTCTTACCACGCCGTACTGTAAATTTCCTTGCGTAGGCGGCGGGCAGTGTACACGCTCTGCAGATTCTTGCGCAAGAATGGCCATACTTGTGCAATAAGCCACGAGTGTAGACATAGTGTCAGGATCTCTGGGTACTGACACCCCTCAGGGAATCACAAGGGCATGTGGTGCTGGCTCTCCTGTCCCAGCAATTGCAGTCAGAGCCCTGCCTTGCCAGTGCCAGTCACAGCAGCCTCTGTACCCGCTCCAGGCTTGTGGTTTCCTTCTTCCCAACACTCCTCCCCAATCAGCCTTTTCCTGAACCAGCAGTTGCATGGGTGGCCAGGGAGGCCTCTTCTGTGTCCCAGAAGGAAATAGGAAAATGTGAGCAAAATCTACAATAAGGTACCACTGGGAGTTGAACCCAAGATTTCTTATTTACAGCACAGATGTTGTAGCCAACTAAGCCATGGTGCCCTTTTGGACTAAGTTTACACTACAGAGTTTTCCCAGGATACCTCTCATATCCCTCAAAAACTCTGCCAAATCCGGAGAAGCAGGTCCACTTTTTTAGATCAGGCTCCAAAAAGTTGGCGTATTCTTTGGAAGCCCTGTATTCCACATTTTATTAGGAATAAGGGCTCTTCTGAAAGTGGAGGTTTTTCTGACATTTGGACCCATGTAGATGGCCCAAATGTTGGGAAAGTCTCTTCGAAAAAGAAAAGTGTTTCTAAAACTGTTCTTCTTTATGGTCCCAGACAACAGATTTGAATTCCAAAAACGCAGCCATTACCCATTTCCCTCCAGCCTTGGAGGGGTCTCAAAACCTGTGCAGCCCAAAAATGCAATTGGCAGCTCATACCCACAATTTTTTGTCAGTTTCAGTGCAGAGCTCTGAAGACAGGGACCCAAGGCAACCACATTACGCTAAGGCTGGGCAGAAAATAACCACTCCTTCAAGCAGGAGTTGAACCAGCAACCTAAGGATCACTTGCCAAGCACACTACAGCCCTCCTGCTGCCAGCAGAGCTATTGAAGGGTGCCTCAGTAATGCTGGTTTGTCCAGGTTGGCCCTTCTACAAGTGTCAGGGCAAGTGCTCCTCCAACTGGCTGGCATCGAAGGTGAGGGGCTGAAGAACCCAGGAGCACAGGGGCTGTCACAGGCAGAAGGACCCCCTGAGTCAAACCTGAGCTAGATCCATTTATGTCACAGCAAAAGAGGAAAGTTGGGTTCTTCTCATGTGCCTTCTTTGTTCCAGAGGCTCTAGAGGTGCAAGAGGGGCAGATCCACAAAAAACAAACCACTTGAGTGAACCTTGGTCCAGCCTCTCACTTGTGCTGCTCGCTGTCCCAGACAGTTCCTACGCCCAAGGCAATAGCTCCACAACCAAGGTGTGTTGAGTCGATTTACCTCAGCCTAGAGCCAGCGCAGGGAGTAGAACAGGTTTCTTTACCTTTCTCAGAAGCAGGGAACACACATTCTCTGAGGCCTGGTCCTGAGACTCCCTCCCTTTAGTGCCAGGGGCAATAGGCAGAGCCTGGCAGCTGCTGAGAACAGACGTGAGAAACACAAACTCAGCCCCCTGCATCTCTAGCCAGGCTGGTAGGTTCCATGGCCCCAGCACATCCCAGCCTCCCGCTGAGCCAGACAGATAAGAGACCAAGCTCCACTGGGCATTAGACACCCAGCAGGAGGCACAAAAATCTCTTCTCACCAGCCTTGAGGACAAGGAAGCCAAAGCACATGAAGTGGGAGGGTTTTGCAGCAACCAGCCCAGGAAGGTCCCACTGAGGTTTAAACTCAAATGGGAGAATTCAGAGCTCTGAGTGCTGCCCCTTACACCATGGGGCCTGCAGCTGGTGCTTTTGGTGGGCGCCTGTGACTCTCAGCTCTCCGGCTGCCTCTGCTCTCCTGGCTCCCTCCAGCTGCTTGGTTTTTTTTTATTTATTTACATACCAGCTCTACTTTGATAGGGGCAACAGCAGGTAGTTCATAGGAGTGGCCAGTAAGAACAGTGGCAGGCAGCCAGTAGGGTGGCTAGTAGGAGTGGCCAGTAGGAACAGGGGCAGGTGGCCAGCAGATTGAGTGAGAGACCTCCTATGCAGCGCCCCCCTCTCCCTTTCCCACCCAAGAGTGGGAGGTGAGCTCTGAAAAATCATTTCTGAGCTTTTATCTGCCCTAAGTAAGGGCAGCAACTGTGAGTGGGGTACAGAGAAAGTTTGGGCATGTGAATGGGCCGCGTACATTGCTGGACTTACATTGCTGACAAATGACATTGCTCAATCCACTTGAGTGGGGACATACCTGTGGGTTGGTTCTGAACCCTGCTTGTGGTATTTTCCCAGGCTAATGCCACGTTACTTCTCGCCTTCTTTCATTAAAAGCTTCTTTTCTACATTCAGACTCTGTGCTGGCGAGTGGGGAAGCATCGCCTCCCCGAGGTGCCCAGGGGTAACTGTGGATTTCCCCAGCTACTGGGTAGGAGCTCAAGCCAGTTGTGTGTGAGAGGGATGAAAAGGAACCCCTAGATATTGGGCCCAGCCCTGGCTGCTGCCAGCAGGGTTACACTAGCAAGGGGAATGACCAGAACACAGGCCTTGCTGGGAGCAGGATTTGAACCCACAGAGGGAAACCTTATTGGATTGCTAATCCATCATCTTAAACACGCAGCCATCACAGCTGTGAAAACACTAAGGCCCCTCCCCCCCCAGGGCCAGGGAAACTGGTAAATAATCCCAGTGCCCAGGCCTGATGTCACCTGCCCCCACACAAGTCACACGGCAAACCTGGCTCCCAGAGCACAGGGGGAGTTTGGGGGCTCATTGCTGGGCCATGGGGTGAAGCAGCAAACCAGCCTCCTCCTGTGGGGCCTGTGAGTGTTGCTGAATCTGGGCCCCTGCGCCTGGGCAACGGCAAACAAAAGGTCTGGGGGCCAAACAGAGACTCCACTGGGCTGAGCAGGAAGTGGCTGGGACTTTGCGTTGTCTTTGCCTGTGGGCTTGGCTGTCTGCAGCCTGGAAACCTCCTGGCTCCTCAGACCACTGGTCTGGATGGAGCGTTACAGAAGTCGGAATAATGGAATTGCTGTGTAGACGCTGACATTGTTATTTCAGAATAATGGCCGTTATTCCCAAATAACGCTGCTGTGTAGATGCAGCCTAAGAGAAATGCTGAGCAAGTGCTCTTACAATGTCAGGGGAGCTGGGGAAATGAGGTCACTTCTCTAGATATAAAACAGAAGCTGTGTCAGGAGTGGGATTTGAACCCACGCCACCATTTGGAGACCAGAACACCCAACTAAGGGAAAGACAGATCCTTGAGTCTGGCGCCTTAGACCACTCAGCCATCCTGACACCTATACAAATACCTCCAATGGCAGTTTTCTTACATGTGTGAGTTGCTCGGGAGGCAGAGGAGCACCTCTCTTTCCCCATCTAGCAGCCGCTCTACAGCACAGCTGGGTTTATCCACACTCAGTCTCATCTACTGTTGCGAGGTGTTTTGCAGTGAGCTGACAAGAAACAGAAGAGGGAAAACTCTGGCCGGCAGAACTGAGGCTTGGGATTCTCCTGTGCCAGGGAGTCTGTGTCAGTGGTGCCCTTGGGGATCCTGAGTTGTGTGGCTCCTGGGCTTGTTGGCTCCATACCAGGGGTGTCTCTTCTCCAGGGAGATGCTTGTTCCCGGGGCTAACGCTTATCCCTGTGACACACTTTGTTCAGGGACCGTTGGTCTTTGTGCCACAGTACGTGTCTGGGACGTGGGAGTGAGGAACCTGCCTCAAATAGACATGTATCCGCCCCCCACAGTGTTCTGCTTGAGACCCCGGAGCCCTGGCTTTGACTGGTGCCTGGCCCCTGGGGAATTAGATCTAGGGGGAGATGTATAGAGTCCCACAACAGCTGCTGCTCACATGCAGATGTGCACATCTGGGGTTACTGGGCACCCGGCCTGCTTTCTGTCCCTGCCAACCTGGGCAAAGGGTCATCACTGGCTCAGGGGTTTCTCTCCCCAGCGCACTGCAGAGAAAGCCCTTGTGTGTTAAAGGGCCTCAGGGAGCCCAGAGCAGAGGGAGCTGGGATTCTAGTCCCATTGATCCCCTCAACACACACACACAATCCCAGCCCCAAGCCTCCCCCACATCTGTAATCCTGTGCCCTGACTTCTCTACCCTCCCACATCCTCACACCTGCCCTGAGCCCCACTCACAAGCTCCCCAAACCCCTGCCTTGAGCCTCCCACACTCCACTCCACACTTTAATTTCTTACAGGTACTGTACTATCACAACCCCTCCTCCAACTTCTTGCCTTGAGCCTCCACCTCCCTCCTGCCCAGCCCAAGGGTGGTGCCCAATAGAACAATACCTGCAAGAAATGTGTCACTTTCACCCCTGGGAGCAGCTCAGCCATGCAAAGGGGCTGCCTGGGGCAGGACATTAGCCCTGGAGGGCAGGGGTGGGTGTGGCAGTGACATCACAAGGGCCTTTTGCAGCCCCTCAGCTTATTGGCTAATGGAGGTTGGGAGGTGATGACCTCACAGAGAGTCCATGACAATGGCCAGGTGGGACAGGCTGCAGGTCAGAGGAAACCTCAGAGACTTTGCTGCAAGGAGTCTCAGAGCCCCCCATGGCTTTGCTGCAGGGAGTCTCCTTCAGGAGATCTGCCCTTGAGGCCAGAGAGAGAATGAGGGTCGCAAGCACGAGTGTGAGGAGGAGCCTCACTGGAGCATTTGCCTTTCCCTTGACTAGCTGACTGACGTCCCTGTGGAGAAGGGAAGAGCCTCTAAGAGGGTTTGGTAGTCATGCAACAGGGGAATTAGCTCAAGTGGTAGAGCGCTCGCTTAGCATGTGAGAGGCAGTGGGATCGATACCCACATTCTCCAGTGATGGGGAAAATCCCCATTTTCTTCTCACAGGTAGAGCCAGCCAGGGGCTGAGTGTCCAGTAGCCCCCTCCCTCTTCCTACTTTGTCTCCCCAAAAGCCAGCCACGCTGGGGCAGAAAGCTGCTGGGACTCAGCCTCCCATTGCCTGGCAGTGACAGAAGCGGTGGAAACAGGCCCTGGGGCGGGGCAGAGTTGCCCCACTAGGAAAGTGCCTGCTACACAGGGGGAGGCAGCAGCTCCCTTCACATGGTCTCCAGCTGCCTCCCTTGGGGTGGGGCCTTGGCTGCTTCCTTGCTGACCTAACAAGAGAGCTCTTTGCCCCGCCTCCATGCTCCTCCTCACAAAGCTGATTGGCTGGCTGAGAGTGCCACTCAAGGGCACAATCGCTCAGCTCCCTGGGATGCTCTGAGTGATGGAGCAGACTGATGGGAGGTGTCGGTGGAGCAGGTCACCCACCCGGCCCCTGAGCTCAGCCCATGCGGGAGGCAGCCAGGCAGCTGGGAGGGAGCCAGGCAGGAGCCAGAGCTGGGCAGGACCAGGGGACGGGAAAGGGGCGAGGCAGAGAACAGAGACAGGGGAGCAGTAAAGAACATCCACAAACCCAGCCTAACTCCTTGGCTGGCTGCCATGTGCAAACCACGACTCCATCTGCCACCAGCCCACAGTGCTTTCCCGCCCAGCCCCACAGCTGCTTAATGAGCCCTGCTCAGCCAGGGCTCAGGACTCTGCCCACAGGGCTGCCATGTCCTCTCCAGAGCCCTTAGGCTGGCACCGGGAGGCCTGAGTCCAGTCACTGCCCAGCTGAGCCCAGTGGAGGTAGAGGGAAGGACTGGTACTTGAGGGGTGGGGCCAGGGTGCTGTTCTGAAAGGCTGCAGGTGTCATTAGACCCTTTTGTCCTTCCCTGTCTCACCCCAGCGCTGAGCAACACTCAGTGTCGGTCTGAGCATCCGTCCTGCTCTGGGACGTGTCTCTGTGGCCAGAACCTGCCCGGGCGGCTCGCAGTGAGGCCCTTCCTGGCAGCACCAGAGGACTCTTAACAGCAGCTGTGTAGACATGCCTGAGTGAAGGGAAGGACGCAGGATCACAGGAGAAGTCTCCATGACTGTGAGGCTCTGCCTGGCCAGGAGGCTCTGCCTGGCCAGTGCAGAATCATTACCTTTCTGAGACATCAGGCCTGGGCCCCTCGGAGGCAACGATTCCCCACTGGCCAGGGCAGAGCCATCCCTCTGACACAGCCATGGAACCTTCTCCCCGGTCCTGCCTTCCCCCTTCACTCAGATCTCAGGGTTTGTCGACACAGCGCACTTACTTTTAAAGCTCTTTTGAAAGAAAACATTTAAATAGCTTGTTTCAAAGTAGCACATCCACACTACAGGGGAAGCCTCAAAATTAGTCCAAGTCAGGAACCCCTAATGTGGATGCGCTACCTCGACTTAGAGCCCCAGGAGGCACTGGAGAGTAATTACTTTGAATGACCCTGGGCAGGAGCTATTTTGAACTAGCAGCAGTGGAGCATCCATGCTATGGCTATTGCAAAATAGCTATTTCAGAAGAGAGGCGTTATCCCTCGTGCAATGAGATTTACAGATTTGGAACTAAGCCGTGGTGGCTTTTGAGGTGAGTGAGTAGGAAGAGGGGCCACTGGAGGCTCTTGGCCCTCTGGCTGGCTCTGCCTGTGGGAAAAAGAAGGAGGATTCCCCACTCACTGCAGGTATCAATCCTACTACGTATCACATGCTAAGCAAGCACTCTACCACTTGAGCTAATTCCCCAATGGTATCCAGCCCCAACCTTTTGCCAATTCTTACCTTTGCCACAGGGACGTCGATCATCTAGGTCAGTTAGTTAGTTGGTGGGAAAAAGAGAATGCTCCAATGAGGCTCCTTCTCACGCTCATTCTTGTGACCCTCGTGAGTCAGCGGAGCAGCTGGAGGGAACGACCAGCGGGCAGCAGGGGGCAGCACACAGGTGGCATCACATCAGGCTCTATGAAGGAAGTCATCAGGGTGATGTGTCTGGGTCTGCACTGACTGGACAGAGCTGTAAGTGGGGCGTTTGAAGTGGGGTACGGGGAAAGTTTGGGTAAGTGAATGGAACCCTTACCTTGCTGGACTAGTGAGCCTGAGAAGCAAAAGACATTGCTCAATCCATTTGAGCTGGGACAGTTACTCGTGGGGAGTTATGAACTCTGTTCATGGTATTTTCCCAAGTTAATGCCATGTCACTTCTCTCTCTCTCTTTCATTAAAAGTTTATTTTCTACACTCAGACTCTGTGCTTGCGAGTGGGGAGGCATTGCCTCTCAGAGGCACCCAGGGGTATGTGAATTTCCCAGGCTACTGGGTGGGGGCTCGAGCCGGTCCTGTGTGAGATGGACCCCTAGATATTGAACCTGGCCCTGGTTGCTGCCAGCCCTATCCAGCAGAAGGGTTACAGGGACCAGCACCTGGTGGGATCTGTGCTCCAGCAAACCACACACATGGCTTACCCCTCCCCCCCGCCCCACAGAGACGACTCTCAAATTCTCTTTGCCTGGTTTAAGAGTCTGTTGTCTGAGTTTTCCATGATATTTCAGTAGACATGGTGCCCGCTCGTTCTGTCAGATACTACAAGACAGGGCATTTGGTTTCCTCTTCCCCATGCAGGAGTCGCTTTGGCCAAAGCTGCTTTGATCTCTGGACTTTTGTTCTCTCTGTATCAGAAATGGCTCTGTTGACAATGGGAGGTCCCATATCAGCTGCCCAGGTGCAGCAGGGAAAGCAAAGGCCGGGAGGAGGAACTGGGGACAGATAAGAAAGGAGGAAGCAGAAGTTACATAATCGAGGGATGGGGAGCAGGGGGGGGTGGAAAGGAGCAGAGAAGGAATGAAGGGAAAATGGAGAAAGAAACAAACAAGAACACAAAAGCTTAAGCTCAGGGTCTGGCCACGCAGGGGCAGGGTTCCAGCCGTGGGCCAGCCTGGATCGTATCCCAGCAAGTCACGCAAACCCTCCCCTCGCTGCTGCAGCCTCACTGCTACTGACCGGGCGCTCGCTCCAGCAGGGTCAATGTGTGCCCAGGTACCTCGCGAGCTGGGATCAGCGCCCTCAGTCCAACTGGCATGTTCTTACTTCATAGCGAGGTGAATGGCCGGAGCCACACATAGACTGGGTGTGAAACCGCAGCTGGGGGCACTGGACCCCAGCGCTACGTCAGTTACACTGGCTGTGCTGGCCTGGCTGTGTCTTACTGAACTTCCAGCCACTGGCCTGGGACCTGCTGGGCTCCAGGGGCTCTCTGGGTTACGGTGAGAGGCAGCGGGTGTGAGCTAGGGACATGGCACGAAACTGGCAGCAAGGCTCAGTGAGGAGTAAACGTTGAGCTGAAGAGGGATTTTATGGCCACTGTTCTCAGCTGTACAGCGCCAAGGTCACAGCCCAGCACCTCCACACAGCAGCTAGGGGCTGGAGAGAAGAACGTCGTTTTAAACATTGTAAAATTCCAGAGACAGAAGTTAAAGAAACAATCCTACCCATCCCCCCACGTACCCCATTCCAGCAGCCCCAGTTTCTTTCTCCATGCTGTGTCCTTGTGCCAGTGCTGAGCCTGTAGTTATGGTGAGGGCTGGTGCTGCAGGGGGATAACAGGAGCCAGGGGCCATGACTCCGGGGGGAGGCGTGTTGGCTTGGAGAGCAGCAACACTGGTGATTTCTCAGCCCACAAAGCTGCACATGCTGAAGTCCCCAGGGAGCAGCGACCTGCTTCTCCGCACAGGCTCTGTGCCGCCAGGCTCCCCTGCAAACATTCCCACCTGCACGTCTGCTGCCCTGGGGCTAGATCCCGATGCTGGTTGTATCCTGGTGCCATTGGCCTCAGCCACCAGCCAGTGTCTGGGGCCTCACCTGGTTCTGCCACTGGCAGGAGACACTGATTGTAGGAGTCGGGGGTTTCTTTGGTGCAAACTTTATTATTTGCAAAAAAAGCCCAGAAATTCCTGTCTTCTGAATACAGCAGAAAGAAAATTCCTGGAAGTTTCCTCATGCACAACTGCACATCTGCTTTCCAGGGAACCCTGGGCCTCTCAGGTTCCTACCAGGATCACATTCACAACTACTTCCCTTGGCTCTGTGCCTCACATACACAAGCTGCCAGCAAGTCCTTCATCTCAGGTGTTCCCGGGGGGAAACCCCTCTGAGGCATGTGTAGATACATCTCTGTAGTCATCGTAAATCTCTGACTTAATCATTTTCATATAACCCTGTATTAAGTCATTGTTCCCGTCAGGTCACCATTTTGAAATTTCACTAGCCCAAACTCAATGCCACGCGGCTACACGAGGCAGTGAAACGTTAATTCGAACTAAGTCCTTAGTTCGAATTAACTGTTACTCCTCATTCCACTAAGGACTTAGTTCGAATTAACGTTTCACTGCCGTGTGTAGCCACGTGGCAGTGAGTTCGGGCTAGTGAAATTTCAAATGGCGACCGGACGGGAACATGCAAATAAAGCAAGGGATATTTAAATCTCGGGCTTCATTTGCAACTCCGGTCACCTCATTTGCCTACCTAGCTTGAATTAATGAGCTAGTGTAGACATACCCTGAGTCTCCCTCTCCCAGCACTGTGGCTCAGCCAGAGCACTCAAAGTCCTCCCAGAACCCCAGTTTGTTAATCCTGTATCCCTTTTGTACACAGGTTCACCACTGAGAGTATCTAATTCAGGGCCAACAGTTGAGAAACCAGGCATTCACAGCCCAAGGCTGGAGATCCTCCACTTACAGGCACAGCAAACCAGTCACACAGAGAACTTCTGCTTCACCACACTGGTTAGCAAAGTGACCTATAAGCAATTCTCTCAGACTACATCTACACTAAGAGTTTTCTCAGCAAAAAATAAGCTAATGAGGAACTCATTTGCATGAGTGAGAACATAAGAATGGCCATAGTGGAACAGATCAAAGTTCCATCTAGCCCAGTAGCCTGTCTGCCGACTGTGGCCAGCACCAGGTGCGCCGGAGGGGGTGGACCGAAGACAATGATCAAGTGATTTGTCTCATGCCATCCTTCTCCAGCCTCTGAGTTGCGATCTCATTTGCATATTTTCTGCCAATCCATTTTTGCCTAGGGGTTTTTGTGCAAAAACAAGCAATGTGGACGTTTTCTTTTTGCGCAAAAACCCCTTTTCCCGCCAGATCAGTAAACCTCCTTTATGTGGGCATAAGGATCTGGTGGGAAAAGGGGGCTTTATGAAAAAAGAAAACGTCTGCACTGCTTGTTTTTGCACAAAAACCGTAGCGATAAAACAGATCGGCAGCAAATATGCAATGAGATTGTGACTTATGCAAATGAGTCCATCATTAGCATATTTTTTGCCGAGAAAACTCGTAGTGTAGACGTAGCCTCAGAGACTCCAGGTCTTTTATATCCCCACCAGGAACACTGCATGTAGGGACCAGTGGTTATGAAATCCAGTCTCATCAAATAAAAGGCTCTTGCAAAGCCAAAGGGCCAGCCACACGCCCAGGTCACTATATAACTCAGACCTTACCCTCCAAAAACATGCTGTTGCCAGCCCATTGGTATCTAAACTCTAAAGCTGTATTCATACTAGAAAGAAATGGAGGTGAGAGTTAAAACTGGTCACAGAAACCAACACACGCAACAATTGCCAAGTCCTTGGTCTGGACCTGTAGCAGCGATGGAATAAATTATTTAAAGGAGATTGTCTATCTTCTAGAACTGGAAGAGACCTTCAAAGGTCATCAAGTCTAGTCCCCTGCCTTCACAGTAGGACCAAGTACCATCCATGACAAATTTTTGCCCCAAATGGCCTCTGCAAGGATTGAACTCACAACCCCAGCTTTACCAGGCCAATGCTCACACTACTGAGAATAAACAGCTGATTCAAGCCAAATCTCTCATCATTGCCTATCATTGGAAGGACCTCAGTCCCTGGGCTCCAATGCTGCGTTCATCTACAAATTTGACACTTTAATCAAGGTCTGATCGAAGACCTGACCTGGATGGGCTGCTACATTCCACACCTTAAGAGCATCAAAAGTTGAGTATCAGGCATGTCAGCCCACTTCAGCATTTCTATTAGCCTCATGTAGCAGGAGACCTTAATTCAGCCATCCTTTTTAAGCACATGACCACTTACTGCATTTAAGTAGAATCCAAGATCCACCTCAAAGCCCAATACCCTGTCCCTGTCTCCTTTGTAACTCTGCAAGATCGACCTCAAACCCCAATACCCTGTCCCTGTCTCCTTTGTAACTCTGTACCCCTTGCTCCATTCATTTGCAGAAGTGGGTCGTGCCCATGAAAGTTCATGATACCGGCTTCATTTTTCATTAGCTGCAGGAACATTCATTGTTTTTTAAGTTTTTACAGTTACAGACTAACACAGCTCCCCTTCTGACACTTTACAAGAGCTTGCTCATGATGCAGACAATATTTGGAAAGATCATTAAGTGGTCCACCACGACCCTCAGCAATTTTCAAGTGCTCTGTGAAAAAAAGTCAGACTACAAAAACAATCAAAGTGCCTCCCGTTATTTTCATTTACTTCCCATTACTTATAATATAGAAGGAGGATGAAGAAAAAAGAATGAAAAGTGGGAGAGTCAGGAAAAGTGAATGTTCTTTTTCTTGGCTGCATCCCCTTCACAACTCCCAAAATGAAGCTGAACTCCGGGCCCCACTAACTCTAAATCTGCCACTGAGAATTGGACACTCACAGCCCACTCCATTAGCCTCATTAAGCATGGACACTTTAATTGACAGGTTTTTTTCCCCTCCCTCTCTCCCCGCTTTTTCTGCTTTTTATATGAACTTCTGTGCCTCTTGCTCCATATTTGTCATCTGCCCCAAAAAAGCTCATGATGCTTTCTTCATGATACTGTCTATATATTTTTGGTTAGTCTCTAATAGCAGATCTAGTGACATGCTAATGCAAATTGAGACGGGTGCTCCAGTCGATGGCAGTAGTCCTGCTTCCATGAGGAGTAAGGGAAGTTGAAGGAAGAGTGTTCTCCTTGCAACTTCCTGCAGTGTGGACAGCGCCAAAAGCCACGTTAAGGTATTTCGACTTCAGCTACGCAATTAACACAGCTGAAGTTGCATAGCATAATTCGACCACGTCCGATAGTGTAGACGTGCTCTAAAGTGCTACAGGACCATTGTTTTTTACATTTCTAAAATAAGATCAGTTTTAGGGTAAGTTTGCACTGAGCTTTTAGTGTTGGAACTAGCTTTGCGTGTTCTGTAATTTTAAATTTGCTCTTTACTTTGCTCTGCCTGTTCGCACTTGCAACCACTTCAATCCTATTGTGTGTGCTTAATGAAATCACTCTTACTTATATCAGGCCCAGTGTCAATAATTGTTACCTGGAGGAGTAACCCTCCTTTCGTTGTTAAAGGGGGGCTTGCCTGAATGGTTCGTGTGGGGTTCTGATCCCAGTTGGGGGGTGGGTTTCCCAGGTGCTGGGACTGAAACTGTCTCCTGAGACCTGAATGGATTCAGTGCCTATATTTCCCTTGGTGTGTGTCTGGGGGGGTGGGGAGGTGAGCTCAGCTCGGTGCCTTGGCTGGGGGAGACCATGGAGCTGGCCCTGCAGGAACAGGTGGTGAGGAGCCCCAAGAGCAAAGAGCTGAGTGTCAGTGGCTTTGTTCGCACCCCTGGGATTCACCCCAAGGGGTCTTCTGTGACCGCACCCCGTCACATGATTGAAAGGATTGTTACTTTCACTTCTGTCTATGGAGTTTTATGATGGTTAAAACAACAATCTTCTCTCCAGCTCTTATCTGCTGTGTGAAGGGGCTGGGCTGTGACCTTTAAACTGCAAAGTTGTACAACTGAGCATAGCGGCTATAAAATCCCCCTTCAGCTTGAAGTAGTGGACAGAACCAGCTGAAGCACTTCCCCTGCTCCTTCTGCTGAAACGTCCCGGGAAAACTCAGAGAGTGGGATCTCAAGCCAGGCACAGAGACCGTGAGTCATTTCTGCGAGGAGGACGGGGAAGCCGTGTGTGTGGTTTGCTGGAGATCCCCGAGCACAGATCTCACCCGGTGCTGCTTCTGGACAAGGCTGCCCAGACACACAAGGTAGGACTCACTCTGGATGTGGGTTAATTCCAACCTTCCCTGTTCACACTCAGCCTCTCCATGCCCCGGAATCTCCCCATTTCACAGATTCTCTCCCCTGCTCCCTGGCTCTAAACAAATCTCTGCCCTGCAAGCGCCTTCCTCTAGGTAGGTGCAGGGAGCCCTGGTTCTGCTGCTGCCCCAGCTGGCCATCCCCACACTGCTCACTAGGCAGAGCCGGGCTCTCCAGTGCTCCAGGAGGCATGTTCCTCGCACCCGGCACTGAAGGACACCGTGTCCCTGCTGCTGCCCTGCCAGGATTGGAGGGAACAAGCTGCTCCCAGCGCACCCCTGAGAGGCCAGGCACTGCCAGCAGGGGGCTCCGTAACCGTGAGCAAAGCAGCCCCCGTTCTGCTCTGTGGGAACACAGGGGCACAGGACAGAGAGGCCCAAGGGGTTCCGGCCTCCCACGCTTCTTCCCAGGCTTGGTCCCCTGACCAGGCTGGTAGCTGCAGCCCAGCCCAGCAAACCCAGGGACCTGGGGCACTGGTGGGGAGCTGCAGATGCTGCACCTGCCTAGGGTGGGCCCCTGAGAGCTGCCCCTGCCTGTGTCCCCACCCCTTGGACTCTCTGCCTACAGCTCCAGCTTCCAGCCTGGCCTGGGGGCCAAAGAGCCACAGCCAGGCCATGCTCAGAGCTGCATGGGCAGGGGGAGCTGGTGTCTCAGTCTAGTCCCTAGTGGGCAGATTCCTACAGCCCTTCCCCTGGGAACCTCCTGTCCCTCAGCGTCTGGAGGCCAGGGAGTGAATTGGCCGTGGAGACTCTATTCCCTTTCGTCTCTCCAGGCCAGAGCTGAAAAATATGAACGGGAGTTTTGAGGGGAATGTTTCGGGGCCTTGGGAGAACTGGAGGATTCTAACTCCAGCCCCATCAGGAGCAGCGACTCACTGGCCAGAGCCGGAGAACTGAGTCACTCGGTGCAGTGTCACCATGTGACGTTGTCTCTTCCCAGGTGTGAAAAGGGAATGTTGCAGCCGCCGGAGGAGATTTCTCCTGAACTGGGTTTGAGACGGTGACTTTGCCAGGAAACTGTTGCTCCCATGGAGACTCCGAGGGAAGGCGAAGGTACCGAGAAGGGATCTAGGAGGGGAAACTGGGAGGAGCCTCTGAGGCTGTGGGAGGGGAAAAGGACAGATCGGTTGAATGAAAGATGGAAAGGGGACAAACGGAGCAGGTGTAACGAGGCACAGGTGTGAGGATGCCACGCGTTAATTCATGACTCACCCTCAGTCGCAACACTGAGTCCCAATGGTCTAATGTTTGGTCTCTCCCAATGTGGGAAGCGCGTGGGGCCAGAGAAACAGGGGTGCTGCTCTGGCTAAATCTCAGGACTTCCCCAGCCTGGGCCAAGGTCTGCACGGTGCTCCACGGCCATGGACCAGGGGAGTCTCAAATGATCCCCTGTAGCTCTTGGCCACCTCAGGGTGAATCTGGCTCATTGAGCCGACTGTCTCCCAGCCCTGGTCTCCACATCTGTATTCCCGAGCGTGTCGGTCTGTGGAGGCCGAGGGCACCACTGTGCCCATTGTGGAGATGCTGTGTGAATAGACCCCAGCAGGTATAGAATTATGAGCTTTAACCCAGCAAATCTTACCATCCTGTTAACGCCAAAGGAACCAAAGTGTGTAAAGTTACATTCACACTAAATGTGGGATTTGGGTAGGAGGGGGCGGGCAATAATTATTGATCTGGGGCCACTCCAAGATTCTGATCAATGGCCAATGGCCACAGGTTTCTATGGAGTTTTCTAAGGTGTTTGGCACCTGGGAAGCTAGGTGGGTGCAGAAGGGAACTTGGGATGGAGGACTGGGGTGCAGGAGAAGGTGCAGGTTCTGAAAGGGAGTTTGTATGAAGGAGGGGGCTGTGATCTGGGTCAGGAGATTGGGGTGCAGGGTCCTGGAGGGGCTATGGGTGCAGGAGAGGCTTCTGGCCTGGGGGGAAGAGTGCAGGAGGGGTACAGGGTATTGGAGGGAGTTGTGACCTGGGGAGGAAGGGTGCAGAGGGTTTGTGTGGTGACCTGGGGCAGGAGAGGATAGAGATCTGGGACAGGCATTTGAAGGAGAGGAATCCCAGAGGCAGGCTCTGACTGGGAGGTGCTTACCTAGGCAGCTCACAGCCAGCAGAGTTGCAGGACCCCAAAGCCGGCTCCCTGCCAGTCACAGCCCCAGACTTCTCAGAACTGTTGTCTGCTCCCTTCATGTGGCTCTTCTCCGAATGCCGGGGGAGGGGGAGGCTCTGTGCGCTGCCCCCACCATCAGCCCAATCCCTTAGCTCCCATTGGTCAGTTGTTTCCAGCCAAAAGGCATGGGGTTGTTCTCTGCTTGTGGGTCCTGGCAGAGCAGTCTGCAGGCCGTATCTTGCCCACCCTTGGTCTAGGGTCTGGCCAAAGGCAGTAGGTGAATGGGACAAAGCAGCTAAGGTCCAGAGGATGGGAGGGGATAAGGAGATTTAAGTTCCCCTCATTACAGACTGCATCTCCTTGGGTGGCTGTGGGCTTCTGTGTTGGGAGACACTGGAATGAAAGGGCGGGAGGAAGGTTTCAAATCAGTTTCTCTCTCTAGAGAAGACAGAGTGAGTCTTTGTGCCTCTCTGCCTGATTTTTTGTCAAAACTCAAGCCAGGCTAGGTCAGATCAGAGTTATAAATCTGAAAGCAGAAAACCTCCTCTCTCTCCTTTCCTCCAGACACTCTACCCTCTGCACTGGAGACACAGAGAGGAATCCTAGCGCATACACACCAGGTGAGTTTGCACGTGGAGATTGTTTTTTAATTATGACAGATTTCTCAGGAAACATTTTTATGAGTTTGTAGCTCAAGTGAAAATCAATTTGACTCTGACCAGGATGCTTGACAATCTAAAAGTGAAATAATTAAATACTGAGAAGATCGCATGTGAAGTCAAACAAATGACTGACACCAAGCTGGGTGCTGAATTCATGCCCATCTTGCTAAGCAGAAACCTCTCCCTCAGCAGCACCCAAACCCCCTAACTCTGACCCTGAGGTTTTGATAGACATTCACAAGCCTTTTAAGGAAGAATGAGTCAAGAGCTCTCTGCCCTCTGGGCTGACTCCCCTCTCTTCTTTATCCTGACACAGGGGTCTCCCCCATCCCCATAGTCCAACATCCCACCTTTGCTTTGGACAGGCTGGGCTCTCACATTGGAGTGGCTCACTGCTTCTGGGATAGGGGGACACTCTCTCTGATGCTGCCCCCCTCTTTCTGGGCTGGGAATGGGCTGCCCTACCCAATCCTGCCCCTTCCTCTCTGCCCCTTGGCCTGGCACTGGAGGTTGTTCATTGCCAGCAGTGAGATACAGCCAGGAAACTTTCAGTGAGGGGGGAGCAGAAGAGGCAGCATAACAGGGTGGCACTCACCACTCATGAGCGCCTCCATCTGGTCAAGTGCGTGTGCCTGCGCTGCCACTTTAAAAAAGCCTTTTCAGCTACTCAGCCAAAGTCACATTGTGTGAGTCACACCCCTGCCGGAGTACACACCTAACAGGGGCCCATGGTAGAGCCCTCTGTTAGTGTCCCTCTTCTCTCTCAGTTTGTCTCCCTCCCCCCCCCCCCCCCAGCTAGAGAGTGGGGCCTCCAGGGCTTCCCCTCCTGGGTGCAGTGTCCTCACCCTTCCCTCAGGGCTCTGTCACAGCTCATCCTGGTCTCTAGTCAGCTCTGAGAGCTCTCCATGGTGCTGCTCCCTTAGCGAGTCACGAGGCCTTCCCAGGCTTAGGGGCGCCAGAGACACTGAGCTGTCTCTGGTCCTGGAGTTCCTTCTTATAGATGTTCCTGGCCCCTGATTGGCTGGTTTCTCTGCAGCCAGAGGACATATTCTCTATGGCCCTTGTCTAGACTCAGGGCCTGATCTACCCTGTCGCAGGCAGGTACCAGTTTAAATTCCTGAGGGAAACTCCCTCCCCACTAAAACTTTTCTGACTGTGTCTCTGCTGCTGGGATGGAGCAGCCCCAACAGGAGGAGCTGGGAGCTGAATCTCATGCAGGGAAATAAGAAACCAGTGAAACGGGTCCCATTGCCCAGGCTGAGGCGCTGCAGTGACAGCTCGGCTCAGTCTCAGGGCTCAGGACAGAGGCTGCTCCCTGGAGCCCAGGCCTGTCCCAGCCACAACAGGGCTGCTGGGGAGAGTGAGAAATGGCCCCAGCCGCCCCCAGGGCTGAGCTCTGCCCCTCACACTCTGATTCTCTCTCCTCAGCGAGTGTAATTCTGGATCCAGCTCGGCCTATCTGGGGATCAGAAATGTGTGAAATGGGCAGACACATGGCAGCAGCTGCCCAACAAGCCTGAGAGATTTGATTCTGAACTCTGTGTGCTGGGCCATGAGGGATTCACCTCGGGGAGACATTGCTGGGAGGTGGAGGTGGGGGATGGGCAATGCTGGGCTGTGGGGGTGGACAGAGAGTCTATAAATAGGGAGGACTGGAACAGCCATAACCCCAGTGGGAGGATCTGGGCTGTGGAGCAGTGGGGGGATCAGTTCTGTGCTCTCACTGACCCTGTGACCCCCCTGCCCCTGAGCCAAGTCCCCAGCAGGATCCGGGTTTGTCTGGACTGTGACCAGAGGGAGGTGACATTTATCAATGCTGCCAATGAGGCCCCAATCTTCACTTTTCCAGCAGGCTCTGTCTCTGCGCAGAGCATCCGACCCTGGTTCCGGGTGGGGCTGGGATCCCAGCTCAGTCTCTGTCCCTGAGACAGGGGTGGGGGGCAGGGAATATCCCACTGTGGGCCCTGGAATCAGATTCTGTAGCCTCACACAAATAAGACTTCATGAGCTCCTCCTGTGGACTGTCTGTCACGTCATCCCTGTGACCCTGCAGGTTGCTGCAGGTCTCAGCTCTAGGCAGCCTCTGGCCTGTCCAGACCCAGAGAGCACTGAGTTTATTATTCTGGAATAAGAAGCCTGTCATTTTTAAACAATTTATAAACAATGGGCTTGCTGTGTGGACGATCGCCTCATTATTTCAAAATAAAGTGAATTGTTTCAAAATAACGATGTCGTGTAGACTTACTCACCGTGATTCTGGGTTCAGGACTGGCCCAAGGAGAAAAAATAACAGGAAGAGACTGGGTTAGCTGGAGTGGGATGGGGAGGTAGGTTAGGGTTGTTACTTTCACTTCTCATCTGAAGAAGTGGGTTGTGCCCACGAGAGCTCATAATACCCCATCTTAAATATTTGTGTTAGTGTCTAAGGTGCTGCAAGCCCACTTAATTACTTTTGCTTCTGTCTATAGCAGCGTTTCTCAAAGTGTGGGTTGCGACTCCTAGGGGGGTCACGAGCAACTTAGAGGGGGTTCACAGCTGGATTCGTTTTTTTACTTGCGACCCATCTTCCCCGGGCCACAAAGTGTGGCAGGGTGGCGGAAGGCAGTTGCCCACAAGCCGCACAGCATGGCCGGGGCCACGGGACTCCAGTAGCGCAGCTCAGGTGCAGGAGGAGGCAAGGCGACAGGAGAATGAGGCTGGCGCAGGAGCAGACGTGTGAGCAGGGCTGCCAAAGTTGGTACGTTCGTACAAAATTGGTACTATTTACCTCCTGTTGTACGTTTGGTACGACGCCCGATATTTTTGGTACGTTTTAGGAATTTTGTGTTAATATTATAAATTTTTGATCAGAAGCCTCTAAGTTATAATTTTATGTTCCACGCTCATTTTTAAAACGTTAACATTTCTTACATCTGATACATGTTCATTAATATCTTTTCGGTTTATTATGCAAATGAAGACTGGGGAGAGGAGACTGTGACTTGTGTATTGTGTAATGTGATGCAATCATTTGATGTATTCCTCCACTTCACATGGCCGCATCACTGGCCCTGCCGCCCTGGCGTCAGTTTGAGTTGCAGTGACGCAGTTAGCGCTGTGTTCCAGTTACTCGGTGTTGTTTGCTTACTTTTACAAGTCCTTTGTGAACATTTTGTGTTTTCACGTTGTTTTTTGTGAACCCATTATGAGTGAAGAGAAAAATATGGATATTCGTTCAGATAGTGATGAAAATGATAAGGATAACACTCCTAAGAAAAAGAAACAAAAGTGTACAGCTTCTTATGAGAGAAAATTGCCGACAAAATTGTTGACACATGAAAAATTTTCTGGCTGGCTAGTAGTTAGTAAATACAACTCAGGTAAAGGTTTCTGCAAATTATGCAATTGCGAAATTGCTGGTAGTTTAAGTCAAATTGAAAGACATGAAAACACAGAAAAGCATCAAAAAACCCTAAAATCTACAAAACAAACTTCAAAAGTAACTGACTTTTGAAACCTGGTCCATCCTCTATTCACTCAGCACAGATAGCAGCTGCTGAGCTTAAACTGTGTGGATTTATTGCAGAACACAATTTACCTATAGCCCTTTTGGATCATTTGCCTGGCCTCGTTGCAAAGGTTTGTCCAGATTCAAAAATAGCAAAGGATATCAAGTGTGCTAGAACCAAAGGAACATACATTTTTTCTAATGTGATCGGTGAATATGACTTCAGTAACCTAGTATCTAAGTTGAAGGTGACAAATTTTTCTCTTATTATTGATGAGACAACAGACATTTCTACTATCAAACAACTTGTTCTGGTAGCTAGACATTATGATAATAAAGTTCAAAAAACAGTGGACAAATTTCTAACACTTTTAGAAATTAAAGACACAACTGCTCTTGGAATTTATAATTGCATAGAGGCGTTTTTTAACAGTAATGAAATCCCCTTTGAAAACCTAATAGGATTTGCCAGTGTTATGATGGGAAGCAAAGGAGGAGTCCAGCATCTCTTAAAACAGAAAAATCCTCATATCTTCATACAACCTTGTGTTTGCCATTCATTGCACTTGTGTGCTTCTAAAGCCTGCACTGCACTGCCACATTATTTAGAAGAGTTAGCCAGAAATATTTTTCATATTTGAGCAATAGTCCTAAGCGCCTAAATGAATATAAAGAATTTCAAACATTTACAAATACCAATCCTCAAAAAATTCTCACATTAGCTGCACAAGATGGCTTTCCCTTGAGCAAGTGGTGAAAAGAATTTTAGAACAATGGCCTGCACTTTTATTGTTCTTTACATCTGCTGCATTAGAAGATGGCATTCCTATGGCTTCAAGAATTCTAGAGGATTACAAAATCCCATTACAAAAATGTATTATGCTTTCTTAGCTTACATTTTGCCTGACATCAATAAGCTCAATTTGGAGTATCAAGCAGAAACATTTAGAATTCATAAGTTAAGGAATTCTATTAATACTAGTGTTAAAGGGATTCTCAGTAATTTCATCAAGCGAGAAATTTTGAAACCTAATGATATAAGTAAAAATCAATATTAATGATCCTTCAATATATCTCAGGATAGATGACATTTATTGTGGTGCCACTGTAGAAAGCATTTACCTGGATAATTCAACAAAAATTTCCCGGAAAGAATTGCAAGAATTTCAAGTAAAAATGTTTGCCTTACAAAGCAGATATTTCAGCGCTTTTTATCTTGTGAATTGTTTGCAAAATTGGAGTTGCTTGAGGCGTTGGACCCAGCTAATGTTATTGAGGCAAGGCCTAAATCAATTATCCCACTAGTTATGAAATTTTCTAACCTAGTCCATGAAGAACATTATGAACAAATAAATAAAGAATGGAGGGAGCTGACAATGCAAGCTCAACCTCCTAATGCTGAAAAAAATGCCTGAAAAATTTTGGTTTAACATATCTCAAGAAAAATGCGGTGACGAATATTGCTTCTCTCTGTTGTCAAAATTTATGATCAATCTTCTTTCATTGCCTCACTCTTCAGCAGCTGCTGAAAGAGTTTTCTCCTTACTCAACAACATTAAAGTTAAAAATCGCGCATCTCTGAAAATGTCCACCTTAAATGCGTTAATAAGATCTAAATCTTTACTTCAAGACATTAACTGCACGACGTGGAATCCACCAAAAGAGCTTTGTGATAGAATGCAACAAAAAAGATGGTATAGTAATGAAGCAGTTGATGAAAAAGTTCTCTTTTAACAAAATATAAGGTAAGTTGAATGTATTTCCTCCATTTCGATGTTTTAGTAAGATGTAATGTAAGTTAAATGTATTTTTTCCTGTTTAAGTTGTTTTATAGGGTTTATATATTGTTTAAAATTTGGTACGTTTTTGTGTGTTTTGGTACCTTTTCGTGAAAAGTTTGGTACTATTACAAAATAAATTTTGGCAGCCCTGTGTGTGAGGGGCCAGCCGGGACATGGTTGCTGGGCAACTGAACACTTCCCCAGCTGGGAGAGAGCAGGATCCCTCAGGCAGTGGGATGGGGGGATTGGGTCGGGGATGCCCAGAGGTAAATAAGGGCACGTGGGGGTCAGAGAAGGAGGCAGAGGAAAGGAGAAAGAAAGAAAGACCAAAGGGACAAGGAGTGGAAAAGAGGCACAGAGGAGAAAGAGATGGGGGGGAAGAAGCCTGTGAGGGGGAAGGGCGTTGAGGACCGCAAACACCTTGAAGGAACCCCAGTAGGGCAAGGAGTCTGGTGAGAAGGGGGGAGGAAGCAACCCAGAGCAGTGTGAGGGGGGGAGGGTCACACAAATTCATTTAGAATTTTAGGGGGTTGTGGTATCAGAAAGTTTGAGAACCCCCTGGTCTACGGGGTTTTACGATGTTTGAAAGTAACATTTCTCCAGCACTTATCTGTGGCTGGAAGGGGCTGGGCTGTGATCTTTAGGCTGTAAAGGCATAAAGTGGAGAATAGAGGCTATAAAATCCCCCTTCAGCTCAAGCCTAGCTGTGTGTTTCTCACGTTTTATGACTTACTGCTCACACACATCAGCTTCTGCTGACCTTCGCCACTCTGCTGGCCCCAGACTGGTGGCTGGATGTTCAGAAAGACACAGCCACGGCGGCACTCCCAGTGTCACTGACATCGTTCAGAGGGAGAGAGAGGGTTGTTCCCCCAAATTGTAGTTTCATTGCAAGTCTGTGAGTGGCTCTGGACACTCACCTCTTTGTGAGTTAAGGACGTGCTCATTTCATGGGGAACACAGCCACGCAGCCCCTGGATGGGATGTTCCAAGCTCGGTGCCTGTGCACATGGTGACCCTGCAGGAGCAAACACCATGCCAATAGCAGTGAGATCGCAGCAGCCCCTCACACTGCACAGCACTGGGAAAGAGCCTGGAGCTGATGTTAGCATCACATCTCCCCAGGGCTCTGCAGCCAGATGTGAGGGGAAGGTCACAGGCTGGGTACAAAATTCTCGGGTAAACTTCATCCTGAGCTTCTCACTTTTTGATAAAAAATGTGGGAATTCTCCATTCAGGAGCACAGTCTGACCTCAAGTGTTTCCTGGAGCTGTCACCTCCCTGGGGACTGGCTGTCTCAGGACTGTGGGGATGAGACATGGGCCTATCACTGCTGGGCACTGGGTACCATACAGCCCAGGGCAGCAGGGACCAAAAGTCTGTCCCACCTGAGGGTTGTTTGTACACCTGTGTGGAATGGGCTGAGGAGGGGGGAGTTGGTGTCTTAGGGAACATCTACACAGCAACAGTATTCCGAAACGATTCAGTCCATGTCAACACAGATGGTGGTAATTTCAAAATAGTGTCAAAAATACTGCCAAGTTGGAGGACTTCTTACTCTGACTTGTGTAACCCTCATTGTACAAGGAGTAAGGGAAGTCAGAGGAAGAGGGCTCTATTGCAAAAGAAGTGCTGTGGAGATTCTATTTCAAAATAAGATACACAATTGACTTAACTCGAAATAAGCTGCGCAAATTGAGCTAAGCTCTGCAGTGTAGATACCCCCTTTGTTTTTACTGGACAGATGCCTACAGCACTGAACATGGGAACCTCCTGTCCCTCAGTGCCTGGAGACCAAGGAGCACAGAGACCCAATTACCCTTTTTATCACCAGCGCTGGTCTCTTCAGGCCAGAGTTGAACAATATCAATGGGAGCTTCAGAGGAAGCTGGGCTGGCAGAGCCTGTGCTACAGCTGCTCCCAGGCTGGGGGAAGCAGAGGGATTCTAGCTCTAGCCCCAATAACAACTTGCACCAACACCCAATTATAGAATGTCCCTCAATGAAACAGACCCTGTGGCATTGATAAGTGAACATCATGGAGATCTGGGAGAAGGGTCAGAAATTGGAGGGAGCATGGGCTTTAATAGCAGAGATAAAGGAGGGGCAAGGCAGAACTGGGGGGCAAAATCAAATCAGTATCTTAGATGCCTATATACAAATGCAAGAAGTCTGGGGAATAAGCAGAAAGAACTTGAAGTGCTAATAAACACAACTATGACATAGTTGGTATCACAGAGACTTGTTGGGACAATACTCACGATTGGAATATTGGTATATAAAGGTGCAGCTTGCTCAGAAAGGATAGGCAGGGAAAAGGGAGGAGGTGTTGCTTTATATATTAAAAATGTTTATACTTGGACTGAGGTGGAGATAGACATTGGAGACAGATGTGTTGAAAGTCTTGTTATGCTTAAATGAAGCACACGAGATCTTTTATAGGGGAAAAGGCAGGATGCCCCTTTTATTGAGAATACAATAGTTGCATATGCTTTTCAGTCACTCACACACACACAAACACCATACACACAGTCCCACCAGAAGATGTTATAATTACCAGTCCAGAGTCTGTATCAATCTAGTGGCCAGTGAGATAGATCACACAGGGGAAACAGGGCCTTTGTCGGTTGCAATCCGATGCTCCTCTGGAGTTGGTGGCAAGACAAACCCAAAGTCCCAGAGCAAGGCACCCTGCTTTTATAATCCTCTCCTTTATGGATTTCGCTGTGTCAGTCTGTAACTGGTTACTGTTATCTTTTGATGTTGACATTCCCAAAACATCTCCAAAAACTCATCCTGTAATCAATTGTCTTTTAGAGGTGCTCATTCCAGTTTAAAGATGTCAATCTGCCAACCCGATCACTCCTTGGCCATGGGTACACACTGGTGGTTACTGATGGTTCTTGTGACGCTGATATGTCTCTTCCCAGTCTGTCTTTCACAGTCTGTCTTCACCCGCATTGCCCCCTCCTTTCTTGGCAATCTGGCTCTAATGGTGGCTTTCACGCCTTTATCTTTATGATGATACTTTTCTCATTCACACAAACAGTCTTTCACAGAAACCTTCAAAGGTAAACAGTACTGTTTTATATAAAGCAAAATCAAAATTAAAACAATTCACATTGAAAGCCCGGGCCTTCAATATTTCTAATCTCATTAACAAAGACACAATACCAAGTCTCTTTACTTACTAAACTCACTAAACTTTAAACAAAGATATGTATATTTAACTAAAGGGCTTAATTAATAAAATGTTAAATGTGTTAATATGGTACCTTACATTGCTACATTATTAAACCTAAAATACAAATATAAAAATAATAAAACTTTTTAGCTCCAACAGTCTCTGGATTAGGTAAAAAGAGGTAAAAACCAAGGGTGATGTCACGCTAGGGGTCTGTTACACACACCTCCCCAGGTAGAAGAGGTGGATGAGGCTTTTTAAACAGCTAACAAAATCATCCAAAGCGCAGCTGGTTTCATACACACTCAGCCTCACCTGTAGTTGTGAGATAGTTTGTAGTGAGCTGGAAAGAAATGGAAGAGGGGAAACCACTGACTGGTTGACAGATGACAGAACAAGGAGCACTGGTCTAGGGTTGCAGTGGGGAGGTATAGGTTGAGTACTACTTCACTAGTAGGGTGGTGAAGCACTGGAGTTGCTGGTAGAATCTCCATCCCTAGAGGTTTTTTATGTCCCAGCTTGACAAAGCCCTGGCTGGGATGGGTCTCTTCCAACCCAATGATTCTAAAGGCTTCTACCAAAAGCTGGGATTGTACCAGTGAACTTTAACACTCTCTAAACTGATTTACTTCAGCAACTGCTCTGCTACCTTTGAGGCTGCAGCTTCTCTATCAGGGACACACAAGAGAGAGAGGCTATTGCCAGTGGCCCTGCAAGGCAAGATGAGCTTTGCCTGCCCCTTAGCCTGACTCACTACTTTGCACCATTCCTGCCTCTCTTCCCAAGCTTACCCAGTGGCTGAAAGGGATGGTGGCTTCTGATGGGGGGGGAGGGGGCGGAAAGGGGAAAGGGGGAGGGGAAGAAGCTGGGCAACCAGACCCTGGCAGAAAGAGGGTCAAGAGTCCATCCATCTCTTTGCCCCTTGGCCTTGGATGCTGGCCACCCAGCATTCACTCTGATGAGGTAATAATATGTGAAGGGGGTGCTTTGACTGCTTCCCTCATCTGGGCTGGAATCCCAGCTGGTGATTGAAAACAAGTGCTAATATTCCAATAAAGGCTTGAACTGACAACCACAGCATGTCTCCTATGCATACTGCCTTAGAAGTACTGTACACTGGCCCATTGCACTGCTGGAGCAGCAATTTGTAAACTTTCTCCAAAATTCTTAGATTGAGAAAATGAAGAAGCACGAAGTGGAAGGGAGGCAAACACATTGATTCCCAAGGATATACAACAAGCCAACATCTCACCACAAGGTCCCACCGAGTTTTGAACTCAGCTTGTAGGATTGAAAGCCCTAAGTACTGGCTGTTACACCATGGGACCTGCACAAAGGATTTTCTGGGCAGCTGTGACTCTCAGCTGGCAGGCTCACACTCCTTTTTGGGTTGGGGCTGCTGACCCATAGAGAAATCAGTTGGGGTTGCTCACAAGTGAAAAGCTATTGCAGTCCTGCAAAGCAGAGAAAGGAAATGACATACTGATGTACTATACTGCATGTGAGACTCTGTGGTGCAGTAGGAAGTGTGTTGGACTTGTCAGGTATTGTGAGCCAAGCCAATGATACAAGGGTTGTGGGTTCAAATTCCACTGTAATTGCTCCCTGGTAACAAGGGCAGCTCCTCACAGATGAGGCAACAGCTTGAATGTACTATGGGCCCTAGAATGTAACAGCCTGGCTAGAGATTGAGGAGGGCTGAGGTTGTGTTTCACCTGATGCCCATGTGACAGCTGCCAGGCTCTTCCAACCACCAGGGCACTTCAAGGAAGGTGCAGCAGGGCCAGGCTTAATAGTCAAGGCAGAGTTGCAGCCTGGCCCCCCCAACCCACCCTCCCTCCTCTAGATATATGGAGCAACCACAGCTGGGACTGACAGCTCTGTGGCAAGACAGGGCAGGCCAAGGGGAAGAGAGACCTTGCCTCTGTGTGGCCTGAGGATGCCCACACAGATCCCACCCTCAAATGTCCCCTCAGGCTGCTTCCAGAGCAGCATCACAAGGTGCTGAGCAATCAGGGCTCCAGTGGGGCCTCTGCCCATTTGCATTTCCACACAAGGGCTCCCTTGGGGCAGGGGCAGGAACAATTTCCCCCAGCTGCCCAGAAGGACCCAGGGCTTCCTCTAGTGAGGGAAGGGCCACTGCTGTCAGGTCCCATGGCTGGCTGGGAGCCTGCACGCTGAGCTGTTGAGTTCCTGCTGGGATTTTCCCTCCAAAATACAACACAGGCTCTGTCTGCCCCCTGCCTAGCAATCTGGGGCATTTACCTTGCACCAGGGGCCTCTGGGTAACTTGGGCAGAGTCCTTAAATCCAGAAACAAACAGCTCTTTTGAGGTGTCCTCCCTTCCCTACCAAGTCTAGGAATCTCCTCCTGCCCCAGAGGGCCAAGACCTCAGCCCCCCCACACCTCAACCAGGGGGAGGCTCTGCCATGGCTTCCCACAATTACCAGGATCCCTGGCCTGGCTAGGGAGTGGGACCCTGGGGAGCAGGGAGAGGAAGGGGGCTCGGTACATCCCAGCCAGGCCTCCCCACTTCACTAAGCAGGAAGGCGCTGGCCTCCTGTTTCCACCCCCTGATTCCCTTGCTCCTGGGGCTGAAGGAGACAGCGCAGGAGGTGCTGGTCCCCATCTCCCTTTGCCGCCAAGCCCCAGCTGCCATGACTGGCTTGCCAGGATGCTGAGGGGCCTGTCTCCAGCGGGTGAGAAGTCCCAGGGAGCAGCCAAGAAAACATCAGGCAGGAGAAGACAAGATGGCTCCCCCGGCCGCACTCACTAGCGGATCCCCCCACTGGCTCACCCAAGAAGCCTGACACCCAGCAGGGCAAGCAGAAGGGAACAGGTAGCAGCTTTATCATCCCACATGAAAATGGTGAGATTTTTCCAGGCCCCCCAGTGGCCTGGTTCCGTTGCT
The DNA here is from genome assembly GCA_019425775.1 of Rafetus swinhoei. Classification (NCBI taxonomy): domain Eukaryota; kingdom Metazoa; phylum Chordata; order Testudines; family Trionychidae; genus Rafetus; species Rafetus swinhoei. The sequence goes on along the minus strand of CM033444.1, from coordinate 33,281,857 downwards.
CCATGTGGGACTCGGCCCCTGCACAGAATGCTGGGTGCAGCTGGAACACGTGGGTGCTGCTGATTGGCTAATCAGAAGCCAGAGCTCAGACAAAGGGCCTGGTTTACATTCATCTGGTGGTCATTGGTGCAGCGTGGTGGTGGGAGAGCAGCACGCTCAGAGGTGCCCACAGGCCTTCCCAGACTTTGACTGAAACCGCTGTGGAGCCCTCCTGGGGTCCACATCTGCCAGCCCGACACCAGCCCCCAGAGGTGGAGGAGTCCGGCTACCGAGAGCCACCCCAACAGCACCTGGGACTGCAGAGCAGGGAGACCTGGTAAACACCCCCGGTGGCTCATTTCATGGGTGGATGCCAAGCCACCCAATGAGCACAGGACAGCCTCCCTCCCAGAGACTGACCCACAGCTCCCCTTGCACCTAGCAGGGGCTGGAGCCAGATGAGGCCAAGGGCTGGGTCCCTCCTCCATCCTGAGGGGCAGGAGTAAAAGTCCCACTTGTGTGTTTCATGCCGGTGTCTCCTATTCGGTCCTGAGCCTCGTCCGCTCTTCCCTGGGCCAGCACATTCTGTCTCTGGAGTCCCAGCCCTTGGGGCTGGGGGTGTCTGCTCCCACCATGGGGAGTGCCGGGGATCTGTGGGGCAGCCTGTCTTATCAGTTCCTGCCACGTGTGCAGAGCCCAGGGCAGACACTCCACAGGGCATGGGGGGAAGGGGAATCAGCCTAGTGGGGGTGGGGGTGGGGGAAGAGGCTGAGAGCCCATGGGCCAGAGGCTGCCTTGCCCCCACTCACAGCTGCTCCCGCCTTGGTTGCAGGATGGAGCTGCTGAGGAGTTTCCTGAGGGGAAAGGCCAGGCGGGTGGCCCCGTAGCCAAAGGGGGGCAGCTGCCAGCATCCCCAAGCAGAGAAATGCCCCTCCGCCTCGCCTGGGGCAGAAGCGTCCCCACCTCAATGCAGAAGCTGGCTGTGCCTGGCCCCACTCTCCAGGAGACCTGCTCCTAGGGCTGGTGCCGAGGGCAGAGAGACCAGACTGGGCCTGCAACCAAAGTGGCCCAAGCACTGCCGGTTCAGGTGGGACCCAGCCCCTGATGAGAGCCAGACATCGTGTCTGGGGGACCCCTTTTGCTCGCAGGCCCAGCCCCACAGTGCAGGAGAAAAAATTGATCTGCCAGCTTCCTGAAGACCAACCCATCTGCCCTAGGCCGGAGATGGCTCAGCCCCACGGCTGACACCATTGGTAGCTGCCCTCACTCCGCAGCAGCTGACAGAGACATGAATGCTGAGTGCTGCCCCACTGCAGGTGAGGAGACCCTGGGCACCAGGAGGCAGAAGGGGGCTGTTAACCCCCATGACCCCTTGCCCCTCAGTCATTGGGGGGGATCCCAGCCCAGGGAGTGGCCTGAACCACTCGCCCCGTGAGGCCTGTGGGAGTCACATTGCTGGGCGCTGTACAGGATGGGGAGTCTGAGAAGTGGGTCACTGCTGTTCTGTCCTTCCCCTTCCCCAACAGCAGGAGAGATCATGTCTTCCCTTCTCTGCCCCATGCAGGGATCCCCAGCGAGCGGGAGAAGGAGGCAGATGGAGGCAAGGGCCTGGCCAGGGAAGAGGCGGAGGAAGACCTGAATGAAGATGAGGAAGAGGAAGACCACGCGGAGAAGGAGAAAGCAGAGGAGGACGACAATGACAACCTGCCCCCAGACGTGGGACGAGGAGAGTGGGATGGAGAGAGGAAGAGGAGAATCTGGATGTTAGGAGCTATGGTGAGAGCCTGTCCATGGAAGAAGGGGATGCAGCAAACAGGGAGGAAGAAAAGAGCCGAGGAGGAGACAAGGGACCTGCCCATGGAGGAGAAAGAAAAGAAGAATAACAAGCAGAGCCCAGCCACCGCGAACAAAGAAGTCCTGAGCGCGGAGCAGAAGGCAAGTGGAAGTTCCTGCTCCTGGAAGAGGACGAGGACTAGCAGGTGTCTCTGAACAAGAGAAGGACGTGGTTCTTCAGAAGGAAGAAGAGGAGGAGGAGGAGATGGTCTCAGCTAGGAAAACGTGTGGAACATGAAGGAGGCGGCCCGTGAACAGGAGGCACTGCAGGGTCTGGGGATGGGCACAGGAGGGTTGTGGACACAGTGGACATGGGGTGTGGCTAGGACCAGGTGCTGGGAGGGGGTGAGGGCACAGTGGGCATCAGTTCAGATGGGACTGAGCATGGAAGGGGTGGGGGCAGTGGGCATGGGTTTGGCTGGGAATGGGCAGCTAAGTAGCAGGTGGCTGCCGGGCTGGAGCCAGGTTGCAGTGCGGTTGCTCCTGGGGACAGGGCCCCTGCACCCTCTTCCCACAGCCAGTGTCCCCTAGGATTTCCCACCCACGAGCACAGTGAGTTTTGTCTCAAGCCCCAATGGTGAGTCACGTGCGCTTGCCGGATGTGCCGCCATGGCACCTAGCTGCGGCGCTGCCCCGAGTGACTCTCCCAGTGCAGAGACACCAACCCAGCCCCTCATTGCAGGGGCGCCCAGCCTGCTCCCAGGCAGCAACCCCCACCTGGTGGGAGAGGGTGACACCTGCCCCCCAAGGGGCATTGCTCCTGGGGCAGCCTGTGTACAGGCTGCTGCTTGCAGGGCTACCTGCGAGTTGCCACCTGGGGCAAAGGGAAGCTGCTGCCAGCCCCTAGGGTTTGCAAAGAGCAGGGGGCTGGGGCTGGGCAGTGGCATGTGGGGAGGCAGAAGGTGGAGGAGGCAGCTGGGTGCTGCAGGAAGTAGGGAGCTCTGAGAGCCAGGGGGCAGAGAGGGGGAAGAGGGTTGCAAGTGGCTCTGGCCCCAGAAGCAGCCGCACAATAGGCCCAGAGCCAGCCCCCAAGCCAACCCTGTTCTTGGAGCAGCTGGGCAGCCACCACGCAGCCTCGGCCCCACATCACCAGGAAGCTGGTGGCCGGGGGCTGGGTGGGAGAGTGGGGGCCAGGACAGCTGCCCAGCTGCTCCGGGAATGGGGCTGGATTGGGGGCTTTCTACATGCCCCAGTGGCCTAATGGACAAGGCAATGGCCTCTGAAGCCAGAGATTGTGGGTTCAAGTCCCACCTGGGGAAACAGTGGAGATGTTTCCTGTCAGTGACAAAGTACTTACTTCCTTCTGAGACACATTTGCACAGAATGCCCTACAGTTATCTCCCTCTGTACAGGAGCTGCCACTAGCATCTTTGTACAAGAAAACTTACAGTAAAAGGGCAGAATAGAAGGCTTTTTGAAGAGTAGATATTCCTCTGTGTATGAGGAATAACTCCTTTTTGCACAAGAGTTCTTGTGCAAAAAGGCATGTGTGGATGCTCAAGAGAGGTTTCTTGCAGAAAAACAGCTGATCCGAAAAAGCACAGGTGCTCTGATGGCCTTTCTGTGAATGGCAATCAGAACTTCCTTGCTCAAGAATGTCCATGCAGTGTGGACACTCTTTTGCGCAAAAGTGCATCACTTTTGTAGTGTGGATGCACTTTTGCACAAGATCTCTACCACAAAAAGCTTCTTGTGCAAAAACCCAGCAGTGTAGACAAAGCCTCAAGAGGAACCACAGGCAGCTGCAGGGACACTTTCTCTAGAGTGTGACAAGAGGAGAATGGGCCAAAGAGACAGCCCCAACACACACACACACATTTGGGTGGATATGTTGGGCAGCAAGAATTCAGGCCTGTGCATTGGGGGCAGCTGGGCACCAAGCACAAGTCCCTTTCAGCCCTCTGGGGAAGGAGAAGCTGAGAGGAGGTGGTCAGGGCTCCTCCCAGCAGACAGGCCCTGCACAGAGTCTGTGCCTGCTGGAGCCTCCTCCTACCAGATCTCTGGCCTGCTTTCTGCAAAGCCTCAGCCTCTTCCTTGTTTCCTCCCTGGCTATTACAGGCAGCTAAAGGCCCCATCCTAACTGTCCAGTGCCCAGCAGGGCTTAAAACAGGAATCTTGAGGTTACTAGCACCATGCTCTAATCTGCTGGTTCCCAGAGTTTTTTATACCACAAACCAGCAAACCCAGCCACAAACTTTTGGTGGACCGAAAACATTGTATTTGCATATTTACAAATTAATTATGCAAATCAATATTCAACTATGCAAATAAAATGTCACCTGTCTGTCAAAAGTTTGTGAATGGATTTGCTGGTCCCAGTACAAAAGCCCCAGTCCCCAGAGCCAGCCCTAAACGCTACAATCCTTCACCCCCTCTGCTACCCTCCAGCACTAGCCACTGACCCCAGAATCCTCTACACCCAACCCTCAGTGCCAGCCTCCTACCCTCAGAGACCCCAGTGCCAGCCCCACATCCGAAACATCTCAGTGCCAGACCTCGCCTTAGAGCTCCCACTACCAGACCCCAGTGCCAGACTCCTGTTTCCAGAGCCCCCTGCACCCAACCCCCAGGTGTTCCCATGTCAGCCTCTATCCCCACTGCTTGCCCTGTCCCTATAGTTCCCTGGCTACTAGCCCCACCCTCAGAGCCCTCCACTGCTAACCCTGCAGCCCTCACCTAGCGCTGCACTGCTGCTCGTGTCCATTCATCTCCTTCCCCATCATCAGCAGCCACAGTCCCTTCGGCCACTGGGACACTCCAGCAAGGGAGGCAGGAATGGGGCAAAGCAGCCAGTCAAGCTGAAGGGAGCAGGCAAAGCTCATCTTGCCTGAAGGGCCACTTGCTTCTCTCTTGTGTGCTGCTGCTGAGAAACATCCCTGACAGAGAAGTGGTGGCCCCAGAACCAAGGTAGCAGCTGCTGAAATAGCTCAGGGGGCAGGGTAGTGGGTTTGAATCCTGGGCCATCCAACACCCCTTCCCCCACCAGCACTGGTCCCTCCCCCCCATGGACCTGGCTCTTGTGCCAGGAAGGAAGGACAAGGGATGCCCTCAAGGTAGGGAGTTATGGGGATCCTCAAAAGGGGGCTTTGCACAAAAAGCACCAATCAAAAAAACACAGGTGCTCTAATGGCTATTCTGTGAATGGCCATCAGTTTCCTTGAGAGTGTCCATGCAGTGTGGACACTCTCTCGCACAAAAGCACATTGCTTATGTGATGCACTTTTGAGCTGTGGACCCACTTTTGCGCAAAAAGTTTTTCAGATCTTTTCTCGCGCAAAAAGCATGCAGTGTAGACATAGCCTCAGTAACCTGGGGAAATGACACACCAGGCCTGGGCACCTCAGAGAGGCAACGATTCCCCACTAGCTAGCGCAGAGCCTCCCTCTTACACAGTCATGGAGCTTTCACCCCCTGGTTCTGCCTCAGCCCCCCCGTCATTCAGCTCTCACTGCTAGAGCCACCTGGGCAGGTTCTTGCCACAGAGACGTCCCAGAGCAGGATGGATGCTCAGACCGACACTGAGTGTTGCTCAGCGCTGGTGCAAGGACAGTGAAGGTCTAACGGCACCTGCAGCCTTTCAGAACCTCCCTTGGCCCCACCCCCAAGTACCAGCCCTTCCCTCTACCCTCACTGGACTCCACTGGGCACTGCCTGGACTCAGGCCTTCCCCAGTGCCTGAGCCCCTGGCTGGGAAGGGCTCATTAAGCAGCTGTGGGGCTTGACTGCTGCTCAGCTTAGAGCAGGGGTGGGCAAGAACTTTTGATGGGGAACAACTCCAAGGGCTGTACTTTTCCATGCTATTAATGGAAGGGAATTAATGCTATTAAAAGAGGCAGGGGACTGGGATAGAAGTTGGGTGCAGAAGAGAGCTTGGGGTAAGGGATTGGGGTGCAGGATGGCGTGTGGACTCTGCGAGGGAGATTGGGTGAAGGAGGCAGTTATGACTTGGGGCATGGCACTGGGGTGCAGGAATGATTGCAAGGGTGGGGTTGTGACCTGGGGCAGAGGATTGGGGTGCAGAATATGGAAGAATTATGGGTTCAAGAGGGGACAGAGGGTTTAATTTATGTGGAATACCACTGGGTTGAGGGAACCAAAGGCAGGCACTGACTAGGAGGCTTACCTGGCTGACTCCTGGCCAGCAGCCAAGCACATTTCTCAGGCAGCCTGCCTGCCACGCCTCCCACACAGGCAGTAGGGGCCATGTGCATTCCTGAGTAAGAGCCTGAGTGGGGGAGGGGAGGGATGGTGATTCGTGCTGCCAGAAACAAGCCAATGGGA
>CM033444.1:33174680-33275664 GCA_019425775.1 Rafetus swinhoei | reverse complement strand
TGTTATCCATAGGAGGACTCACACAGGAGAGAAACCTTTCAATTGCTCTGACTGCGGGAAAAGCTTCAATAGAAGCTCAAACCTTGTTACCCATAGGATGACCCACACAGGAGAGAAACCTTTCAATTGCTCTGACTGTGGGAAAAACTTCATTAGCAGCTCAAAGCTTGTTACCCATAGGAGGACCCACACAGGAGAGAAACCTTTCAATTGCTCTGACTGCGGGAAAAACTTCATTAGCAGCTCATACCTTGTTACCCATAGGAGGACCCACACAGGAGAGAAACCTTACAATTGCTCTGACTGCGGGAAGAGCTACAATAGAAGCTCAGACCTTGTTACCCATAGGAGGACCCACACAGGAGAGAAACCTTTCAATTGCTCTGACTGCGGGAAAAGCTTCCATAGAAGCTCAAACCTTGTTACCCATAGGAGGACCCACACAGGAAAGAAACCTTTCAATTGCTCTGACTGTGGGAAAAACTTCATTAGCAGCTCAAAGCTTGTTACCCATAGGAGGACCCACACAGGAGAGAAACCTTTGCTCTGACTGCGGGAAAAGCTACAATAAAAGTTCAGACCTTGTTACCCATAGGAGGACCCACACAGAAGAGAAACCTTTCAGTTCCTCTGATGGCGGGAAAAGTTTCAGTCAGAAGTCAAACCTTTTTAGACATAGGAGGAGCCACACAGGAGAGAACCTCTTTACCTGCTCTGACTGTAGGAAAAGCTGCAGTAGAAGCGCATACTTTGTTAAACACAAGATGATCCACACAGGAGAGAAACCTTTCAATTGCTCTGATTGTGGGGAAAAGCTTCAGTAAAAGCTCAGACCTTGGTACCCGTAGGAGAACCCACACAGGAAAGAAACCCTTCAGCTGCTCTGACTGCAGGAAAAGGTTAAGTCAGTGCTCCTGCGTTACTAGCCATCCAATAATATGTACAAGAGTCACCTCATAACATCTCTGATTGCAGAAAAGGCTTCAAACACAGGTCAGACTTTGTTAAACATAAGACAACCCACAGAGGAGAGAGAACCATTCAGCTGCTCTGACTGTGGGGGAAGTTTCAGTCAGAGCTCAAATCTTATTAGCCTTCGGAGGACTCATAGAGGGCATAAATCTATAGCACGAGTTCCCTTTAGCCTGTGTGGCCAGTTGGCTGTGACACAGCCTATTAAATGCCATGCAAGCTTATAGGGCTTTGGTGGGGAGAGATACCTCTATCCACTGGTCTCAACCCTGACCCAGACAGGCCGTGTCCAGAGGACAGTTGGCTATCCCATGGCCCCAGCCCCAGATCTACCATGGCAGAGAGAAGTGTATCTTTCTCCTCCCCCTTCACAGTAGCACTTAAGCTGGAGGAGCGAGAGCTTGTGGGAGTCTTCTCTCCTCATTATCGGCAAGGAGTCCAGTGGCACCTTATAGACTAACAGAAGTGTTGGAGCATAAGCTTTTGTGGGCAGACCCAGTTCGTCAGATGCATGTGATGAAGTGGGTCTTTGCCCACGAAAGCTTATGCTCCAACACTTCTGTTAGTCTATAAGGTGCCACAGGACTCCTCGCCACTTTTGCAGATTCAGACTTACACGGCTACACCTCTGATACTTCTCTCCTCATTGTAGCCTTTCAGTGGCCTGCATGTCAATTCCCTCCATCTTTGAGATCACACCCCCACCTGAAGCCCTCAACTAGTATTCCCTCTAAAATTTTCCATCCAGGAGTAGAGTGAGTTTTTTCTTGTGCACACAAAGTGACATTCTGTGCACTTGTTCGGGTGTGTGTCACTGTGGCACACGAGTTACTGAGAAGTTTTGCACATGCACATATTTTACACACACACACACACACACACACACACACAATTTAAGTTGTTATGGAAGAAAAATACTGAAACAAAAGGTAATTACCAATGTGCATGACCCTGCACACATGCACCCTGAAAACTTTCCCGCTTGGTGCCCGGTTTCATTCCCACCCAGCCTTGATCCACTATTCCTGCATCCATGAGTTCCCCATCTGCTGCACCCGCACACTTTACCACTAATCCTGCATTGTGCCCTTTTTGCCCATAACTTCTGCAGTGTGCCCTTCATCCCAACCACTCCACTTTCCTCCCAGTCTAATCCAGTGAAAGTGTAGTGATTTGTAAAGCATAAAAAATGAATGCACCATCCCTCGCCATTGACTCTAAAGCTCATTCTGCAGTTGCAAGTTAATGACATTCAGAAAGTGAATTTAGGGATATCGCCAGAAAATTTCATCCAGCTCTTTTTCTTCAGTCCACATTATACATCCTATATACAGTGTAGTAATCAATAATTAGATTTCTTATGGTATCTGCCTGCTTTAGCCCCCTGTGAATCATAGAAAAGTCCCTTTAATATGTCATCAATAGACAATAATTAACATCCATTAAGAAAGTTTTAGTTGCTTGTACACAATGTGTGTGAGAGAGAGGGAGATTGAGAGAAATAAGTTCCACGAGGAGAAAAATAGTCATTGGCACAATCAACACTATTGATGTGACTGTTGCCTTTACAAGTGACAAGACTATAGGGGATCACAGAGAATTGTTCTCCTTGAGATGGTTTAGGCTCTTAAATATGAACAGGACACAGAACACTTCTCTAGTCATTTGCTACCTATTTTATCCCTCAGATAACCTGCAGATTTACATTTTGAGATCCCGAGATGGAGCTTTTTAGTGAAGTGGAATTGGAACCAGACCTCCTCACCACTTGGCCCCGGTTGCTAGAGCAGCCCAGTCCCTCACCACCATGTGGCCCTGACTTTGGCCTTGGCTGCTGGAGCAGCTACTGGAGTGACCCCACCACCACGTGGCTCTGGGCTGGGGCCACTGAAGCACTCCCTGCCTGTGATGCCGCTATGGTTCAAGCCCTGGCCAAGTCTGCAAAAGCATACACTGCCCACAACACAGCTATGGCTCTGGCTCCAGCCAGGCTACTGGAGCAGGTCCTGACTGTGACTCTTGCCCTTCCCTTGTCTGGGGCTGCTAAAACAAGCGCTGTCTCCCACAGAGCCCACCCTGGAGCAGTTCAATAGTCACTGAATGGCTCTGCTTTGGAGGTGGGTGGACCTCAACCTTAGAGGGAATCCTGCCCTCAACCCTCCACACTCAAAACCTCTATTTCATCCCTGAGGCTCTCAACCCCAGGCCCACCCCAGAGCCAGCCCTCACTCCTCTGTTCTCCAACTCTTTGCCCCAATCCTAGATCCCTTCCCACAATCCAAATTCCCTGAGCCTCACTCCTGCCACATGAACTTACTTTTTTTGTACCAATACAGAGATTGTGTGTCACACATTCCCTGCCTGTGGATACCCTGTCATGTGGTCGGGCTGTTTCCAATTGTCCAGCAGAGGCACTTTTATTAACTAAACCCGGCTCCTTAATTAACAGAAGAATCACCACCTGAGCAAAAGTCTGAGCGTAGGGTCCTTGATTCACACAAGTCCCACCTTCTTCCAGCCAGGGCTCCCCAGTGAGGGGCTCAAATCAACAAACACAGCCTGCCGGGCTAAGGTCCCCTGAGAAATGTCCTTAGCAAGTGCACAGCCTTCTTGGCTCAAGTCCAATAACAGGGTACTCTTAGCCTGGGCTAGCAAAGGGGTAAGCCCCTGGGTTGGAAGGAGGGGGACATGGGCCCTTCCTCTCTACCAGGGCCCGAAGAGCAGGGAAATGGTCTGCCGACAGTGGCCAGCACCAGGTACCCGAGAGAGGGTGGACCGAAGACAATGATCAATCGATTTGTCTCCTGCCATCCTTCTCCAGCCTCTGACAAACAGAGGCCAGGGACACCATTTCTATCCCCTGGCTAATAAGCCTTTTATGGACCTAACCTCCATGAAATTATCTAGCTTCTCTTTAAACTCTGTTATAGTCATAGCCTTCACAGCCTCCTCTGGAAAGAAGTTCCACCGGTTGCCTACACGCTGTGTGAAGAACTTTCTTTTATTAGATTTAAACCTGCTACCTATTAATTTCATTTGGTGTCCTCTAGTTCTTCTATTATGGGAACTAATAAATAACTTTTCTTTATTCGCACTCTCCACACCACTCATGATTTTATATATCTCTATCATATCCCCTCTCAGTCTCCTTTTTTCTAAACTGAAAAGTCCCAGTCGCTTTAACCTCTCCTCATATGGGACCCGTTCCAAACCATTTTAGTTGCCCTTTTCTGAAACCTTTCCAAGGCCAAAATATCTTTTTTGAGGTGAGGAGACCACATCTGTACACAGTATTCAAGATGTGGGCGTACCATAGTTTTATACAGGGGAAGTAAGATATTCTGGGTCTTATTTTCTATCCCTTTCTTAATAATTCCTAGCAGCCTATTTGCCTTTTTGATCACCGCTGCACACTGTGTGGAAGTTTTCAGAGAACTGTCCACGATAACTCCAAGATCTCTTTCCTGATTTGTCATAGCCAGATTAGCCTCCATCATACTGTACGTATAGTTGGGGTTATTTTTCCCGATGTGCATTCCTTTACACTTATCCATGTTAAATTTCATTTGCCATTTTGTTGCCCAATCACTCAGTTTCGTGGGAACTTTTTGGAGTCCCTCACAGTCTGCTTCTGTCTTGACTAACCTAAACAGTTTGATATCATCCACAGACTTTACCACCTCACTGCTTACCCCTTTCTCCAGATCATTTATGAATAAGTTGAAAAGGATCTCAGCCTTCACCAGGGTCTTAGAAAGAAAAAGTCTAGTCCTTGGGCCCAGCTTTAGTAGAATCAAAGCGAGAACAAACTGCAATTTCCATCTTCTGAGGAGAAGGGAAGACAATTTTCTTTCTCAGTTCTATCCACATCAACCCAGGGAGGAGAAAAAATAACTCTCTGCCAGCTGATTGTCCCCTGTCAGCTTCTGTAGCTTCACCTCCTTCCACAGCAGCTCCAGCTTTGAGCTACAGATATTAAGGGGCTGGTGAGGAAAGGAGGAGCTGGCAGCTCAGGTTAGTGGCTTCCATGAGAACAAGAGGTGGAGTGTTCACAAGGTGCATTCTCCTCCCCTGCAGAGCAGGGTGTTAGAAAGAGCTAGTAACAGAATCGTCATCCAAATTTCACCCTCAAAGTTGTTTCTGTGGTGTAGTGGTTATTATGTTTGCTTAATAGGTCAAGGGTCCCTGGTTTAAAGCCAGGCAGAAACACAGCATCTTCTCTTATTGCTGCTCCCCTTGGTGCCCAGGTAAGCACACCTCCTGTTACCTGCAATAAGCCCAACTTCCACATGACAGAGGGGGGTGACATCAGCTGAGAATGCCCCTTGGTGCCGACCTTGGGAAGTGAGATGAGTTAGGACAGGAACATGTTGGAGGCTTGTGGCTTGGCCTCCCCTGCCCTGGGAGGTTGGTGCATGGGGCTGGCTCCTCCTGGTGCCTCCCTTGTGTGACTTGCCCAAGGAGGAAGTGAGGCAGGAATGGGGCAGAGGAGGGAGGCCAAGCTGAGGGGGCAGGAGAAAAGCTCAACATCTCAGTAAGACTTAGTAGGGTGAGCAGAGCCTCCCCCCCTTCCCCCCTCTGTTCTGCCAAAACCAGTGGGGTGGGGCTGGCTGTGGGGAGGCAGAGTCCTGTGCCTGTCTCAGGGTATCCCAGAGAGGCTCCTTGCAGCCCAGGAGAAGAAGGGGGCTCTGAGAGGAAGGAAAAGAAGCAAAGCTGGTCCCAGTGGGCCTGGGCCAGGGCTCCAGTTTGGCCCAGTTGAGTCACAGGTGTCTTGTGTTGGTCCCATGGTGTAAGAGGCAGCACTCAGGACTCTGAATCCTGCAATCTGAGTTCAAATCTCAGTGGGACCAGCTGATGCTGGGCTGGTTATTACAAACCCTTCAAAATCCATCTTCTTTGGCTTTCTTTCCTGCAGGCTCCCTGGAGAGGAATTTGTGCCCCCTGCTGTGAGTCTGAAAACACCTGCCCCCCTGGCAGGTCTGTGTCTTCTCTGGCAGCCTCTGAGGGGCTGGGGTTCTGGAGATGCAGGGTCAGGCCTATGTGTGGCTGCAGACAGCAACAGAGGGTCCCAAGAGCAGAAGGCTGAAAATTCAGCCTCAAACCTGCCCTCTGCTGTGGTCCTGTAAGGTGACCTTGACAATGCAGTGCTATTTTGGGGTACGGAGGCATCTTTAATATCTATCCTGCGTGTTAACAGTGCCCCCTTATTTTGAAATACAGTGGGCTCGCTATTTCAACATCCCTGTAAACCTCATTCCATGAGGAGGAAGGGACATTTCAGAATAGCAGGTTATTTTGAAATTTGGTGCTGTGTAAACACGAAAGCGTTTTTCAAAATAAGATCAAAATGACAACTTCCATAACTCAAATTGTGTATCATATATTAACCCTTTGTCTACGCTGCACCCTAAACTTGAAATAAGATGCTACATCAGGGCTCTGTCTCTACTACAGAGACAACGCTTTAGTCCAGAGCACACATCTGCTCTTCCAAACAATTTTTCGGAAGAGCAGACATGCTTTTTTTGGCATCTCTGTGAACCTCATTTTATGAGGAAGAAGGGATGTTCGAAAAAAGGGGTTTTTTTCCTTTTCCCCCCAACATTTGGCCCAGTCTACACAGGCCAAATGTCAGAAAAGCCTCTTCCACAAAAATTAGTGGAAAAAGCTACGCAAATTTGGGTTCGCAGTTTGTGTAGCTCTTTCCAGAAGAACAGTGTAGTGTAGACATAGCCTGAGTGTTGCACAGCATTGGTAGGAGACATGGAGGTACAAAAGGGTCTAATGGCACCTGCAGCCTTTCAGAACAACCCCTGGCCCCACCCCTTCCCTCCACCCTCTGCTGGGAACTGTCTGGAGTTAAGCGCACCCTGGTGTCAGCCTAAGGATTGCCTGTTCTGTAAAAGGTGCCCTGGAAATGAGAAAGCAGCTAAAGTGACTCTGGTGGGACTTGAACCCACAACCTTTGAATGTCTAGTTGGGCTCACACTAGGCACTACAACTTAGAAAGCCAACATGCTTTCCATTGCACCACAGAGCCTGACATGCTACTAGGTTTGCTATCACCACTCTCTGCTTTGCAGCATGACAATTGCTGGGGGAAAAGAAAGGGGAGGCAGGTCTGTCTCTTTTGGGGGAGCAGGCAGGAGAATGTGACCCTGCACCTGGGCCCTGCATTTCTCATCCCTTCAGAGACACTTGTTAGTGGAGGAATAAATCACATTGACATGAGTGTAGATTATGAAACTTTGTTGCTGTTGTTGTCATGGAAACTCCCCACAGACCTTCCCCTGGGGCCCTGGGCAGCCCACTCACATTGCACAGCTTACTTCGAGGTCGGTGCTGTTTAGACGCATCCAGCCTGTTGAAGGCCAGCCTGCTGGGGGGAGGCTCTGGCCACCTCCTTTCCTCTCCTCTCTCAGGTTGGGGCTACACTGCAGGCTTTTTGTGCAAGAGCAGCTGTTCTTGTGCAAAAACTTGCAGAACGTCTACACTGCACGCACAGTCTTGCACAAGGAAATTTACAGTAAAGCGTCAGAAAACAGGGTTTCTTGCACAAGAGTTATTCCTCTCCTCATGAGGAATAAGCCCTCTTGCACAAGAACTTGTCCACAAGGAGGCAGTGTGGACAGGCAACGGGTTTCTTGCTCAAGAAAGCCCTATAGCTAAAATGGCCATCAGAGCTTTCTTGTGCAAGAGAGCGTCCACACTGTCATGGGCGCTCTTGCAGAAAAGCACTTCTCTTGTGCAAAAGGACATGGCAGTGTGGACGTGCTGTTGCACAAGACCTTTTGCACAAGAACTCTTGCACAAAATAGGCGAGGAGTCCTGTGGCACCTTATAGACTAACCGAAGTGTTGGAGCATAAGCTTTTGTGGGCAAAGACCCACTTCGTCAGATGCATGTAGTGGAAATTTCCAGAGGCAGGTATAAATATGCAGGCCAGAATTCTCCTCTCTTGGAATTCACACCTCCAGATCAGCTACTCGAAGTGGGCCTCATCCTCCCTGATTGGATCCACCTCATCATCTCCACCCTGATTCTGGCCTGCATATTTATACCTGCCTCTGGAAATTTCCACTACATGCATCTGACGAAGTGGGTCTTTGCCCACGAAAGCTTATGCTCCAACACTTCGGTTAGTCTATAAGGTGCCACAGGACTCCTCGCCACTTTTGCAGATTCAGACTAACACGGCTACCCCTCTGATACTTGCACAAAATAGTTCTTGCACAAGAAGCCTGCAGGGTAGATGTAGCCAGGGGGGTGTTTGGGTTTGTTACCAGCACTGAGCTTTGTACAGTAGCCCAGGGAACATTGTGAAAAGGCAAACCTTCCCACCCTGGGTGTCCCTGGCCAGCCAGTGAGTGGCAGACAGGTTCCCTGAAGTGCTGACTGTGTGGTTGAAGCAAAGTCTAAAACACAGATGAGGTGGCTGAGTGGTTAAGGCAATGGACTGCTAATGGCTCTGCATGCATGGGTTCACATCCCATCCTTGCTGGGTGTTAACAGCACTTTCTCTTGCTTCTCCCAGAAGTTCAGTGGCAACCCTGCCTGCCCCAACCCCCTCCCACTGCAGCCTGGGGAAAGGGGAAATCTCCACAGAGACACTCCCAGATGGGACCCTCAATCCCTTCTGCCCTCAAGGGGAAACCTCACAAAGGAGATTCCAGGCAGCCAGGCCATGGGGGTCTCTGAGGCTATGTCTACACTTGCAGCTTCTTGCGCAAGTACAGCTGTTCTTGTGCAAGAATCTGCAGAGCGTCCACACTGCCCGCCTGCTCTTGCGCAAGTAAATTTACAGTACGGCATGGTCAGAGAGGGCTCCTTGTGCAAGAGCTACTCTCTTTTTTGACAGGTGTAAGCCCTCTTGCACAAGAGCTCTTGGGCAAGAGGGCAGTGTGGACGCTCAGCAGGGATTTCTTGTGCAAGAAAGCCCTATGGCTAAAATGGCCACCAGAGCTTTCTTGCACAAGAAAGCGTCCACACTGCCATGGGCGCTCTTGCGCAAAAGCACAGCTCGCACATGGCAGTGTGGATGTTTTCTTGCACAAGACTTCTTGCCAGGTTTGCAGGTTGAATTCTGTGTGGCAGATGACTTGGGGGGGGGACACAAATCTTGCCTCTCCCTGGTGGTCTAGTGGCTAGGATTCAGCACTTTTCCTGCTGTGGCCTGGGTTTGATTCTCAGCCAGGGAAAACAAACATCTATTCCAATTCAAACTGGCAAGTCTTTCCTCTTCTTTAATGGGTGATGTTACACCACCTGTGACACAATGGTGGCTTATGACTGTACCCTTTCCAACCATGCCCAGACAACACCTGTCATTGACACAGGCCTTTCAGAAAGGGCAGAGCTCTGTGACGCAAACTGCCCTTCTCCTCTCACATGTAGGAAGCTCTGTGGCGCACAAGTCAGATTGGCACAAGATCCATTGGCTCAGTTTTGTTGTTGAAGGAGACAACACAGAACTGGCTCCAGCCCCCACTCAGTAACCTGGGGAAATGACACATCAGCCCTAGCATCTTGGAGAGGCAAGGAGTCCTCAGTGGCCAGGGCAGAGCCTCCCTTTGACACAGTCATGGAGCCTTCTCCCCCTGGTCCTGCCTGCCTCTTTCCCCTTCTCTAAGAATCATAGAATCATAGAACTGGAAGAGACCTCAGGTCATCAAGTCCAGCCCCCTGCTCTAGGCAGGACCAATCCCAACTAAATCAACCCGGCCAGGGCTTTGTCAAGCCGAGACTTAAACACCTCTAGGGATGGAGACTCCACTACTTCCCTAGGTAACCCATTCCAGTGCTTCACTACCCTCCTAGTGAAATAGTTTTTCCTAATATCCAACCTGGACCTCTCCACCACAACTTGAGACCATTGCTCCTTGTTCTGCCATCTGTCACTACTGAGAACAGCCTCTCTCCATCCTCTTTGGAACCTCCCTTCAGGAAGTTGAAGGCTGCTATCAAATCCCCCCTCACTCTTCGCTTCTGCAGACTAAACAGACCCAAGTCCCTCAGCCTCTCCTCATAAGTCATATGCTCCAGCCCCCTAATCATTTTGGTTGCCCTCCGCTGGACCCTCTCCAATGCGTCCACATCCTTTTTGTAGTGGGGGGCCCAGAACTGGACACAATACTCCAGATGTGGCCTCACCAAAGCCGAATAAAGGGGAATAATGACATCTCTGGATCTGCTGGCAATGCTCCTCTTAATGCAACCTAATATGCCATTAGCCTTCTTGGCTACAAGGGCACACTGTTGACTCATATCCAGCTTCTCATCCACTGTAACCCCCAGGTCCTTTTCTGCAGAACTACTACTTAACTAGTTGGTCCCCAGCTTGTAACTATGCTTGGGATTATTCCATCCCAAGTGCAGGACTCTACACTTGTCCTTGTTGAGCCTCATCAAATTTCTTGAGGCCCAATTCTCCTATTTGTCTAAGTCACTCTGGACCCTATCTGTGCCCTTAAGCGTATCTACCTCTCCCCCTAGCTTAGTGTCATCCGCAAACTTGCTGAGGGTGCAATCCATCCCCTCATCCAGGTCATTAATAAAGATATTGAACAAAACCGGTCCTAGAACCGAACCTTGGGGCACTCCGCTAGAAACTGACCGCCATCCTGACATCAAGCCGTTGATCACTACCCGCTGGGCCTGGCCTTCTAGCCATCTTTCTATCCATCTTACCGTCCATTTATCCAGTCCGCATTCCCTTAACTTGCTGGCAAGAATATTGTGGGAGACCGTATCAAAAGCCTTGCTAAAGTCAAGGTATATCACATCCACTGACTTTCCCATGTCTACAGAGCCAGTTACCTCATCATAGAAGCTAATCAGATTGGTCAGACACGACTTGCCCTTTGTGAATCCATGCTGACTATTCCTAATCACTTTCCTCTCATCCAAGTGCCTCAAAATGGATTCCTTAAGGATCCCTTCCATGATTTTTCCAGGAACCGAGGTAAGACTGACCGGCCTATAGTTCCCTGGATCGTCCTTCTTCCCTTTTTTGAAGATGGGCACTACATTTGCCTTTTTCCAGTCATCCGGGATTTCTCCCGATCGCCACGACTTTTCAAAAATAATAGCCAAAGGCTCCTCAATGACATTTGCCAACTCCCTCAGTACCCTCGGATGCATTAAGTCTGGACCCATGGATTTGTGTACGTTTAGCTTTTCTAAATAGTTCCTAACCTGTTCTTTACCCACCATGGGCTGTCCATCTTCATCCCATCTTGCGTCACTTAGCGCAGAAGTCCAGGAGCCGACCTTGTCTGTAAATACAGAGGCAAAGAAAGCATTGAGTACTTCAGCTTTCCCCACATCATTTGTCACTAGGTTACCTCCTTCATCCATTAGGGGCCGCACACCCTCTCTGATCACCTTCTTCTTGTTAACATGCCTGTAGAAACCTTTTTTGTTATCCTTCACATCCTTAGCCAGTCGCAATTCCATTTGCGCTTTTGCCTTCCTGATAACCCCCCGGCATTCTCGAGCTATACATTTAAACTCCTTCCTGGTCATTTGTCCAAGTTTCCACTTTTTGTAAGCTTCCTTTTTGTGCTTAAGTTCACCAAGGATTTCCCCTGTAAGCCAATCCAGTTTCCTACCATGTTTGCCTCTCTTGCTACGCGTTGGGATGGTTTCTGTGCCTTCAATAAGGCTTCTTTAAAATACTGCCAGCTGTCCTGGACTCCTTTCCCCTTCATGTTAGCATCCCAGTGGATTCTGCCCATCAGATCTCTGAGGGAGTCAAAACCTGCTTTTTTTAAATCTAAAGTGTGTATTTTACTACTCTCTTTTCTTCCTTTGGTCAGGATCCTGAAATCTACCATCTCATAATCACTGCTTCCCAGGTTGTCACCCACCTCCACTTCCCCTATTAGTTCCTCCCTGTTTGTGAGCAGAAGGTCAAGCTACGCACGGCCCCTGGTCGGATCCTTCAGCACTTGTGTCAAGAAGTTATCCCCAACATTCTCCAAAAACTTCCTGGATTGCCTGTGTACTGCTGTATTGGTTTCCCCAACAGATGTCAGGGTGATTAAAGTCCCCCACGAGAACCAGGGCCTGCGATCTGGAAGCTTCGCTCAGTTGTCTGAAGGAAGCCTCATCTATCTCATCCACCTGATTCGGTGGCCTGTAGCAGACACCAACCACAACATTGCTGCTGTTGTTTGCTCCTTTAAACTTAACCCATAGACTCTCAACAGGTTTTTCTCCCTCTTTATACTGGAGTTCAGAGCAATCGTAGTGCTCTCTTACATATAGTGCAACTCCTCCTCCTTTCCTCCCCTGCCTGTTCTTCCTGAACAGTCTATACCCTTCCATGACAGCGCTCCAGTCATGCGAGTCATCCCACCAAGTCTCTGTTATCCCAATTAAATCATATTTCTTGGACTGGGCCAGGGCCTCCAGTTCTTCGTTTGTTGCCCAGGCTTCTCACATTAGTGTACAAACACTTCAGGTAACCAGTTGATTGCCCTATCTTCTCCATTTGAAACAGGGGTCCTCCTTTCTTGCTCCTTCCTCTCTGCATTTCTTCCCGGTATCCGACTTTCCCACTCCCCTCAGGGTTTTGGTCACCGTCCCCCGACGAACCTAGTTTAAAGCCCTCCTCACTAGGTTTGCAAGCCTGCCTGCGAAGATGCTCCTTCCTCTCTTCGTTAGGCGGATCCCATCTCTTCCTAACAATTCTTGTGCCCGGAACAGAGTCCCATGGTCGAAGAAACCAAAGCCCTCTCTGCGACACCACCTGCGCAACCACGCATTTACGTCCTCAATTCGACGATTCCTGCCCAGTCCTTTCCCTTCAACAGGCAGGATGGACGAGAACACCACTTGCGCTCCGAATTCTTGGATCCTTCTTCCCAGCGCTACATAATCCGCAGTAACCCGCTCAAGGTCATTCTTGGCTGTATCATTAGTTCCCACGTGCAGAAGCAGGAAGGGGTAGCGATCTGAAGGTTTGATCAGCTTGGTAAGCCTCTCAGTGACATCCTGAATGCGAGCTCCCGGTAAGCAGCACACCTCTCGAGATTCCAGGTCCGGACGGCAGAGGGATGGCTCAGTCCCTTTTAGGAGGGAGTCCCCGACCACCACCACCCGTCGTTTTCTTTTGGGGGTGGTGGCCGTGGAACCCCCATCCCTAGGACTACACATCCCATGCCTTCCGGTAGATGGTGTTCCCTTCTGGTTTCTTCCTTGTGAGGTCCCTTCCAAAGCTTTCAGCACTGCAGAGCCTGTGGAGAGAGCTTGAAAGCGATTACTTACCTCTATAGCATTGGGGGATTCCCATGTTGGCCTTTTTCCCCTTCTAGAAGTTACATGCTGCCAGTTCTTTTCTTGGTCACGTACTGCCCTCTCTGGCTCCTCTGTCTGCCGTGCTTGAAGGATTAAACGCTGCCTTCTATCGAGGAAGTCTTCATCCTATCTGATCGAGTGTAGGGTTGACACTTGGGCGTCCAGTCCTCTAATTTTTTCTTCCAAAATGTCGACCAGCTTGCACTTCGTGCAGATGAAATCTGTTCTTTTTTCTGGGAGGAAGACAAACATGGCACACGCTGTGCAGGTAACAGCAGCAGACCTATCACCATCCATCGCTGCTGTCCTGGAGAAGGGATTTAAAAAGAAAGGCAAGAGAAACTTACACCCTTCCCTCTCCCCTTCCAAACTCCCTCTCTAAACTCCCTGTTAGCACTCACCTGTTCACAGGCTCCTTGGTCGCTTGCCCACTGCCTTATAAAGCCCTGGAGTGCCTGAAAGTCCCTCCCCCTACCAAGGCTCAGCCAATCAGCAGAGGCTTCTAGAATTCAAACTTTAATTAGAAGCCAACAGTTTCCACCTGCCAATCACAGCCAATCACAGCACCTACCAATCATAGCCAATCACAGCACAAACTCCATCAAGGGGAGGGGGAGGGCAAAGGGGAAGTGGAAAAAAAAAACCCTCACTCACAAACACAGGGGAAAAAAACAAACAAAAACAAAAAAAGAACACACACCAACCCTCACTCACAAACACAAGCTCAGCACACAGCTTTCAGGGTAGATCTACATTACAGAGGTTTGTCAGAAAAACAGCCATTTTGCCCAACAAAACTTGAGGAACATCCACACTGCAACTGTGTTCTTCTGCAAGAAAATTGAAAGAACAGAGGGGCTTTTCTGACATTGGTAATCCTCATTCTATGAGGAAGAAGCCTTTTTGTGACAGAGCGCTTTCAGAAAAAGGCGTGTGTGGTTGGGGAAGAAAGTTCTTTCGGAAGAGGAGGAAAGGGGAAAAAGCACAGCTACCCTGGTGACTGCTCTGTCCTTAGTAATCACAACTGAAATGCGAGATAGCGTCCATCAACATGGACTCTCTCTGTTGAAAAAGCAGATCGCTTTTTCAATGCACTTTTGCAGTGTGGATGTTCTCTTCCAGAAGAATTGGTTTTTTGGAAGATCCCTTCTGAAAAAAGCTTCTTCCAAAATAAGCCTGTAGTCAAGATGGAGCCTCAGGATTCATATACAAAGCACACTTATGTCAAAAAACACTATTTTGAAAAAAAAAATTCAATAGCTTGTTTTGAAACAGCACATCCATACTACAGGGAAGCCTCAAAATTAGTCCAAGGAAGGCTCCCTAATGTGGACGCGCTACCTCGACTTAGAGCTACAGGAAGCACTGGGGAGTAATTACTTTCAACGGCTCTGGGCAGCAGCTATTTCCAAATAGCAGCAGTGAAGGATCCACACTACGGCTGTTTTGAAATAGCTATTTTGGAAGAAGCATTATTCCTCGTGCAATGACGTTTACAGGTTTGGAAATAAGCTGTGGCTGGCTTTTGGGGAGAGCAAGTAGGAAGAGGGCGGGGCCACTGGAGGCAGTTGGCGCTCTGGCTGGCTCTGCTGTGAAAAGAAAAAAAGGGGACTCCCCCCATGAGTGGGAAATGTGGGTATCAAACCCACTGCTTCTTACATGCAGAGCAAGCACTCTACCACTTAAACTAGTTCCCCAGCTCTACAAGAGCCACCTTTTTTGGCGACTCTTAACTCCTCTACAGCGACCTCTGTCTTCTAGGTCGGTGTTTCTCAACCAGTGGTATGAGTACCCTCAGAGGTACTTGAGAGAAGTTTTTTTTGGGGGGGGGGGGAGGAGGTGCCTCAACACAACTGAAAGCTGGAAAAAACTTAATTTTTGTTTTAAATTTTCCAGCACTTTATTATTTTTGTACTTTTTACACCCAAAAATTTCATCACCAGCCTGGCTACAATAAAGTTGATTAAACAAATGTGTTGCAATGGTAGAAAAATTGTGTGTGTGTCTGAAAACTATAGCTACTGGGGGCACTCATAATTTTTTTGAGAAAGGGGATACTTACAATTTTTTTTTAAAAAGGGGTACATTATAAAAAAAGGTTGAGAAACACTGTTCTAGGTCAGTTAGTTGAGGAAAAGAAGAAGGCTCCAACAAGGCTCCTCCTCACACGCGTGCTTGTGACCCTCATTCTCTCTTTGACCTCAAGGGTAGATCTCAAGAAGGAGATTCCCTGCAGCAAATTCATGGAGGGTCTCTGAGATGGCCCCTGCCCTGCAGCCTGTCCCACCTGGTCATTGTTATGGACTCTGTGGCTATGTCTACACTGGCGGGTTCTTGCACAAGGAACCCAACGCAGTGCTTTACCACTCTTACTAGGGAAATAGCTTCTCCAACTGCGACCTCCTCACTGCAACTTGAGACCATTGCTCCTTGTTCTGCCATCTGTCACCACAACAGCCTCTTCAGATCCTCCCTATAAGTAGTTACAGGCTGCTATCAAATCCCCCCTCACTCTTCTCTTCTCTTCCCTAGACTAAATAAGCCCTTCTAACTTGTGTGCAGCCCTGAACTGATTTCTTTGTGGGTCAGAAGCCCCCCAACCCAAAAAATGTTCCCCACCCCTGAACTGAAGGGAAGCCAGGAGTGCAGCATGTCACTCAGAGGTGCCCATAGATCACCCTGCTTGCAGGTACCATGGTGTAAGGAGCAGCTTTCAGGACTCTGAATCCTACAAGCTGAGTTCACAGCTTAGTAGGACCTGCTGGTAAAATGTTCATTTGCTGCAAATCCTTGGGAATCAAAGGTTTTGGCTTCCTTGTCATTAAATGCCCCAGAGTGAGTCTTTGCCCCCTGCTGGGTGACTGGTGCCCAGTAGAGTTAGGTGTTTGGTCCAGCTGGGTCAGTGAAAGGGGCGGGGTCAATTGATAATTGTCTGTTCTGAGGATTCCTTCTGGGGCAATGGAATTGGCTGCTGTCAGGAGACAGGATCCTGGGCTAGATGGAGCTTTGGGCTGACTCAGTCTGGCTGTTCTGATGTTCTGTTTGCTTTCTGGTCTTGTCCCCTCCGGGCCAGGAAGAACGGCTCTGCACAAGAGGGTTTTTTTGCGCAAGAAGGAGCAGTGTAGACAGCGCCTTCTTGTGCAAAAGCCCATGCTGCAAAAATGGTGGCTCATTAGGTATGCATATGAGACATGGCAATATTTATCCCTGCACCTCATTTGCATATCTGATTGCACAACAATACGCAGTTTAGATGTAGCCCAACTGATTTCATGCAGGATCAGTCTGACCTTCCTGGTCTTATGTAGACCAAGCCCAAAAGTGGGGGGTCTCAAGGCCTGTGCAGCCCAAGAAACATGATTGGCAGTGAGTGCCCACAATCTTCTTGTCAATTACAGTGCAGGGCTTATGGACCTAAGGCAACCAACTTCATCACTTGGGCTGGAGGGAAAAAGAGCTGGAATCAAACCAGCAATCTAAGGACACTTGCCAAGCACACACTACAGTCCTCTGCTCTGCCAGCTGAACTATCAAAGGGAGTATGGGCATTATTGGTTTGTCCAGGTTGGCCCTTCTACAAGTGCCAGGGCAAGTGCTCCCCCAAATGGACAGCATCACAGACGAGGGGCTGAAGAACCCAGCAGTACAGGGGTTGTCACAGGTACTTCACATGCAGATGGACCCCCTAAGCGAAACCTGAGCTAGATCCATCCCTGTCACAGCAAAAGGAAGAAAGTTGGGTTCTTCTCATGTGACTGTTTTGTCCCAGAGTCTCTAGGGAAACAGGAGGGACAGACCACAAAAAACAAACCACTTGAGTGAACCTTGGTCCAGCCTCTCACTTGTGCTGCTCGCTCTCCCAGACAGTTCCTACACCCAAGGCAATAGCTCCACAACCGATGTATGTTGAGGCAATTTACCTCAGCCTAGAGCCAGCATAGGGGCTACGTCTACACTGGCGCGTTCTTACACAAAAACTGTTTTGCGGAAGAGTTCTTCTGCAAAAACTCTTCCAGAAGAGAGCGTCTACACTGGCATGTGCCTTTGCGCAAGAGATGTGCTTTTGCACAAGAGTATCCATACCAGTATAGATGCTCTCTTGTGCAAGAAAGCTCTGATGGCCATTTTAACCATAGGGCTTTCTTGCGCAAGAAATTCATGTTGGCTGTCTACACTGGCCTCTTCTGGAAGAGCTCTTGTGCAAGAGGGCTTATTCCTGAGCGGGAGCATCAGAATTCTGGCACAAGAAGTCCTGATTTTATACATTAGAATGTCAGTTTACTTGTGCAAGAACACACAGCCAGTGTAGACAGGCAGCAAGTTTTTGCGCAAGAGCAGCCACTTTTGCGCCAGATCACGCCAGTGTAGACACAGCCCGGGAGCAGAACAGGTTTCTTTACCTTTCTCAGAAGCCGGGAACACACATTCTCTGAGGCCTGGTCCTGAGACTCCCTCCCTATAGTGCCAGACCCAGGCAGCTGCTGGGACCAGACGTGAGGGCATCAGGGGAAGCTGCAAGAAACATAAACTCAGCCCTCTGCATCTCTAGCCAGCCTGGTAGGTTCCACAGACCCAGCCTCAAGACCAAGCACCAGGGGGCATTAAACACCCAGCAGGGAACACAAAATTTTATTTTTTCACCAGCCTGAGGACAAAGAAGCCTAAGCACATGAAGTAGGAGAGTTTTGTAGCAACCAGCCCAGGAAGGTCCCACTGACAGTTGAACTCAGAGTCCTGAGTGCTGCCCATTACACCATGGGACCTACAGGTGCTGTTTTTGATGGACACCTATGACTCTCAGCTCTCAGGCTGCCTCTGCTCTCCTGGATTCCTTCCAGCTGCCCCATCCCAGCTGCTTGTTTATTTTTTGTTTTTATTTCAATACCAGCTCTAGTAGAAGCCATGTGACACTCTCCCCTCCCCCATCATGGCATGCAAAGGTTGCTGTCCCCAACCAGACTCTGAAATGGCCCCCCTGCTTTCCCCTGGCCCCATGGGGCTGACAGGAAAGAGGCCAGGGCCAGGCTGGAGCCAGGGGAAGCAGGAGGCAGGAAGAGCCCCAGTCTACACAGCTCCTTCTTGTGCAAAAGGCTCTTGTGCAAAAACAGACCCCCAATAATTATGCAAATGAGCATGGCAATATGTTAATCTGTGCTTCATTTGCATAAGCTTTTGCAGAAGAGAGATGCAGTGTAGAGATAGCAACATAGACTCAGGAAAAATCCCTGGGCTGCGATCCTTAGTTACACAAAATAAGAATAATTCACCAGCTCAGATGTGATTTCTAAACCCCCAAACAAGGAAAATAATAAAACCTGATGGACTAAATAGACTTTTCCCTGCTCACACATTTCAAGAAGTCCAATTCCAAGCAAGCCAAGACTGTGTGGCCTAAAGGATAATGCATCTGATTTCGGATCAGAAGAGTGAGGGTTTGAGTACTTTTGCACTTGCATTTACCTGGCTTTGTCTGTGCTTGCAGGATTGGAAAGGTCCTCTGGAACAAGATGGCTTTTCTGTAGCCCTAATGGAAGGCCTGTAGCTATTCAGTAGGTCTAAACTAAAGCCTTCTTCTGCAGCCAGACTGAAGAGCAGCTAAATCAAACCCAGAGAGCTCTTGCTGTTTGCTACCATCCTACTTACACTGTGAGGGCACCACCAAGCTCAAATGACCTTAAAACCAACTCCAGATACAGGTGGGGGGATGGTGGAAAGAAGAGACACATTGGCCTGGCAACAAGGCACCACTGGGAATTGAACCCAGGATTGCCTACTTACTAGGAAAGTGCTTTAGCCAACTAAGCCCTGGTGCCCTCCTTGAAAACAGCCTAAAAAGCTGTTCTACTTTATGGTCCCAGACACCTCCTTCCCATTCCAAAGTGCAGCCGTCACAGCCGGACTGAGGGGTGGGCGAGCCGGGCAGCTGCTCGGGGCACCAACTGATGAGGGGCGCCTAATGGCAGCTGTAAGGGGCATGCCGCATCCCTTATAGCTGCCATCAGGCGCTGCGCGCCCGGCTCCCGCAGTGCCGGCCCCCTCCCTCGTCCCCGCGGCGCCAACCAGCAGCGCCCTTCCCCCCATGGCCGCGGGGCCCTGCGTGGCCTGGCGCGCACACCAACAGCAACGGCCGGGCCAGGCTGGGCAGCGCATGTGCCCTGCGCCCCAGGGAAAGGCCTGCGTACCCTGTGGGGGCGGGTCCGCACATGCACCGTGCACCTGGGGGCGGCGCCGCGCACCCAGGCCCGGGGCACCAAAATGGCTCGGGCCTGCCCTGGCAGCCGTTCCCCATTTCCCTCCAGCTCTTGCCATGACTCAAGGCCTGCGCAGCCCAAGACATTTGATTGGCAGCTGGTACCCAAAACCTTTTTGTCAATTGTAGCACCAGGCCCCAAAGGGACAGACCCAAGGCAGCCGCCTGGTCCTAAGGCCGGGCCTGCAGCCAGGGGGAAGGAGAAGAATCTCTCCTTTTAGCTGGAGTTGAATCAGCAACCTAAGGACACTTGCCGAGCACCCGCTACAGGCCTCTGCTCCGCCAGCTGAGCTATTGAAAGGTGCCTGCAGCAGGCTGCTTGGCCCTTCCCTGAGTGCCAGGGCAAGAGCCCCCCAAGGGGACGGCCTCCCAGGGGGACGGCCTCCAAGGGGGCAGGAGAACCCAGCAGCACAGGGGTGTCACGGGTGCTTCACACGCAGAAGGAGCCTTGAGTGATCCAGGCAGAAACACCGCGTCTCGCTCCCTGCAGCTCCCCTTGCTGCCCTGGCAGGGGCTGAGCCTTCTCCCACTGGCCTGGGCCTGGCCTCCCTCCCCCGCCCAGCACCACAGAAAGCCCCTTGGAGTGAGCCTGGGCAAACTCCGAGAGGCTTGTGCCTTGGCCTCCTCTGCCCTTGGTGCCGGCTCTTCCGGCTGCCCCCTGAGCGCTGCTGGCCAAAGGAGGCAGCAAGGCAGGAGAGGCGCAGAGAAGCAAGTCCCACTGAGGCCGACAGCTCAGGTTTAAGCCTCCAGCCCCAGCACAAAACCTTCAGCCGGGCCCGTGTGGCTCCCTCCTGCCCCCGCACATGCTCACAGGGGGAAACGTGCCCCATGTTCCATCCCCGCGCCAGGCCTGGGCAGACGGGCTCAGCCCTCGAGCAGCCCACAGGGCCTGTGAGGGAAGGACTGAGAGCAGGGCCCCACTGACACGCCCCCGTCTTGCCCTACTGGCCTGCGTGCGGCGCTGGCACGGGACAGGCAGGAATGGCAGCCGGGGAGAAAGCAGCTAGAACTGACGGGCGAGTCTCACTTGCTGACCAGACTCCTGGGCTCTGGGGCCAGCCTGGGGGGGAGAGAGGGGATGTGAAGAAATTCCAGGGGGGGCATGAGGTGACCCAGCCCTCCCCCCATCAATTTTTTTTCCTTTTTGCTCAACAAGTTTTGCTGCTATTTTGGAGGGGGGCCAGAGGGTTTTCACAAATCAAAAAGGGGGGGTGTGATGCCAAAAAGTTTGGGAACCACTGCAAGGGGACAACCCAGCAGGGACTAAAAATGAATGCTCCCAGTGAGGTTTGAACTCCCAACCTCAGCATGCCTCCTACAAGTACTGTCTTATAAGTACTGCACACTGACCCATTGTGCCACTGGAGCAGCTGTTTAAATTGGTTCTTCAAAGTCCTTAGATTGAAAAAGTCAAGAAGCACAACATGGAATTGAAGTTTTCGCTGAGCCCTTGTTCTTTCTTTTCACAGGCAGAGCCAGGGGGCTCCGCACATCCAGAGACCCCTCCCTCTTCCTCCCTGCTCTCTGAAATAACCCACCCTAGTGGGGCACTAAGCTG
Organism: Rafetus swinhoei; assembly: GCA_019425775.1. Classification (NCBI taxonomy): domain Eukaryota; kingdom Metazoa; phylum Chordata; order Testudines; family Trionychidae; genus Rafetus; species Rafetus swinhoei. The sequence goes on along the minus strand of CM033444.1, from coordinate 33,254,584 downwards.
CTGGAGGCAAGAGCACTAGAGATGAGTTGCACGTGGGTTAGTGCTCCCTTTGCACGTGAGAGGTAGCAGGATTCACTCCCATCTTCTCCCACCTGCTCGCTGGTGCTGAGGGGCCAGCCCCTTTCCTGCTGCCCAACTCTTATTCCCACAATGCACTTTGTGCAGGGACTGTTGGTCTTTGTTCCAAGGCATGTGTCTGGGAGCCTGGACCCTTCCCAAAGTATACAACTCCTCCTCCCAGCCCATTCTGCTCACACTCTGGCTGCCTCCAGCATGGGCTGAGTTCAGGGGTCAGATGGGTGACCTGCCCTGCAGCTGTGATGGCATCAGGCACCTGAGCACAAGTCTGCTCACGAAGCTCTAATGGGCCTCAGACAAGCAAAACCCCCCTTAGTGAACCTCAGGACAAGGAAGCCAGAAAGTCTGGAGCACAAGGACCTCCCAGCAACCACCCCAGCCCGTCCCACTGAGATTTAAACTCAGATTGGAGGATTCAGAGTCATTAGTGCTGCCCCTTACACCATGGGACCTAGACAGAAGGTCAGGGGTAGACACCTGGGACACTCAGTTCTCAGGCTGGCCTCTGCACTCCTGGCTTCCCTCCAGCTGCTTCATCTCTCAGGACTGTCTGGCTACGTCTACACTGCACATTTATTTTGGAATAAGCTATTCTGGAACAGCTTATTTGAAAATAGCACGTCTACACCGCAGGGAAACCTCATAATGAGTCCGAGGAGGCTTCCCTAATGTAGAGCTGCTACCTTGATTTAGAGCCCCAGGAGGAATAACTTAGAATGGCCCCGGGGAGGGGATATTTTGAAATAGCAGAAGTGGAGCATCTACACATGCCTCATTTTGAAATAGCTATTTCAGAATAGGCATTTTTCTGCGTACAGTGAGGTCTACAGAAGTTGGAATTAGCCGTCCGTTATTTCAGAGTTATTTGAAAATAACGGAATTGCTGTGTAGACTCTGGCATTGTTATTTTGGAATAACGGCCATTGTTCCAAAAGAACTTTTCTGTGTGGCCAGAACCTCTGTCCTGCCCCAGTTCTGCTGCTTTCAGAACAAACTCCTTGTTAGGACCAGTCACAATCTAGGGTCAGTGAGGTCCGTCCCACCTGAGATGTGTGTTCTACAAAGCCTCCTGTTCCCCGCCCACTTCTCAATACTGGCTGCAGACCCTATTTTGCATGGGGTGTAGCTCAGTGGTAGAGTGTTTGACTGCAGATCAAGTGGTCCTTGGTTCAAATCCAAGTGCCCCCTGAGAGAGTGTCTATTTAATGGAGACATTCACCTTTCTTGGATTGCCATTGTATATGAACTGTTTAAATGAATACAAACCCTTAGGCTATATCTACACTGCAGACTTTTTGCGCAAGAACAACTGTTCTTGCACAAAAATGTGCAGAGCATCTACACTGCACGAGCATTCTTGCACAAGTAAATTTGCAGTACAGTGTTGGAAAACAGGGCTTCTGCCAGAAGAGTTATTCCTCTCCCCACGAGGAATAAGCCCTCTTGCACAAGAGCTCTTCCATAAGAGGACAGTGTAGACAGGCAACATTAATTTCTTGTGCAAGAAACCTGTATAGCTAAAATGCTCATCAGAGTTTTCTTGCGCAAGAGAGCAACCACACTGCCATGGACGCTCTTGTGCAAAAGCACATCTCTTGTGCAAAGCACTTGACAGTGTGGACGTGCTCTTGTGGAAGACCTTTTGCACAAGAACGCTTGCAGAAAACAGTTCTTACACAAAAAGGCTGCAGTGTAATGTAGCCGTCGTGTTATGACGGTGTTTAGGTCAGTAACTGGGGCCACTAAATGGTGCCTGTGACCTGTCACCTAGGGATCCATGTTGGATCCCCTCAGGCACTGGCCGCTCAGAGACTGGTCAGAACTGGATTTTCCTGCCAACTGGCACGAGTGTTCCTGACAATAAGCGGCGGAACGGCTCTGCACAAGAGGGAATTTTTGTGCAAGAAGGAGCAGTGTAGACAGCTCCTTCTTGCACAAAAGCCTGTGCTGCAAAAATGATGGCTCATTAGGTATGCAAATGAGGTGTGGCAATATTCATCCCCACATCTCATTTGCATATCTTATTTACACAACAATGCTGCGGTGCAGACATAGCCAAGGAAGCCAAACCCTGGCATTACCAAGGATTTGCAGCAAACCAACATCTCACCAGCGGGTCCCACTGAGGTCGTGGTGCAGGAATTTGGGCATCAGGTCACCCCATTGGGGACAATGGAGGGAAGAGAAGAGTTTTGCCTGCCATTAGGGAAAGCTGGCCAGGCCAAGGCCCTTTCAGCCACTGGGGTTGTACAGGTTGGAGCCTCCTCCTACCAACTCTCTGGCCTGTTTCCTGCAACGCTCTCAGCCTTTCGCCTGTTTCTGCTTCCCTGTCCATAGGAGGCAGCTAAAGGGTGGGTGGGGACAGTCCCCACAGCAAACATCTCTGTGGCCAGCATGGGGCTTGAAGCCATGACTTTGGTGTTATTAGCACCACACTCTAATCAACTGAGCTAGCTGGCCTATCAGAAGTGACCTCATAAATGGCCCTTTCAGAAAGGCGCCTCCGGCAGCTGCAGGGATGACTGCAGCTGCCAATGGCTCTTCTCTGATGGGACCACTAGCGACTCACTGTAATGTGGGCTATCTAATCCAGCTGGTTTGAGGTGTCACGGAAATCCAGACTCAGGGTTGGAAGGAGAGAAACACTTTTATTAAGACAAAGCTGTGGGAAGTTTCAAAAGGAAGACTTCCAAAAGCAAATGTCCGTGGTAACCTTATATACATTCATGGTTGCACACAAAATAGACTAGACATTACATAAGCTAGTAACAGCGTTACAATTGGCTTAATGCTTAAAGCTACTTTTATCTCAATATGCAGATAGATAAACTTAGTTACATGAGTGTTAGTCTCATCCTTGAAGCAGAAAAGCTAGATCAGGCTGGATTTAGTAGGTTCACTATCTCTCACACACAATGCAAGGTCACGTTCAGTCAGTTGCATACACACTTCACATTGTTCTTTTTAACAAAATAAATTTTCCTTCTCAGAGGTTTGGTCAAGGTGGCTGGCGGCCGACATGGCGCACTAAGACACAGAGCAAAGAGGCAGCAGGAATCTCTTGCTGCCAGCACCTTGCCTCCCAGCTTCTTCCCTGTCAGCAGCAGCTGCAGCCCATTTCAACCACTGGGTCAGCTGCACTTTTCCAGTTAAGGTAATTCTGCTCCACCTGCAACCTGTCTCCAGTCAGTGCTCCTGCCACGGCCTGGCCCAGGAGGGCTGGGGCCCAGTAGCTTTTCACCATGACTTTGTGGGAGGTCAAATAGGAAGGGACCACTGGAGGTGCTTAGCCCCTGGCCTGCTGTGTCTGTGGAAAGGGGAGAGGACACACACTTGTCACTGGGAACAGGGCGCATGGATCCCACTAGTTCCTACAGAAAATGAAACAGGCTGAGCATTTGGCAAAGAACAGGCCAGAATCCTGCTGGGAGAGGTTCCATCAAGCACTAACTCTGCGCAAAGCCAGACTGCTGGGAGGAGGCTCTGCCTATGGACTTTCCTCCTCTCTCTGTTATCTCCTTCATCTGGGGCTGAAAGGGACGTGGGCTGCAGGCTGGTCCTGCCCAGCTGCCTTCCCCAGTGGAAGGAGAAAATGCTCATGGAAGGGCTCACACGTTGTCCCCAATGCACTGTCCTGAGGGCTTGAATTCTTGCCCCTGGGTGCACCCAAACGCCCCTACTGGGGGGCAGGCTCCCCAGCTCACACCCCTCTTGTCACACTTGGTGCCAGAAGAACAAAGCTTGCAAAGGGGTTTGAATTCCCTCCATCTCCCCATGCTGCGGTGCTAAAGAAATCCTGAAACCGGCCCCTTCGCCTGTCACTGGAGAGATGGAAATGGGGCCGTTCCTTGTGGGGAAAAAGTGGGTGAGTCAGGAGAGGATTTGAGCTCAAACCTCCCACAACCAGAACCCCCATTAGGGGCAAGAAAGAGCCTTGAGTCAAGCAGTTGAGAATGCTTGGCTCCTGCTACCCTGTGATGGCATGTTAGGGGGCTTGCTGTGCACAGCCTGGCTAGCTCAGTTGGTAGAACATGAGACTCTTAATCTCAGGGTCATGGGTTCAAGCCCCATGCTGGGCGGTGCCCTTCTTTAACTCACGTTCTCAGTCTACAAGCAATTCACTGTCAGCATTCACCATGGTTTTAGAAAGAAAAAGTCTAGTCCTGGGGTCCAGCTTTAGGAGAACCAACTGCAATTTCCATCTTCTGAGAAGAAGGGAAGAGGATTTTCTTCTCCTCAGTTCTAGGCACATCAGCCCAGGGGAGGAGAAAAAATAACCCTCCACCAGCTGATTGTCCCCTGTCAGCTTCTGTAGCTTCACCTCCTTCCACAGCAGCTCCAGCTTTGAGCTACAAATATCAAGGGGCTGGTGAGGAAATGAGGTGCTGGCAGCTCAGGTTAGTCGCTTCCATGAGAACAAGAGGTGGAGTGTTCACAAGGTGCATTCCCCTCCCCTGCAGAGCAGGGTGTTAAAAAGAGCTAGTAACAGAATAGTCAGCCATGTTCCACAGGTTTCATGTTGTGTTTCTGTGGTACGGTGGTTATCATGTTTGCCCAGCATGTGAAAGGTCCCTGGTTTAAAGCTAGATAGAAACACAGCATCTTCTCTTACTGCTGCTGTTCTTCTCTTACTGCAGCATCTTCTCTTACCTGGGTGCCCAGGTAAATGCAGCTCCTGCGGCCTGGCCTGTGCCTGGGATGAGCCCAACTCCCACGTGACAGAAGGGAATGACATCAGCTGAGAATGCCCCTTGGTGCCAGCTTGGCGAAGTGAGATGAATCAGGCCAGGCGGTGGCTTGTGCCTTGGTCTCCCCTGGCCTGGGAGGCTGGTGTATGGGGCCAGCTCTTCCTGCTGCCTCCCTTGTGTGACTTGCCCAAGGAGGTTGGGAGGCAGGAATGGGGCAGAAGAGGGAAGCCAAACTGAAGGGGCAGGACAAAACCTCAGCGCCTCATTGGGGTAAACAGAGCCCCACCTTGTTCTACCAAAGCCTCTTGGGGCAACATCTCCTGCCCACTGAGCCCCTGGAGTGGGAGGGGTGAGGGGGCCTGACAGGGCCCTGGCCCTGCTTTCCGTCCACCTTCTCACACTGGTCACACGGCGTCAGCATCCGCCTGCGTGCTGGTGGGCTGGGGCAGGCTGTGGGAGGCAGAGTCCTGTGCCTGTCTCAGGGTGTCCCAGGAATGCTCCTTGCAGCCCAGGAGAAGAAGGGGCTCTAGGTGGAAGGAAAACAAGCAAAGCTGGTCCCGGTGGGCCTGGGCCAGGGCTCCAGTTTCACCTAGCTGAGGCAACAGTGACTGGCATAGGTCCCATGGTGTAAGGGGCAGTGCACTGGACTCTGACTGGCTCAGTCTAAGTTCAGCTCTCAGAGAGGTGGCTGGGCTGGGTGTTGTAAACCCGTCACACTCTGTCTTCCTTTCCTGCAGTCTCCTTGTGAGGAATTTGTGCCCCCTACAGCCCTCTCTCTTCTCTGGCAGCCTGTGAGGGGCCCTGGTGATGCAGGGTCATGCTTACGCGTGGCTGCAGACAGCAACAGAGCATCCCAAGAGCAAAAGGTGGAAAATTCAGCATCAAACCTGCCCCCTGTTGTGGGCCTGTAAAGCAACCTTGATGCTGCAGCGCTATTTCGATGCGGAGACAACTGTACTAGCTATCCTGCATGTTAACAGTGCCCACCTTATTTTGAAATACAATGGACTCGCTAGTCCAACGTCCCTGTGAACCTCAGTCCGTGAGGAGGAAGGGGCATTTCGGAATAGCAGGTTATTTTAATGTTTGGTGCTGCATAGACACCAAAGCATTTTTGAAATAAGCTCAAAATGACACCTTCCGTAGCTCAAATTGTGTGTCATGTCACCCCTCTGTCTATGCTGCACCCTAAACTTGAAACAAGATGCTACATCAGGGCTCTGTCTGCACTAGAGAGACAAAGATTTAGTCCAGAGAACACATCTGCTCTGCTGAAAGCTTTTTTTGGAAGAGCAGGCGTGCTTTTCGGCATCCTTGAACCACATTTTACGAGGAAGAAGGGCTGTTCGTAAAAGGGTTTGCTCCCGACATTTGGCCCAGTGTACACAGGCCAAATGTCAGAAAAACCTCTTCCAAAAAAAGCAGAAGAAAAAGCTACACAAATTGGCTGTGTCTACACTGGCATGATTTTGAGCCAAAGCGGGTGCTTTGGCACAAAAACATGCTGCCTGCCTACACTGGCGGGCAGTTCTTGCGGAAGAATGCTGACATTCTAATGTGTGAAAGCAGTGCTTCTTGTGCAAGAACTATGATGCTCCCGCTCAAGAATAAGCCCTCTTGCCCAACTCTTCTTGCGCAAGAGGCCAGTGTAGACAGGCAAACTGAATAACTTGCGCAAGAAAGCCCGATGGTTAAAATGGCCATTGGGGCTTTCTTGTGCAAGAGAGCGTCTACAATGGCATGGATGCTCTTGCGCAAAAGAACATGCCAGTGTAGACGCTCTCTTGCGCAAATACATGCCAATGTAGACGTAGCGAGAGGGTTTCGAAAATCACGTAGCTTTTTCCAGAAGAACAGTGTAGTGTAGACATAGCCTGAGTGTTGCTCAGCACTAGTAGGAGACAGGGAGGGACAAAACGGTCTAACAGCACCTGCAGCCTTTCAGAACAACCCCAGCCCCAAACCCAAGAACCAGCCCTTCCCTCCACCCTCACTGGGGTCTGCTGAGAACTATCTGGACTCAAGCCCACCCCAGTGTCAGCATAAGGATTGCCTGTTCTGTAAAAGCTGTGCCCTGAAAATGAGAAAGCAGCAGAAGCCACTCTGGTGGGAGTTGAACCCACAACTTTTGAACATTTAGGGAGGCTCACATTAACCACTGTAGCTTAGAAGTCCAACATACTTTCCATTGCACCACAGAGCCTGACAAGCTGTGGACTTTGATATCTCCACTCTCTGCTTTGCAGCATGACAATTGCTGGGGGAAAGACAGGTGAGCCGGGTCTCTCTCTTTTGGGAGAGCAGGTAGGAAGAAGAAGGGGCCACTGGGCCCCAGCAGTGAAAGATAAAGGAGGAGAACGGAGCTGCAGATGGAGAACGTGGGCATTGATCTCACTGCCTCTTGCAGGCTAAGCAAGCGCTCTACCACTTGAGCTAATTCCCCAGTCCACAAAAGTCTCTACTGCCCCACCCACCTTGTTCCAGAGCCCTCAACATCCCTGCGGCTGCCCGAGGTGCCTTTCTGAAAAGGCCACTTGTGAGACTGACATCCTGTGGGCGGCTAGCTCGGAGGTTTAGACCGTGATGCTCATATCACGCATCTTAAGAACAAGCCCCTTATTTCAAACCATAATGGGCTCGCTATTCCGACGTTCCTGTAAACCTCATGGCATGAGGAGTGAGGACATTTTGGAATTGCAATTTACTTTGAAATAAGTGCTGTGCAGCCAGCGCCAAATTACAAAATAACCTATTTCAAAATTGACTTGAAATAAGCTACACAATTTGCATTGCTTATTTTGAGCTATGGAACACCCCTAGTGACTTAGAGCCCAGATCTGCCCCAGCTTCCTGTCCCACCCACCGATGTACTGATTATGATACTTTGTTGTTGTTGTTGTTGCCTTGGAAACTCCCCACAGACCTTCTTCCTGGGGACCCTGGGCAGCCTGCTCACATTGCAGAGCTTACTTTGAGGTGAGGGTGCTGTGTAGACATCCTGTTGAGGACAGATTGCTGGAGGAGGCTCTAGCCACCTCCTTTCCTCTTCTCTTTCAAGCTTTGTCTGTACTGCAGAGTTTTAGTGCAAAAACTCTTGGGCTACGTCTACACTGCAGGCTTTCCTGTGCAAGAACTGTTTTGCACAGGCATCCTTGTGCAAAGGTCTTCCACAAGAGCACGTCCACACTGCCATGTGCTTTTGCACAAGAGATGTGCTTTGTGCAAGAGCATCCATGGCAGTGTGGATGCTCTCTTGTGCAAGAAAGCTCTAATGGCCATTTTAACCATAGGGTTTTCTTGCGCAAGAGATTCATGTTGCCCGTCTACACTGCCTTCTTGTGGAAGAGCTCTTGCGCAAGAGGGCTTATTCCTGTGGGGAGAGGAATAACTTTTTGGCTGCGTCTACACTGGCATGATTTTGCACAAATACTTTTAATGGAAGAGTTTTCCGTTACAAGTATTTTGCGCTCTATACTGGCATGTGCCTTTGCACAAAAGATTTGCAAAAGCATCCGTGCCAGTGTAGACACTCTCTTCTTAGAAAGCTCCGAAGGCCATTTTAGCCATTGGGCTTTCTTGAGCAAGAAATTGATGTTACCTGTCTACACTGGCCTCTTGCGCAAGTGTTCTTATCCCTGAGTGGGCGCGTCAGAGTATTTGCGCAAGAAGCACTGATTTTGTACATTACAACGTCAGCGTTCTTGCACAAATACTCGCAGCCAGTGTAGACAGGCGGCAAGATTTTGCACAAAAGCAGCCGCTTTTCCGCAAAATCTTGCCAATGTAGACACAGCCTTTCAGAAGAAGCTCTGTTTTCCAACACTGTACTATAAATTTACTTGTGCAGAATGTGCATGCAGCGTAGATGCTCTGCAAGTGTAGACATAGCCTTAGAGCATCTGCGCTATGAGCATGTTTTGTGCAAGTAAATTTACAGAGAATCAGAAGAGAGGGCTTTTTGTGCAAGAGTTATTCCTCTTTCTATGAGAATAAGCCTTTTGTGCAAGAGCGCTGACTTTTCAGGAAAACTCCCAAGCATTGCTCTGTGATCACTGAAAGATGTTACAGCAGCTGTGACCCAACAGGTTTCTTAGAGTCCCCTTCCCAGCCTCTCCCTCACCACCAAGACAGCGCCTGCCATTTACACAGGCCTTTCAGAAGGGGCAGAACTAGGTGACTCAAACTGCCCCTCCCTCTCCTGTGTGGGCAGCGCTGGAGGAAGCGCTGTGGTGCACTCAGCACTAGCCCAGCACACAGTCAGATAGGCACAAGATCCATTGGTTCAGTTTGGTTGTTGAAGGAGACAACACAGAACTGGCTCCAGACCCCACTCAGTAACCTGGGAAATGACCCACCAGGCCTGGACACCTCGGAGAGGCAACGATTCCCCACTGGCCAGGGCAGAGTCTCCCTCTGACACAGTCATGGAGCCTTTTCCACCTGTTCCTACCTCTCCCCCCAACTCAGCTCTCACTGCTTGGTGCTGCCAGGGAAGGGCCTCACTGCGAGTCAGTGTTCCTGTTCCAGGAGCAGGGTAAGTTTTGTCTTGTGCACCAATATTGAGGTCGTGTGTCTCTGTTCAGGGGTGAGCCCCCGCGGTGCTTGCCAGTTACTAACAAATATCTTAGCTACACGTTATGGGAGAAAGATACTAACCGAAGGGATAATTAACACTGGGCTGAGGCTAGTCTTTGCCTCCCGCAGGGCCACTAGGGAACAGATGGGGGACAAGGCATGAGGCAGATCCAAGGGGCTGGCTAAATCCAGTGTGAGAAGCACATGGAAAAGACCCAGCAGCAGGTGAGAGAACAGCATGAAGATATCAGGATCAGGACCAGAGCAGTATGGCTATGTCTACATTGGCAAGATTTTGCACAAAATCTTGCGGCCTGTCTACACTGGCCGCGAGTATTTGCACAAGAACACTGACATTGTAATGTACAAAATCAGTGGTTCTTGCGCAAATACTCTGATGCTCCCGCTCAGGGATAAGCCCTCTTGTGCAAGTACTCTTGCGCAAGAGGGCCAGTGTAGACAACAACGTTAATTTCTTGCGCCAAGAAAGCCCGATGGCTAAAATGGCCATCGGGCTTTCTTCTTGCAGAACGCCTAAACTGGCACGAATGCTTTTGCACAAAAGCACATCTCTTGCCTGAAAGCACGTGCCAGTGTAGACACTCTCTTGTGCAAATGTTTTAATGCAAAAATTCTTGCGTTAAAAGTATTTGCACAAAATCATGCCAGTGTAGATGTAGCCTACAAGTAAATCCAGGAATTAAATAAAAGCCAGAACAAGATGATAAAGCAAAATCCCCATTCTTCTCTACTGCAAAACTAATTTTGAACTTTTTGACAATAGCCAACCACTCAGCCTGTGCTCTCTTCCTCCAGTTTCCCAACAGGAAAAAAGAAACAATCATCCATAGCAAACAGCAATTACATTAAAACAACACTGTCTGCTTGCTTCATGCTCAGAAGAGAACACTATTACTCAGCCTCAGGGTTAGCAAGACCAACCACTTTCAGCTACATTTTTCTAGTTACTAACTATAGAAATGATCCCTGAAAGTACAGTCTTACTAGCACCTTCTTTGCTACACACACTCTCATGTGCATTCACTTTCTCCTCATGGGAATGTTTCACACAACACTTAGAAAACTAAAGAACAGAAATAATCTCAGCAAAGTGCTTGTCCCATTCAAACACGCTCCACCCGATTTAGAAATCTGTATATTAGAATATGCTCCCTGTCCCTGTTTGATTAGCATGTGGAGCACCTGGCAGCCAATCAAAATCTCCTGCTGTTTCTTCCTGAAACTGCAGTTCCTGGGGCTCCTCTAAGTCAGTGGTAACAAACTGCCAGTCCACAGACCAGCAGGGTCAAGAACCCCTGCCTGCCGGGCAGAGGTGGAAAGTAACAAAGTAGAAATACTTGATTACAGTACTCAAAACCTTATTTGCGTATTTGTGTTTTACTCAAGTAATTTATTTTTGTGATACTTTGACTTTTAATCAAGTGGGGTTCTTTTAGAAAATATTGTACTTTTACTCCACTCCCATTTCCAGAAGCGCTGGGTTACTCACGACTTGCATCATTCTGATTTGCTAAAGCCCAGCTGCATGTGCAAGCACCAGTCATCCAAAAAATAGCCAATCCACAAGCACAATGCCCCTGCCAAGGAAGAAGCCTTTTAATAGCTGCCCCAACAGCGTGGAATATTGCAGAGAATATCGCCGAGCCTCATTTGCATACCTAATGAGCCACCATTTTTTTCAGAAGAGGCTCTTGCGCAAGAAGCAGCATCTACACTGCCCCTTCTTGTGCAAGAAAAACCCTCTTGCGCAATGCCGTTACACCTATTACTTTTCAGGAAGAATGGCATTGCGCAAGAGGGTTTATCTTGCACAAGAAGGGGCAGTGTAGATGCTGCTTCTTCTGCAAGAGCCTCTTCTGAAAAAATGGTGGCTCGTAAATGAACTCTTAGCCTCATTTGCATATTACTCGCGCAAGAAACCGGGAGTGTAGACATAGCCCAGGAGTGACTCAGACAGAGCGAAGTGGTTGGAGCAGAGCAGGGCCTGTCTGGTGACAAGGCAGAGCCTGAGGAGAGACAGCTCTGGCAAAGGCTCAGTAGGAGCAAGGGGGGAGCTACTTTGGCCTGGCCCTTTTACAGAACATACTAAGGCCTTGAGCATGGGGCTGTCATCGGGGGAAAGTTCCCTCAGAGATGGGATGGGGAGCAGACTGGGCTAGGACGGCGCCATTCTCCCTGCTCTTGCCCACAGACAACATGGTTGCCGGGCCTGAGTGCGGGCAGACTGGCAGTTGCTGCAGCAACACAGGGGCAGGAGGCCCCACTGATGTGGGGGGAGGCAGCCCCACCAGCAGGCACAAGGCTGGGCCAGCATATGGGGGGAGGTGTTCGACTGTGTTTCCCTGCTGACATGGAGCTGGATTGCCAGGTGTCAGTTTTGAACCAGACAGTCCAGTATTTGAGCTTTCTGTTCAGGAAACAAACTGAGAAAATAGAAATGTCTGGTATTTTCATAGTAATAATAATAACAATAATGTAGATTGTGATGTAATGTCAAGTGTGTCCGGTGTTTTGTTGAAACCATCTGGCAACCACATGGAGCCCAGGTGACAGGACACGTCCCAGTACTCACTGCTAGTACTCACTACTGCTAGCGACACCCTCACACAGCTCCTCATAGCTCCCCCCACTGTGGGGCAGGCAGGAGAGGATGGTTACCCCCAAGTGACAGAGGGAGGGACAAAGGCAAAGGGCCTTGTCTGACCTCACACAGCCAGTCTGGGGCAATGCTGGGAACAGGACCCAGAAGCCCTCATGCTGAAACTCCCCCTCAGTCTGGAGTTTCATATCCTGACTGATCAGAATAAAGTGTCTCAAAGGAGCTACAGCCCCACCAAGAAGCACCAGGACACAGAGAGACTCAGGAGTTGCTCTGAGAGAACCACTGGCTCATTTAGTGGGACTTAAGGTGAACAAGAAAGCCCTGAGTCTCCTCCCTGCTCAGCCAATCCGAACCAGGACTCTGAATCACAGAACACTAGAACTGGCAGGGACCTTCAGAGACAAAGTCCAGTCCCCTGCCCTCACAGCTGGACAAAGCACCATCCAGATCCATGTCTCTCCAAAACAGCTAGCTACCAGGAGTGGGGTTTGAACCCACGCAGACAAATGTCCATTGGAACTGAAGTCCAACACCTTAACCACTCGGCTGTCCTGGTGGTGGTTAAAAGTACAGACGTGTGAAAGTTCTCTCACCAAACAGCCCAGGGACTCGCTCTCAGAGCATCTTCCCGTCCTATCTCTGTGCCAGGGCTTCCCGCCGCAGGGTTGGGGGGTCTGCTTTATGGGAAGGAGAGGAGGTTCTCTCTTACCTGCCCCTCCAAGCGTTGCCCACCCTGGTGCATGTGCTGGACTGGGCAGCGGCTGGCCAGGAGAACTGCCCTGGGAGAGGTTCCCGGGGAGCAGCTTTCTACAGCCGGGGCTCCGGGGGCCCAGCAGTGCTGCACCCAATGCTGGGGCTCAGAGATCCGCCCGGAGCCGGCCCCAAAGGCCCTGCAAGCAGAGGCCAGGAAAGGAGCCAGGCTGAGGGCTTTGCAGAGAGCAGGCTAGGGACCTGGCAGGAGGAGGCTCCAGCATGCACAGAGCCTGCGCAGGGCCAGCCTGCTGGGAGAGAAGCAGGAGCATCCAGCAGCATTCAGGCCAGCGGCAGCTGACACTGGGGGAGCTCTAAGACTCCAGGGCAAAGGCCTCCAGCACCCCAGGCTCTGGGATTAGGTGGCCCTGGAACCAGGCCCCCTGGAGTAGCATTGTGGCCTGGGGCTCTGACCCACAGGGGCTGGCCCCAAAGCCCAGGGCCTGGAAGTCTGGTCAGCAAGTGAGACTCACCCGACAGTCCAAGCTGCTTTCTGTCCCAGCCGTTCCTCCCTGTTTCATGCCAGCGCCACACGCAGGCCAGTGGGGCAGGACGAGGGCGTGTCAGTGAGGCCCTGCTCTCAGTCCGTCCCTCACAGACCCTGTGGGGTGCTCAAGGGGCTGAGCCCATCTGCCCAGGCCTGGCGCGGGGATGGAACATGGGGCACGTTTCCCTCTGTGAGCGTGTGCGGGGGCAGGAGGGAGCGACACGGACCTGGCTGAAGGTTTTGTGCTGGGGCTGGAGGCTTAAGCCCGAGCTGTCGACCTCATCAGGGCTTGTTACTTCCCCCCTCTCCTGCCTTGCTGCCTCCTTTGGCCAGCAGCACACATGAAGAGCCAGGAACCAAGGGTAGTGGAGGCCGAGGGACAAGCCCCTCAGAGGGGACAGGCCTGAGGCCTCTAGCTTGCCCAGGGGCTTTCTGTGGTGCTGGGCAGGGGAGGGAGGCCAGGCCCAGGCCAGTGGGAGAAGGGGCAGCGCCTGCCAGGGCAGCAAGGGGAGCTGCAGAGAGCGAGACGCAGCGTTTCTGCCTGGTTTCACTCAAGGGTCCTTCTGCCTGTGAAGCGCCTGTGACACCCCTGTGCTGCTGGGTTCTCCTGCCCCTCCCCTGCAATCCATGTTCCCTCCTGCTTTTGTAGCCTCTGTTGCCTTCTCCACATGTCCCTTCTGATGGGACAGGCATGTTCTTCTCAGGCTTTGGGTACCATGTTGCCCTAGGAAGGGGTGTGGCCAAAACACAGGCCTCCCTGTGAGCAGGATTTGAACCGGCGCAGGGAAACCCTATTGGATTTCAAGTCCAACACCTTAACCACTCGGCCATCACAGCTCTAAGTAAAAGCAATCCAGGGAAACTGGTAAATAATCCCAGTGCCCAGGCCTGACGTCACCTGACCCACAGAATTCACACAGCAAACCATTTCAACGGTCATGCAGAAGGGTCCTGGGCACTCTGGTCTGAGGCTGCCCTGGAGATGAGTTCTGCTTCCAGGTCTTCCCTCCTTCTTCTTCCTTCCTTTCCCTTTTCCTCCTTCCTCTTCTCTTTTCCCCTTTTCCTTCTTCTTCCTGGTCTCCTTCTTGGACCCCACATTGGCATCTCTGTGAACTTCATTTTATGAAGAAGAAGGGATGTTCCAAAAAAGGGTTTTTTTCCCCCAGATTTGGCCCAGTGTAGACAGGCCAAATGTTGGAAAAAACCTCTTCAAAAAGAAGCAGAAAAAGCTACAAATTGAGGTTCACAATTTGCATAGCTTTTCAGAGAACAGTGTAGTGTAGACATAGCCTGAGTGTTGCACAGCACTGGTAGGAGACATGGAGGGACAAAAGGGTCTATCGGCACGTGCAGCCTCTCAGAACAACCCCTGTCCTGACCCCCAAGTACCAGCCCTTCCCTCCACCCTTACTGGGGTCTGCTGGGAATTGCCTGGATGCCAGCCCACCCCAGTGTCAGCCTCTCAGAACAACCCCTGTCCTGACCCCCAAGTACCAGCCCTTCCCTCCACCCTTACTGGGGTCTGCTGGGAATTGCCTGGATGCCAACCCACCCCAGTGTCAGGCTAAGGATTAACTGTACTGTAAAAGCTGCATCCTGGAAACGAGGAAGCAGCTAAAGTGACTCTGGTGGGACTTGAACCCACAACCTTTGAATGTCTAGCTGGGCTCACATTAACTGCTACAGCTTAGAAGTCCAATGTGCTTTCCATTGCACCACAGAGCCTGATGGACAGCTGGGATTGATATCTCCACTCTCTGCTTTGCAGCATGGCAGTGCTGGGGAAAAAAAGCCAGGTCTGTCTCTTTTGGGAGAGCAAGTAGGAAGAGGAGGGGGTCACTGAGCCCCAAGAATGACAACTAGGAACCAGGACAAAGCTGCAGTTGGAGAACGTGGGCATTTATCCCACTGCCTTTTGCACATAAAGCAAGGGGTCTCTCACTTGAGCTAAATCCCTGCACATGAGCACTTCCTCTGCCCCACCCACCTCGTTCCAGACCCCACAACGTCTCTGTGGCGGCCTGAGGCTCCTTTCTGAAAGAGCCACTTGTGGGACTGACACCCGTGGGCGGCTAGCTCAGAGGTTTAGGACGTGGTGCTCATATCACACAGGCGCATCTTAAGAGCAAGCCCCTTGTTTCAAACCATAACGGGCTCGCTATTCCGACGTCCTGTAAACCTCATGGCACGAGGAGTGAGGCGTTTGAATAGCGGTTTATTTGGAAATAAGTGCTGTGTAGCCAGCGCCAAATTACAAAATAACCTATTTACAAAATTGACTCGAAATAAGCTACACAGTTTCATTGCTTATTTTGAGCTATGGAACACACCCTAGTGAGTTAGAGCCCAGCTCTGCCCCAGCTCCATCCACCCACGTACTGACTCCTCGCTACCAGGGGCTGTTTGCATTGGCCTCTTCTCTGTAGCCAGGCTTCAGCCAGGACTGAGACTGTCAGGCAGGAGAATGTGACTCGGCTCCTGCACCTGGGCCCTACATTTCTCATCCCTTCAGAGACACTTGTTAGTGGAGAAATAAATCACATTCACATGAGTGTAGATTATGAAATGTTGTTGTTGCCTTGGAAACTCCCCACAGACCTTCCCCTGGGGGCCCTGGGCAGCCCACTCACACTGCACAGGTTACTTCGAGGTGAGGGTGCTGTGTAGACGTACCCATACTGTTGAGGGCCAGCCTGCCGGGGGGAGGTTCTGGCCACTTCCTTTCCTTGTCTGTCTCAGACTATGTCTACATTCCAGGAATACATCTACACTGCAGGCTTTTTGTGCAAGAGCAGATGTTCTTGCGCAAAAACTTGCAGAGCTTCTACACTGCACGCACGTTCTTGCACATTTAAATTTATTGTAACCCCCAAGGAGATTACTTAGATTCCCGGGGCCTTGTCTGCTGGCAGCTCAGGGAGACGCACTCTGAGTTTGCCTTGGCTCTCCCTCCCTACCAGGGTCAGAGTCTGCCCGGCAACCCATAGGGAGTGAGATGCCCCTCCCAGGGAGTTCAGGAGGGGAAAGGAGAGGCTATTGTGGAGGGGAGTCTGGAGCCAGCCAGGGCAAGGGAGGACTGCTGTGTGGAGCTAGTAAGCCCCAGGCCTTCATGCAGGGTTCCCCTGAGAACTAGCCTCTAGGGACCTGAAGGCAGGATCCCTCAGCTGGGTTTTATGTCTCCACTGTTGATTCCCAGTTTGTGGGGTTTGCTGGGAGGCTTCCCCAGCCAGGCTGAGTTGGCTCTCCAGCTCCCTGGGTGAGACCAGTCACCCCATGGTCAGCTCTGCTCTAGCTGCTAGTTCAGGGCTGCTGTGTGGGTCTGAATGCTGGGCTAGGAGGTTATAGTTTGAATTTTGGTGCAGTTGTGTGGCTTGCACCTTGAGCCCTGCACCCCTTCGCGGTGAGGGGAAATTCTGGGACCGAAGCAGCCTGATTCCTGCCTGAAGAGGATCCCTGCGAGAAAGAGCCACCCATTTGCAGTGACTGAGTCATCTCTGAACCTGAGGCTCATTCATGGAGTGTGTGAGTGCACCAATTTTTAGTTAGTAAGTCAGGGAATTTGTTTGGGGATTTTATTACCTGCAGCATATTAAACCTATGGAGGATTTACTGCCTTCTCCCATGTGTGAGTCCTTTGGGCTGTACTGGACCTAGTCAGCCCCACTGCTAAACTACTGCAGAGAAGAATTTTGTGGTCAACAGTCATCAAGGGCCCCAACAAAGTACAGCGTACCAACGGGACACTGATCTTACAGTTGCTGGGCACCGGTGACCCTAAAAATAGTGTTTTACCCTGTTCTGTTATATTTGTCTCCTGTTCAATATAATTGTGTTTATTATAGTGTATGTGTTTGTGCTATTTTCTGGGAGTCTCCAACTATCTGGCAAATACATGGGGATTACCCTGGGCTAGAATTTTTCTCCCAAGCTGCCCTGGTGACCCTGCCAGGAAGGAGTGAGGGGGGTGGAGGCACCGCCAAATAAATCCATCAGAAAAAATAAAGTTGAGTGGGTGGCGGGATCCAGAAGAACCCAGACCTATCCATCAAAACCTGTAAGGAGATTGGCTTTAAAGAAGGTAACCAGGTGGAGAGGGCGCTACATTATAGTACAGCATCAGAAAACAGGGCTTCTTGCACAGAGTTATTCTTCTCCCCAAGAGGAATAAGCCCTCTTGCGCAATAACTCATCCACAAGGAGGCAGTGTGGAGAGACAACAGGGTTTCTTGCTCAAGAAAGCTCTATGGCTAAAATGGCCATCAGAGCTTTCCTGCGCAGGAGAATGTCCACACTGCCATGGCGCTCTTACAGAAAAGCAATTCTCTTGTGCAAAAGCACATGGGAGTGTGGACACACTGTTGTGCAAGACCTTTTGCACAAAACAGTTCTTGAGCAAGTAGTCTGCAGGGTAGATGTAGCCAGCCCCTCTCTCCAGGGAACTGCAGCCCCTCGGGCCAGGCAGCTGCTCCCAGCATTCAGGAGGTACCAGGCTGAGAAGAAACCGTCTCACAGACACGGTGCTGCCAGGGAGGTGCCTCACTGCTAGTGACTGTTCCTGTTCCAGGAGTGGAGCGAGTTTTGCCCTGGGCACCAATATTGAGGGCGTGTGCACCTGTTTGTGTGTGAGCCCCCATGGCACCCATTAGCTCCTGCTGGGGGGTGCAGGGTCCCCTGGTGCCATAGCTCCTCCTGGGGAGGGGTGGAGGGACCCCTGGTCCAGTATTTCCTGCTGTGGAGAAGTAGAGGTAACAGATTTTTTAGATAAAGGAAATGCAGTCGATCTAATCTACCTCGACTTTAGTAAGGCATTTCATACAGTACCACATGGGGAATTATTGGTTAAATTGGAAAAAATAGGGATTAATATGAAAGTTGAGAGGTGGATAAGCAACTGGTTAAAGGGGAGACTACAGCGGGTCATATTGAAAGGTGAACTGTCAGGTTGGAGGAAGGTTACTAGCGGAGTTCCTCAGGGATCAGTTTTGGGGCCAATTTTATTTAATCTTTTTATTGCTGACCTTGGCACCAAAGTGGAAGTGTCCTGATAAAATTTGCGGATGACACAAAGTTGGGAGGTATTGCCAATTCAGAAAAGGATCGGGATATTATACAGGAAGATCTGGATGACCTTGTAAATTGGAGTGATAGCAATAGGATGAAATTTAATAGAGAGAAGTGTAAGGTTATGCATTTAGGGATTAATAACAAGAATTTTAGTTATAAGCTGGGGACACATCAGTTGGAAGTAACGGAGGAGGAGAAGGACCTCGGAGTCCTGGTTGATTATAGGATGACTGTGAGCCGCCATTGTGACATGGCCGTGTAAAAGGCTAATACGGTCTTGGGATGTATTAGGCGAGGTATTTCCAGTAGGGATAAGGAGGTGTTAGTGACATTATACAAGGCATTGGTGAGACCCCATTTGGAATACTGTGTGCAGTTCTGGTCTCCCATGTTTAAGAAGGATGAATTCAAACTAGAACAGGTACAAAGAAGGGCCACTAGGATGATCCGAGGAATGGAAAACCTGTCTTATGAAAGGAGACTCAAGGAGCTTGGCTTGTTTACCTTAACCAAAAGAAGGCTGAGGGGACATGATTGCACTCTTTAAATATATTAGAGGATAAATACCAGGAGGAGAGGAATTATTTAAGCTTAATACCAATGTGGACACAAGAACAAATGGATATAAGCTGGCTAGTAGGAAGTTTAGACTTGAGATTAGACGAAGGTTTCTAACCATTAGAGGAGTGAGGTTCTGGAACGGCCTTCCAAGGGAAGTAGTGGGGGCAAAAGATCTATCTGGCTTCAAGATTAAACTAGATGGGTTTATGAAGGGGATGGTTTGATGAGATAACATGATCTTGGTAACTAATTGACCATTCATTATCAGTAGTAAATAGGTCAATGGAGGGATGATAGGAGTTACTATAGAGAACTTTCTGGGTGTCTGGCTGGTGAGTCTTGCCCACATGCTCAGGGTTTAGCTGATCGCCATATTTGGGGTCAGGAAGGAATTTTCCTCCAGGGTAGATTGGCAGAGGCCCTGGAGGTTTTCGCCTTCCTCTGTAGCATGGGGTACAGATCACAGCTGGAGGATTCTCTGCATCTTGGGGTCTTCGAACTATCTGAAGGCTTCAATATCTGAGATATAGGTGGGAGGATTATTCTAGGAGAGGGTGGGTGAGATTCTGTGGCCTGCATTGTGCAGGGGTCAGACTAGATGATCATAATGGTCCCTTCTGACCTTAAAGTCTATGAGTCTATGAGTCAGTCCATTCCCTATAGCTCCTGCCAGAGGACCCTGACCCCTTATCTCCTGATGTGGTTTCAGCTTTTCCCTTGCGGATGCTCCAGACATGAGGATGCCAGCGCACTGGCCCAGCCGGGCCGGCAGTGATGGTTTTCACTCATGCAGGAAATGCCCCAGCTTCTCCCGTCACAGAGCTACTGCCTCTCCGGGAGGTGGATGAACTGCAGGTGGGACAGCTCCTGCCAGCAGCCAAGGCACCAAATATCGCTGTGTCTGCAGCCAGTGTTGGGAACTGGGCAGGGAACAGGAGGCTTTTGTGTCACACACATCTCAGGTAGGACGGACCCTCACTGAGCCCAGACTGTGACTGGTCCTAGCCAGGAATGTGTCCTGGGGCTAGTTTAGTGACACTCTAAGGCCGTGTCTACACTAGGCGTAAGGCGATGCTGCGCGGTCGATGTTCTGGGCTCTAGGGAAGACCGGCTGATTGGAACTGAGCTGTGCAGAGTCTTGTAAAGCGGAACCGCAACTTCTCTGGATATTTGCCGAGTTTTATATGAGGGTTTATCAGAAGGGATGTTGTGGGATCTGGAACAAGGTGGGTGGGGCAGGAAAACTCTTTACAAGCAGAGGAATTAGCTCAAGTGGTAGAGTGCTCGCTTCGCATGTGAGTGATAGTGGGATCGATACCCGCATTCTCCAGGGATAAATGTTTGCTGCTTTCTCTTTTCCACAGGCAGAGCCAGCCAGGGGCTAAGTGCTTCCAGGGCCTCCTTCCCTCTTCCGTAAGGCAATGGGCTGGTTTCCGCAGTGCGGGGGGTGTCCCAATTGCCTCACAGGAGCAGTTCCTGGCTAAAAGTCAGGCAGGCAAAGTGCAGCCTGTAACACCCAGCGGAGGATTTGCCTGCCTGGGAAGGCCGGAACAGACCAGCACTTAGGAGCTTGGCTGCCAGCTGCTTAGCACATCTGGACACAGAAGAATCCCAAGACTTGGTTCTGCCAGGCTCCAGTTTCCCCTCTTCTGTTTCTTTTCAGCTCCCTGCAAACTGCCTCCCAGCTGTGGGTGAGGCTGAGTGTGTGTGAAACCAGCTGCACTTTGGATGATTTTGTTAATTGTTTAAAAAGCCTCAGGCACCTCGTCTGCCTGGGGAGGTGGCTGTAACCATCCTTCCCGTGTGTCTATACCAGAGTCTAAGACACAGATTAGAGTTTACTTCTCAGTGGTGCGTCCTTCCTTTAGCTCTGCTGTTACATCCCCTGCTCTCTCCCATTTCTAACCCATCTCCCGGGTTTCCATGTTGTTCACCTACCTGTGGGCTTTGGGCACCTGCCCCCGTCAAACCTACTTGAAAGCCTCCTCACCAGTCTGCATCCAAATACTCTTCCCTTCCTCAACACTTGATACCCATCCCTGCTGAGCAGCCCTTCCTGCAACAGCATCAAGGAGGCCAAAGCCCTCTCCCCACAGAGCTGTAGCTTTCTGTGCCCAGAGGGCCAGACCCCCTCAGGGCTGGAAGGCAGGAGAGAAGTGGGAATGGCTGCATTTTGGGAGTCAAAGGTGTTGTCCGGAAACATAAAGAACCATTGTAAAGAGGCTTTGGAGGAGGGCACCATGGCTTAGCTGGCTAAAGCACCTGCCTCATAAATAGAAAATCCTGGGTTCAATTCCCAGTGGTACCTTATTGCAGCCTGTGCTTGCATTTTCCTATGTCCTTCTGGGGCATCCCCTGACCACCCATGGAACTGCTGCTTCAGGAAAAGGCTGATTGGGGAGGAGCGTTGGAAAGAAGGAAACCACAAGCCTGGAGTGGGTGCAGACTTTACTGGCACAGGCCAGGCAGGGCTCTGACTGCAATTACTGGGACAGGAGAGCCAGCACCACACGCCCTTGTGATTCCCAGAGGATCAGCACCTAGAGAGCTTGAGGAGCAAGCTCTGCAGCTCCTGCAGCCATGGAGAGTTAGGGTCTGTGGGCATCAGGTGCTTCTCACCTGTGGTTTCCTTCTTTCCAACACTCCTCTCCAATCAGCCTTTTCTGAACCCGCAGTTCCATGAGTGACCGGAGAGGCCTCTTCCGTGTCCCAGAAGGGCGTAGGAAAATGTGAGCACAGGCAGCAACAAGGCAACTCCAGAAATTGAACCCAGAATACCCTGTTGATTACACAAGGCTTTAGTCTGCTTAGCCATGGTGCCTTACTCAGACCCACTTATAAACCATTCTCTGTATGGTCCCAGATAACACCATTGCCTCACAAAGTTCGGCCATTCCCCATTTCCCTCCTGCCTTCCCACCCTCGTGGTGTCTGGCTCCCTGGGCACAGAAGGCTACTGCTCAGTGGGCAGAGGCTGTAGAGTTGCCTTTGAGGTTCTGCAGGGTTGTGCGAGGGGAGAAACGCAAGAAACTTTGATTTTCTGGCTTGTAAACCCCTTGGTCTCAGGGTTTAGTTTGGAGTCCCCAGGTGGGGGCCCGGCCTCCTTCAGTTTGGTCCCTTCCTGAGGGCACAAAATTAACAACAGAGAATTCCCTTGCCCCGCAGCAATCTCTGTTGGCCAAAGGGTTAGCAACCGAATATTTGCCCAAGTTTAAGTGCAGCAGAAGACCCTATGCAGTGTGTTTCTGTGGTGTAGTGGTTATCACATTTGCCTAACACGCAAAAGGTCCCTGGTTCAAAGCCAGGCAGAAACACAGGGTCTCCTCTTATTGTGGTTCCCCTTGGTGCCCACAAGGCAGTTCCAGGGCCTGCCCACAGGGGCATGGATGGGTGGCCTGTGTGGGGGCTTTCAGGAGCATGCGGGAGACAGCTAAACAGGTTAGGCTGAGATGGGAGGAGGCAGGGCTGGGGCTGAGACTTCTCAGCAGTCCCTTATGTGGGACCAGGTCATTGCAGCCACTCAGACCAGGGCCCACCCTGGAAGTGCCACTACTGCAGCTGTGCACTGTCGGGGCAGTGTGGCTGTCACCTTTGCTGCAAGGGGACACAAAGCCACATAACGTCCTGCCTCATGCCCAGACCCCAGCCACCCAATTCCCCTCACTTTCTTCCCTCCCAGCACCGTCAGCTTCCTTTGACACCCTCCCTTGTTCCTGCTCCTCTATTCTCACCAGACACCCCACCCTGCTCCTGCATCCACGTTCCTTCTGCACCTCTCTCCTGGCCACATGCGACACTCCTTGGTGCTTCTCAAGCCAGGCCCTGCAAGGAGCCACCAGGACAGGAACCAGCCCTAGCTCAGCTCGCACCGGATCTGGTAGTTTCCCACCACATCTCACCTGAGAAGAGGTGACTTGTTCTCCTTCCTTCTGACCTTACGTCTCCGTTCCTTCAAAGGTCTCCGCTGCCTCGGGACCCGCCTCCTCAGGCGCTGCCCCTCTGCCACTGGGCTGGGAGTGGGAGACTCCATAGTCTCTGCACTTGGGCTGAGAAGTCTCACCGGGACTCGTCTGTTGATGGTGTTAGTCATCCCAATGGCCAGTCGGATCCATTACGTAGCGCTGCCCAAGAGGAGCTTTACAAGTGGCCAGTGTCCATTGGTATTTTCTGGGGCTCTGTGTAGGGGATTGGGCTTGGCCATCTTTTCCACGGAAATGTCTCTTCTTTGGAACAGCAGCTCCCAGGAGTTCATGGAACTTCTTCTTCTCAGCTTGAGAAAGGGACGACTCAGGGCGATGGGACAGAGTTTTATGTAATGGTGACAGGGTGCAGAAAGCAAATAAGAATTTTTTCTCCTACTCAAGATCCTGGGTGACAGAATGAAACTGGTAAGTAACCAAGGTAAAAAAAGGAAGCATTTTTGCACCCAGTGGAACTCCTTGCCAGAGGATGTTGTGAAGGTGAAATCTACAAGAAGGTCCGAAACAGAACTGGACAATTTAATGCAGGAAAGATCAATCAATGACAATTAACCAGGATGGACAGGGCAGGTGTCCCTGGCTGGTGTATTCTAGAAGCTAGGAATGGGCGACAGGTGGCATCACTAAACAATTGTCTGTCCTGAGGATTCCCACTGGGCAATGGAATTGGCTGCTGTCCTGAGACAGGATCCTGGGCTAGTTGGACAACTGGCATGGCCCAGTCTGGCTGTTCTGATGTTCTGTTTGGTTTCTGCTCTTGTCCCTTCTGGACAATGGAAAACAGACCCGCATCCTGAAGGGGACAGAAAGTGGCCTGTGAAAGGTTAGTGTAGGTAAGGAAAGAGCCATGTTCATGTGTCCCTGATGGTCTAGTGGTTAGGATTCAGCACTTTCACTGCTGTGGCCTGGGTTTGATTCCCAGTCAGGGAAACCAGCCTCACTTTTCACATGACAACTGCCTCCTGATTCATCTTATCTCATTGTTATAGCAGCTGTGACCCAAGAGGTTCACTCAGGGCCCCTTTCCCACCTCTCCCTCACTGCCAAGACAGCACCTGCCATTTTCACAAGCCCTTCAGACGGGGCAGAAGTGGGTGACTCAAACTGCTCCCCCCCTCCTGTGTGGGCAGCACTGCAGGAAGCTCTGTGGCACACACAGAACTAGCCCAGCGCAGTGTCAGGTTGGCACAAGATCCATTGGTTCACTTTGGTTGTTGAAGGAGACAACACAGAACTGGCTCCAGCCCCGACTCAGTAACCTGGGGAAATGACCCACCAGGCCTGGGCCCCTCAGACAGACAACGATTCCCCACTGGCCAGGGCAGAGCCTCCCTCTGACACAGTCATGGAGACTTCTCCCCCCTGCTCCTGCCTCCCCCTTCACTCAGCTCACTGCTCGGTGCTGCCAGGGAGGGGCCTCACTGCGAGAGCCGCCTGGGCAGGTTCCTGGCACAGAGACACGTCCCAGAGCAGGACGGATGCTCAGACCGACACTGAGTGTTGTTCAGCGCTGGGGTGAGACAGGGAAGGACAAAAGGGTCTAATGACACCTACAGCCTTTCAGAACAGCCCCCGGCCCCACCCCAAGTACGAGCCCTTCCCTCTGCCTCTGCTGGGCTCCGCTGGGCACTGTCTGGACTCAGGCCTCCCCCGGTGCCAGCCTAAGGACTTTGGAGAGGACATGGCAGCTCTATGGGCAGAGTCCTGAGCCCCTGGCTGGGCAGGGCTGTTACCAGATTTGCCCAATACTCTGGGGTATGCTCATTTATCAGGGTTACCCTTATGGGACTGGGGGAAGGTTAACCATTCTATCAGTGTGCTGTTGGTGCTTACTTGTGCTCTCATATGGAGCTGAATTCTCCCTGCTGCCAATTCCCCCTCCCACTGGAGCTCTCCTGCAGGAACTAGATTCCTCAGGATGGGGTTCTTACCACCTTGGCAACACACACAGACACTCACACCCACTAATCAGAGCACGTCTGAGAGGACTGGGTACTCAGCACTCACAAGCTCATATGTCCCTAGACTCAGCTGGCTGGGTTTCCCAGCAATGCCACACTGCAGCCTCATATGCCTTTGGACTTCATGGGCTGGATTAAACAGCACTTTAAGCTGCCATCCTCATAAGCCCCCAGGTTCAGCACCCCCTATCCCCACTTTCACACCACAGTCATTCACTGGTAAACCACATGATGAGCAAACCCCACAGGATTTTGGGCACTATAGGGATCTTTTGCTTGGGTACAAGAAGCGTTGTTGCAGAGCGAATGGGGAAGCCAAAACAACACCCCTTAAGGAAGAGTGAGCAAAAGAGAAAGAAGAGAGAAGCAACCAGCTTAACAATGAAAGAGATTTATTTCTGAGTAGTGAATAGATATCAAAAAGTTACAATATTAAATCTAACAATTACAATATTAAATCTAAATTGAAACTGATTACAAATGTTAGGTAACCATATAACAGTTTACATACGGCAGGGTCAGGAGGCTATGCTTAGAGAGATAGTTGATGAGAGAGAGAGAGAGAGAGACCTCACCACTCCACGGAGCTGGCACTGATCGGGGTTCCCAGGTGATGATGGTAGCCGGGGGGGTCCAGAGGGCAGGAGACAAGCAGAACAGAGCCCCCAGCACGATCAGACAGGAGATGAAGAAGTCTCAATGGAACTGATGCAGTTTAAGTCCAGGTATCAGAACAGTTTTTCTTGGGGCAAAGAGGCGTTTTTATAGGGAAAGTTCAAAGAGAAAGAGGAGAGACAATAGAGACTTATCACCCCTGGTTATGGGTGATGTTCCTTGAACGAGCTCACAATGCAACTAGGCAGTTTCAGTATTTTAGATGTCAATAGGATCGTTACTAGAATTGGTCTGATAATGACTAATTTGGGTATGAGCAGGCCTGGGTTCACTAGCATCTGGAGCAGGGATTTCCCATCAGGCAGTGCTTCTCTGCTTTCGGTGTCCCATAGTTCACTGCGGTTCCTGCCTCGGAAGAGCTGCTCTCCATTCTGTATGCTAATGAGATGTCCCTCTGTTCCATCTTTAATGCAAATGAGGCTGGGGTGTTTCCTTAATTGTATCACCCTTGTCTGAAGCAGTTTAGGTGTGTCTTCCCCTGGCCTTTTCATTGCTTTGTCTTTGATTCTAGCAGAGGCCTGAGGGAGGGGGATGGTTTTCCATGGATGTCACTCCCCTGGCTCCCCAAGAGCACAAGGCTGACAGGTGACCATGTTCTGGTTCCCCAAGAATCACAGAGCTGGTGGGTAACAGGGCTCATTAAGCAGCTGTGGGGCTGGGCTGCTGCACAGCTTAGAGCAGGGGTGGGCAAGAACTGGGAACCACTCCCAGGGCTGCACTTTTCCATGCTATTAACGGAGGAGGTGGGGGTCTGGGATGGAGCCTGGGTGCAGAAGGGAGCTTGGGGGGAAGGGACTGGGGTCCAGGAGGGTGGGGTCTGGGAGGGAATTTGGGTGAGGAGATGGTTATGACTTGGGGCAGGGGATTGGGGTGCAGGATCTGGGAGGGGTGTGGGATCAGGAGGGGGGGCAGAGGGTTTGGTTTACGTGGGGTACCAGTGGGTTGAGGGAAGGGAGGAGCTGGGGTACCAGTGACAGGCTCTGGCTGGGAGACTTACCTGGCTCACTCCCGGCCAGCAGCCCAGCACATTTCTCAGGCAGCCTGCCCTGCCCCCACACAGGCTGCAGGGGCCATGTGGGTCGGTGAATAAGCACCTGAGTGGAGGAGGGATGGTGCTTCACGTGGCCAGAAACCAGCCAATGGGATTGTGCTGGGAGCAGGGACACTAACAGCCCAGCAGTCCCTGTTCTCAGTGGTGTGCAGGGGCTGTGCTTCTGCGCAAGAGCGCCCATGGCAGTGAGGACACTCTCTTGCGCAAGAAAGCTCTGATGGCCATTTTAGCCATAGGGCTTTCTTGCGCAAGAAATCCCTGCCGAGCGTCCACCCTGCCCTCTTGCACAAGAGCTCCTGCGCAAGAGGGTTTACACCTGTTAAAAAAGAGCGTAGCTCTTGCGCAGAAAGCCCTCTCTTACCACGCCGTGCTGTAAATTTCCTTGCGTAAGGCGGCGGGCAGTGTACACGCTCTGCAGAGTCTTGCAAGAATGGCCATACTTGTGCAATAAGCCACGAGTGTAGACATAGTGTCAGGATCTCTGGGTGCTGACACCCCTCAGGGAATCACAAGGGCATGTGGTGCTGGCTCTCCTGTCCCAGCAATTGCAGTCAGAGCCCTGCCTTGCCAGTGCCAGTCACAGCAGCCTCTGTACCCGCTCCAGGCTTGTGGTTTCCTTCTTCCCAACACTCCTCCCCAATCAGCCTTTTCCTGAACCAGCAGTTGCATGGGTGGCCAGGGGAGGCCTCTTCTGTGTCCCAGAAGGAAATAGGAAAATGTGAGCAAAATCTACAATAAGGTACCACTGGGAGTTGAACCCAAGATTTCTTATTTACAGCACAGGTGTTGTAGCCAACTAAGCCATGGTGCCCTTTTGGACTAAGTTTACACTACAGAGTTTTTCCCAGGATACCTCTCATATCCCTCAAAAAAATCTGCCAAATCCGGAGAACGGGTCCACTTTTTTAGATCAGGCTCCAAAAAAGTTGGCATATTCTTTCGGAAGCCCTGTATTCCACATTTTATTAGGAATAAGGGCTCTTCTGAAAGTGGAGGTTTTCTGACATTTGGACCCATGTAGATGGCCCAAATGTTGGGAAAGTCTCTTCGAAAAAGAAAAGTGTTTCTAAAACTGTTCTTCTTCATGGTCCCAGACAACAGATTTGAATTCCAAAACACAGCCATTACCCATTTCCCTCCAGCCTTGGAGGGTCTCAAGGCCTGTGCAGCCCAAAAAATGCAATTGGCAGCTCATACCCACAATTTTTTTGTCAGTTTCAGTGCAGAGCTCTGAAGACAGGGACCCAAGGCAACCACATTACGCTAAGGCTGGGCAGAAAATAACCACTCCTTCAAGCAGGAGTTGAACCAGCAACCTAAGGATCACTTGCCAAGCACACACTACAGCCCTCCCTGCTGCCAGCGGAGCTATTGAAGGGTGCTTCAGTAATGCTGGTTTGTCCAGGTTGGCCCTTCTACAAGTGTCAGGGCAAGTGCTCCTCCAACTGGCTGGCATCGAAGGTGAGGGGCTGAAGAACCCAGGAGCACAGGGGCTGTCACAGGCAGAAGGACCCCGAGTCAAACCTGAGCTAGATCCATTTATGTCACAGCAAAAAGAGGAAAGTTGGGTTCTTCTCATGTGCCTTCTTTGTTCCAGAGGCTCTAGAGGTGCAAGAGGGGCAGATCCACAAAAAACAAACCACTTGAGTGAACCTTGGTCCAGCCTCTCACTTGTGCTGCTCGCTGTCCCAGACAGTTCCTACGCCCAAGGCAATAGCTCCACAACCAAGGTGTGTTGAGTCGATTTACCTCAGCCTAGAGCCAGCGCAGGAGTAGAACAGGTTTCTTTACCTTTCTCAGAAGCAGGAACACACATTCTCTGAGGCCCAGTCCTGAGACTCCCTCCCTTTAGTGCCAGGGGGCAATAGGCAGAGCCTGGCAGCTGCTGAGAACAGACGTGAGAAACACAAACTCAGCCCCCTGCATCTCTAGCCAGGCTGGTAGGTTCCATGGCCCCAGCACATCCCAGCCTCCCGCTGAGCCAGACAGATAAGAGACCAAGCTCCACTGGGCATTAGACACCCAGCAGGAGGCACAAAAATCTCTTCTCACCAGCCTGAGGACAAGGAAGCCAAAGCACACGAAGTGGGAGGGTTTTGCAGCAACCAGCCCAGGAAGGTCTCACTGAGGTTTAAACTCAAA
This sequence comes from Rafetus swinhoei, assembly GCA_019425775.1. Taxonomy (NCBI): domain Eukaryota; kingdom Metazoa; phylum Chordata; order Testudines; family Trionychidae; genus Rafetus; species Rafetus swinhoei. The sequence goes on along the minus strand of CM033444.1, from coordinate 33,225,949 downwards.
TGGGAGAATTCAGAGCTCTGAGTGCTGCCCCTTACACCGTGGGGCCTGCAGCTGGTGCTTTTGGTGGGCGCCTGTGACTCTCAGCTCTCAGGCTGCCTCTGCTCTCCTGGCTCCCTCCAGCTGCTTGTTTATTTTTTGGTTTTTATTTACATACCAGCTCTATTTTGATAGGGGCAACAGCAGGTAGCTCAGGAGTGGCCAGTAAGAACAGTGGCAGGCAGCCAGCAGGGTGGCTAGTAGGAGTGGCCAGTAGGAACAGCGGCAGGTGGCCAGCAGAGTGAGTGAGAGGCCTCCTATGCTGTGCCCCCCTCTCCCTCTCCCACCCAAGAGTGGTAGGTGAGCTCTGAAAAATCATTTCTGAGCTTTTATCTGCCCTAAGTAAGGGCAGCAACTGTGAATGGGGTACAGAGAAAGTTTGGGCATGTGAATGGGCCGCGTACATTGCTGGACTTACATTGCTGACAAACGACATTGCTCAATCCACTTGAGTGGGGACGTACCTGTGGGTTGGTTCTGAACCCTGCTTGTGGTATTTTCCCAGGCTAATGCCACGTTACTTCTTGCCTTCTTTCATTAAAAGTTTCTTTTCTACATTCAGACTCTGTGATGGCAAGTGGGGAAGCATCGCCTCCCCATGGTGCCCAGGGGTAACTGGGTAACTGTGGATTTCCCCGGCTACTGGGTTGGAGCTCGAGCCAGTTGTGTGTGAGAGGGATGAAAAGGAACCCCTAGATATTGAACCCAGCCCTGGCTGCTGCCGGCACTACCTGGCCAGAAGGGTTACACTAGCAAGGGGAGTGACCAAAACACAGACCTTGCTGTGAGCAGGATTTGAACCCACAAAAGAAAATCCAATTAAATTTCTAATCCATCAGCTTAACCACTCAGCCATCACACCTGTGGAAACAGCAGGGCCCCCCCCCCAGGGCCAGGGAAACTGGTAAATAATCCCAGTGCCCAGGCCTGATGTCACCTGCCCCCACACAATTCACACGGCAAACCTGGCTCCCAGAGCACAGGGGGAGTTTGGGGGCTCATTGCTGGCCCATGGGGTGAAGCAGCAAACCGGCCTCCTCCTGTGGGGCCTGTGAGTGTTGCTGAATCTGGGCCCCTGCGCCTGGGCAATGGCAAACAAAAGGTCTGGGGGCCACACAGAGACTCCACTGGGCTGAGCAGGAAGTGGCTGGGACTTTGCGTTGTCTTTGCCTGTGGGCTTGGCTGTCTGCAGCCTGGAAACCTCCTGGCTCCTGAGACCATTGGTCTGCATGGAGCGTTACAGAAGTCGGAATAATGGAATTGCTGTGTAGACGCTGACATTGTTATTTCGGAATAATGGCCGTTATTCCCAAATAACGCTGCTGTGTAGATGCAGCCTAAGAGAAATGCTGAGCAAGTGCTCTTACAATGTCAGGGGAGCTGGGGAAATGAGGTCACTTCTCTAGATATAAAACAGAAGATGTGTCAGGAGTGGGATTTGAACCCACGCCTCCATTTGGAGACCAGAACACCCAACTAAGGGAAAGACAGGTCCTTGAGTCTGGCGCCTTAGACCACTCAGCCATCCTGACACCTATGCAAATGCCTCCAATGGCAGTTTTCTTACATGTGTGAGTTGCTCGGGGAGGCAGAGGGAGCACCTCTCTTTCCCCATCTAGCAGCCGCTCTACAGCACAGCTGGGTTTATCCACACTCAGTCTCATCTACAGTTGTGAGGTGTTTTGCAGTGAGCTGACAAGAAACAGAAGAGGGGAAAACTCTGGCCGGCAGAACTGAGGCTTGGGATTCTCCTGTGCCAGGAGTCTGTGTCAGTGGTGCCCTTGGGGATCCTGAGCTGTGTGGCTCCTGGGTTTGTTGGCTCCATACCAGGGTGTCTCTTCTGCAGGAGATGCTTGTTCCTGGGGCTAGCGCTTATCCCTGTGACACACTTTGTGCAGGGACCGTTGGTCTTTGTGCCACAGTACGTGTCTGGGATGTGGGAGTGAGGAACCTGCCTCAAATAGACATGTATCCGCCCCCACAGTGTTCTGCTTGAGACCCGGAGCCCTGGCTTTGACTGGTGCCTGGCCCTGGGAATTAGATCTAGGGGAGATGTATAGAGTCCCACAACAGCTGCTGCTCACATGCAGATGTGCACATCTGGGGTTACTGGGCACCCGGCCTGCTTTCTGTCCCTGCCAACCTGGGCAAAGGGTCATCACTGGCTCAGGGTTTCTCTCCCAGCGCACTGCAGAGAAAGCCCTTGTGTGTTAAAGGGCCTCAGGAGCCCAGAGCAGAGGAGCTGGGATTCTAGTCCCATTGATCCCCTCACCACTCACACACACACACAATCCCAGCCCCAAGCCTCCCACACATCTGTAATCCTGTGCCCTGACTTCTCTACCCTCCCACATCCTCACCCCTGCCCTGAGCCCCACTCACATGCTCCCCAAACCCCTGCCTTGAGCCTCCCACACTCCACTCCACACTTTAATTTCTTACAGGTACTGTCCTATCACAACCCCTCCTCCAACTTCTTGCCTTGAGCCTCCCCCTCCCTCCTGCCCAGCCCAAGGGGTGGTGCCCAATAGAACAATACCTGCAAGAAATGTGTCACTTTCACCCCTGGGAGCAGCTCAGCCATGCAAAGGGGCTGCCTGGGGCAGGACATTAGCCCTGGAGGGCAGGGGTGGGTGTGGCAGTGACATCACAAGGGCCTTTTGCAGCCCCTCAGCTTATTGGCTAACGGAGGTTGGGAGGTGATGACCTCACAGAGAGTCCATGACAATGGCCAGGTGGGACAGGCTGCAGGTCAGAGGAAACCTCAGAGACTTTGCTGCAAGGAGTCTCAGAGACCCCCATGGCTTTGCTGCAGGGAGTCTCCTTCAGGAGATCTGCCCTTGAGGCCAGAGAGAGAATGAGGGTCGCAAGCACGAGTGTGAGGAGGAGCCTCACTGGAGCATTCGCCTTTCCCTTGACTAGCTGACTGACGTCCCTGTGGAGAAAGGAAGAGCCTCCAAGAGGGCTTGGTAGTCATGCAACAGGGGAATTAGCTCAAGTGGTAGAGCGCTCGCTTAGCATGTGAGAGGCAGTGGGATCGATACCCACATTCTCCACTGATGGAAAAAATCCCCATTTTTCTTCTCACAGGTAGAGCCAGCCAGGGGGCTGTGTGTCCAGTAGCCCCCTCCCTCTTCCTACTTTGTCTCCCCAAAAGCCAGCCACGCTGGGGCAGAAAGCTGCTGGGACTCAGCCTCCCATTGCCTGGCAGTGACAGAAGCGGTGGAGACAGGCCCTGGGAGGGCAGAGTTGCCCCACTAGGAAAGTGCCTGCTACACAGGGGAGAGGCAGCGGCTCCCTTCACATGGTCTCCAGCTGCCTCCCTTGGGGTGGGGCATTGTCTGCTTCTTGCTGGCCTAACAAGAGAGCTCTTTGCCCCGCCTCCATGCTCCTCCTCACAAAGCTGATTGACTGGCTGAGAGTGCCACTCAAGGGCACAATCGCTCAGCTCCCTGGGATGCTCTGAGTGATGGAGCAGACTGATGAGAGGTGTCGGTGGAGCAGGTCACCCACCCAGCCCCTGAGCTCAGCCCATGCGGGAGGCAGCCAGGCAGCTGGGAGGAGCCGGGCAGGACCAGGGGATGGGAAAGGGGCAAGGCAAAGAACAGAGACAGGGAGCAGTAAAGAACATCCACAAACCCAGCCTAACTCCTTGGCTGGCTGCCATGTGAACCACGACTCCATCTGCCGCCAGCCCACAGTGCTTTCCCCGCCCAGCCCCACAGCTGCTTAATGAGCCCTGCCCAGCCAGGGGCTCAGGACTGTGTCCACAGGGCTGCCATGTCCTCTCCAGAGCCCTTAGGCTGACACCGGGGAGGCCTGAGTCCAGTCAGTGCCCAGCAGAACCCAGCGAAGGCGGAGGGAAGAGCTGGGACGTGGGGGTGGGGCTGGGTGCTGTCCTGAAAGGCTGCAGGCGCCGTTAGACCCTTTTGTCCTTCCCTGTCTCACCCCAGCGCTGAGCAACACCCAGTGTCGGTCTGAGCATCCGTCCTGCTCTGGGACGTGTCTCTGTGGCCAGAACCTGCCCAGGCGGCTCTCGCAGTGAGGCCCCTCCCTGGCAGTACCAGAGGACTCTTAACAGCAGCTGTGTAGATGTGCCCTGAGTGCTGAGTGAAGGGAAGGGAGGCAGGATCACAGGAGAAGGCTCCATGACGGTGTAAGAGGGAGGCTCTGCCTGACCAGTGCAGAATCGTTACCTTTCTGAGGCACCAGGCCAGGGCTCCTCAGAGAGGCAACGATTCCTCACTGGCCAGGGCAGAGCCTCCCTCTTACACTGTCATGGAGCCTTCTCCCCCTGGTCCTGCCTTCTCCCTTCACTCAGATCTCAGGGTTCGTCAACACAGCGCACTTACTTTTAAAGCTATTTTGAAAGAAAACATTTAAATAGCTTGTTTCAAAGTAGCACATCCACACTACAGGAAGGCTCAAAATTAGCCCAAGTCAGGAACCCCTAATGTGGACTACCTCGACTTAGAGCCCCAGGAGGCACTGGAGTAATTACTTTGAATGACCCTGGGCAGGAGCTATTTTGAACTAGCAGAAGTGGAGCATCCACACTAGGGCTATTGCAAAATAGCTGTTTCAGAAGAGGCGTTATTCCTCGTGCAATGAGATTTACAGATTTGGAACTAAGCCGTGGCTGGCTTTTGAGGTGAGTAAGTGGAAAGAGGGGCCACTGGAGGCACTTTGCCCTCTGGCTGGCTCTGCCTGTGGGAAAAAGAAGGAGGAGTCCCCAATTACTGGAGAACGTGGGCATTGATCCCACTACCTCTTGCATGCTAAGCAAGCAGTCTACCACTTGAGCTAATTCCCCAGCTGTCTCCAGACCTACCCTTTTGCCAATTCTTACCTTTGTCACAGGGACGTCTATCATCTAGGTCAGTTAGTTGGTGGGAAAAGAGAATGCTCCAACGAGGCTCCTTCTCACACTCATTCTTGTGACCCTCATGAGTCAGCAGAGCAGCTGGAGGGAATGACCAGTGGGCAGCAGGGGCAGCACACAGGTGGCATCACATCAGGCTCTATGAAGGAAGTCATCAGGATGATGTGTCTGGGTCTGCACTGACTGGATAGAGCTATAAATGGGGCATTTGAAGTGGGGTACGGGAAAGTTTGAGTAAGTGAATGGAACCCTTACCTTGCTGGACTAGTGAGCCTGAGAGGCAAAAGACATCGCTCAATCCATTTGAGCTGGGATGGTTGCTCGTGGGGAGTTAGGAACTCTGTTCATGGTATTTTCACAAGTTAATGCCATGTCACTTCTCTCTCTCTTTCATTAAAAGTTTATTTTCTACACTCAGACTCTGTGCTTGCAAGTGGGGAAGCATTGCCTCTCAGAGGTGCCCAGGAGTGTGTGAATTTCCCAAGCTACTAGTTGGGGGCTCAAGCCGGTTCTGTGTGAGATGAACCCCTAGATATTGAACCTGGCCCTGGTTGCTGCTAGCCCTATCCAGCAGAAGGGTTACAGGGACCAGCGCCTGCTGGGATCTGTGCTCCATCAAACCACACACATGGCTTCCCCCTCTTCCTCACAGAAAGGACTCTCAAATTCTCTTTGCCTGGTTTAAGATCCTTTTGTCTGAGTTTTCCATGATATTTCAGTAGTCGTGGTGCCGCTCGTTCTGTCAGATACTACAAGACAGACGGGCATTTGGTTTCCTCTTCCCATACAGGAGTCGCTTTGGCCAAAGCTGCTTTGATCTCTGGACTTTTGTTCTCTCTGTATCAGAAATGGCTCTGTTGACAATGGGAGGTCCCATATCAGCTGCCCAGGTGCAGCAGGAAAGCAAAGGCCGGGAGGAGGAACTGGGGACAGATAAGAAAGGAGGAAGCAGAAGTTACATAATCGAGGGATGGGGAGCAGGGGGTGGAAAGGAGCAGAAAAGGAATGAAGGGAAAATGGAGAAAGAAACAAACAAGAACACAAAAGCTTAAGCTCAGGGTCTGGCCACGCAGGGCAGGGTTCAACCGTGGGCCAGCCTGGATTGTATCCCAGCAGCTCACGCAAACCCTCCCTTGCTGCTGCAGCCTCACTGCTACTGACCGGGCGCTCGCTCCAGCAGGGTCAATGTGTGTCCAGGTACCTCGCGAGCTGGGATCAGCGCCCTCAATCCAACCGGCACGTTCTTACTTCATAGCGAGGTGAATGGCCAGAGCCACACATAGACTGGGTGTGAAACCGCAACTGGGGGCACTGGACCCCAGCGCTACGTCAGTTACACTGGCTGTGCTGGCCTGGCTGTGTCTTACTGAACTTCCAGCCACCGGCCTGAGACCTGCTGGGCTCCAGGGGCTCCCTGGGTTACGGTCAGAGGCAGCGGGTGTGAGCTAGAGACACGGCACGAAACTGGCAGCAAGGCTCAGTGAGGAGTAAACGTTGAGCTGAAGAGGGATTTTATGGCCACTGTTCTCAGCTGTACAGTGCCAAGGTCACAGCCCAGCCCCTCCACACAGCAGCTACGAGCTGGAGAGAAGATTGTCGTTTTAAACATCGTAAAACTCCAGAGACAGAAGTGAAAGAAACAATCCTACCCATCCCCCACTCACCACGTACCCCATTCCAGCAGCCCCAGTTTCCTCATCCATGTTGTGTCCTTGTGCCAGTGCTGAGCCTGTAATTATGGTGAGGGCTGGTGCTGCTGGGGGATAACAGGAGCCAGGGCCATGACTCCGGGGGAGGCGCGTTGGCTTGGAGAGCAGCAACACTGGTGATTTCTCAGCCCACAAAGCTGCACATGCTGAAGTCCCCAGGGAGCAGCGACCTGCTTCTCCGCACAGGCTCTGTGTCGCCAGGCTCCCTGCAAACATTCCCACCTGCACGTCTGCTGCCCTGGGGCTAGATCCCGATGCTGGTTGTATCCTGGTGCTATTGGCCTCAGCCACCAGCCAGTGTCTGGGGCCTCACCTGGTTCTGCCACTGGCAGGAGACACTGATTGTAGGAGTCGGGGGTTTCTTTGGTGCAAACTTTATTATTTGCAAAAAAAGTCCAGAAATTCCTGTCTTTTGGATACAGTAGAAAGAAAATTCCTGGAAGTTTCCTCATGCAGAACTGCACATCTGCTTTCCAGGGAATCCTGGGCCTGAATCCAGCTGTCTCTCAGGTTCCTGCCAGGATCACATTCACAACTACTTCCCTTGGCTCTGTGCCTCACGTACACAAGCTGCCAGCAAGTCCTTCAACCCAGGTGTTCCCGGAAACCCCTCTGAGGCCTGTGTAGATACATCTCTGTAGTCATCGTAAATCTCTGACTTAATCATTTTCAGATAACCCTGTATTAAGTCTTTCCATGCACAACTTTGTATTAAGGCCTCTTCTATAGAAACTTGGTACCTGTGCATATAGACCACATGCTTGCTGTGAATGCAGAGCTGGCTGCTAGAAGGCGGCACTGTGAATGGGGAACACATGTGCACAGGGAGTCAAAGGCTTTGGCCCAGATTTCACCCTCAGGCTGGTTTAGGGATGCTGGCTGTCCCACTTCTGAGCAATGGAACTGACCTACTGCCATTTGCTGTGGACAAAAATAGGATAAGATTGAGCAACAAATGCTGGCATCTTCCCAGTTGGGACTGGAATTGCTATTTTCAACAGCCATAAACATTTTTTTAAAGAAGACAGTAATATTGCCCTGGTGATCCCCACACAGAAACCAAGGGTGAAACAAAAGAACAAAAAAGGCACCTCAACTTTTCTTCATTAGGTGGGACGGTTTTACAATATGCATCCAAATATCCTCCAGTTCCACAAACTGAAAATTGCTCCATTCGACTGCATGAACCAGGCCTGTGTTCTGTGCACATCCAAAATTCCTCCTGAATTCAGAAGTGCCTTCCCTTTGTAACTACACTCCTGATGTTCTCCGCCTGGTACGACTAGCAGCTTTATATTTAGTACCTGGGTGGGAGGTCTCTCAGAAAAGGTTAGTGCTGCAGATGTTGTTTATTCACTAAGGCTATATCTAGACTGCCACTTTTTGTTGGAAAAGGATGCAAATTATGCTCCATTTTGCACATCTTTTTCGATTGTTTTTGGAAGAGGCTTTTCTGAAATTTGGCCCGTCTACCCTGGGCCAAATTTTGGAAAACCTCCTCTTTGGAAGAGCCCTGCCCCACCCGGAACCAGGTCAGATTCTCTTCTCGGGAGGAGCCTGGCGGGAAAGTGAAGATCGGGGCTTTGGAACCAGCATCGATAAATGTCACCTGCCCCCGGTCACAGTCCAGGCAGACCCAGATCCTGCAGGGGGCCTGACTAAGGGGAAGGGGGTCTCCTTGGGGGATGTGAAAGTCTGGTACTTATCTTCACACTGCCCCACAGCCCAGATCCCCCCTTCAGGACTAAGGCTGGTCCATCCGTTCCTGCTCATCGACTCTCTGGCCACCCCCACATCCCAGTATTGCCCATCCCCCACCTCCACCTCCCAGCAATGTCTCCCTGAGGTGAATCCCTCACGGCCCAGCACGCAGGGCTCAGAGTCAAATCTCGCTGGGGTGTCGGGCAGTGACTGCCACGTACGTTCCCATCTCACACGTTTCTGATCCGGAGACAGGACGAGCCCAGGTACATCAGGGAAAGGAGAGGCCGGGAGGAGGAGCTGGAGACAGATAAGAGAGGAGGAAGCAGGAGTTACATAAGCAAGGGATGGAGAGCAGGGGGTGGAAGGGGCAGAGAGGGAATGAAGGGAAAAGGGGAAAGGAAACAAACAAACAAGAACACAAAAGCTTAAACTCAGGGTCTGGCCACACAGCAGAGTCCAGCCAGCGGTTGGCCTGGATCGTATCCCAGCAGCTTGTGCAAACCGCTCCCTTCTTGCTGCTGCTGGCCTGGTGCTCGCTCCAGCAGGGCTGGCGTGTGCAAGGCACCAAGCTGAGAACCTCCCCCCTCCCAGGGGCTGTGTAGACGTGTCCCCAGTGAAATTAGTACGTCTTTACCTCACAATGAGATGAGTGTCTAGGGCTGCTCACAGACTTGCAGTGAAACTACAATTTGGGGGAACTAACCCCCCCGGGCTATGTCACCGTGGCTGTTCCTTTCTGAACATCCAGCCACCGACCTGGGGCCAGCAGAGCGGTGAAGGTCAGCAGCAGCTGGTGTGCGGGAGTAAATCATAACAGGTGATAAACACACAGCTAAGCTTGAGCTGAAGGGGGATTTTATAGCCACTATTCTCCACTTTATGACTTTACAGCACAGCCCAGCCCCTTCCAACTTCAGATAAGTGCTGGAGAGGTGTAACTTTCAAACATTGTAAAACCCCGTAGACAGACGAGAAAGTAATTGAGTGGGCCTGGAGCACCTTAGATACTAAGTTATCCACAAATAGATAGATGGTGTTGTGGGCATAACCCACTTCTCCAGATGAGTGAGATGAGAAGTGAAAGTAACAACCCTAACCCATCCCCCACCCCATTCCAGCTGCCCCGTCTCTTCCTGTCATTTTGTCTCCTTGGGCCAAGGTTGAGCCCCTACCCAAGGTGAGGGCTGGTGCTGCGAGGGTTAACAGGAGCCAGGGTCCACGCTGGGTGTGCCTGACTGTGGGGGAGGCGCGTTGGCTTGGAGAGCAGGGACACTGGGGATTTCTCAGCCCGCAGAGCTGCACATGCTGAAGTCCCCAGGGAGCAGCGACCTGCTTCTCTGCACAGGCTCTGTGTCGCCAGGCTCCCTGCAAATGTTCCCAGTTGTACCCTGGCACCTTTGTCCTCAGCCTCCTGCCAGTGTCTGAGGCCTCGCTCAGTTCTGCCACTGGCAGGAGACACTGATTGTAGGAGTTGGGGGTTTCTTTGGTGCAAACTTTATTATTTGAAAAAAAGTTGCAAATTCCTGGCTTCTGAATACAATGGAAAGAAAATTCCTAGAAGTTTCCTCATGCAGAACTTCACATTTGCTTTCCAGGAACCCTGGGCCTGAAGCCAGCTGCCTCTCAGGTTCTTGCCAGAATCAAACTCACAACTACTTCCCTTGGCTCTCTGCCTCACACACACAAGCTGTCAGCCAGTCCCTCAGTGCCTGTGTCCCCAGGGAAACCCCTCTGAGGCCTGCTCACACATAAGTCTTAGATCAGCCCAGCAGTGTCACTAAGGACTGAGAAAAATATGAGTCCTGATTGTCACAGCTACATCGACCTCACCCCCATGCAAACAGTGGAATTCTGGCGGTTAGGTGGCTACAGCCTCACAGAGAGAGGTGGGTTAATTAGAACAATAGAACAAATCATTTCTGTCAGTGTAGGGCATGTACAGGATGATTTCTAGAGGCTATTGGGATGGATGTGCACTCCTGAGTCTCCTCTCCCAGCATCACGGTTGGGCCAGAGCCCTCAGCATCCTCCCAGAACCCCAGTTTGTTAATCCTGTATCCCTTTTGTACACAGGTACACCACTGAGAGTATCTAATTCAGGGCCAACAGCTGAGAAACCAGGCAGTCACAGACCGAGGCTGGATATCCTCCACTTACAGGCACAGCAAACCAGTCACAAAGAGAACTTCTGCTTCACCACACTGGTTAGCAAAGCGACCTACAAGCAATTCTCTCAGGCTACGTCTACACGAGTTTTCTCAGCAAAAAATATGCTAACGAGGAACTCATTTGCATGAGTTGTGATCTCATTTGCATATTTTCTGCCAATCCATTTTTGCCTAGGGGTTTTTGTGCAAAAACAAGCAGCGTGGATGTTTTCTTTTTGCGCAAAAACCCCTTTTCCTGCCAGATCAGTAAACCTCCTTTTTTGGGGCGTAAGGATCTGGTGGGAAAAGGGGGTTTTGCACAAAAAGAAAACGTCCGCACTGCTTGTTTTTGCACAAAAACTCTAACGAAAACATGGATCGGCAGAAAATATGCAAATGAGATTGCAACTTATGCAAATGAATCCCTCATTAGCATATTTTTTGCCGAGAAAACTCGTAGTGTAAACGTAGCCCCAGAGACTCCAGGTCTTTTATATCCCCACCAGGAACACTGCGTGTAGGGACCAGTGGTTATGAAATCCAGTCTCATCAAATAAAAGGCCAAAGGGCCGGCCACACACCCAGGTCACTATATAACTCAGACCTTACCCCCCAAAATCATGCTGTTGCCAGCCCATTGGTATCTAAACTCTAAAGCTGTATTCATACTCTAGAAAGAAATGGAGTGAGAGTTAAAACTGGTCAGAAACCAACACACACAACAATTGCCAAGTCCTTGGTCTGGGCTTGTAGCGATGATGGAATAAACAGCTGGTTCAAGCCAAATCTCTCATCTTTTCCAATCATTGGAAGGACCTCGGTCCCTGGGCTCGAATGCTGCCTTCATCTGCAAATTTGACACTTTAATCAAGGTCTGATCAAAGACCTGACCTGGATGGACTGCTACATTCAACACCCTAAGGACATCAAAAGTTGAGTATCAGGCATGTCAGCCCACTTCAACATTTCTATTAGCCTCATGTAGCAGGAGACCCTAATTCAGCCATCCTTTTTAAGCACATGATCACTTACTGAATTTAAGTAGAATCCAAGATCCACCTCAAACCCCAATACCCTATCCCTGTCTCCTGTGTAACTCTGCAAGATCGACCTCAAACCCAAACACCCTGTCCCTGTCTCCTTTGTAACTCTGGACCCCTTTGTCCATTCATTTGCAGAAGTGGGTCGTGCCCACGAAAGTTCATGATACGGCTTCATTTTCATTAGCCTTTAAGGTGCTGCAGGAACATTTGTTGTTTTTTAAGTTTTTTTCAGTTACAGACTAACACGGCTTCCCCTCTGACACTTTAGAAGAGCTTGCTCATGATGCAGACAATATTTGGAAAGATCATTAAGCGGTCCACCAAGACCCTCAGCAATTTTCAAGTGGTCTGTGGAAAAAAGTCAGACTACAAAAACAATCAAAGTGCCTCCCGTTATTTTCATTTACTTCTCATTACTTAATATATATAGTAGCCCAGTGTCTGTGAGTCTGTAGCGCTGATGTACACGGCCACGCCCCCTGGCCATGTGCGTCAGTGCCCCGCCACCCTTCCCCTCCCTCCGGGGCACTCCGCTGAGCGCTGCCCCGCTCAGCTGGGCCCCGGCGTGGGAGCAAGCGGTTGCAAGCGGCCGTTTGGGGTCCGCACTCCCTACGCATGGGGAGCACGGAACCCAAACGTCCATTTGCCACCCAGGGCCCAGCTGAGCGGCGCTCCTTCAGCTGGGCCGCTCAGCTGGGCCCCGGTGGGAGGGGAAGGGGGGGTGGGGCGCTGATGTACACAGCCAGGGGCATGGCCGTGTACATCACCACCCCCTCTTCCCCTCCCGCCATGGCGCTGAGTGCTGCGCCCCTCAGCCGGGCCGCCGCGGGGGAGCCAGCGGTGCAAGCGGCCGTTTGGGCTCTCCCACAGCGGCCCGGCTGAGCGCGCAGCACTCAGTTGAGCACCACGGCGGGAGGGGAAGGGGGGGCAGGGTGGTGACGTACACGGCCCCGCCCCCTGGCCGTGTATGTCACCGCCCCGCCCCCCTACCTCGCGGCGGCCCGGCTGAGCAGGCAGCACTCAGCCCAGCGCCATGACAGGAGGGGTAGGGAAGGGGGTGGGGAGACGGAGGAGAGAGAGGCAGGAGGAGGAGGAGAAGAGAAAGGGAGAGTGAGAGGCAGGAGGGGAGAAGAGAAAGAAAGAGGCGGAGAGAGAGGCAGAGAGAGGCGAGAGAGGCAGGAAGTGGAGGAGAGCTGAGATTGAGAGAGGGAGGCAGTAGGAGGAGGAGAGAGAGAGTGACAGAGCGAGAGACTGGAGGCTCAGGAGAGAAGACCAACGTGGAGGAGAGACCTGAAAATCCCATCTTATGACGGGCTAATTGGCTAGTTACTTATAATATAGGAGGAGGAGGAAGAAAAAAGAATGAAAAGTGGGAGAGGCGGGAAGAGTGAATGTTCTTTTTCTTGGCTGGGTCCCCAGCAGGGCCCCCAAAAATGAAGCTGAGTTCTGGGCCCCACTAACACTAAATCCGCCACTGAGAATTGGACACTTACAGCCCACTCCATTAGCCTCATTTTGCATGGACACTTTAATTGACAGGTTTTCCCTCCTCTCTCCCTGCTTTTTCTGCTTTATATTTGAACTTCTGTGCCTCTTGCTCCATATTTGTCACCTGCCCAAAAAAAGCTCATGATGCTTTCTTCATGATACTGTCTATATATTTTTGGTTAGTCTCTAATAGCAGGTCTAGTGACACGTTAATGCAAATTGAGACGGGTGCTCCAGTCGATGGCAGTAGTCCTGCTTCCATGAGGAGTAAGGGAAGTCGAAGGAAGAGTATTGTCCTTTCAACTTCCTGCAGTGTGGACAGCGCCAAAAGCCGTGTTAAGGTATTTCGACTTCAGCTACACAATTAACACAGCTGAAGTTGCGTAGCTTAATTCGACCACGTCCTATAGTGTAGACGTGCCCTAAAGTGCTACAGGACCATCGTTTTTACATTTCTGAAATAAGATCAGTTTTAGGGTAAGTTTGCACTGAGCTTTTAGTGTTGGAACTAGCTCTGCATTTTCTGTAATTTTAAATTTGCTCTTTACTTTGCTCTGCCTGTTCTCACTTGCAACCACTTCAATCCTACTGTGTGTGCTTAATGAAATCACTCTTACTTATATCAGGCCCAGTGTTAATAATTGTTACCTGGAGGAGCAATCGGTGTGTAACCCTCCTTTCGTTGTTAAAGGGGGCTTGCCTGAATGGTTCGTGTGGGGTTCTGATCCCAGCTGGGGGGTGGGTTTCCCAGGTGCTGGGACTGAAACTGTCTCCTGAGACCTGAATGGATTCAGTGCCTATATTTCCCTTGGTGTGTGTGGGGGGGGAGGGCAGGTGATCTCAGCTCGGTGCCTTGGCTGGGGGAGACCATGGAGCTGGCCCTGCAGGACCAGGTGGTGAGGAGCCCCAAGAGCAAAGAGCTGAGTGTCAGTGGCTTTGTTTGCACCCTGGGATTCACCCCAAGGGGTCTTCTGTGACCGCACCCCGTCACCTGATTGAAAGGATTGTTACTTTCACTTCTGTCTGTGGAGTTTTACGATGGTTAAAAGAACAATCTTCTCTCCAGCTCTTATCTGCTGTGTGAAGGGGCTGGGCTGTGACCTTTAAACTGCAAAGTTGTACAACTGAGCATAGCGGCTATAAAATCCCCCTTCAGCTTGAAGTAGTGGACAGAACCAGCTGAAGCACTTCCCTGCTCCTTCTGCTGAAACGTCCCGGGAAAACTCAGAGAGCGGGACCTCACGCCAGGCACAGAGACCCTGAGTCATTTCTGCGAGGAGAACGGGGAAGCCGTGTGTGTGGTTTGCTGGCGACCCCCGAGCACAGATCCCACCCGGTGCTGCTCCTGGACAAGGCTGCCCAGACACACAAGGTAGGACTCACTCTGGATGTGGGTTGATTCCAACCTTCCCTGTTCACACTCAGCCTCTCCATGCCCCGGAATCTCCCCATTTCACAGATTCTCTCCCCTGCTCCTGGCTCCAAACAAATCTCTGCCCTGCAAGCGCCTTCCTCTGGGCAGGTGCAGGGAGCCCTGGTTCTGCGGCTGCCCCGGCTGGCCATCCCCACACTGCTCACTAGGCAGAGCCGGGCTCTCCAGCGCTCCAGGAGGCATGTTCCTCGAACCCGGCACTGAAGGACACCGTGTCCCTGCTGCTGCCCTGCCAGGATTGGAGGGAACAAGCTGCTCCCAGCAGTCCCCTGGGAGGCCAGGCACTGCCAGCAGGGGGCTCCATAACCGTGAGCAAAGCAGCCCCCACTCTGCTCTGTGGGACACACAGGGGCACAAGATGGAGAGGCCCAAGGAGCCCTGGCCTCCAAGGCATTAGCCCAGGCTTAGCTTCCTGACCAGGCTGGTAGCTGCAGCCCAGCAAACCCAGGGATTTGGGGCATTGGTGGGGAACTGTAGATGCTGCACCTGCCTAGGGTGGGCCCCTGAAAGCTGCCCCTGCCTGTGTCCCCACCCCTTGGGCTCTCTGCCTACAGCTCCAGCTTCCAGCCTGGCTTGAGGGCCAAAGAGCCACAGCCAGGCCAAGCTCAGAGCTGCATGGGCAGGGGGGAGCTGGTGTCTCAGTCTAGTCCCTAGTGGGCAGATTCCTACAGCCCTTCCCCTTGGAACCTCCTGCCCCTCAGCGCCTGGAGGCCAGGGAGTGAATTGGCCATGGAGACTCACTTCCCTTCTGTCTCTCAGGCCAGAGCTGAAAATATGAATGGGAGTTTTGAGGGGAATGTTTGGGGCCTTGGGAGAACTGGAGGATTCTAACTCCAGCCCCATCCGGAGCAGCGACTCAGTGGCCAGAGCCGGAGAACTGAGTCACTCAGTGCAGTGTCACCATGTGATGTTGTCTCTCCAGGTGTGAAAAGGGGATGTTGCAGCCGCCGGGAGATTTCTCCTGAACTGGGTTTGAGACGGTGACTTTGCCAGAAAACTGTTGCTCCCATGGAGACTCCAAGGGAGGGTGAAGGTACCGAGAAGGGATCTAGGAGGAAATCTGGGAGGAGCCTCTGAGGCTGTGGGAGGAAAGGACAGATCAGTTGAATGAAAGATGGAAAGGGGACAAGAGCAGGTGTAACGAGGCACAGGTGTGAGGCTGCCGTGCATTAATTCATGACTCACCCTCAGTCGCAACACTGAGTCCCAATGGCCTAATGTTTGGTCTCTCCCAACGTGGGAAGCGCGTGGGGCCAGAGAAATAGGGGTGCTGCTCTGGCTAAATCTCAGGACTCCCCCAGCCTGGGCCAAGGTCTGCACAGTGCTCCACGGCCATGGACCGGGGGAGTCTCAAACGATCCCCTTTAGCTCTTGGCCACCTCAGGGTGAATCTGGCTCATTGAGCCTTCTGTCTCCCAGCCCTGGTCTCCACACTGTACAAGGACTGTATTCCCGGGCATGTCGGTCTGTGGAGGCCGAGGGCCCCACTGTGCCCATTGTGGAGATGCTGTGTGAATAGACCCCAGCGGGTATAGAATTATGAGCCTTAACCCAGCAAATCTTACCATCCTGTTAATGCCAAAGGAACCAAAGTGTGTAAAGTTACATTCACAGTAAGGCTGTGTCTAGACTGGCCAGTTTTTCCGGAAAATCAGCTGCTTTTCCGGAAAAACTTGCCAGCTGGGTGCTACACTGGCAGGAGAAGGTTTCTGAAAGCACTGACTTCCTACTGTAAGGAAATCAGTGCACTGGTTTCTATGGAGTTTTCTAAGGTGTTTGGTGCCTGGGAAGCTAGGTGGGTGCAGAAGGGAACTTGGGATGGAGGACTGGGATGCAGGAGAAGGTGCAGGTTCTGGAAGGGAGTTTGTATGAAGGAGGGGGCTGTGATCTGGGGCAGAAGATTGGAGTGCAGGGTCCTGGAGGGGTTATGGGTGCAGGAGAGGCTTCTGGACTGGGGGAAGAGTGCAGGAAGGGTACAGGGTATTGGAGGGAGTTGTGACCTGGGGAGGAAGGGTGCAGAGGGTTTGTGTGGTGATCTGGGGCAGGAGGGGATTGAGATCTGGGACAGGCATTTGGAGGAGGGGGATCCCAGAGGCAGGCTCTGACTGGGAGGTGCTTACCTAGGCAGCACCCAGTCAGCAGAGTTGCAGGACCCCAAAGCCGGCTCCCTGGCGGTCACAGCCCCAGACTTCTCAGAACTGTTGTCTGCTCCCTTCTCCGAATGCCGGGGGAGGGGGAGGCTCTTTGCGCTGCCCCCACCATCAGCCCAATCCCTCAGCTCCCATTGGTCAGTTGTTTCCAGCCAAAACGCATGGGGCTGCTCTCTGCTTGTGAGTCCCGGCAGAGCAGTCTGCAGGCCGTATCTTGCCCACCTTTGGTCTAGGGTCTGGCCAAAGGCAGTAGGTGAATGGGACAAAGCAGCTAAGGTCCAGAGGATGGGAGGGGATAAGGAGATTTAAGTTCCCCTCATTACAGACTGCATCTCCTTGGGTGGCTGTGGGCTCCTGTGTTGGGAGACACTGGAATGAAAGGGAGGAAGGAAGGTTTCAAATCAGTTTCTCTCTATAGAGAAGACAGAGTGAGTCTTTGTGCCTCTCTGCCTGATTTTTTGTCAAAACTCAAGCCAGGCTAGGTCAGATCAGAGTTATAAATCTGAAAGCAGAAAACCTCCTCTCTTCTCCTTTCCCCCTCCAGACACTCTGCCCTCTGCACTGGAGACACAGAGAGGGGAATCCCTAAGCGCATACACACCAGGTGAGTTTGCAGGTGGAGAGTGTTTTTGAATTATGACAGATTTCTCCGGAAACATTTTTATGAGTTTGTAGCTCAAGTTAAAATCAGTTTGACTCCGACTAGGATGCTTGACAATCTAAAAGTGAAATAATTAAATACTGAGAAGATCCCATGTGAAGTCAAACAAATGACTGACACCAAGCTGGGTGCTGAATTCATGTGCACACTGCTAAACAGAAACCTCTCCTCAGCAGCACCCAAACCCCTAACTCTGACCCTGAGGTTTTGATAGACAGTCACAAGCCTTTTAAGGAAGAATGAGTCAAGAGCTCTCTGCCCTTTGGGCTGACACCCCCTCTTCTTTATCCTGACACAGGGTCTCCCCATCCCATAATCCAACATCCTGCCTTTGCTTTGGACAGGCTGGGCTCTCACATTGGAGGCTCACTGCTTCTGGGATAGGGGGACACTCTCTCTGATGCTGCCCCCCTCTTTCTGGGCTGGGAATGGGCTGCCCCACCCAATCCTGCCCCTTCCTCTCTGCCCCTTGGCCTGGCACTGGAGGATGTTCATTGCCAGCAGTGAGATACAGCCAGGAAACTTTCAGTGAGGGGGGAGCAGAAGAGGCAGTGTAACAGGGTGGCACTCACCACTCATGAGCGCCTCCATCTGGCTGAGTGCGTGTGCCTGCGCTGTCACTTTAAAAAGCCTTTTCGAATACTCAGCCAAAGTCACACTGTGTGAGTCATACTCCTTCAGGGAAAGATGCCTAACAGGGGCCCATGGCAGAGCTCTCTGTTAGTGTCCCTTCTCTCTCAGTTTGTTCACCTCCTCCCCAGATAGAGAGTGGGGCCTCCAGAGCTTCCCTCCTGGGTGCAGTGTCCTTGCCCTTCCCTCAGGGCTCTGTCACAGCTCATCCTGGTCTCTAGTCAGCTCTGAGAGCTCTCCATGGTGCTGCTCCTTAGCCAGTCACCAGGCCTTCCCAGGCTTAGGGCGCCAGAGACACTGAGCTGTCTCTGGTCCTGGAGCTTCTTCTTATAGGCCTTTCTCGTCCCTGATTGGCTGGTTTCTCTGCAGCCATGCTAGCTTTCTTGGAGGATCTACCCTGTCTCAGGCAGGTACCAATTTAAATCCCTGAGGAAACTCCTCCCCACTAAAACTTTTCTGGCTGTGTCTCTGCTGACAGGGGGATGTAGATTAGGCACATCGATATTGCAATGAAGCCGGGATTTAAATATCCCGCACTTCATTTGCATAATGGTGGCTGCCACTTTTTTCTGAAATTGGGCTTTTTTGGGGGGAAAAATGGCATTCTAGATGGGGATCTTTTGAAAATAAAACCCTTTTTCAAAAGATCCCTTATTACTCATAAAATAAGATTTACAAGATCTTTCATAAAAGGGTTTTATTTTCGAAAGATCCCCATCTAGACTGCCATTTTTTCTGAAAAAGCCCCATTTTGAAAAAAAGCAGCAGCTACCATTATACAAATGAAGCGTGGGATATTTAAATCCCAGTTTCATTTTCAATATCAATGTGCCTAATCTACATCCCTCTGTCAGCAGAGGTGTAGACACACCCTATGGCCCTTGTCTAGACTCAGGGCCTGGTCCACCTGTCTCAGGCAGGTACAAATTTAAACCCCTGAGAAACTCCTCCCCACTAAAACTTTTCTGACTGTGTCTCTGCTGCTGGGATGGAGCAGCCCCAACAGGAGGAGCTGGAAGCTGAATCTCATGCAGGGAAATTAAGAAACCACTGGGCGAGTCTCATTGCCCAGGCTGAGGCACTGCAGTGTCAAGCTCTGCTCAGTCTCAGGGCCCAGGACAGAGGCAGCTCCCTGGGGCCCAGGCCTGTCTCAGCCACAACAGGGCTGCTGGGGAGGGTGAGAAATGGCCCCAGCTGCCCCTCATGCTCTGATTCTCTCTCCCCAGCGACTGTGACTCTGGATCCAGACACGGCTCATCCCGAGCTCACCCTGTCTGAGGATCAGAAATGTGAGAGACAGGCAGACACACGACAGTGACTGCCCAGCACCCCGGAGAGATTTGACTCTGTGTTCTGTGCGCTGGACCGTGAGGGGGTTCACCTTGGGGAGACATTGCTGGGAGGTGGAGGTGGGCAATGGGCCATACTGGACTGTGGGGGTTGCCAAAGAGTCTATAAATAGGGAGGGCTGGAACAGCCATAACCCCAGTGGGAGGATCTGGGCTGTGGGTGGTGGGGGGATCAGTTCTGGGCTCTAACTGACCCTGTGACCCCCCTGCCCCTGAGCCAAGTCCCCAGCAGGATCCGGGTTTGTCTAGACTGTGACCAGAGGCAGGTGACATTTATCAATGCTGCCAACGAGGCCCCGATCTTCACTTTCCCGGAAGGCTCTGTCTCTGGGCAGAGCATCCAACCCTGGTTCCGGGTGGGGTTGGGATCCCAGCTCAGCCTCTGTCCCTGAGACGGGGTGGGAGGCAGGGAATATTCCACTGTGGGCCCTGGAATCAGATTCTGTAGCCTCACACAAATAAGACTTTATGAGCTCCTCCTGTGGACTGTCTATCCAGTCATCTCTGTGACCCTGGAGGTTGCTTCAGGTCTCAGCTCTAGGCAGCCTCTGGCCTGTCCAGCCCCAGAGACCACTGAGTTTATTATTCTGGAATAAGAAGCCTGTCATTTTAAAACAATTTCTAAATAATGGGCTTGCTATGTGGATGCTCACCTCATTATTTCAAAATAACGTGAGTTGTTTCAAAATAACGATGTCATGTAGACATACTCACTGTGATTCTGGGCTCAGGACTGGCCCAAGGAGAAAAAATGATGGGAAGAGACTGGGGCAGCTGGAGTGGGGTGGGGAGGTAGGTTAGGGTTGTTACTTTCACTTCTCATCTGAAGAAGTGGGTTGTGCCCATGAGAGCTCATGATACCTCATCTTACATATTTGTGTTAGTGTCTAAGGTGCTGCAGGCCCACTCAATTACTTTCACTTCTGTCTATGGGGTTTTACAATGTTTGAAAGTAACAACTCTCCAGCACTTATCTGTGGTTGGAAGGGGCTGGGCTGTGATCTTTAGGCTGTAAAGTCAAAAAGCGGAGAATAGAGGCTATAAAATCCCCCTTCAGCTCAAGCTTAGCTGTGTGTTTCTCACATTTTATGACTTACCGCTCGCACACATCAGCTGCTGCTGACCTTCACTAATCTGCTGGCCCCAGGCTGGTGTCTGGATGTTCAGAAAGACACAGCCACGGTGGCACTCCCAGTGTCACTGACATTGTTCAGGAGGAGGGAGAGGGTTGTTCTCCCAAATTGTAGTTTCACTGCAAGTCTGTGAGTGGCTCTGGACATTCACCTCATTGTGAGTTAAGGATGTGCTCATTTAATGGGGAATACAACCACAGCCCCTGGATGGGATGTTCCAAGCTCGGTGCCTGTGCACATGGTGACCCTACAGGAGCGAACACCTTGCCCATAGCAGATGGACCGCAGCAGCCCCTCACACTGCACAGCACTGGGAAAGAGCCTGGAGCTGATGTTAGCACCACATCTCCCCAGGGCTCTGCAGCCAGATGTGAGGAAGGTCTAAGCTGGGCACAAAATTCTCTGGTAAACTTCATCCCAAGCTTCTCACTTTTTGATAAAAAATGTGGGAATTCTCCATTCAGGAGCACAGTCTGACCTCAAATGTTTCCGGGAGCTGTCACCTCCCTGGGGACTGGCTGCCTCAGGGCTGTGGGGATGAGTCATGGGCCTGTCACTGCTGGGCACTGGGTACCATACAGTCCAGGGCAGCAGGGACCAAGAGTCTGTCCCACGTGAGGGCTGTTTGGACACCTGTGTGGAATGGAGGGAGGAGGAGGGGGGAGTTGGTGTCTTAGGGAACGTCTACACAGCAACAGTATTCTGAAATAACTTAGTCCATGTCGACACAGCAGATGATTATTTCAAAATAGTGTCAAAAATATTGCCAAGTTGGAGGACTTCTTACTCCGACTTGTGTAACCTGATTGTATGAGGAGTAAGGGAAGTCAGAGGAAGAGGGCTCTATTGCAAAAGAAGTGCTGTGGAGATGCTCCGTATTTCGAAATAAGCTATTTCAAAATAAGATATGCAATTGACATAGCTCAATTTGTGTAGCTTATTTCAAGTTATGCTCTGCAGTATAGAGCATTTTTATAGATTTTTATAGAGAATTTTCATAGCATTTTATGCAGTATAGAGCATGTCCCTTTTGTTTTTACTGGACAGATGCCTACAGCACTGAACATGGGAACTTCCTGTCCCTCAGTGCCTGGAGGCCAAGGAGCACAGAGACCCAATTCCCCTTTTATCACCAGCGCTGGTCTCTCCAGGCCAGAGTTGAACAATATCAATGGGAGCTTCAGAGGGAAAGCTGGGCTGGAAGAGCCTGTGCTACAGCTGCTCCCAGGCTGGGGGAAGCAGAGGGATTCTAGCTCTAGCCCCAATAACAACTTGCACCAACACCCAATTATAGAATGTCCCTCAATGAAACAGACCCCTGTGGCATTGATAAGTGAACATCATGGAGATCTGGGAGAAGGGTCAGAAATTGGAGGGAGCATGGGCTTTAATAGCAGAGATAAAGGAGGGCAAGGCAGAAGTGGGGGCAAAATCAAATCAGTATCTTAGATGCCTATATACAAATGCAAGAAGTCTGGGGAATAAGCAGAAAGAACTTGAAGTGCTAATAAACACAACTATGACATAGTTGGTATCACAGAGACTTGTTGGGACAATACTCACGATTGGAATATTGGTATATAAAGGTGCAGCTTGCTCAGAAAGGATAGGCAGGGAAAAAGGGAGGAGGTGTTGCTTTATATATTAAAAATGTTTATACTTGGGCTGAGGTGGAGATGGACATTGGAGACAGATGTGTTGAGAGTCTTGTTATGCTTAAACAAAGCACACAAGATCTTTTATAGGGGAAAAGGCAGGATGCCCCATTTATTGAGAATACAACAGTTGCATATGCTTTTCAGTCACTCACACACACACAGACACCATACACACACAGTCCCACCAGAAGATGTTATAGTTACCAATCCAGAATCTGTATCAATCTAGTGGCGAGATCGATCACAGAGGGGGAACAGGGCCTTTGTCGGTTGCAGTCCTATACTCCTCTGGAGTTGGTGGCAAAACGAACCCATAGTCCCATAGCAAGGCACCCTGCTTTTATAATCCTCTCCTTTATGGATTTCGCTGTGTCAGTCTGTAACTGGTTACTGTTATCTTTTGATGTTGACATTCCCAAAACATCTCCAAAAAACTCATCCTGTAATCAATTGTCTTTTAGGGGTGTTCACTTCACTTTAAAGATGTCAATCTACCAACCCGATCACTCCTTGGCCATGGGTACACACTGGTGGTTACTGATGGTTCTTGTGACGCCGATATGTCTCTTCCCAGTCTGTCTTTCACAGTCTGTCTTCACCCGCATTGCCCCCTCCTTTCTTGGCAATCTGGCTCTAATGGTGGCCTTCACGCCTTTATCTTTATGATGATACTTTTCTCATTCACACAAACAGTCTTTCACAGAAACCTTCAAAGGTAAACAGTACTGTTTTATATTAAGCAAAATCAAAATCAAAACAATTCACACTGAAGGCCCGGGCCTTCAATATTTCTAATCTCATTAACAAAGACACAATACCAAGTCTCTACTTACTAAACTCACTAAACTTTAATCAAAGATATGTATATTTAACTAAAGGGCTTAATTAATAAAATGTTAAATGTGTTAATATGTTAGTTTACATAGCTACATTATTAAACCTAAAATAGAAATATAAAAAGAATAAAACTTTTTGGCTCCAACAGTCTCTGGATTAGGTAAAAGAGGTAAAAACCAAGGGTGATGTCACGCTAGGGGTCTGTAACACACACCTCCCCAGGTAGAAGAGGTGGATGAGGCTTTTTTAAACAACTAACAAAATCATCCAAAGCGCAGCTGGTTTCATACACACTCAGCCTCACTTGTAGTTGTGAGATAGTTTGTAGTGAGCTGGAAAGAAATGGAAGAGGGGAAACCACTAGCTGGTTGACAGATGACAGAACAAGGAGCACTGGTCTAGGGTTGCAGTGGGGAGGTATAGGTTGAGTACTATGAAAAGCTACTTCACTAGTAGGGTGGCGAAGCACTGGAGTTGCTGGTAGAATCTCCATCCCTAGAGGTTTTTATGTCCCAGCTTGACAAAGCCCTGGCTGCGTCTCTTCCAGCCCAATGATTCTAAAGGCTTCTACCAAAAGCTGGGATTGTACCAGTGAACTTTAACACTCTCCAAACTGATTTACTTCAGCAACTGCTCTGCTACCTTTGGGGCTGCAGCTTCTCTATCAGGGATGCACAAGGGAGAGGCTATTGCCAGTGGCCCTGCAAGGCAAGATGAGCTTTGTCTGATTCACTACTTTGCACCATTCCTGCCTCTCTTCCCAAGCTTACCCAGTGGCTGAAAGGGATGGTGGCTTCTGATGGGGGGAAGAGGGGAGAAGAGGGGAAAGGGGGAAGGGAAGAAGCTGGGCAACCAGACCCTGGCAGAAAGAGGGTCAAGGGTCCAACCATATCTTTGCCCCTTGGCCTTGGATGCTGGCCACCCAGAATTCACTCTGATGAGGCAATAATATGTGAAGGGGGTGTTTTGACTGCTCCCCTCATCTGGGCTGGAATCCCAGCTGGTGATTGAAAACAAGTGCCAATACTCCAGTGAAGGCTTGAACTGACAACTGCAGCATGTCTCCTATGAGTAATGTCTTAGAAGTACTGTGCACTGACTCATTGCACTGCTGGAGCAGCTATTTGTAAACTTTCTCCAAAATCCTTAGACTGAGAAAATGAAGAAGCATAAAGTGGAATTGGGAGGGAGGGGACAGGAGGCAAACACATTGATTCCCAAGGATTTACAACAAGCCAACATCTCACCACAAGGTCCCACTGAGTTTTGAACTCAGCTTGTAGGATTGAAAGCCCTAAGTACTGCCTGTTACACCATGGGACCTGCACAAAAGGATTTTTCTGGGCAGCTGTGACTCTCAGCTGGCAGGCTCACACTCCTTTTTTGGGTTGGGGGCTGCTGACCCATAGAGAAATCAGTTGGGGGTTGCTCACAAGTGAAAAGCTATTGCAGTCCTGCAAAGCAGAGAAAGGAAATGACATACTGATGTACTATACTGCATGTGAGACTCTGTGGTGCAGTAGGAAGTGTGTTGGACTTGTCAGGTATCGTGAGCCAAGCCAATGATACAAGGGTTGTGGGTTCAAATTCCACTGTAATTGCTCCCTGGTAACAAGGGCAGCTCCTCACAGATGAGGCAACAGCTTGAATGTACTACAGGCCCTAGAATGTAACAGCCTGGCTAGAGATTGAGGAGGGCTGAGGTTGTGTTTCACCTGATGCCCACATGACAGCTGCCAGGCTCTTCCAACCCCCAGGGCACTTCAAGGAAGATGCAGCAGGACCATGCTTAATAGTCAAGGCAGAGTTGCAGCCTGGCCCCTAACCCCCTCCCTCTCTAGATAGATGGAGCAATCACAGCTGGGACTGACAATTCTGTGCCAGGCCAAGAGGAAGAGACCCTGAGGATGCCCACACAGATCCCAGCAGGTCAGCTTCCTCACCCCCAAAGGTCCCCTCAGGCTGCTTCCAGAACAGCATCACAAGGTGCTGAGCAATCAGCGCTCCAGTGGGACCTCTGCCCATTTCCACACAAGGGCTCTTGGGGGGACAGGAACAATTTCCCCCCAAGGGCTTTTCCCCAGCTGCAGAGAAGGACCCAGGGCTTCCTCTAGTGAGGGAAGGGCCAGTGCTGTCAGGTCCCATGGCTGGCTCCATCTACAGCATCTCTGTCTGGGAGCCTGCACTCTGAGCTGTTGAGTTCCTACTTGGACAGCTGGGATTTTCCCTCCAAAATACAACACAGGCCCTGTTTGCCCCCTGCCTAGCAATCTGGGGCATTTACCCTGCACCAGGGACCTCTGGGTAACTTGGGCAGGGCCCTTTTGCTGGGGGGGTCCTTAAATCCAGAAACAAACAGCTCTTTTGAGGTGCCCTCTCTTCCCTGCCAAAGTCGAAGACTCTCCTCCTGCCCCAGAGGGCCGAGACCTGAGGGCAGAAGCATGAGCCAGGAGCTGCTCTCAGGCTCCCACACCTCAACCAGGGGGAGGCTCTGCCATGGCTCCCCACAATTGCCAGGATCCCTGGCCAGGCTCTATGCTGGCCTGGCTAGGGAGTGGGACCCTGGGGAGCAGGGAGAGGAAGGGGGCTCGGTACATACCAGCCAGGCCGCCCCACTTCACTAAGCAGGAAGGTGCTGGCCTCCGGTTTCCACCCCCTGATTCCCTTGATCCTGGGGCTGGAGGAGACAGCGCAGGAGGTGCTGGTCCCCATCTCCCTTTGCCGCCAAGCCCCAGCTGCCATGACTGGCTTGCCAGGATGCTGAGGGGCCTGTCTCCAGCAGCGGTGAGAAGTCCCAGGGAGCAGCCAAGAAAACATCAGGCAGGAGAAGACAAGATGGCTCCCCCGGCCGCACTCACTAGCGGATCCCCCCACTGGCTCACCCAAGAAGCCTGACACCCAGCAGGGCAAGCAGAAGGGAACAGGTAGCAGCTTTATCATCCCACATGAAAATGGTGAGATTTTTCCAGGCCCCCCAGTGGCCTGGTTCCCGTTGCTCCATGTGGGACTCGGCCCCTGCACAGAATATTGGGTACAGCTGGAACACGTGGGTGCTGCTGATTGGCTAATCAGAAGCCAGAGCTCAGACAAAGGGCCTGGTTTACATTCGTCCGGCGGTCATTGGTGCAGCATGGCGGTGGGAGAGCAGCACGCCTCGGAGGTGCCCACAGACCTTCCCAGACTTTGACTGAAACCACCGCGGAACCTTCCCGGGGGCCACGTCTGCCAGCCCCAGACACCAGCCCCCAGAGGCAGAGGAGTCCAGCTACCGAGAGCCGCCCAAACAGCACCTGGGACTGCAGAGCAGGGAGACCTGGTAAGCACTCCCGTTGGCTCATTTCATGGGTGGATGCCAAGCCGCCCAATGTACACAGGGCAGCTTCCTCCCCCCCAACCCCAGAGTCTGACCCGCAGCTCCCCTTGCGCCTGGCAGGGGCTGGAGCCAGATGGGGCCGAGGGCTAGGTCCCTCCTCCATCCTGAGGGGCAGGAGTAAAAGTCCCGCTCGTGTGTTTCATGCCGGTGTCTCTTGTTCGGTCCTGAGCCTCATCCCCTCTTCCCTGGCCCAGCACATTCTGCCTCTGGAGTCCTAGCCCTCGGGATCTGTGGAGCAGCCTGTCCTATCAGTTCCTGCTGCGTGTGCAGAGCCCAGGGCAGATGTTCCACAGAGCATGGGGGGAAGAGGAGTCAGTCTAGTGGGGATGGGGGAGGAGGCTGAGAGCCCATGGGCCAGAGGCTGTCTTGCCCACACTCACAGCTGCTCCCGCCTTGGTTGGAGCTGCTGAGGAGTTTCCTGAGGGGAAACGCCAGGCAGGTGGCCCCGCAGCCAAAGGGGGGCAGCTGCCAGCATCCCCAAGCAGAGAAATGCCCCTCCGCCTCGCCTGGGGCAGAAGCGTCCCCACCTCAATGCAGAAGCTGGCTGTGCCTGGCCCCACTCTCCAGGAGACCTGCTCCTAGGGCTGGTGCCGAGGGCAGAGAGACCAGACTGGGCCTACAACTGAAGTGGCCCAAGCTCTGCCAGTCCAGGTGGGACCATCAGCCCCTGATGAGAGCCAGACATCGTGTCTGTGGGACCCCTTTTGCTGGCAGACCCAGCCCCACAGCACAGGAGAAAAAATTGATCTGTCAGCTTCCTGGAGACCAACCCATCTGCCCTGGGCCAGAGATGGCTGGTCCCAGCCTCAGCCCCATGGACGACACCATCGGGAGCCGCCCTCACTCCCTAGGAGCTGCCAGGGACATGAATGCCAAGTGCTGCCCCACTGCAGGTGAGGAGACTCTGGGCACCAGGAAGCAGAAGGGGGCTGTTAACCCCCATGACCCCTTGCCCCTCAGTCACTGGGGGGGATCCCAGCCCAGGGTCTGGCCTGAACCACTCACCCCGTGAGGCCTGTGGGAGTCGCACTGCTGGGCCCCATACAGGGTGGGGAGTCTGAGAAGTGGGTCACTGCTGTTTTGTCCTTCCCCTTCCCCAGCAGCAGGAGAGATCACGTTTTCCCTTCTCTTCCACATGCAGGGTTCCCCAGCAAGCAAGATAAGGAGGCAGATGGAGGCAAGGGCCTGGCTAGGGAAGAGGCGGAGGAAGACCTGAATGAAGATGAGGAAGAGGAAGACCACGCGGAGAAGGAGAAAGCGGAGGACGACAATGACAAGCTGCCCCCAGACGTGGACGAAAGGAGAGTGGGATGGAGAGAGGAAGAGGAGAATCTGGATGTTGGGAGCTATGGTGAGAGACTGTCCATGGAGGAAGGGGATGCAGCGAACAGGGAAGAAGAGGAGAGCCGAGGAGGAGACACGGGACCTGCCCATGGAGAAGGAGAAAGAAGGGAAGTATAACAAGCAGAGCCCAGCCACCGCGAACAAAGAAGTCCTAAGAGCGGAGCAGGAGAAGGCGAGTGGAAGGTCCTGCTCCTGGAAGAGGACGAGGACGAGACTGAGGATTAGCAGGTGGCTCTGAACAAGAGAAGGACGTGGTTCTTCAGAAGGAAGAAGATGAGGAGGAGGAGATGGTCTCAGCCAGGAAAACATGTAGAACATGAAGGAGGAGGCCCGTGAACAGGAGGCACTGCAGGGTCTGGGGATGGGCACAGGAGGGTTGTGGACACAGTGGACATGGGGTGTGGCTAGGACCAGGTGCTAGGAGGGGGTGAGGGCACAGTGGGCATCGGTTCAGATGGGACTGGGTATGGAGGGGGCAGTGGGCATGGGTTTGGCTGGGAATGGGCAGCTAAGTAGCAGGTGGCTGCCGGAGCTGGAGCCAGGTTGCAGTGCGGTTGCTCCTGGGGACAGGGCCCCTGCACCCTCTTCCCACAGCCAGTGTCCCCCCTAGGATTTCCCACCCACGAGCACAGTGAGTTTTGTCTCAAGCCCCAATGGTGAGTCACGTGCGCTTGCCCGGATGTGCCGCCATGGCACCTAGCTGCGGCGCTGCCCCCGAGTGACTCTCCCAGTGCAGAGACACCAACCCAGCCCCTCATTGCAGGGTGCCCGAGCCCTGCTCCCAGGCAGCAACCCCCACCTGGTGGGGAGAGGGTGACACCTGCCCCCCAAGGGGCATTGCTCCTGGGGCAGCCTGTGTACAGGCTGCTGCTTGCAGGGCTACCTGCTACGCCTGGGGCAAAGGGAAGCTGCTGCCAGCCCCCTAGGGTTTGCAAAGAGCAGGGGGCTGGGGCTGGGCAGTGGCATGTGGGGAGGCAGAAGGTGGAGGAGGCAGCTGGGTGCTGCAGGAAGTAGGGAGCTCTGAGAGCCAGGGGGGCAGAGAGGGTTGCAAGTGGCTCTGGCCCCAGAAGCAGCCGCACAATAGGCCCAGAGCCAGCCCCCAAGCCAACCCTGTTCTTGGAGCAGCTGGGCAGCCACCACGCAGCCTCAGCCCCACATCACCAGGAAGCGGGTGGCCGGGGGCTGGGTGGAGGCCAGGGCAGCTGCCCAGCTGCTCAAGGAATGGGGCTGGATTGGGGGCTGATTGTAGGGGGGCTTTCTACATGCCCCAGTGGCCTAATGGAAAAGGCATTGGCCTCCTAAGCCAGATATTGTGGGTTCAAGTCCCACCTTGGGAAACAGTTGAGATGTTTCCTGTCAGTGACAAAGTCCTTACTTTCTTCTGTGAGACATTTGCACAGAATACCCTACAGTTACTATCTCCCTCTGTACAGGAGCTGTCCAGATCACTCACTAGCATCTTTGCACAAGGAAAACTTACAGTAAAAGGGCAGAATAGAAGGCTTTTTGCAGAGTAGATATTCCTCTGTCTATGAGGAATAACTCCTTTTTGCGCAAGAGTTCTTGTGCAAAAAGGCATGTGTGGACGCTCAAGAGAGGTTTCTTGCAGAAAAACAGCTGATCCGAAAAAGCACAGGTGCTCTGATGGCCTTTCTGTGAATGGCAATCAGGACTTCCTTGCTCAAGAATGTCCATGCAGTGTGGACACTCTTTTGCAAAAGTGCATCACTTTTGTAGTGTGGATGCACTTTTGCACAAGATCTCTACCACAAAAAGCTTCTTGTGCAAAAACCCGGCAGTGTAGACAAAGCCTCAAGAGGAACCACAGGCAGCTGCAGGGACACTTTCTCTAGAGTGTGACAAGAGGAGAATGGGCCAAAGAGACAGCCCCAACACACACACACACACACAGGGAGCATTTGGGTGGATATGTTGGGCAGCAAGAATTCAGGCCTGTGCATTGGGGGCAGCTGGGCACCAAGCACAAGTCCCTTTCAGCCCTCTGGGGAAGGGAGAAGCTGAGAGGAGGTGGTCAGGGCTCCCTCCCAGCAGACAGGCCCTGCACAGAGTCTGTGCCTGCTGGAGCCTCCTCCTACCAGATCTCTGGCCTGCTTTCTGCAAAGCCTCAGCCTCTTCCTTGTTTCCTCCCTGGCTATTACAGGCAGCTAAAGGCCCCATCCTAACTGTCCAGTGCCCAGCAGGGGGCTTAAAACAGGAATCTTGAGGTTACTAGCACCATGCTCTAATCTGCTGGTTCCCAGAGTTTTTTATACCACAAACCAGCAAACCCAGCCACAAACTTTTGGTGGACCGAAAACATTGTATTTGCATATTTACAAATTAATTATGCAAATCAATATTCAACTATGCAAATAAAATGTCACCTGTCTGTCAAAAGTTTGTGAATGGATTTGCTGGTCCGCAGTACAAAAGCCCCAGTCCCCAGAGCCAGCCCTAAACGCTACAATCCTTCACCCCCTCTGCTACCCTCCAGCACTAGCCACTGACCCCAGAATCCTCTACACCCAACCCCAGTGCCAACCTCCCACCCTCAGAGACCCCCAGTGCCAGCCCCACATCCGAAACATCTCAGTGCCAGACCTCGCCCCTTAGAGCTCCCCACTACCAGACCCCAGTGCCAGACTCCTGTTTCCAGAGCCCCCTGCACCCAACCCCAGGTGTTCCCGTGTCAGCCTCCATCCCCACTGCCCCCAGTGCTTGCCCTGTCCCTATAGTTCCCTGGCTACTAGCCCCACCCTCAGAGCCCTCCACTGCTAACCCTGCAGCCCTCACCTAGCGCTGCACTGCTGCTCGTGTCCATTCATCTCCTTCCCCATCATCAGCAGCCACAGTCCCTTCGACCACTGGGACACTCCAGCAAGGGAGGCAGGAATGGGGCAAAGCAGCCAGTCAAGCTGAGGGGAGCAGGCAAAGCTCATCTTGCCTGAAGGGCCACTTGCTTCTCTCTTGTTTCTCAGCAGCAGCACACATCCCTGACAGAGAAGTGGTGGCCCCAGAACCAACATAGCAACTGCTGAAATAGCTCAGGGGGCAGGGTAGTGGGTTTGAATCCTGGGCCATCCAACACACCTACCCCCACCAGCACTGGTTCTCCCCGATGGACCTGGCTCTTGTGCCAGGAAGGAAGGACAAGGGATGCCCTCAAGGTAGGGAGTTATGGGGATCCTCAAAAGGGGGGGGCTTTGCACAAAAAGCACCAATCAAAAAAACACAGGTGCTCTAATGGCTATTCTGTGAATGGCCATCAGTTTCCTTGAGAGTGTCCATACAGTGTGGCCACTCTCTCACACAAAAGCACATTGCTTATGTGATGCACTTTTGAGCTGTGGACCCACTTTTGCGCAAAACGTTTTTCAGATCTTTTCTCGCGCAAAAAGCATGCAGTGTAGACATAGCCTCAGTAACCTGGGGAAATGACACACCAGGCCTGGGCACCTCAGAGAGGCAACGATTCCCCACTAGCTAGCGCAGAGCCTCCCTCTTACAAAGTCATGGAGCTTTCACCCCCTGGTTCTGCCTCAGCCCCCCCGTCATTCAGCTCTCACTGCTAGAGCCACCTGGGCAGGTTCTTGCCACAGAGACGTCCCAGAGCAGGATGGATGCTCAGACCGACACTGAGTGTTGCTCAGCGCTGGTGCAAGGACAGTGAAGGTCTAACGGCACCTGCAGCCTTTCAGAACCTCCCTTGGCCCCACCCCAAGTACCAGCCCTTCCCTCTACCCTCACTGGACTCCACTGGGCACTGCCTGGACTCAGGCCTTCCCCAGTGCCTGAGCCCCTGGCTGGGAAGGGCTCATTAAGCAGCTGTGGGGCTTGACTGCTGCTCAGCTTAGAGCAGGGGTGGGCAAGAACTTTTGATGGGGAACAACTCCAAGGGCTGTACTTTTCCATGCTATTAATGGAAGGGAATTAATGCTATTAAAAGAGGCAGGGGACTGGGATAGAAGTTGGGTGCAGAAGAGAGCTTGGGGTAAGGCATTGGGGTGCAGGACGGCGTGTGGACTCTGCGAGGGAGATTGGGTGAAGGAGGCAGTTATGACTTGGGGCATGGCACTGGGGTGCAGGAATGATTGCAAGGGTGGGGTTGTGACCTGGGGCAGAGGATTGGGGTGCAGAATATGGAAGAATTATGGGTTCAAGAGGGGACAGAGGGTTTAATTTATGTGGAATACCACTGGGTTGAGGGAACCAAAGGCAGGCACTGACTAGGAGGCTTACCTGGCTGACTCTGGCCAGCAGCCAAGCACATTTCTCAGGCAGCCTGCCTGCCACGCCTCCACACAGGCAGTAGGGGCCATGTGCATTCCTGAGTAAGAGCCTGAGTGGGGGAGGGGAGGGATGGTGATTCGTGCTGCCAGAAACAAGCCAATGGGATTGTGCTAGGAGCAGGGACAGCATATGAAGCGCCCCTCCCCATCGACTGCTGTGAAACACAAACAGCCCAGAAGCCCTTTTCTCAGCAGCAATTGGGGGTGGGGTAGGCAGTGGCTTGGTGGGCTGGATCCAGCCAACAGGCCTATATTGCCTAGGCCTGGCTTAGCGGGAAACTTGGCTCTGGGCTGTGAGGGAGGGGCGCCATGAAAGGCCACTCTTGCCTTCCTGGGCAGTGCATGACAACATCCACTTTGTGCAGCATGGCTGCCAAACATCCCAGACAGAGAATTACAGGCCAGAGAGGCCTCTTGCAGCAGTGAAAGTATCTCAGTAGGGAGAGCTTTAGACTGAGGGATAGGATATTGTCTGACTACAGGAGTCCCCACCCTGAATTCACTGAGAAAGGATAATACTGGTTTTGCCAGGACTCTTCCCAAACTACAAAAAATAAAAGAAAACGCATGTTTAAAGGTTAATGCTGCGGCTGACCATGAACCACATATCAGAGCCATCCCAGACCCCATTAATTTTTTAACATATCCTTCCAACACCTTCCTTTTCCAGTTGGTGCTGGGAGCTTTTTAACCCACCCTTCCTGCCCTGAGTTTTAGTGAGGGGCAAGTAGTCCATTTACACAACACAACAGCAACACCATTGGCGGTTGCAGCTGTTACATAGTAGAGTACCATTGGTCACGTCAAATTGGGACTGGCCCAGGTCAGACCATCAAACATCCAGATAATCAGGAGAATGGAGTATTGGGAGGCTCTAGTGCCAAATCGTGGCCACAGAAGGACTCACCTATTTCTGTGAGGCGGAGCCTGGCACTGCCTCGTGGGCAGGATCAAAGTCCTAAGTGGGACAGATTCAGCCCAGAAACTGTTGCCCACCTCTGTTATAGGGATTCTCCCTTGTGTGAATTCTCCGATGTCTAACAAGACTTGAGCTCTGAGTGAAGCTTTTCCCACACTCAGAACAGATGAAGAGTTTCTCTCCTGTGTGAGTTCTCCTATGGTTAACAAGGTGCGACCTCCGACTGAAGCTTTTCCCACAATCAGAGCAGCTGAAAGGTTTCTCCCTGTGTGAGGTTCTCTTATGTCTAACAAGACTTGAGTGCACACTGAAGCTTTTCCCACAGTCAGAGCAGATGAAGAGTTTCTCTCCTGTGTGGGTTCTCCTATGTCTAACAAGGTGTGACCGACGACTGAAGTTTCTCCCACAATCAGAGCAGCTGAAAGGTTTCTCTCCTATATGGGTTTTCCTATGCGCAACGAGATTTGAGTGCCGACTGAAGCTTTTCCCACAGTCAAAGCAGCTGAAGGGTTTTCTCCTGTGTGGGTTTTCTTATGTTTAATAAGGTGTGACCTCCAAAAGAAGCTTTTCCCACAGTCAGAGCAGGTGAAGGGTTTCTCTCCTGTGTGGGTTCTCCTATGTCTAACAAGGTATGAATTCTGACTGAAGCTTTTCCCACAGTCAGAGCAGGGGAAAGGTTTCTCTCCTGTGTGGGTTCTCTTATGTGCAAGAAGGTGTGACTTCCAACTGAAGCTTTTCCAACAGTCAGAGCAGTTGAATGGTTTCTCCCTTATGTGGATTCTCTTACATCTGAAAATATTTGAGTACAGACTGAAGCTTTTGCCACAATCAGAGCTTTTGAATCCTTTGTGGGCTCTTTCATGTTTAACAACAGTTTCAGTGTCACTGAAAGTGCAGGGTGACTGTTGATGGGGGATTATCTGTTGAACAATTTCTGTGTTTTTCACCCTCTGCTTCTGTGACTGGATTTACCCTGTCCCTCTCCTGAATGGTTTCCTGCCGCCCTTCTGGGCTACACCGACTCTCACAGGTCTCTCCTGCTCAGGACTCTGATAAACACGCCCTTCAGATCTTTCCAACAACATTCCACATGGAGCCATTTGCTCAGGTCCTTCTTGCTGAAGACACTTCTCATGGTTCTCACTCAGCATCCCATCACCTGCTGGGACAGAGAGAATCCACACAGGAGTCATTCCCTGTGCTAAGCTGAAAGGAGACTCCTCATGGCCTGCTTCCATCCTCCCCATCCCAGGACAGGACAGGACCGGACCATGGTGCTCGGAAGGAGCTCTAGGGAGGGCTGGCAGGTCTGACATTGAGGCCCACAAGCAGGGCTCAGACTGTAGATGTCACATGGTGGGTCACTGGGTCTTGAAGAGAAGGACCCAGCAGAGCTCTAGAGTCCCAAGGGCTCTGCGCCCAATTTTCCAGGATGGGGGGCACAGCTGGTCCTGCTCTTTGGCTCACAAGCTTTACCTGAACCAGAAAGATGCAGAGGAAGCTGTCTGAGCAGAGAAATGAACCCTTTGCTGGTTGCTTCAGGCCCACCTATCCCTGGGTGGGCCCTGAGAACTGCCCACAACAGCTGTCACTCCCGTGGCCAGTCAAGGCAGTGCTGGGCCGTTCCTGTGACCAGACAGGGAGGATACAGGCTGTGCTGCTTCTCTGCTGCTTGGGAGTGTTTCTGCAGCTCAGCTCCCCCTCGGCAGCCTAAGTTCTAGCTGCCAGCAGCAGCCTTTGTGTGGTTTTCCAACCTTCTTCCTGTGGCCAGTTGGGCCTGCTTTTCAGTGCCCCTCTGAGTTGCACAGAATCTACTAGAGGCAGGAAAGGACTCTGAGTTGGCGCCTTCCTTCCAGGGGCTCAGCACAACAGCACAAGGGGACCCTGCAGGCACTAACAGCAGCTGCACCCAGCCCCACAACTCCGGTACCAGCTGTTCCTGTCTCCACTGACACCTCCAGCCAAGGCATAACATAGGAAAAATGGTGGACACGCACATGGAGACCTTGGCTAAGGGAAGATCAGCACCATTGTTATGTCCCTGAACCTGTTTCCCCTGGAGGGGGTGTGGAGGGGACAGTTTCTCACACAGGAGTCAGGATTACTGATGCTCATACTCCTGACAAGGGGGAGAAGGGGCAAAGAGGGACTCTGAATCAAACCCAACCTATCTGCTCCAAAGCCCAACCAGCTTCTGATAGCTCAGGGGACAGGAATCCTTACCCAGCCAGCTCACAGCCTCATAATTCTCCTGCATCACATCCCTGTAGAGGGCTCTCTGGCCTGGGTCCAGCAGAGCCCATTGCTTCTCAGAGAAATACACAGCCACCTCCTCGAAGCTCACCGGATCTGCAAGAGCCATTTCCTGTCCCTGGCTCTGCAGGCCAGAGGCTGAACTGGAGCAAGACATAAGTTTTCTGCAGTCTGTTGGGGGAAAAAGGGCAATTGGAGATATTTCAGAAGGGGCTTTAATACTTTCCACATATCCATTCTCCCCAGACTCTTTCCCTGGTGACACACATGCTAGACTCTGCCATTTGGGGCAAATGCTTGAGTCTAGATATTCCATAAACTAAATGAGTTAGATCCCAAATCCATATTCATTTCTCTCTATACCTGGCTTGAGTTACAACGTTCCTGCGCCTGGAACAATGGGATTCAGTTCTGAGCACCCAGTACTTCTCATAAGCCACATATTCACCTACCTGAAGATGGACCTAGGTTAAATTTAGGCTGCTCTATTTAAAATCCTTAGTCCTCATTCACTGATTTGCAGCCCAACCTTTATTCTTTCATCAGACAGAGACTTTATAAACCCTTTCCAGAACAGAGTACAAGTGAAGTGAATACGAGTATTCAGACACATATTATTGTGTGCTGAGCATTTGCAGAATATCTTAAAATCCATGGATTTGTGGGATCAGAAGATATCCATAGTCATGCAGTCTGACCTCTTCTGTAACACAAGCCACTGCACTTAGTCCACTTACCCAGGAACAAAGCTCTGTTTCTCTAGTGCATGTTTTCCAGAAAGTCACCCAGTGTTGATTGGAAGATATCAAGAATTCTTTGTGCATTTGTTTCAGCAGCTAAGCCTCTTCTCTATCAAACATTTGTTCCTCCTTTCTTGCCTGAAACTGATTAGCTTCAGCTTTGAGTTACTGGCTCTCACTGAGCTCTATCCAGTAGACCAGGGGTGGGCAATACATTTTGATGGGGGTGGGGAGGGCTTTCAAGATTTTGGAAAGTGTTTGAGAGCTGCACTCTTCCATGACATTCATGAAGGAAATGCAGGGTCTGGTTTGGACACTGAGAGCAGAAGGGAGCTTGGGGTAAAGAAACGGGGGTGCAGCAGGAAGAGAGGGGAGTGTGGGAGGGAGTTTGGGGAAAGAGGCAGGTGTGAACTGGGGCACTGGATTAGCCAACTACTCATTAGATATTTCAAGTAACTTTAATTTAGAGAAGTGGCTGGGTGGACAAATAAGGGGCGGTGGGTTTCTGACCACTGAGAGTTCTTGCATATATAGGTGCAGGAGACGACAGAGAATTTGGTATATGGAATGAGGGGCAGGAGCAGGGGTGCAGAGAGTTGAGTGGGGAAGGGAGAGGTTGGTGTGCTAGAGGCAAGCTCTGGCCAAGAGACTTACCTGACTGACTCCTGGTCAGCAGCCAAGCACATTTTGTAAGCAGGCAGGGAGCCTGCCTAACCCTCGCACAGACTGCAGGGCCACTTGCACGTGTGAATAACTATGAGCCAGAGGGGAGGGGGCATGGTGCTTCGTTTCTGGCCAGAAATCAGCCAATGGGATTGTCCTGGGGTGGAAGCAGCGCCTCATTCCTTCCGTCCTCCCCTCCGGCCTCATAGTCGCTTTGTGAGTGGCAAGCATGGAACCAGCCCCTGGCTCCCCCAGCATCCGTAGGTAGGATCCAATGGCTTGATGGTCTGGATCCAACCCATGGACTGTATTTTGCCCAGGCCTGCACTAGACTGAAGAGCTCTTGGGGATCCAGCAGCTTCTTGCCATGAACAGACAGAGACAGTGGAATCCAGTTATCTCCCAGCCTTTCAGCCTATTTATTGTTTGAAACCAACCCCATATTGAAACTGAGCAGTGAAATCTAAGCCTGAAGGTGCTATCTGTTGTGTGCTTTAACTTCACCCCTTTAGCATCACACCCCACAGAACAGTGTTTCTCTAAGTGGTCTGCAGGTCCCCTAATCCAGGTCCCCTAATCCCACTGATCACTGGGTGAGATTTAGGGCTGTGTGCACCGTGGTCACTGGGTTTGGTTGGTAATTTCAATGACAATCCCATGAAGATGTTTTCACAGGAATTTTCTCATCATTTAAAGAATCCCCACCTGCAAACTCACCCTGTCTGAAAGCTCCCAGGGATTTTCCTCTTGTCCTCTCCAGCGCAGAGGGCAGAGCATCTGGTGGGGGAAGGGATAAGAGGGGTGAGATTCCAGGCTCTCCTGTTTATAACAATGTCCCCACTCTGAACTCTGCATTTCAATTGTATCAGAAACCAGACAGAGACACGCTCAGGTGTTTAATATGAAAAGGTCTGAAACCTTCTGTTTCCCCTCTCACTCAGGCACCTCCCAGCAATGGAGCCAACATCCCTTCAGCCTCACCCCTATCCCAGGAGAGACAAGCGGTAAGTGAGCTTTTCTTTTCCATCCACATCCTGTAGCCTATCATGCTAATAATATAGTTGTGTTAATTTAGATTAGTTAGGTAATAATTAAGAGCTGTAACGCAAGAAATCTTCTAAAGGCTGGTCTGCAGCACAATGTGCCCTGCCTGCCTCAGTGCCTCAGACTGGAGCAACCGAGAGGTGGGGGGTGGCATAGCTACTTGGCCAGAGGGCTACACTCAGGGGAGTGGGAGGCAGGTGTTGTAAAGCTGCTCTCAACATTCCCACAAGCTCCGATTGCTATCTACAGAATGGCCACTAGGGCACCTGTGCTTTTTACAATTGGTTCTTCTTGCGCAAAAAAAACCCCATGTTCCCCGTCCACACACACCTTTTTGTGCAAGAGCTCTGAACAAAAAGGAGTTATTCCTCACAGAAAGAGGAATACCTACAGGGCAAAAGCCCCACCATTCTGTTGATTTACTTGTGCAAAAATGTGCTTGAGGTGTGGACGCTGCACAAGTTTTTGCGCAGCGTAGACATAGCTTCAGTGCCTCTATGGAGAGCAGCACGATGGGGCCTTCGTTCTCCACGTGGGAACTGAGGCAGGGAAAGGTTGGCTACCCAGGCCAGATTCAATAGGTTTAAGTATCAGAAACACTTTCCCCATCTCCATCCCTTCTAGGTACCTTTGAACTCCCTCAGAGTCTCTGACGGCGCAATTGTTTTCTGAGAGAAACTGCTGACTTGTTCTTCCAATTCAGGAGAGATCTCCTCTGGTGGCTGGAACTGCCCCATCTCACACCTGGACAGAAACAATTTCATGTGATTATATTTGATTTGCTGATAAGCTCTGACCAGTGACTCTCAGCTCTAACAGATCTGGAGTTCGAATTCCTCCAATTATCCCAGATTGAGAGCACGGGGCAACACAGCCCACAGCCGTGCAACATTCCCCTGAAAGGTCCCACTGCTGTTCTTCACCTTCAGCCTGAGGAGACCAGCTGGGGGACAAAAGGGGAATTGAGTCTCCAGAGCAGTGTTTCCCAACTCACTCTTTGGCTTTGGAGGTCCCCAGGTGAAGGGCTGTACGAATCTTCCCACTGTGGACTAGACTGAGACATCAGTTTCCCCGCTCCTTCCACCCAGGGCTCCAAACAGCGTGAGAAAGTCTCTTGATCCCTGCTGACCTGGGCTGAATGGTGCCCAGCACCCAGCAGGGACAGGCCCATGTTCCACCCCACAGTCCTGAGACAGCTAGTCCCCAGGGAGGTGACAGCTCTAGGAAACACTTGACATCAGACTGTGCCCCTGAATGGAGAATTCCAGAGTCTCCAGAGCAAGGGTGAGAACCTCAGAATTAAATGACTCAGAGATTTATATCCTATATCCAGCTGTAGAGCCCTGGGGAGATGTGGTGCTAACATCAGCTCCAAGCTCTTTCCCTGCATTGGACAGTTTGAGGGGAGTAAGAGCCACGTACCCGCTCAAGGTGCTTCTGACGTCCTAGAGAGGAGACACAGAAAACAATCTCAGCCCCATCCAACACATACAGGGATCCCAGGGAAGGGATTTGCATCCCCAGGGCCATGGATCCTCTGAGCGAATGGGGCTTTGCCATCTCTAATAGCTCTGTGTCTGGAACTCTGCAAAGCACAACAGTCGCTCACATGGCAGCAATGCACACACTGAATTACACCCAGATCTGACAGCTGGACCCCAGCGCTTGTGATACAGGAGACTCCCTTCCCTGTGTGGGGAGCTGGGATGTTTCTCCCTCAGTCTCACCTGCAGGAATTCACTCGCTGGCTTCTGATACGTCCCCTCCAGCTCACCGATCCGCTCGCCGAGATGGGAAATCTGCGCAGAGAGTTTCCTGACAGTATCAGTCCGAAGCCTCACAATCTCCTCATTCAGCTTCTGCAGCTGGGCCAGCAGGAGTCGCTCTTGTTCCTCCAGGAACTGCCGCAGCTGCTGAAACTCAGCCACAATCTTCTGTTTCTCCGCTTGGGTCCATTTCTGCATTAAAACAGGGAAAGGGCTGGTCAGGGGCATGGATGGAGCCTGGGGCCCTTTCACGGGGAGCTGAGTGCGCAGCAGGGAGAATTTCTCGGAAAAGCCTACAGTTTGTGACATTTGACTCTACTCTGCGGGTACTAGGCAGAGGCGTCTCTCCCAGCATCTCCTTTGGCCCAGTGTCCTCTGAAAGGGATGTTCCCATGTCTGTCATGGGCAGCATGTTCTGTTATTCATGGGCACTGGGAATTCAGACAGGAGGCAGGACTCAGCACCAACCTGACAGAGATACCCAGGGAGGAAAAAGAAGCAAACATGTTAATACACAAAGTGAGCAGACCCAGCAGACAGCCCCTCACGAGGACATTCAGCTCCCTTGCGGAGGATTTCTGAGAAAGTCACAGGGGCTGGACATTAACTCATGCACTGACATGGAAGCTCAGGGCCTGTCTACACATGGATCTAACCCAGCAATCCATGATCCAGGAGAAACACAAACAAGCCCGACCTCACCAAGGCCACACAGGAGTCTGCCTCCTAACACAACCCTCCCACTGCCTGTCCCTGCTAGTCCACAGGCACCTACCAGATACTCCTGGCTTTTCCCTTCTGCTGTTTTCCTTCCCAGCAGCTTTTCTCTCTCTTCTCTCAGAGTCTTCAAATAGGCCTCCAATTTTTTCTGAAGAAATAGAAATAAGCACCAGGACAAACCCCAGGATTCGCTGGGAACCCATTTGTCTGCCTTTAAGATCGTCCCAGTTTTGTGGAGCTCTGTCCCTGTTCAGCAGGGACTCAGCCCTGGACATGGCTTTGTCCATTAAAAAAGAGACAGGAGAAGACTATGGAAGCAGTAGGATGCCGATGAGGGTGAGGGACAGCTCGTTGGTGGTACCTTCAGTAAAGAATGATGCAGGTGGGGATTAGGGAGATAAAAAGGGTTAAAAATACTAATCATGTAACCAATTAAAATTTTATCGGTGACAGTATTTTTTAACTTACTGAGAGGCAGGGCTGGTAGCGGACATGGGCTCTCCTGGGGCCAGAGATCTTTCGCTAGGTCTTCCGGCCGATGGGAACTCCCAAACAGCTGCAGAGTGACGTAAGCTGCCAGAGGCAAGCGGGCACTGCCGGGGCAGTGGGAAGTTTAACTGGTAACTGGCACCGATAAGCATTAGTTCATCAGTTAACCAGTTAGAACTCTCACTACAAGTCAAATGAATCCTAGTCGTGCCTGACATGGACCTGTGCTTCCTGAAGCCCTGCTATGAGTGGACTGAATGCGCTTGCGGTTCCACACAGCATCCAGCCCAGCAACCTCATCTAGTGCCAGCTGCTGCATCATATTTTAACGCCTCATGGAGCAGCCCAGGAGTTCAGCAGCCCAGTTGGAAACCTCCTCTCCCTGCTGGGCCTAGGGCTTTAGAGGCATCTTTCCCTCCTAAGGGCCACACTTCATCACTGTTCAGCGATGTTGAGGGGCAGGGAGCAGTGTAGCCTACCAGTTAGGACCTTGGACCAGGGTTCGGGGCTAAACTCTATCACTGACATGCTTGGTGACTATGAGCAACTTGCTGCTCCACCTTCCCTTCCCACAGTTTGTCTAACTAGACTGTGGCCTGATCAGGGCAGGGACTTTCCCTTGCTGGGTGTTGTGCAGGGCCCAGATGCCATTGCAGGTCTGTAAGGCAAATACCAGATTATTACTCCTGTTTCTCCAAGCAGTAATAGCGTATAACCTCTTCTTCAGTTCCAAGGCATCTCACTGACAGAGTGGCCAGTAGCTCCTGTGATCTAAACCTCTCTGATTGTTAACACCTTCCCTTGTTCAAACACCCCTCCTGTAACCAGTGAGGGCTGGGTTTCAGGATTCAGAACCTGAGAGAAACATTTCCTACATCAGGTATCTCTAAAGACTTGATGTAAGTTGCCACAAAACCAGACCATGTACTTTTTACAGCATCACTTGTACCATGAAGGCTTCACAGAGCTGTGTCACACCTGTGCCGGTAACAGTCAGTGAAATTAGCCTGTAATTAAAACCAAATGTTATTTCCCATCACACTGGACAGCAACTCTGTACCTTGTACTCTTGGGCAGCTTCCTGTAAGGGCACCACCATGTGAGCCTGGGATACCACAGAGATGGGAGCTTGATCCTCTTCACAGAACAGCTTCAGAGCCTCCTGGTGCTCCTCACACCCCGTCCCATCTTGCTCTCTTTGCTGACTGGAAACTCAGCAGCTTGGCTGGTTCTACCACTTTTACCAGCTGCCGATTGGGCGGAGGGGTCCCTGCTGCTCAGTGTCTCCGCACTGAGGGCTGAGGAGCCTGGCAGAAATTGGGCCCACACTCCCAGAGTGACAGGGGCTGTGAAATCCTCCAGGCAGACCGGACGCGTTGCTTCCTCCCGGAGACTTTCCACAGGGCTCTCTGCAGCCATGGCTGCCTCTGTGTCTGGTAACAGTCAGTGAAATTAGCCTGTAATTAAAACCCAATGTTATTTCCATCACACTGACAGCCACTCTGTACCTTGTACTCCTGGGCAGCTTCTGTGGGCACCACCATGTGAGCCTGGGATCTGTCACACACCACACAGGTGGGAGTTTGATCCTCTTCACAGAACAGCTTCTGAGCCTCTAGTGCTCCCGCACACCCCGCCCCATCTTGCTCTCTTTGATGACTGGAAACCAGCGGCTTGGCTAAGTTCCACCACGTTTGCCAGCTGCCGGTTGGGCTGAAGGTCCCTGCTGCTCAGTGTCTCTGCTTTGAGGGCTGAGGGGGCCTGGCAGAAATTGTGCCCACTCCAGAGTGACAGGGCTGTGAAATCCTCCAGACAGGACGCGCGGCGCCTCCAGGAGACTTTCCACGGGGCTCTCTGCAGCCATGGCTGCCTCTGGGCCGGGAGACAGGGGCCGTGTCACATTCCTGAGCTCAGCAATGGAGGGGCAGGTCCGGGGGGGCCGGGGCGTGAGGTACCAGCACTGAGGACAAAAAAAAAAATCAAAATTAAAAATTGAAAAAGCCCCAAAAACTTTGCTCCCCCCCTGCAGCGCGAGCATCAGGAAGCGCCAACAGCCCGAGGGGGGGACCCGCCCCGCCCCCAGCGGGCGCGCCCCGACACCCAGAGCCGGACCCACCAGCAGCGCAGGACGGCGTGTCACAGCCCCTCCCCCCAGCTCCCTCACGCCGGGATGCGGCCTCCCCCCGCCCCGCAGCGAGTAACTGCCCCAACGGCCCCTCACAACGGCTCCTGCCTCAGGAAGCGCGGCGCATGCGCAGTAACCGCGGCGAAGTCCGGTCCCTTTCC
This sequence comes from Rafetus swinhoei, assembly GCA_019425775.1. Classification (NCBI taxonomy): domain Eukaryota; kingdom Metazoa; phylum Chordata; order Testudines; family Trionychidae; genus Rafetus; species Rafetus swinhoei. The sequence continues at coordinate 33,183,204 of CM033444.1, read as the reverse complement.
CTGCCCGCGCGCGGAGTGATGGGCGGGACCCACCGAAAACCCGACCGCGGCGGAGTAGAATGGGGCGGCACGTCAGACCGCGCATGCGCAGCAGGTCCGTGACTCCGATCAGACTCCAGCGCCAGGGCTTAGCTCAGACCGGGCGCTGCTTGGCCACGCCCCCCGGCCAGAAGCTACTTCCGCTTCTCGGAGCCCGGGCCGGCTCGCAGGTGGGGCGGGCTTTGCAGCGCGTAGCAACACGGGGATCCTCCTGCCGGGCTGGGAGCGGGGGGCGCGCGCTGTGGTTGCAGGGTTCGCTCTGGGCCCCACGTGGCTGCGCGGGCGGTGGGGAGGCTGCGGCGGGTGCGCGCGCGGGCGCTGGGACCTGGCCCTTGTTGCGGGGCGGGGCCGAGAGATGCCCACGTGGGCCAGTCCCGGCTTCTGCCCAGCGTCTGGTTGGTCCCGGGCGGCGCGCGGAGGGGAGGGGGATGCTCACCTGAGAGGTGGTGCCACTGTGGGCTCCTGCCCGGGTCACTGCGCATGCGCAGCGGTTCTGCAGCCCTTGCCTGTCTCTCTGCCCGCGCGCCTGAGTGCTCCCGAGGGGACGCGGCTTCGCGGACTTGGCGGGGGCGGGGCAGATGCGGGGCGGGGCTAGGGTGGGGTCTGGGCAGACTCAGGTCTGGTGCGGGAGGGGCGCCAGGTAAACTCTGCAACACCGAGAGCAAAGCCCCAGTGGGGGGCAGGGGGTTAAAGCAGCTTCCCCAGGGGGATGAGGCGCGAGTCAGAGAGTGGCCCTGGCAAGGGGCCTTTTTATTTGCTCCAACATTTATTGTAATCGCTTATTCACCTGGGAGGCGCTGAGCAGGCTCAGGAGGCTGCAGACTTCCCGCACTTCGCCCGGCCCACTCGAGTGTATGTTTGTGCTCGCTGCATTTGAAAGGTGTTTGCAATGTAAAAAGGGAGCTAAAGACAGGACAGAGTCTCATCACTTTTCTCTTGTCTTATTCCCGGGACTCACAGAATTGCTCTCCCGTCTCTGCAACCCATTTTCATTGTTTTGCTCTGTGCAAATGTAATGTCTTGTACTGTAACTACTCTGTGCAATGCAACTCAAAGTCCTGCTACTTGAAACAAATGTAAGTAAAAATCAAAGTAATCTTCTAAAACTACTTCAGTGAAAGTACAAAAGTATCCTATCTTAATTGTACTTAAGTATGCAAAAGTAAAAATTAGTTGTCCTATGGAACCCTATGCTTAACCACCCGAGTTCTTGCAGGTCACCACTAACACACACACACACAAACACGTGCTATATAAACACTTATAATATAATTCTATATTATATGTACACCTATACTATACATTTTTCAATGATGGAATTTAACAATAGTCACTGCCTTCATTTATAAAGATGAAGAGGGACCAAATTAAATACAAGTCAGATTACAGAAATGTATTTATTTTGTCCACATTCACGGTGTGCATTTTTCCATTGTAATGATTCTAGGAGCATCTTTTTCAAATTGACCAATCCTTGCTTGTCTATGAAAAAATGAGTCCATCACACGGAAGAATCTCTCTCAGGCAGCTGATGGAGACAGAGGTCTGGAAAGAGTGCAGCAGCTCCATGGTCTCTCCTTTGTCTAAAATGACAGTCTTACCTTTTCTAATCCCAGTTTCTTGCCTGTTCCAAGTGGTCCTAATATTTGGCATCAAGATGTCAGTTGCTATTAGCTCCAGGTCCTCAATTATTTCTGTACAAGTGATGCTGTAAAAGTACATGGTCTGGTTTTGTGGCAACTTACATCAAGTCTTTAGAGATACCTGATGTAGGAAATGTTTCTCTCAGGTTCTGAATCCTGAAACCCAGCCCTCACTGGTTACAGGAGGGTGTTTGAACAAGGGAAGGTGTTAACAATCAGAGAGGTTTAGATCACAGGAGCTACTGGCCACTCTGTCAGTGAGATGCCTTGGAACTGAAGAAGAGGTTATACGCTATTACTGCTTGGAGAAACAGGGTAATAATCTGGTATTTGCCTTACAGACCTGCAATGGCATCTGGGCCCTGCACAACACCCAGCAGGGAAAGTCCTGCCCTGATCAGGCCACAGTCTAGTTAGACAAACTGTGGGAAGGGAAGGTGGAGCAACAAGTTGCTCATAGTCACCAAGCATGTCAGTGATAGAGTTTGGTCCCGAACCCTGGTCCAAGGTCCTAACTGGTAGGCTACACTGCTCCCTGCCCCTCAACATCGCTGAACAGTGATGAAGTGTGGCCCTTAGGAGGGAAAGATGCCTCTAAAGCCCTAGGCCCAGCAGGGAGAGGAGGTTTCCAACTGGGCTGCTGAACTCCTGGGCTGCTCCATGAGGCGTTAAAATATGATGCAGCAGCTGGCACTAGATGAGGTTGCTGGGCTGGATGCTGTGTGGAACGCAAGCGCATTCAGTCCACTCATAGCAGGGCTTCAGGAAGCACACATGTCAGGCACGACTAGGATTCATTTGACTTGTAGTGAGTTCTAACTGGTTAACTGATGAACTAATGCTTATCGGTGCCAGTTACCAGTTAAACTTCCCACTGCCCGGCAGTGCCCTTGCCTCTGGCAGCTTACGTCACTCTGCAGCTGTTTGGGAGTTCCCATCGGCCGGAAGACCTAGCGAAAGATCTCTGGCCCCAGGAGAGCCCATGTCCGCTACCAGCCCTGCCTCTCAGTAAGTTAAAAAATACTGTCACGATAAAATTTAATTGGTTACATGATTAGTATTTTAACCCTTTTATCTCCTAATCCCCACCTGCATCATTCTTTCTGAAGGTACCACCAACTGATCTGTCCCTCACCCTCAGCGGCATCTTACTGCTTCCATAGTCTTCTCCTGTCTCTTTTTAATGGACAAAGCCATGTCCATGGCTGAGTCCCTGCTGAACAGGGACAGAGCTCCACAAAACTGGGACGATCTTAAAGGCAGACAAATGGGTTCCCAGCAGAATCCTGGGGTTTGTCCTGGTGCTTATTTCTATTTCTTCAGAAAAAATTGGAGGCCTATTTGAAGACTCTGAGAGAGAGAAAAGCTGCTGGGAAGGAAAACAGCAGAAGGGAAAAGCCAGGAGTATCTGGTAGGTGCCTGTGGACTAGCAGGGACAGGCAGTGGGAGGTTGTGTATTAGGAGGCAGACTCCTGTGTGGCCTTGGTGAGGTCGGGCTTGTTTGTGTTTCTCCTGGATCATGGATTGCTGGGTTAGATCCATGTGTAGACAGGCCCTGAGCTTCCATGTCAGTGCATGAGTTAATGTCCAGCCCCTGTGACTTTCTCAGAAATCCTCCAGGGAGCTGAATGTCCTCGTGAGGGCTGTCTGCTGGGTCTGCTCACTTTGTGTATTAACATGTTTGCTTCTTTTCCTCCTGGGTATCTCTGTCAGGTTGGTGCTGAGTCCTGCCTCCTGTCTGAATTCCCAGTGCCCATGAATAACAGAACATGCTGCCCATGACAGACATGGGAACATCCCTTTCAGAGGACACTGGGCCAAAGGAGATGCTGGGAGAGCGCCTCTGCCTAGTACCCGCAGAAGTAGAGTCAAATGTCACAAACTGTAGGCTTTTCAGAAATTCTCCTGCTGCGCACTCAGCTCCCGTGAAAGGGCCCCAGGCTCCATCCATGCCCCTGACCAGCCCTTTCCCTGTTTTAATGCAGAAATGGACCCAGCGGAGAAACAGAAGATTGTGGCTGAGTTTCAGCAGCTGCGGCAGTTCCTGGAGGAACAGGCGACTCCTGCTGGCCCAGCTGCAGAAGCTGAATGAGGAGATTGTGAGGCTTGGACTGATACTGTCAGGAAACTCTCTGCGCAGATTTCCCATCTCGTGGCGGATCGGTGAGCTGGAGGGGACGTATCAGAAGCCAGCGAGTGAATTCCTGCAGGTGAGACTGAGGGAGAAACATCCCAGCTCCCCACACAGGGAAGGGAGTCTCCTGTATCACAAGCGCTGAGGTCCAGCTGTCAGATCTGGGTGTAATTCAGTGTGTGCATTGCTGCCATGGCGACTGTTGTGCTTTGCAGAGTTCCAGACACAGAGCTATTAGAGATGGCAAAGCCCCATTCGCTCAGAGGATCCATGGCCCTGGGATGCAAATCCTTCCTGGGATCCTGTATGTGTTGGATGGGGCTGAGATTGTTTTCTGTGTCTCCTCTCTAGGGCGTCAGAAGCACCTTGAGCAGGTCGTGGCTCTTACTCCCCTCAAACTGTCAATGCAGGAAAGAGCTTGGAGCTGATGTTGGCACCACATCTCCCCAGGGCTCTACAGCCAGATGTTGGATATAAATCTCTGAGTCATTTAATTCTGAGGTCTCACCCTTGCACAGGAGACTCTGGAATTCTCCATTCAGGGGCACAGTCTGACTGTCAGAGTGTTTCCTAGAGCTGTCACCTCCTGGGGACTGGCTGCCTCAGGACTGTGGGGTGGAACATGGGCCTGTCCTGCTGGGTGCTGGGCACATTCAGCCACAGGCAGCAGGGACCCAGAGTCTGTCTCACCTGGGGGCTGTTTAGAGACCTGTGTGGAAGGAGCTGGGGAGGAGAAGCTGGTGTCTCAGTCTGGTTCCTAGTGGGCAGATTCCTGCAGCCCTTCACCTGGGAACATCCTGTCCCTCATCGCCTGGAGGCCAAAGAGTGAGTTGGCCATTGGAGACTCAATTCCACTTTTGTCCCCAGTTGGTCTTTCCAGGCCAGAGGTGAAGAACAGCAATGGGGACCTTTCAGGAAGGTTGCACAGCCATGGACTGTGTTGCCCCTGCTCTCAGGCTGGGAGAATTCAAGGAATTATAACTCCAGGCCTGTTAGAGCTGAGACTTTCTAGCCAAATCTTATTCATCTGTAAATGAAATAGAATCACATGGAATTGTTTCTGTCAGGTGTGAGATGGGGCAGTTCAGCTGCCAGAAGAGATTTCCCTGACCTGGAAGAACAAGTCAATTCTTTCTCCCAGAAAACGACTGCACTGTCAGAGACTCTGAGGAATTCAAAGGTACCTAGAAGGGATGGAGTAGGGAAAGTTGTTTAACTATTAGAAACTATTCAATCTGGCCTCTGAAGCCAACCTTCCCTGCCTCAATTCCCACATAGAGAATGATGGCCCCATCATGCTGCTCTCCTTAGAGGCACTGAGCAAACAGACCCAACTGCTTGCAGATGGAGCCAGGGGTTTGCAAATTCCTGAGCCTCCCTTGGTGTCAAGGGATCCAAATGAGGTAAAGTTAATGTCATGGCAACGTCTTCCCCCAGCGCAGCTCTAGGTTATGACAAGAGGTGGTAAGTGACTGAGAGAAACCAGGTGAGAGGGATGAGGAGGAAAAAGTAAATCTCACTTTCAGTTTGTGTCTCCTGGGGCAGGGATGAGGCTGCAGAGATGTTGGCTCCATTGCTGGGAGGTGCCCAGCGAGAGAGGACATGGAAGGTTTCAGACCTTTTCATACTAAACACTTGAGTGTGTGTCTGTCTGGTCTCTGATAGAAGTGAAGTGCAGAGTTCAGCGTGGGACATTGTTATAAATAGGAGAGCCTGGAATCTCACCTCTCTTATCCCTTCCCCACTAGACACTCTGCCCTCTGCACTGGAGAGAAGAGGAAAATCCCTGAGCTTTCAGACAAGGTGAGTTTGCTGGTGGAAATTCTTTAAATGATGAGAAAATTCCTGTGAAAACATCTTCCATGGGATTGTCATTGGTGTACCAACCAGACTCAGCGACTACAGTGCGAGCACAGCCTAAATCTCACCCACTGATCAGTGAGGAGTCCCAGGGTGCTGCATGGGACCTGCAGACACTCTGAGAAACACTGGTCTATGAGGTTTGTGATGTTAAATGGGTGAAGTTAAAGCACAATGGACGGCACCTTCAGGCTCAGATTTCACTGCTCAGTCAGTTTCAATATGAGGTTGGTTTCAAACAATAAATAGGCTGAAAAACTGGGAACTGTCTGGCTTCCACGGTATCAGTTTGTTCATGGTAAGAAATTGCTGGATCCCCAAGGGCTCTTCGGTCTAGTGCAGGCCTTGGCAAAATACAGCCCATGGGCGGATCTAGCTCGCCAGGCCATCGGATCTGGCACACTGATGCTTGGCGAGCAATGGGCTAGTTCCGTGCTTGCCACTTCCCACCTGCAAGCCACTAAAGCGAAGGTGAGCCGGAGGTGAAGCAGGAAGGCTACAGGCACTGCTTCCACCCCAGGACATTCTCATTGGCTGGTTTCTGGCCAGAAAGGAAGCATTGTGCCCTCTCCTCCGGGTCATAGTTATTCACACACCCACATGGCCCTGCAGCCTTTGCGAGGATTGGGCAGGCTCCCTGCCTGCCTCAGAGAGGTGCTTGGCTGCTGGTCAGGAGTCACTCAGGTAAGTCTCCTGGCCAAAGCTTGCCTCTGGCACCCTAAACTCTCCCTTCCCCTCCTAATTCTCTGCCCCCTCCTCCACTCCTGCCCTCCACTTCACATACCCAAACTCTTAGTTCTCTTCCTGTATTCAAGTATGCAAGAAGCTCTTCATGGTCAGAAACCCTCACCCCCCTTATTTGCCCACTCAGCCACTTCTCTAAATTAACTTTTCTTTAAATATCTCATGAGTAGTTGGCTAATCCAGTGCCCCAGATCACACCTGCCTCCTTCACCCAAAGTCCTTCCCAGACCCCTCTTTCCCTCCTGCATCCCGAACCCTCACCCAAAACTCCCTTCTTCTTCCAGTGTCCATCCTATACCCTGTATCTCTTGCTTAATGTCTTGGAAGAGTGCAGCCCTCAACCACTTTCCAAAATCTTGGAGTTCCCTCCTCCGCTCCCCCCCGCCATCAAAATGAATTGCCCACACCTGGTCTAGTGGATATAGTTCAGTGAGAGTCAATAACTGAAAGCTGTAGCCGGAGAATTTCAGGCTAGAGAGGAGGCACAGATATTTGATGGGTAAGAGGATTAGCTGCTGAAATAAATGAGCAAAGAACTGGTGGGTTCTCCATCTCTTGATGTCTTCAAATCAACACTGGACAACTTTCTAGAAAACATGCTGTGGGGGAGCAAACTTTGTGCCTGGGTAGCTGGGCTAAGTGTAATTGCTTGTGCAGCAGAGGGGACAGACTGAATGGCTAAGGATAGCTTCTGATGCCATAAATCTGTGAATGTTAAGGTTTTATCCTGCAAATGCTCAGCACACGTGTTTAATAATATGTATCTGAATACTCATATTAACTTCACTTCCTCTCTCCGTTGTGGAGAGAGTTTATAAAGTCTGTCAGATGAGAGAACCAAAGTTTGGGCTGCAAATCAATGCATGAAGACTAAGGATTATAAATACAGCAGCCCAAATTAAATTAAACCTTTGTCCATGTTCAGGCAGATGAATATGTGGCTTGTTAGCAGAAACACTGGGTGCTGAGAACTGAATTCCATTGTTGCAGGCAAAATGTAACTGAAGCCAGGTATTGAGAGAAATAAATCGGCTTTCGGATCTAACTCGTGTGTGGTGTTTATGGAATATCTAGACTCAGCGTTGCCCAGAACTGCAGAGTCCAGCATGTGTGTCACCAGGGACAGAGTCTGGACAGAATTGGGGTGTGGAAAGTTTAAAGCCCTTTTTGAAATGTCTCCAATTCCCTTCTCCTCTGCCAGGCTGCAGAACACCCATGTCTGTCTCAGCTCAGCCCCTGGCCTGCAGAGCCAGGGACAGGAAATGGCCGTGGCGGAGCCAGTGAGCTTCGAGGAGGTGGCTGTGTATTTTTCTCTGAGGAGGAATGGGCTCTGCTGGACCCAGGCCAGAGAGCCCTCTGCAGGGGATGTGATGCAGGGGAGAATTACGAGGCTGTGAGCTGGCTGGGTGAGGATTCCTGTCCCTGAGCTATCAGAAGCTGGTTGGGCTTTGGAGCAGATGGGTTGGGTTTTGATTCAGAGTCCTCTTTTGCCCAACCCCCTTGTCAGGAGTATGGGCATCAGTAATCCTGACTCCTGTGTGAGCTCACCTCCACTCCCAGAGTGGAGGCTAGGTGCTGATCTTCCACAGCCAAGGTCTCCATGTGCGTGTCCACCATTTTTCCTATGTTGTGCCTTGGCTGGAGGTGTCAGTGGAGACAGGAACAGCTGGTACCAGAGTTGTGGGGCTGGGTGCAGCTGCTGTTAGTGCCTGCAGGGTCCCCTTGTGCTGTTGTGCTGAGCCCTGGAAGGAAGGCGCCAACTCAGAGTCCTTCCTGCCTCTGGTAGATTCTGTGCAGCTCAGAGGGGCACTGAAACGGCAAGGTTGGAAAACCACACAAAGGCTGCTGCTGCAGCTAGAACTTAGGCTGCGAGGCTGAGCTGCAGAAACACTCCCAAGCAGCAGAGAAGCAGCACTATGACTATTGGCCTGTATCCTCCTGTCTGGTCACAGGAACAGCGGCCCAGCACTGCCTTGACTGGCCACGCAGGGTGACAGCTGTTGTGGGCAGTTCTCAGGTGCCCACCCAGGGATGGAGGTGGAGCCTGAAGCAACCAGCAAGGGTTCATTTCTCTGCTCAGACAGCTTCCTCTGCATCTTTCTGG
>CM033444.1:33039067-33174580 GCA_019425775.1 Rafetus swinhoei | reverse complement strand
GAAGAACCAATTGTAAAAAGCACAGGTGCCCTAGTGGCCATTCTGTAGATAGCAATCAGAGCTTGTGGGAATGTTGAGAGCAGCTTTACAACACCTGCCTCCCACTCCCCCTGAGTGTAGCCCTCTGGCCAAGTAGCTATGCCACCCCCCCCACCTCTCGGTTGCTCCAGTCTGAGGCACTGAGGCAGGCAGGGCACATTGTGCTGCAGACCAGCCTTTAGAAGATTTCTTGCGTTACAGCTCTTAATTATTACCTAACTAATCTAAATTAACACAACTATATTATTAGCATGATAGGCTACAGGATGTGGATGGAAAAGAAAAGCTCACTTACCGCTTGTCTCTCCTGGGATAGGGGTGAGGCTGAAGGGATGTTGGCTCCATTGCTGGGAGGTGCCTGAGTGAGAGGGGAAACAGAAGGTTTCAGACCTTTTCATATTAAACACCTGAGCGTGTCTCTGTCTGGTTTCTGATACAATTGAAATGCAGAGTTCAGAGTGGGGACATTGTTATAAACAGGAGAGCCTGGAATCTCACCCCTCTTATCCCTTCCCCCACCAGATGCTCTGCCCTCTGCGCTGGAGAGGACAAGAGGAAAATCCCCTGGGAGCTTTCAGACAGGGTGAGTTTGCAGGTGGGGATTCTTTAAATGATGAGAAAATTCCTGTGAAAACGTCTTCATGGGATTGTCATTGAAATTACCAACCAAACCCAGTGACCACGGTGCACACAGCCCTAAATCTCACCCAGTGATCAGTGGGATTAGGGGACCTGCAGACCACTTAGAGAAACACTGTTCTGTGGGGTGTGATGCTAAAGGGGGTGAAGTTAAAGCACACAACAGATAGCACCTTCAGGCTTAGATTTCACTGCTCAGTTTCAATATGGGGTTGGTTTCAAACAATAAATAGGCTGAAAGGCTGGGAGATAACTGGATTCCACTGTCTCTGTCTGTTCATGGCAAGAAGCTGCTGGATCCCCAAGAGCTCTTCAGTCTAGTGCAGGCCTGGGCAAAATACAGTCCATGGGTTGGATCCAGACCATCAAGCCATTGGATCCTACCTACGGATGCTGGGGGAGCCAGGGGCTGGTTCCATGCTTGCCACTCACAAAGCGACTATGAGGCCGGAGGGGAGGACGGAAGGAATGAGGCGCTGCTTCCACCCCCAGGACAATCCCATTGGCTGATTTCTGGCCAGAAACGAAGCACCATGCCCCCTCCCCTCTGGCTCATAGTTATTCACACGTGCAAGTGGCCCTGCAGTCTGTGCGAGGGTTAGGCAGGCTCCCTGCCTGCTTACAAAATGTGCTTGGCTGCTGACCAGGAGTCAGTCAGGTAAGTCTCTTGGCCAGAGCTTGCCTCTGGCACACCAACCTCTCCCTTCCCCACTCAACTCTCTGCACCCCTGCTCCTGCCCCTCATTCCATATACCAAATTCTCTGTCGTCTCCTGCACCTATATATGCAAGAACTCTCAGTGGTCAGAAACCCACCGCCCCTTATTTGTCCACCCAGCCACTTCTCTAAATTAAAGTTACTTGAAATATCTAATGAGTAGTTGGCTAATCCAGTGCCCCAGTTCACACCTGCCTCTTTCCCCAAACTCCCTCCCACACTCCCCTCTCTTCCTGCTGCACCCCCCGTTTCTTTACCCCAAGCTCCCTTCTGCTCTCAGTGTCCAAACCAGACCCTGCATTTCCTTCATGAATGTCATGGAAGAGTGCAGCTCTCAAACACTTTCCAAAATCTTGAAAGCCCTCCCCCCACCCCCATCAAAATGTATTGCCCACCCCTGGTCTACTGGATAGAGCTCAGTGAGAGCCAGTAACTCAAAGCTGAAGCTAATCAGTTTCAGGCAAGAAAGGAGGAACAAATGTTTGATAGAGAAGAGGCTTAGCTGCTGAAACAAATGCACAAAGAATTCTTGATATCTTCCAATCAACACTGGGTGACTTTCTGGAAAACATGCACTAGAGAAACAGAGCTTTGTTCCTGGGTAAGTGGACTAAGTGCAGTGGCTTGTGTTACAGAAGAGGTCAGACTGCATGACTATGGATATCTTCTGATCCCACAAATCCATGGATTTTAAGATATTCTGCAAATGCTCAGCACACAATAATATGTGTCTGAATACTCGTATTCACTTCACTTGTACTCTGTTCTGGAAAGGGTTTATAAAGTCTCTGTCTGATGAAAGAATAAAGGTTGGGCTGCAAATCAGTGAATGAGGACTAAGGATTTTAAATAGAGCAGCCTAAATTTAACCTAGGTCCATCTTCAGGTAGGTGAATATGTGGCTTATGAGAAGTACTGGGTGCTCAGAACTGAATCCCATTGTTCCAGGCGCAGGAACGTTGTAACTCAAGCCAGGTATAGAGAGAAATGAATATGGATTTGGGATCTAACTCATTTAGTTTATGGAATATCTAGACTCAAGCATTTGCCCCAAATGGCAGAGTCTAGCATGTGTCACCAGGGAAAGAGTCTGGGGAGAATGGATATGTGGAAAGTATTAAAGCCCCTTCTGAAATATCTCCAATTGCCCTTTTTCCCCCAACAGACTGCAGAAAACTTATGTCTTGCTCCAGTTCAGCCTCTGGCCTGCAGAGCCAGGGACAGGAAATGGCTCTTGCAGATCCGGTGAGCTTGAGGAGGTGGCTGTGTATTTCTCTGAGAAGCAATGGGCTCTGCTGGACCCAGGCCAGAGAGCCCTCTACAGGGATGTGATGCAGGAGAATTATGAGGCTGTGAGCTGGCTGGGTAAGGATTCCTGTCCCTGAGCTATCAGAAGCTGGTTGGGCTTTGGAGCAGATAGGTTGGGTTTGATTCAGAGTCCCTCTTTGCCCTTCTCCCCCTTGTCAGGAGTATGAGCATCAGTAATCCTGACTCCTGTGTGAGAAACTGTCCCCTCCACACCCCCTCCAGGGGAAACAGGTTCAGGGACATAACAATGGTGCTGATCTTCCCTTAGCCAAGGTCTCCATGTGCGTGTCCACCATTTTTCCTATGTTATGCCTTGGCTGGAGGTGTCAGTGGAGACAGGAACAGCTGGTACCGGAGTTGTGGGGCTGGGTGCAGCTGCTGTTAGTGCCTGCAGGGTCCCCTTGTGCTGTTGTGCTGAGCCCTGGAAGGAAGGCGCCAACTCAGAGTCCTTTCCTGCCTCTAGTAGATTCTGTGCAACTCAGAGGGGCACCGAAAAGCAGGCCCAACTGGCCACAGGAAGAAGGTTGGAAAACCACACAAAGGCTGCTGCTGGCAGCTAGAACTTAGGCTGCCGAGGGGGAGCTGAGCTGCAGAAACACTCCCAAGCAGCAGAGAAGCAGCACAGCCTGTATCCTCCCTGTCTGGTCACAGGAACGGCCCAGCACTGCCTTGACTGGCCACGGGAGTGACAGCTGTTGTGGGCAGTTCTCAGGGCCCACCCAGGGATAGGTGGGCCTGAAGCAACCAGCAAAGGGTTCATTTCTCTGCTCAGACAGCTTCCTCTGCATCTTTCTGGTTCAGGTAAAGCTTGTGAGCCAAAGAGCAGGACCAGCTGTGCCCCCCATCCTGGAAAATTGGGCGCAGAGCCCTTGGGACTCTAGAGCTCTGCTGGGTCCTTTCTCTTCAAGACCCAGTGACCCACCATGTGACATCTACAGTCTGAGCCCTGCTTGTGGGCCTCAATGTCAGACCTGCCAGCCCTCCCTAGAGCTCCCCTTCCGAGCACCATGGTCCGGTCCTGTCCTGTCCTGGGATGGGGGAGGATGGAACGGGCCATGAGGGAGTCTCCTTTCAGCTTAGCACAGGGAATGACTCCTGTGTGGATTCTCTCTGTCCCAGCAGGTGATGGGATGCTGAGTGAGAACCATGAGAAGTGTCTTCAGCAAGAAGGACCTGAGCAAATGGCTCCATGTGGAATGTTGTTGGAAAGATCTGAAGGGCATGTTTATCAGAGTCCTGAGCAGGAGAGACCTGTGAGAGTCGGTGTAGCCCAGAAGGGCGGCAGGAAACCATTCAGGAGAGGGACAGGGTAAATCCAGTCACAGAAGCAGAGGGTGAAAAACACAGAAATTGTTCAACAGATAATCCCCCATCAACAGTCACCCTGCACTTTCAGTGACACTGAAACTGTTGTTAAACATGAAAGAGCCCACAAAGGATTCAAAAGCTCTGATTGTGGCAAAAGCTTCAGTCTGCACTCAAATATTTTCAGATGTAAGAGAATCCACATAAGGGAGAAACCATTCAACTGCTCTGACTGTTGGAAAAGCTTCAGTTGGAAGTCACACCTTCTTGCACATAAGAGAACCCACACAGGAGAGAAACCTTTCAGCTGCTCTGACTGTGGGAAGAGCTTCAGTCAGAATTCAAACCTTGTTGCACATAGGAGAACCCACACAAGACAGAAACCTTTCCCCTGCTCTGACTGTGGGAAAAGCTTCTTTTTGGAGGTCATACCTTGTTAGACATAGGAGAACCCACACAGGGGAAAAACCCTTCAGCTGCTTTGACTGTGGGAAAAGCTTCAGTCGGCACTCAAATCTCGTTGCGCATAGGAAAACCCATATAGGAGAGAAACTCTTCATCTGCTCTGACTGTGGGAAAAGCTTCAGTGTGCACTCAAGTCTTGTTAGACATAAGAGAACCCACACAGGGGAGAAACCTTTCAGCTGCTCTGATTGTGGGAAAAGCTTCAGTCGGAGGTCACACCTTGCTAACCATAGGAGAACTCACACAGGAGAGAAACTCTTCATCTGTTCTGAGTGTGGGAAAAGCTTCACTCAGAGCTCAAGTCTTGTTAGACATCGGAGAATTCACACAAGGGAGAATCCCTATAACAGAGGTGGGCAACAGTTTCTGGGCTGAATCTGTCCCACTTAGGACTTTGATCCTGCCCACGAGGCAGTGCCAGGCTCCGCCTCACAGAAATAGGTGAGTCCTTCTGTGGCCACGATTTGGCACTAGAGCCTCCCAATACTCCATTCTCCTGATTATCTGGATGTTTGATGGTCTGACCTGGGCCAGTCCCAATTTGACGTGACCAATGGTACTCTACTATGTAACAGCTGCAACGCCAATGGTGTTGCTGTTGTGTTGTGTAAATGGACTACTTGCCCCTCACTAAAACTCAGGGCAGGAAGGGTGGGTTAAAAAGCTCCCAGCACCAACTGGAAAAGGAAGGTGTTGGTAGGATATGTTAAAAAATTAATGGGGTCTGGGATGGCTCTAATATGTGGTTCATGGTCAGCCGCAGCATTAACCTTTAAACATGCATTTTCTTTTATTTTTTGTAGTTTGGGAAGAGTCCTGGCAAAACCAGTATTATCCTTTCTCAGTGAATTCGGGGGGGGGACTCCTGTAGTCAGACAATATCCTATCCCTCAGGCTGCCATCCAGAACCTTCCCGCTGCCATTGAAATCCTGGAGCAGTGAGGTCTCATTGTACCTGCAGGTTCCTGTGTCAATGCCCCAGTATGACCCTGGTCCTGGAGGTTACTATTGACTAGCACATGCCAAAGCCCTGGAATTAATCCAGGGACCTTTACATCTTCAGTCTAAAGCTCTCCCTACTGAGATACTTTCACTGCTGCAAGAGGCCTCTCTGGCCTGTAATTCTCTGTCTGGGATGTTTGGCAGCCATGCTGCACAAAGTGGATGTTGTCATGCACTGCCCAGGAAGGCAAGAGTGGCCTTTCCGCAGCGCCCCTCCCCTCACAGCCCAGAGGCAAGTTTCCCGCTAAGCCAGGCCTAGGCAATATAGGCCTGTTGGCTGGATCCAGCCCACCAAGCCACTGCCTACCCCACCCCCAATTGCTGCTGAGAAAAGGGCTTCTGGGCTGTTTGTGTTTCACAGCAGTCGATGGGGGGGGAGGGGGCGCTTCATATGCTGTCCCTGCTCCTAGCACAATCCCATTGGCTTGTTTCTGGCAGCACGAATCACCATCCCTCCCCTCCCCCACTCAGGCTCTTACTCAGGAATGCACATGGCCCCTACTGCCTGTGTGGAGGCGTGGCAGGCAGGCTGCTTGAGAAATGTGCTTGGCTGCTGGCCAGGAGTCAGCCAGGTAAGCCTCCTAGTCAGTGCCTGCCTTTGGTTCCCTCAACCCAGTGGTATTCCACATAAATTAAACCCTCTGTCCCCCTCTTGAACCCATAATTCTTCCATATTCTGCACCCCAATCCTCTGCCCCAGGTCACAACCCCACCCTTGCAATCATTCCTGCACCCCAGTGCCATGCCCCAAGTCATAACTGCCTCCTTCACCCAATCTCCCTCGCAGAGTCCACACGCCGTCCTGCACCCCAATGCCTTACCCCAAGCTCTCTTCTGCACCCAACTTCTATCCCAGTCCCCTGCCTCTTTTAATAGCATTAATTCCCTTCCATTAATAGCATGGAAAAGTACAGCCCTTGGAGTTGTTCCCCATCAAAAGTTCTTGCCCACCCCTGCTCTAAGCTGAGCAGCAGTCAAGCCCACAGCTGCTTAATGAGCCCTTCCAGCCAGGGCTCAGGCACTGGGGAAGGCCTGAGTCCAGGCAGTGCCCAGTGGAGTCCAGTGAGGGTAGAGGAAGGGCTGGTACTTGGGGGTGGGGCCAAGGAGGTTCTGAAAGGCTGCAGGTGCCGTTAGACCTTCACTGTCCTTGCACCAGCGCTGAGCAACACTCAGTGTCGGTCTGAGCATCCATCCTGCTCTGGGACGTCTCTGTGGCAAGAACCTGCCCAGGTGGCTCTAGCAGTGAGAGCTGAATGACGGGGGGGCTGAGGCAGAACCAGGGGGTGAAAGCTCCATGACTGTGTAAGAGGGAGGCTCTGCGCTAGCTAGTGGGGAATCGTTGCCTCTCTGAGGTGCCCAGGCCTGGTGTGTCATTTCCCCAGGTTACTGAGGCTATGTCTACACTGCATGCTTTTTGCGCGAGAAAAGATCTGAAAAACTTTTTGCGCAAAAGTGGGTCCACAGCTCAAAAGTGCATCACATAAGCAATGTGCTTTTGTGCGAGAGAGTGTCCACACTGTATGGACACTCTCAAGGAAACTGATGGCCATTCACAGAATAGCCATTAGAGCACCTGTGTTTTTGATTGGTGCTTTTGTGCAAAGCCCCCTTTGAGGATCCCCATAACTCCCTACCTTGAGGGCATCCCTTGTCCTTCCTTCCTGGCACAAGAGCCAGGTCCATCGGGGAGAACCAGTGCTGGTGGGGGTAGGTGTGTTGGATGGCCCAGGATTCAAACCCACTACCCTGCCCCCTGAGCTATTTCAGCAGTTGCTATGTTGGTTCTGGGGCCACCACTTCTCTGTCAGGGATGTGTGCTGCTGCTGAGAAACAAGAGAGAAGCAAGTGGCCCTTCAGGCAAGATGAGCTTTGCCTGCTCCCCTCAGCTTGACTGGCTGCTTTGCCCCATTCCTGCCTCCCTTGCTGGAGTGTCCCAGTGGAAGGGACTGTGGCTGCTGATGATGGGGAAGGAGATGAATGGACACGAGCAGCAGTGCAGCGCTAGGTGAGGGCTGCAGGGTTAGCAGTGGAGGGCTCTGAGGTGGGGCTAGTAGCCAGGGAACTATAGGGACAGGGCAAGCACTGGGGGCAGTGGGGATGGAGGCTGACACGGAACACCTGGGGTTGGGTGCAGGGGCTCTGGAAACAGGAGTCTGGCACTGGGGTCTGGTAGTGGGGAGCTCTAAGGGCGAGGTCTGGCACTGAGATGTTTCGGATGTGGGGCTGGCACTGGGGGTCTCTGAGGGTGGGAGGTTGGCACTGGGGGTTGGGTGTAGAGGATTCTGGGGTCAGTGGCTAGTGCTGGAGGGTAGCAGAGGGGGTGAAGGATTGTAGCGTTTAGGGCTGGCTCTGGGGACTGGGGCTTTTGTACTGCGGACCAGCAAATCCATTCACAAACTTTTGACAGACAGGTGACATTTTATTTGCATAGTTGAATATTGATTTGCATAATTAATTTGTAAATATGCAAATACAATGTTTTCGGTCCACCAAAAGTTTGTGGCTGGGTTTGCTGGTTTGTGGTATAAAAAACTCTGGGAACCAGCAGATTAGAGCATGGTGCTAGTAACCTCAAGATTCCTGTTTTAAGCCCCTGCTGGGGCACTGGACAGTTAGGATGGGGCCTTTAGCTGCCTGTAATAGCCAGGAGGAAACAAGGAAGAGGCTGAGGCTTTGCAGAAAGCAGGCCAGAGATCTGGTAGGAGGAGGCTCCAGCAGGCACAGACTCTGTGCAGGGCCTGTCTGCTGGGAGGAGCCCTGACCACCTCCTCTCAGCTTCTCCCTTCCCAGAGGGCTGAAAGGGACTTGTGCTTGGTGCCCAGCTGCCCCCAATGCACAGGCCTGAATTCTTGCTGCCCAACATATCCACCCAAATGCTCCCTGTGTGTGTGTTGGGGGGGGTGGGGCTGTCTCTTTGGCCCATTCTCCTCTTGTCACACTCTAGAGAAAGTGTCCCTGCAGCTGCCTGTGGTTCCTCTTGAGGCTTTGTCTACACTGCCGGGTTTTTGCACAAGAAGCTTTTTGTGGTAGAGATCTTGTGCAAAAGTGCATCCACACTACAAAAGTGATGCACTTTTGCGCAAAAGAGTGTCCACACTGCATGGACATTCTTGAGCAAGGAAGTCCTGATTGCCATTCACAGAAAGGCCATCAGAGCACCTGTGCTTTTTCGGATCAGCTGTTTTTCTGCAAGAAACCTCTCTTGAGCGTCCACACATGCCTTTTTGCACAAGAACTCTTGCGCAAAAAGGAGTTATTCCTCATAGACAGAGGAATATCTACTCTGCAAAAAGCCTTCTATTCTGCCCTTTTACTGTAAGTTTTCCTTGTGCAAAGATGCTAGTGAGTGATCTGGACAGCTCCTGTACAGAGGGAGATAGTAACTGTAGGGTATTCTGTGCAAATGTCTCACAGAAGAAAGTAAGGACTTTGTCACTGACAGGAAACATCTCAACTGTTTCCTGAGGTGGGACTTGAACCCACAATCTCTGGCTTAGGAGGCCAATGCCTTTTCCATTAGGCCACTGGGGCATGTAGAAAGCCCCCCTACAATCAGCCCCCAATCCAGCCCCATTCCTTGAGCAGCTGGGCAGCTGCCCTGGCCTCCACCCAGCCCCCGGCCACCCGCTTCCTGGTGATGTGGGGCTGAGGCTGCGTGGTGGCTGCCCAGCTGCTCCAAGAACAGGGTTGGCTTGGGGGCTGGCTCTGGGCCTATTGTGCGGCTGCTTCTGGGGCCAGAGCCACTTGCAACCCTCTCTGCCCCCTGGCTCTCAGAGCTCCCTACTTCCTGCAGCACCCAGCTGCCTCCTCCACCTTCTGCCTCCCCACATGCCACTGCCCAGCCCCAGCCCCCTGCTCTTTGCAAACCCTAGGGGGCTGGCAGCAGCTTCCCTTTGCCCCAGGCGGCAACTCGCAGGTAGCCCTGCAAGCAGCAGCCTGTACACAGGCTGCCCCAGGAGCAATGCCCCTTGGGGGGCAGGTGTCACCCTCTCCCCACCAGGTGGGGGTTGCTGCCTGGGAGCAGGGCTCGGGCACCCTGCAATGAGGGGCTGGGTTGGTGTCTCTGCACTGGGAGAGTCACTCGGGGGCAGCGCCGCAGCTAGGTGCCATGGCGGCACATCCGGGCAAGCGCACGTGACTCACCATTGGGGCTTGAGACAAAACTCACTGTGCTCGTGGGTGGGAAATCCTAGGGGGGACACTGGCTGTGGGAAGAGGGTGCAGGGCCCTGTCCCCAGGAGCAACCGCACTGCAACCTGGCTCCAGCTCCGGCAGCCACCTGCTACTTAGCTGCCCATTCCCAGCCAAACCCATGCCCACTGCCCCCTCCATACCCAGTCCCATCTGAACCGATGCCCACTGTGCCCTCACCCTCCTAGCACCTGGTCCTAGCCACACCCCATGTCCACTGTGTCCACAACCCTCCTGTGCCCATCCCCAGACCCTGCAGTGCCTCCTGTTCACGGGCCTCCTCCTTCATGTTCTACATGTTTTCCTGGCTGAGACCATCTCCTCCTCCTCATCTTCTTCCTTCTGAAGAACCACGTCCTTCTCTTGTTCAGAGCCACCTGCTAATCCTCAGTCGTCCTCGTCCTCTTCCAGGAGCAGGACCTTCCACTCGCCTTCTCCTGCTCCGCTCTTAGGACTTCTTTGTTCGCGGTGGCTGGGCTCTGCTTGTTATACTTCCCTTCTTTCTCCTTCTCCATGGGCAGGTCCCGTGTCTCCTCCTCGGCTCTCCTCTTCTTCCCTGTTCGCTGCATCCCCTTCCTCCATGGACAGTCTCTCACCATAGCTCCCAACATCCAGATTCTCCTCTTCCTCTCTCCATCCCACTCTCCTTTCGTCCACGTCTGGGGGCAGCTTGTCATTGTCGTCCTCCGCTTTCTCCTTCTCCACGTGGTCTTCCTCTTCCTCATCTTCATTCAGGTCTTCCTCCGCCTCTTCCCTAGCCAGGCCCTTGCCTCCATCTGCCTCCTTATCTTGCTTGCTGGGGAACCCTGCATGTGGAAGAGAAGGGAAAACGTGATCTCTCCTGCTGCTGGGGAAGGGGAAGGACAAAACAGCAGTGACCCACTTCTCAGACTCCCCACCCTGTATGGGGCCCAGCAGTGCGACTCCCACAGGCCTCACGGGGTGAGTGGTTCAGGCCAGACCCTGGGCTGGGATCCCCCCCAGTGACTGAGGGGCAAGGGGTCATGGGGGTTAACAGCCCCCTTCTGCTTCCTGGTGCCCAGAGTCTCCTCACCTGCAGTGGGGCAGCACTTGGCATTCATGTCCCTGGCAGCTCCTAGGGAGTGAGGCGGCTCCCGATGGTGTCGTCCATGGGGCTGAGGCTGGGACCAGCCATCTCTGGCCCAGGGCAGATGGGTTGGTCTCCAGGAAGCTGACAGATCAATTTTTTCTCCTGTGCTGTGGGGCTGGGTCTGCCAGCAAAAGGGGTCCCACAGACACGATGTCTGGCTCTCATCAGGGGCTGATGGTCCCACCTGGACTGGCAGAGCTTGGGCCACTTCAGTTGTAGGCCCAGTCTGGTCTCTCTGCCCTCGGCACCAGCCCTAGGAGCAGGTCTCCTGGAGAGTGGGGCCAGGCACAGCCAGCTTCTGCGTTGAGGTGGGGACGCTTCTGCCCCAGGCGAGGCGGAGGGGCATTTCTCTGCTTGGGGATGCTGGCAGCTGCCCCCCTTTGGCTGCGGGGCCACCTGCCTGGCGTTTCCCCTCAGGAAACTCCTCAGCAGCTCCAACCAAGGCGGGAGCAGCTGTGAGTGTGGGCAAGACAGCCTCTGGCCCATGGGCTCTCAGCCTCCTCCCCCATCCCCACTAGACTGACTCCTCTTCCCCCCATGCTCTGTGGAACATCTGCCCTGGGCTCTGCACACGCAGCAGGAACTGATAGGACAGGCTGCTCCACAGATCCCGAGGCTAGGACTCCAGAGGCAGAATGTGCTGGGCCAGGGAAGAGGGGATGAGGCTCAGGACCGAACAAGAGACACCGGCATGAAACACACGAGCGGGACTTTTACTCCTGCCCCTCAGGATGGAGGAGGGACCTAGCCCTCGGCCCCATCTGGCTCCAGCCCCTGCCAGGCGCAAGGGGAGCTGCGGGTCAGACTCTGGGGGTGGGGGGGAGGAAGCTGCCCTGTGTACATTGGGCGGCTTGGCATCCACCCATGAAATGAGCCAACGGGAGTGCTTACCAGGTCTCCCTGCTCTGCAGTCCCAGGTGCTGTTTGGGCTCTCGGTAGCTGGACTCCTCTGCCTCTGGGGGCTGGTGTCTGGGGCTGGCAGACGTGGCCCCCGGGAAGGTTCCGCGGTGGTTTCAGTCAAAGTCTGGGAAGGTCTGTGGGCACCTCCGAGGCGTGCTGCTCTCCCACCGCCATGCTGCACCAATGACCGCCGGACGAATGTAAACCAGGCCCTTTGTCTGAGCTCTGGCTTCTGATTAGCCAATCAGCAGCACCCACGTGTTCCAGCTGTACCCAATATTCTGTGCAGGGGCCGAGTCCCACATGGAGCACGGAACCAGGCCACTGGGGGCCTGGAAAAATCTCACCATTTTCATGTGGGATGATAAAGCTGCTACCTGTTCCCTTCTGCTTGCCCTGCTGGTGTCAGGCTTCTTGGGTGAGCCAGTGGGGATCCGCTAGTGAGTGCGGCCGGGAGCCATCTTGTCTTCTCCTGCCTGATGTTTTCTTGGCTGCTCCCTGGGACTTCTCACCGCTGCTGGAGACAGGCCCCTCAGCATCCTGGCAAGCCAGTCATGGCAGCTGGGGCTTGGCGGCAAAGGGAGATGGGGACCAGCACCTCCTGCGCTGTCTCCTCCAGCCCCAGGATCAAGGGAATCAGGGGGTGGAAACCGGAGGCCAGCACCTTCCTGCTTAGTGAAGTGGGGCGGCCTGGCTGGTATGTACCGAGCCCCCTTCCTCTCCCTGCTCCCCAGGGTCCCACTCCCTAGCCAGGCCAGCATAGAGCCTGGCCAGGGATCCTGGCAATTGTGGGGAGCCATGGCAGAGCCTCCCCCTGGTTGAGGTGTGGGAGCCTGAGAGCAGCTCCTGGCTCATGCTTCTGCCCTCAGGTCTCGGCCCTCTGGGGCAGGAGGAGAGTCTTCGACTTTGGCAGGGAAGAGAGGGCACCTCAAAAGAGCTGTTTGTTTCTGGATTTAAGGACCTCCCCGCAAAAGGGCCCTGGTGCAGGGTAAATGCCCCAAATTGCTAGGCAGGGGGCAAACAGGGCCTGTGTTGTATTTTGGAGGGAAAATCCCAGCTGTCCAAGTAGGAACTCAACAGCTCAGAGATGCTGTAGATGGAGCCAGCCATGGGACCTGACAGCACTGGCCCTTCCCTCACTAGAGGAAGCCCTGGGTCCTTCTCTGCAGCTGGGGAAAAGCCCCTTGGGGGAAATTGTTCCTGTCCCCCAAGAGCCCTTGTGTGGAAATGGGCAGAGGTCCCACTGGAGCGCTGATTGCTCAGCACCTTGTGATGCTGTTCTGGAAGCAGCCTGAGGGGACATTTGGGGGTGGGGAAGCTGACCTGCTGGGATCTGTGTGGGCATCCTCAGGGTCTCTTCCTCTTGGCCTGGCACAGAATTGTCAGTCCCAGCTGTGATTGCTCCATCTATCTAGCGGAGGGAGGGGAGGTGGGGGGGGGTTAGGGGCCAGGCTGCAACTCTGCCTTGACTATTAAGCATGGTCCTGCTGCATCTTCCTTGAAGTGCCCTGGGGGTTGGAAGAGCCTGGCAGCTGTCATGTGGGCATCAGGTGAAACACAACCTCAGCCCTCCTCAATCTCTAGCCAGGCTGTTACATTCTAGGGCCTGTAGTACATTCAAGCTGTTGCCTCATCTGTGAGGAGCTGCCCTTGTTACCAGGGAGCAATTACAGTGGAATTTGAACCCACAACCCTTGTATCATTGGCTTGGCTCACGATACCTGACAAGTCCAACACACTTCCTACTGCACCACAGAGTCTCACATGCAGTATAGTACATCAGTATGTCATTTCCTTTCTCTGCTTTGCAGGACTGCAATAGCTTTTCACTTGTGAGCAACCCCCAACTGATTTCTCTATGGGTCAGCAGCCCCCAACCCAAAAAAGGAGTGTGAGCCTGCCAGCTGAGAGTCACAGCTGCCCAGAAAAATCCTTTCATGCAGGTCCCATGGTGTAACAGGCAGTACTTAGGGCTTTCAATCCTACAAGCTGAGTTCAAAACTCAGTGGGACCTTGTGGTGAGATGTTGGCTTGTTGTAAATCCTTGGGAATCAATGTGTTTGCCTCCTGTCCCCTCCCTCCCAATTCCACTTTATGCTTCTTCATTTTCTCAGTCTAAGGATTTTGGAGAAAGTTTACAAATAGCTGCTCCAGCAGCGCAATGGGTCAGTGCACAGTACTTCTAAGACATTACTCATAGGAGACATGCTGCAGTTGTCAGTTCAAGCCTTCACTGGAGTATTGGCACTTGTTTTCAATCACCAGCTGGGATTCCAGCCCAGATGAGGGGAGCAGTCAAAACACCCCCTTCACATATTATTGCCTCATCAGAGTGAATTCTGGGTGGCCAGCATCCAAGGCCAAGGGGCAAAGATATGGTTGGACCCTTGACCCTCTTTCTGCCAGGGTCTGGTTGCCCAGCTTCTTCCCTTTCCCCTCTTCTCTCCCCATCAGAAGCCACCATCCCTTTCAGCCACTGGGTAAGCTTGGGAAGAGAGGCAGGAATGGTGCAAAGTAGTGAATCAGACAAAGCTCATCTTGCCTTGCAGGGCCACTGGCAATAGCCTCTCCCTTGTGCATCCCTGATAGAGAAGCTGCAGCCCCAAAGGTAGCAGAGCAGTTGCTGAAGTAAATCAGTTTGGAGAGTGTTAAAGTTCACTGGTACAATCCCAGCTTTTGGTAGAAGCCTTTAGAATCATTGGGCTGGAAGAGACAGCCAGGGCTTTGTCAAGCTGGGACATAAAACCTCTAGGGATGGAGATTCTACCAGCAACTCCAGTGCTTCACCACCCTACTAGTGAAGTAGCTTTTCATAGTACTCAACCTATACCTCCCCACTGCAACCCTAGACCAGTGCTCCTTGTTCTGTCATCTGTCAACCAGCTAGTGGTTTCCCCTCTTCCATTTCTTTCCAGCTCACTACAAACTATCTCACAACTACAAGTGAGGCTGAGTGTGTATGAAACCAGCTGCGCTTTGGATGATTTTGTTAGTTGTTTAAAAAGCCTCATCCACCTCTTCTACCTGGGAGGTGTGTGTTACAGACCCCTAGCGTGACATCACCCTTGGTTTTACCTCTTTTACCTAATCCAGAGACTGTTGGAGTTTTATTCTTTTTATATTTCTATTTTAGGTTTAATAATGTAGCTATGTAAACTAACATATTAACACATTTAACATTTTATTAATTAAGCCCTTTAGTTAAATATACATATCTTTGATTAAAGTTTAGTGAGTTTAGTAAGTAGAGACTTGGTATTGTGTCTTTGTTAATGAGATTAGAAATATTGAAGGCCCGGGCCTTCAGTGTGAATTGTTTTGATTTTGATTTTGCTTAATATAAAACAGTACTGTTTACCTTTGAAGGTTTCTGTGAAAGACTGTTTGTGTGAATGAGAAAAGTATCATCATAAAGATAAAGGCGTGAAGGCCACCATTAGAGCCAGATTGCCAAGAAAGGAGGGGGCAATGCGGGTGAAGACAGACTGTGAAAGACAGACTGGGAAGAGACATATCAGCGTCACAAGAACCATCAGTAACCACCAGTGTGTACCCATGGCCAAGGAGTGATCGGGTTGGTAGATTGACATCTTTAAAGTGAAGTGAACACCCTAAAAGACAATTGATTACAGGATGAGTTTTTGGAGATGTTTTGGGAATGTCAACATCAAAAGATAACAGTAACCAGTTACAGACTGACACAGCGAAATCCATAAAGGAGAGGATTATAAAAGCAGGGTGCCTTGCTATGGGACTATGGGTTTCGTTTGCCACCAACTCCAGAGGAGTATAGGACTGCAACCGACAAAGGCCCTGTTCCCCTCTGTGATCGATCTCGCCACTAGATTGATACAGATTCTGGATTAGTAACTATAACATCTTCTGGTGGGACTGTGTGTGTATGGTGTCTGTGTGTGTGAGTGACTGAAAAGCATATGCAACTGTTGTATTCTCAATAAATGGGGCATCCTGCCTTTTCCCCTATAAAAGATCTTGTGTGCTTTGTTTAAGCATAACAAGACTCTCAACACATCTGTCTCAATGTCCATCTCCACCTCAGCCCAAGTATAAACATTTTTAATATATAAAGCAACACCTCCTCCCTTTTTCCCTGCCTATCCTTTCTGAGCAAGCTGCACCTTTATATACCAATATTCCAATCGTGAGTATCGACCCAACAAGTCTCTGTGATACCAACTATGTCATAGTTGTGTTTATTAGCACTTCAAGTTCTTTCTGCTTATTCCCCAGACTTCTTGCATTTGTATATAGGCATCTAAGATACTGATTTGATTTTGCCCCCCACTTCTGCCTTGCCCCTCCTTTATCTCTGCTATTAAAGCCCATGCTCCCTCCAATTTCTGACCCTTCTCCCAGATCTCCATGTTGTTCACTTATCAATGCCACAGGGGTCTGTTTCATTGAGGGACATTCTATAATTGGGTGTTGGTGCAAGTTGTTATTGGGGCTAGAGCTAGAATCCCTCTGCTTCCCCCAGCCTGGGAGCAGCTGTAGCACAGGCTCTTCCAGCCCAGCTTTCCCTCTGAAGCTCCCATTGATATTGTTCAACTCTGGCCTGGAGAGACCAGCGCTGGTGATAAAAGGGGAATTGGGTCTCTGTGCTCCTTGGCCTCCAGGCACTGAGGGACAGGAAGTTCCCATGTTCAGTGCTGTAGGCATCTGTCCAGTAAAAACAAAAGGGACATGCTCTATACTGCATAAAATGCTATGAAAATTCTCTATAAAAATCTATAAAAATGCTCTATACTGCAGAGCATAACTTGAAATAAGCTACACAAATTGAGCTATGTCAATTGCATATCTTATTTTGAAATAGCTTATTTCGAAATACGGAGCATCTCCACAGCACTTCTTTTGCAATAGAGCCCTCTTCCTCTGACTTCCCTTACTCCTCATACAATCAGGGTTACACAAGTCGGAGTAAGAAGTCCTCCAACTTGGCAATATTTTTGACACTATTTTGAAATAATCATCTGCTGTGTCGACATGGACTAAGTTATTTCAGAATACTGTTGCTGTGTAGACGTTCCCCTAAGACACCAACTCCCCCCTCCTCCTCCCTCCATTCCACACAGGTGTCCAAACAGCCCTCACGTGGGACAGACTCTTGGTCCCTGCTGCCCTGGACTGTATGGTACCCAGTGCCCAGCAGTGACAGGCCCATGACTCATCCCCACAGCCCTGAGGCAGCCAGTCCCCAGGGAGGTGACAGCTCCCGGAAACATTTGAGGTCAGACTGTGCTCCTGAATGGAGAATTCCCACATTTTTTATCAAAAAGTGAGAAGCTTGGGATGAAGTTTACCAGAGAATTTTGTGCCCAGCTTGTGACCTTCCCCTCACATCTGGCTGCAGAGCCCTGGGGAGATGTGGTGCTAACATCAGCTCCAGGCTCTTTCCCAGTGCTGTGCAGTGTGAGGGGCTGCTGCGGGTCCATCTGCTATGGGCAAGGTGTTCGCTCCTGTAGGGTCACCATGTGCACAGGCACCGAGCTTGGAACATCCCATCCAGGGGCTGCGTGGTTGTATTCCCCATTAAATGAGCACATCCTTAACTCACAATGAGGTGAATGTCCAGAGCCACTCACAGACTTGCAGTGAAACTACAATTTGGGAGAACAACCCTCTCCCTCCTCCTGAACAATGTCAGTGACACTGGGAGTGCCACCGTGGCTGTGTCTTTCTGAACATCCAGACACCAGCCTGGGGCCAGCAGATTAGTGAAGGTCAGCAGCAGCTGATGTGTGCGAGCGGTAAGTCATAAAATGTGAGAAACACACAGCTAAGCTTGAGCTGAAGGGGGATTTTATAGCCTCTATTCTCCGCTTTTTGACTTTACAGCCTAAAGATCACAGCCCAGCCCCTTCCAACCACAGATAAGTGCTGGAGAGTTGTTACTTTCAAACATTGTAAAACCCCATAGACAGAAGTGAAAGTAATTGAGTGGGCCTGCAGCACCTTAGACACTAACACAAATATGTAAGATGAGGTATCATGAGCTCTCATGGGCACAACCCACTTCTTCAGATGAGAAGTGAAAGTAACAACCCTAACCTACCTCCCCACCCCACTCCAGCTGCCCCAGTCTCTTCCCATCATTTTTTCTCCTTGGGCCAGTCCAGAGCCCAGAATCACAGTGAGTATGTCTACATGACATCGTTATTTTGAAACAACTCACGTTATTTTGAAATAATGAGGTGAGCATCCACATAGCAAGCCCATTATTTAGAAATTGTTTAAAAAATGACAGGCTTCTTATTCCAGAATAATAAACTCAGTGGTCTCTGGGGCTGGACAGGCCAGAGGCTGCCTAGAGCTGAGACCTGAAGCAACCTCCAGGGTCACAGAGATGACTGGATAGACAGTCCACAGGAGGAGCTCATAAAGTCTTATTTGTGTGAGGCTACGGAATCTGATTCCAGGGCCCACAGTGGAATATTCCCTGCCTCCCACCCCGTCTCAGGGACAGAGGCTGAGCTGGGATCCCAACCCCACCCGGAACCAGGGTTGGATGCTCTGCCCAGAGACAGAGCCTTCCGGGAAAGTGAAGATCGGGGCCTCGTTGGCAGCATTGATAAATGTCACCTGCCTCTGGTCACAGTCTAGACAAACCCGGATCCTGCTGGGGACTTGGCTCAGGGGCAGGAGGGTCACAGGGTCAGTTAGAGCCCAGAACTGATCCCCCCCCACCGCTCCACAGCCCAGATCCTCCCACTGGGGTTATGGCTGTTCCAGCCCTCCCTATTTATAGACTCTTTGGCAACCCCCACAGTCCAGTATGGCCCATCGCCCACCTCCACCTCCCAGCAGTGTCTCCCCAAGGTGAACCCCTCACGGCCCAGCACACAGAACACAGAGTCAAATCTCTCCGGGGTGCTGGGCAGTCTCTGTCGTGTGTCTGCCTGTCTCACACGTTTCCCATCCTCAGACAGGGTGAGGTTGAGATGAGCCGTGTCTGGATCCAGAGTCACAGTCGCTGGGGAGAGAGAATCAGAGCATGAGGGGAAGCTGGGGCCATTTCTCACCCTCCCCAGCAGCCCTGTTCTGGCTGGGACAGGTCTAGGCCCCAGGGAGCTGCTTCTGTCCTGGGCCCTGAGACTGAGCAGAGTTGACACTGCAGTGCCTCAGCCTGGGCAATGAGACTCGCTTCAGTGGTTTCTTAATTCCCTACATGAGATTCAGCTTCCAGCTCCTCCTGTTGGGGCTGCTCCATCCCAGCAGCAGAGACACAGTCAGAAAAGTTTTAGTGGGGAGGGAGTTTCCCTCAGGGGTTTAAATTGGTACCTGCCTGAGACAGGGTGGACCAGGCCCTGAGTCTAGACAAGGGCCATAGGGTGTGTCTAAACTACACCCCTCTGCTGACAGAGGGTTGTAGATTAGGCACATTGATATTGAAAATGAAACTGGGATTTAAATATCCCACGCTTCATTTGTATAATGGTAGCTGCTGCTTTTTTTCAAAATGGGGCTTTTTCAGAAAAAAAATGGCAGTCTAGATGGGGATCTTTCGAAAATAAAACCCTTTTATGAAAGATCTTGTAAATCTTATTTTATGAGTAATAAAGGATTTTTTGAAAAAGGGTTTTATTTTCAAAAGATCCCCATCTAGAATGCCATTTTTCCCCCCAAAAAAGCCCAATTTCAGAAAAAAGTGGCAGCCACCAAATGCAAATGAAGTCTTGAACTATTTAAATCCCGGCTTCATTGCAATATCGATGTGCCTAATCTACATCCCCCTGTCAGCAGAGGGGTGTAGTTTAGATGTACCCATAGAGAATACCTCCAAGAAAGCTAGCATGGCTGCAGAGAAACCAGCCAATCAGGGACGAGAAAGGCCTATAAGAAGAAGCTCCAGGACCAGAGACAGCTCAGTGTCTCTGGCGCCCTAAGCCTGGGAAGGCCTGGTGACTGGCTAAGGGAGCAGCACCATGGAGAGCTCTCAGAGCTGACTAGAGACCAGGATGAGCTGTGACAGAGCCCTGAGGGAAGGGCAAGGACACTGCGCCCAGGAGGGGAAGCCCTGGAGGCCCCACTCTCTATCTGGGGTGGGGAGGTGAACAAACTGAGAGAGAAGCGGGACACTAACAGAGAGCTCTGCCATGGGCCCCTGTTAGGCATCTTTCCCTGAAGGAGTATGACACACACAGTGTGACTTTGGCTGAGTATTCGAAAAGGCTTTTTAAAGTGACAGCGCAGGCACACGCACTCGGCCAGATGGAGGCGCTCATGAGTGTTGAGTGCCACCCTGTTACACTGCCTCTTCTGCTCCCCCCTCACTGAAAGTTTCCTGGCTGTATCTCACTGCTGGCAATGAACATCCTCCAGTGCCAGGCCAAGGGGCAGAGAGGAAGGGGCAGGATTGGGTGGGGCAGCCCATTCCCAGCCCAGAAAGAGGGGGGCAGCATCAGAGAGAGTGTCCCCCTATCCCAGAAGCAGTGAGCCAGTCCAATGTGAGAGCCCAGCCTGTCCAAAGCAAAGGCAGGATGTTGGATTACGGGGATGGGGGAGACCCCTGTGTCAGGATAAAGAAGAGGGGGGTGTCAGCCCAAAGGGCAGAGAGCTCTTGACTCATTCTTCCTTAAAAGGCTTGTGACTGTCTATCAAAACCTCAGGGTCAGAGTTAGGGGGTTTGGGTGCTGCTGAGGGAGAGGTTTCTGTTTAGCAGTGTGCACATGAATTCAGCACCCAGCTTGGTGTCAGTCATTTGTTTGACTTCACATGGGATCTTCTCAGTATTTAATTATTTCACTTTTAGATTGTCAAGCATCCTAGTCGGAGTCAAACTGATTTTAACTTGAGCTACAAACTCATAAAAATGTTTCCGGAGAAATCTGTCATAATTCAAAAACACTCTCCACCTGCAAACTCACCTGGTGTGTATGCGCTTAGGGATTCCCCTCTCTGTGTCTCCAGTGCAGAGGGCAGAGTGTCTGGAGGGGGAAAGGAGAAGAGAGGAGGTTTTCTGCTTTCAGATTTATAACTCTGATCTGCTAGCCTGGCTTGAGTTTTGACAAAAAATCAGGCAGAGAGGCACAAAGACTCACTCTGTCTTCTCTATAGAGAGAAACTGATTTGAAACCTTCCTTCCTCCCTTTCATTCCAGTGTCTCCCAACACAGAAGCCCACAGCCACCCAAGGAGATGCAATCTGTAATGAGGGGAACTTAAATCTCCTTATCCCCTCCCATCCTCTGGACCTTAGCTGCTTTGTCCCATTCACCTACTGCCTTTGGCCAGACCCTAGACCAAAGGTGGGCAAGATACGGCCTGCAGACTGCTCTGCCGGGACTCACAAGCAGAGAGCAGCCCCATGCGTTTTGGCTGGAAACAACTGACCAATGGGAGCTGAGGGATTGGGCTGATGGTGGGGGCAGCGCAAAGAGCCTCCCCCTTCCCCGGCATTCGGAGAAGAGCCACATGAAGGGAGCAGACAA
The DNA here is from genome assembly GCA_019425775.1 of Rafetus swinhoei. Classification (NCBI taxonomy): domain Eukaryota; kingdom Metazoa; phylum Chordata; order Testudines; family Trionychidae; genus Rafetus; species Rafetus swinhoei. Next base: position 33,153,452 of record CM033444.1, on the reverse strand, counting down.
CAGTTCTGAGAAGTCTGGGGCTGTGACCGGCAGGGAGCCGGCTTTGGGGTCCTGCAACTCTGCTGGCTGGGTGCTGCCTAGGTAAGCACCTCCCAGTCAGAGCCTGCCTCTGGGATCCCCCTTCTCCAAATGCCTGTCCCAGATCTCAATCCTCTCCTGCCCCAGGTTACCACACAAACCCTCTGCACCCTTCCTCCCCAGGTCACAACTCCTCCAATACCCTGTACCCTTCCTGCACTCTTCCCCAGGCCAGAATCCTCTCCTGCACCCATAGCCCTCCAGGACCCTGCACCCCAATCTCCTGACCCAGATCACAGCCCCTCTTCATACAAACTCCTTCCAGAACCTGCACCTTCTGCATCCCAGTCCTCCATCCCAAGTTCCCTTCTGCACCCACCTAGCTTCCCAGGCACCAAACACCTTAGAAAACTCCATAGAAACCTGTGGCCATTGGCCATTGATCAGAATCTTGGAGTGGCCCCAGATCAATCATTATTGCCTGCCCCCTCCTACTCCCAAATCCCACATTTAGTGTGAATGTAACTTTACACACTTTGGTTCCTTTGGCGTTAACGGGATGGTAAGATTTGCTGGGTTAAGGCTCATAATTCTATACCCACTGGGGTCTATTCACACAGCATCTCCACAATGGGCACAGTGGGGCACTCAGCCTCCACAGACCGACATGCCCGGGAATACAGTCCTTGTACAGTGTGGAGACCAGGTCTGGGAGACAGTCGGCTCAATAAGCCAGATTCACCCTGGCAAGCTAAGAGCTACAGAGGACCATTCCAGACTCTCCCAGTCCATGGCCGTGGAGCACCGTGCAGACCTTGGCCCAGGCTGGGGGAGTCCTGAGATTTAGCCAGAGTAGCACCCCTATTTCTCTGGCCCCACGCGCTTCCCATGTTGGGCGAGACCAAACATTAGGCCATTGTGACTCAGTGTTGCGACTGAGGGTGGGTCATGAATTAATGCACGGCATCCTCACACCTGTGCCTCGTTACACTTGCTCCGTTTGTCCCCTTTCCATCTTTCATTCAACTGATCTGTCCTTTTCCCCTCCCACAGCCTCAGAGGCTCCTCCCAGATTCCCCTCCTAGATCCCTTCTCGGTACCTTCACCCTCCCTTGGAGTCTCCATGGGAGCAACTGTTTTCTGGCAAAGTCACCGTCTCAAACCCAGTTCAGGAGAAATCTCCTCTGGCGGCTGCAACATCCCCTTTTCACACCTGGAGAGAGACAACATCACATGGTGACACTGCACTGAGTGACTCAGTTCTCCAGTTCTGGCCAGTGAGTCGCTGCTCCTGATGGGGCTGGAGTTAGAATCCTCCAGTTCTCCCAAGGCCCCGAAACATTCCCCTCAAAACTCCTGTTCATATTTTCAGCTCTGGCCTGGAGAGACAGAAGGGGAATTGAGTCTCCATGGCCAACTCACCCCTTGGCCTCCAGGCGCGGAGGGACAGGAGGTTCCCAGGTGAAGGGCTGTAGGAATCTGCCCACTAGGGACTAGACTAAGACACCAGCTCCCCCCTGCCCATGCAGCTCTGAGTGTGGCCTGGCTGTGGCTCTTTGGCCCCCAGGCCAGGCTGGAAGCTGGTGCTGTAGGCAGAGAACCCAAGGGGTGGAGACACAGGCAGGGGGCAGCTTTCAGGGGCCCACCCTAGGCAGGTGCAGAATCTGCAGCTCCCCACCAGTGCCCCAGATCCCTGGGTTTGCTGGGCTTTGCTGCAGCTACCAGCCTGGTCAGGGGACCAAGCCTGGGCTGAAGTGTGGGAGGCCAGGACCCCTTGGCCTCTCTGTCCCATGCCCCTGTGTGTCCCACAGAGCAGAACGAGGGCTGCATTGCTCACAGTTACGGAGCCCCCTGCTGGCAGTGCCTGGCCTCCCAGGGGTGCGCTGGGAGCAGCTTGTTCCCTCCAATCCTGGCAGGGCAGCATCAGGGACACGGTGTCCTTCAGTGCCGGGTGCGAGAAACATGCCTCCTGGAGCACTGGAGAGCCCGGCTCTGCCTAGTGAGCAGTGTGGGGATGGCTAGATGGGGCAGCAGCAGAACCAGGGCTCCCTGCACCTACCTAGAGGAAGGCGCTTGCAGGGCAGAGATTTGTTTAGAGCCAGGGAGCAGGGGAGAGAATCTGTGAAATGGGGAGATTCCAGGGCATGGAGAGGCTGAATGTGAACAGGGAAGTTTGGAATTAACCCGCATCCAGAGTGAGTCCTACCTTGTGTGACTGGGCAGCCTTGTCCAGGAGCAGCACCGGATGAGATCTGTGCTCGGGGGGTCTCCAGCAAACCACATACACGGCTTCCCTCTCTTCCTCGCAGAAATGACTCAGAGTCTCTGCGCCTGGCATGAGATCCCGCTCTCTGAGTTTTCCCGGGACGTTTCAGCAGAAGGAGCGGGCGAAGTGCTTCAGCTGGTTCTGTCCACTACTTCAAGCTGAAGGGGGGATTTTATAGCCGCTATGCTCAGTTGTACAACTTTGCAGTTTAAAGGTCACAGCCCAGCCCCTTCACACAGCAGATAAGAGCTGGAGAGAAGATTGTTCTTTTAACCATCATAAAACTCCACAGACAGAAGTGAAAATAACAATCCTTTCAATCAGGTGACAGGGTGCGGTCACAGAAGACCCCTTGGGGTGAATCCCAGGGTGCAAACAAAGCCACTGACACTCAGCTCTTTGCTCTTGGGGCTCCTCACCACCTGGTCCTGCAGGGCCAGCTCCATGGTCTCCCCCCCAGCCAAGGCACCGAGCTGAGATCACCTGCCCTCCCCCCCCTCCACACACACACATCAAGGGAAATATAGGCACTGAATCCATTCAGGTCTCAGGAGACAGTTTCAGTCCCAGCACCTGGGAAACCCACCCCCCAGCTGGGATCAGAACCCCACACGAACCATTCAGGCAAGCCCCCCTTTAACAACGAAAGGAGGGTTACACACCGATTGCTCCTCCAGGTAACAATTATTGACACTGGGCCTGATATAAGTATGAGTGATTTCATTAAGCACACACAGTAGGATTGAAGTGGTTGCAAGTGAGAACAGGCAGAGCAAAGTAAAGAGCAAATTTAAAATTACAGAAAACGCAGAGCTAGTTCCAACACTAAAAGCTCAGTGCAAACTTACCCTAAAACTGATCTTATTTCAGAAATGTAAAAACCGATGATCCTGTAGCACTTTAGGGCACGTCTACACTATAGGACGTGGTCGAATTAAGCTACGCAACTTCAGCTGTGTTAATTGTGTAGCTGAAGTCGAAATACCTTAACACGGCTTTTGGCGCTGTCCACACTGCAGGAAGTTGAAAGGACAATACTCTTCCTTCGACTTCCTTACTCCATGGAAGCAGGACTACTGCCATCGACTGGAGCACCCGCCTCAATTTGCATTAACGTGTCACTAGACCTGCTATTAGAGACTAACCAAAAATATATAGACAGTATCATGAAGAAAGCATCATGAGCTTTTTTTGGGCAGGTGACAAATATGGAGCAAGAGGCACAGAAGTTCAAATATAAAGCAGAAAAAGCAGGGAGAGGGGGAGGGGAAAAAACCTGTCAATTAAAGTGTCCATGCTAAATGAGGCTAATGGAGCGGGCTGTAAGTGTCCAATTCTCAGTGGCGGATTTAGTGTTAGTGGGGCCCAGAACTCAGCTTCATTTTTGGGGGCCCTGCTGGGGACCCAGCCAAGAAAAAGAACATTCACTCTTCCCGCCTCTCCCATTTTTCATTCTTTTTTCTTCCTCCTCCTCCTATATTATAAGTAACTAGCCAATTAGTCATAAGATGGGATTTTCAGGTCTCTCCTCCACGTTGGTCTTCTCTCCTGAGCCTCCAGTCTCTCGCTCTGTCACTCTCTCTCCTCCTCCTACTGCCTCCCTCTCTCAATCTCAGCTCTCCTCCACTTCCTGCCTCTCTCGCCTTCTGCCTCTCTCTCCGTCTCTTTCTTTCTCTTCTCCCCTCCTGCCTCTCACTCTCCCTTTCTCTTCTCCTCCTCCTCCTGCCTCTCTCTCCCCTCCGTCTCTCCCCACCCCCCTTCCCCTACCCCTCCTGTCATGGCGCTGGGCTGAGTGCTGCCTGCTCAGCCGGGCCGCCGCGAAGTAGGGGGGCGGGACGGTGACATACACGGCCAGGGGGCGGGGCCATGTACGTCACCACCCTGCCCCCACTTCCCCTCCCGCTGTGGTGCTCAACTGAGTGCTGCGCGCTCAGCCGGGCCGCGGGAGAGCCCAAACGGCCGCTTGCACCGCTGGCTCCCGCGGCGGCCTGGCTGAGGGGCGCAGCACTCAGCGCCATGGCAGGAGGGGAAGAGGGGGTGGTGATGTACACGGCCATGCCCCCGGCTGTGTACATCAGCGCCCCACCCCTTCCCCTCCCACCGGGGCCCAGCTGAGCGGCCCAGCTGAAGGAGCGCCCAGCTGGGCCCTGGGTGGCAAATGGACGTTTGGGTTCCGTGCTCCCCATGCGTAGGGAGTGCGGACCCCAAACGGCCGCTTGCAACCGCTTGCTCCCCCGCCGGGGCCCAGCTGAGCGAGGCAGCGCTCAGCAGAGTGCCCCGGCGGGAGGGAAAGGGGGGCGGGGCACTGACGCACATGGCCAGGGGGCGTGGCTGTGTACATCAGCGCTACAGACTCACAGACACTGGGCTACTATATATATTATAAGTAATGAGAAGTAAATGAAAATAACGGGAGGCACTTTGATTGTTTTTGTAGTCTGACTTTTTTTCCACGGACCACTTGAAAATTGCTGAGGGTCTTGGTGGACCGCTTAATGATCTGTCCAAATATTGTCTGCATCATGAGCAAGCTCTTCTAAAGTGTCAGAGGGGAAGCCGTGTTAGTCTGTAACTGAAAAAACTGAAAAAACAACAAATGTTCCTGCAGCATCTTAAAGGCTAATGAAAAATGAAGCCGGTATCATGAACTTTCGTGGGCACGACCCACTTCTGCAAATGAATGGAGCAAGGGGTCCAGAGTTACAAAGGAGACAGGGACAGGGTGTTTGGGTTTGAGGTCGATCTTGCAGAGTTACAAAGGAGACGGGGACAGGGTATTGGGGTTTGAGGTCGATCCTGGATTCTACTTAAATTCAGTAAGTGATCGTGTGCTTAAAAAGGATGGCTGAATTAGGGTCTCCTGCTACATGAGGCTAATAGAAATGTTGAAGTGGGCTGACATGCCTGATACTCAACTTTTGATGTCCTTAGGATGTTGAATGTAGCAGTCCATCCAGGTCAGGTCTTTGATCAGACCTTGATTAAAGTGTCAGATTTGCAGTTGAAGGCAGCATTCGAGCCCAGGGACCGAGGTCCTTCCAATGATTGGAAATGATGAGAGATTTGGCTTGAACCAGCTGTTTATTCCATCATCGCTACAAGCCAAGACCAAGGACTTGGCAATTGTTGTGTGTGTTGGTTTCTCTGACCAGTTTTAACTCTCACCTCCATTTCTTTCGAGTATGAATACAGCTTTAGAGTTTAGATACCAATGGGCTGGCAACAGCATGATTTTGGGGGGTAAGGTCTGAGTTATATAGTGACCTGGGTGTGTGGCCGGCCCTTTGGCCTTTTATTTGATGAGACTGGATTTCATAACCACTGGTCCCTACACGCAGTGTTCCTGGTGGGGATATAAAAGACCTGGAGTCTCTGGGGCTACATCTACACTACGAGTTTTCTCAGCAAAAAATATGCTAATGAGGGATTCATTTGCATAAGTTGCAATCTCATTTGCATATTTTCTGCCGATCCATGTTTTCGTTAGAGTTTTGTGCAAAAACAAGCAGTGCGGACGTTTTCTTTTGTGCAAACCCTTTCCCACCAGATCCTTACGCCCCAAAAAGGAGGTTTACTGATCTGGCAGGAAAAGGGGTTTTTGGCGCAAAAAGAAAACATCCACGCTGCTTGTTTTTGCACAAAACCCTAGGCAAAATGGATTGGCAGAAAATATGCAAATGAGATCACAACTCATGCAAATGAGTTCCTCGTTAGCATATTTTGCTGAGAAAACTCGTGTAGACGTAGCCTGAGAGAATTGCTTGTAGGTCGCTTTGCTAACCAGTGTGGTGAAGCAGAAGTTCTCTTTGTGACTGGTTTGCTGTGCCTGTAAGTGGAGGATATCCAGCCTCGGGCTGTGACTGCCTGGTTTCTCAGCTGTTGGCCCTGAATTAGATACTCTCAGTGGTGTACCTGTGTACAAAAGGGATACAGGATTAACAAACTGGGGTTCTGGGAGGATGCTGAGGGCTCTGGCCCAACCGTGATGCTGGGAGAGGGAGACTCAGGGAGTGCACATCCATCCCAATAGCCTCTAGAAATCATCCTGTACATGCCCTACACTGACAGAAATGATTTGTTCTATTGTTCTAATTAACTCACCTCTCTGTGAGGCTGTAGCCACCTAACCGCCAGAATTCCACTGTCTGCATGGGGGTGAGGTCGATGTAGCTGTGACAATCAGGACTCATATTTTTTCTCAGTCCTTAGTGACACTGCTGGGCTGATCTAAGACTTATGTGTGGAGCAGGCCTCAGAGGGGTTTCCCTGGGGACACAGGCACTGAGGGACTGGCTGGCAGCTTGTGTGTGTGAGGCAGAGAGCCAAGGGAAGTAGTTGTGAGTTTGATTCTGGCAAGAACCTGAGAGGCAGCTGGCTTCAGGCCCAGGGTTCCCTGGAAAGCAAATGTGAAGTTCTGCGTGAGGAAACTTCTAGGAATTTTCTTTCCATTGTATTCAGAAGCCAGGAATTTGCAACTTTTTTTTTTCAAATAATCAAGTTTGCACCAAAGAAACCCCCAACTCCTACAATCAGTGTCTCCTGCCAGTGGCAGAACCGAGCGAGGCCTCAGACACTGGCAGACGGCTGAGGACAAAGGTGCCAGGGTACAACTGGGAACATTTGCAGGTAGCCTGGCGACACAGAGCCTGTGCAGAGAAGCAGGTCGCTGCTCCCTGGGGACTTCAGCATGTGCAGCTCTGCGGGCTGAGAAATCCCCAGTGTCCCTGATGTCCAAGCCAACGCGCCTCCCCCCACAGTCAGGCACACCCAGCGTGGACCCTGGCTCCTGTTAATCCCTCGCAGCACCAGCCCTCACCTTGGGTAGGGGCTCAACCTTGGCCCAAGGAGACAAAATGACAGGAAGAGACGGGGCAGCTGGAATGGGGTGGGGGATGGGTTAGGGTTGTTACTTTCACTTCTCTTCTCACTCATCTGGTTATGCCCACAACACCATCTATCTATTTGTGGATAACTTAGTATCTAAGGTGCTGCAGGCCCACTCAATTCCTTTCTCTTCTGTCTACGGGGTTTTACAATGTTTGAAAGTTACACCTCTCCAGCACTTATCTGAGGTTGGAAGGGGCTGGGCTGTGCTGTAAAGTCATAAAGTGAAGAATGGTGGCTATAAAATCCCCCCTTCAGCTCAAGCTTAGCTGTGTGTTTCTCACCTGTTATGACTTACCGCTCCCGCACACCAGCTACTGCTGACCTTCACCGCTCTGCTGGCCCCAGGCCGGTGGCTGGATGTTCAGAAAGGAACAGCCACGGTGACATAGCCCGGGGGGGTTAGTTCCCCCAAATTGTAGTTTCACTGCAAGTCTGTGAGCAGCCCTAGACACTCATCTCATTGTGAGGTAAAGACGTACTAATTTCACTGGGGACACGTCTACACAGCCCCTGGGACGGGAGGTTCTCAGCTTGGTGCCTTGCACACGCCAGCCCTGCTGGAGTGAGCACCAGGCCAGCAGCAGCAAGAAGGGAGCGGTTTGCACAAGCTGCTGGGATACGATCCAGGCCAACCGCTGGCTGGACTCTGCTGTGTGGCCAGACCCTGAGTTTAAGCTTTTGTGTTCTTGTTTGTTTGTTTCCTTTCCCTTTCCCTTCATTCCCTCTCTGCCCCTTCCACCCCCTGCTCTCCATCCCTTGCTTATGTAACTCCTGCTTCCTCCTTTCTTATCTGTCTCCAGCTCCTCCTCCCGGCCTCTCCTTTCCCTGATGTACCTGGGCTTGTCCTGTCTCCGGATCAGAAACGTGTGAGATGGGAACATACGTGGCAGTCACTGCCCGACACCCCAGCGAGATTTGACTCTGAGCCCTGCGTGCTGGGCCGTGAGGGATTCACCTCAGGGAGACATTGCTGGGAGGTGGAGGTGGGGGATGGGCAATACTGGGATGTGGGGGTGGCCAGAGAGTCGATGAGCAGGAAGGGATGGACCAGCCTTAGTCCTGAAGGGGGGATCTGGGCTGTGGGGTAGTGTGAAGATAAGTACCAGACTTTCACATCCCCAAGGAGACCCCTTCCCTTAGTCAGGCCCCTGCAGGATCTGGGTCTGCCTGGACTGTGACCGGGGGCAGGTGACATTTATCGATGCTGGTTCCAAAGCCCCGATCTTCACTTTCCCGCCAGGCTCCCTCCCCGAGAAGAGAATCCGACCCTGGTTCCGGATGGGGCAGGGCTCTTCCAAAAGAGGAGGTTTTCCAAAATTTGGCCCAGGGTAGACGGGCCAAATTTCAGAAAAGCCTCTTCCAAAAAAACAATCGGAAAAAGATGTGCAAATTGCGGAGCATAATTTGCGTCCCTTTTTCCAACAAAAAGTGGCAGTCTAGATATAGCCTCAGTGAATAAACAACATCTGCAGCACTAACCTTTTTCTGAGAGACCTCCCACCCAGGTACTAAATATAAAGCTGCTAGTCGTACGAGGGCAGAGAACGTCAGGAGTGTAGTTACAAAGGGAAGGCACTTCTGAATTCAGGAGGAATTTTGGATGTGCACAGAACACAGGCCTGGTTCATGCAGTCGAATGGAGCAATTTTCAGTTTGTGGAACTGGAGGATATTTGGATGCATATTGTAAAACCGTCCCACCTAATGAAGAAAAGTTGAGGTGCCTTTTTTGTTCTTTTGTTTCACCCTTGGTTTCTGTGTGGGATCACCAGGGCAATATTACTGTCTTCTTTAAAAAAATGTTTATGGCTGTTGAAAATAGCAATTCCAGTCCCAACTGGGAAGATGCCAGCATTTGTTGCTCAATCTTATCCTATTTTTGTCCACAGCAAATGGCAGTAGGTCAGTTCCATTGCTCAGAAGTAGGACAGCCAGCATCCCTAAACCAGCCTGAGGGTGAAATCTGGGCCAAAGCCTTTGACTCCCCTGTGCACGTGTGTTCCCCATTCACAGTGCTGCCCCCTTCTAGCAGCCAGCTCTGCATTCACAGCAAGCGTGTGGTCTATATGCACAGGTACCAAGTTTCTACAGAAGAGGCCTTAATACAAAGTTGTGCATGGAAAGACTTAATACAGGGTTATCTGAAAATGATTAAGTCAGAGATTTACGATGACTACAGAGATGTATCTACACAGGCCTCAGAGGGGTTTCCCCGGGAACACCTGGGTTGAATGACTTGCTGGCAGCTTGTGTACGTGAGGCACAGAGCCAAGGGAAGTAGTTGTGAATGTGATCCTGGCAGGAACCTGAGAGACAGCTGGCTTCAGGCCCAGGGTTCCCTGGAAAACAGATGCGCAGTTCTGCATGAGGAAACTTCCAGGAATTTTCTTTCTACTGTATCCAAAAGACAGGAATTTCTGGACTTTTTTTGCAAATAATAAAGTTTGCACCAAAGAAACCCCCGACTCCTACAATCAGTGTCTCCTGCCAGTGGCAGAACCAGGTGAGGCCCCAGACACTGGCTGGTGGCTGAGGCCAATAGCACCAGGATACAACCAGCATCGGGATCTAGCCCCAGGGCAGCAGACGTGCAGGTGGGAATGTTTGCAGGGAGCCTGGCGGCACAGAGCCTGTGCGGAGAAGCAGGTCGCTGCTCCCTGGGGACTTCAGCATGTGCAGCTTTGTGGGCTGAGAAATCACCAGTGTTGCTGCTCTCCAAGCCAACGCGCCTCCCCCAGAGTCAGGCACACCCAGCATGCCCCTGGCTCCTGTTATCCCCCAGCAGCACCAGCCCTCACCATAATTACAGGCTCAGCACTGGCACAAGGACACAGCATGGACGAGGAAACTGGGGCTGCTGGAATGGGGTACGTGGTGAGTGGGGGATGGGTAGGATTGTTTCTTTCACTTCTGTCTCTGGAGTTTTACGATGTTTAAAACGACAATCTTCTCTCCAGCTCTTAGCTGCTGTGTGGAGGGGCTGGGCTGTGACCTTGGCACTGTACAGCTGAGAACAGTGGCCATAAAATCCCTCTTCAGCTCAACGTTTACTCCTCACTGAGCCTTGCTGCCAGTTTCGAGCTTTGTCTCTAGCTCACACCCGCTGCCTCTGAACCCAGGGAGCCCCTGGAGCCCAGCAGGTCTCAGGCCGGTGGCTGGAAGTTCAGTAAGACACAGCCAGGCCAGCACAGCCAGTGTAACTGACGTAGCGCTGGGGTCCAGTGCCCCCAGCTGCGGTTTCACACCCAGTCTATGTGTGGCTCCGGCCATTCACCTCGCTATGAAGTAAGAACGTGCCGGTTGGACTGAGGGCGCTGATCCCAGCTCGCGAGGTACCTGGGCACACATTGACCCTGCTGGAGCAAGCGCCCGGTCAGTAGCAGTGAGGCTGCAGCAGCGAGGGAGGGTTTGCGCGACTTGCTGGGATACGATCCAGGCTGGCCCGTGGCTGCAACCCTGCTGCGTGGCCAGACCCTGAGCTTAAGCTTTTGTGTTCTTGTTTGTTTCTTTCTCCATTTTCCCTTCATTCCTTTTCTGCTCCTTTCCACCCCCTGCTCCCCATCCCTCGATTATGTAACTTCTGCTTCTTCCTTTCTTATCTGTCCCCAGTTCCTCCTCCCGGCCTCTGCTTTCCTGCTGCACCTGGGCAGCTGATATGGGACCTCCATTGTCAACAGAGCCATTTGTGATACAGAGAGAACAAAAGTCCAGAGATCAAAGCAGCTTTAGCCAAAGCGACTCCTGTATGGGGAAGAGGAAACCGAATGCACCGTCTGTCTTGTAGTATCTGACAAAACGAGTGGGCACCACGTCTACTGAAATATCATGGAAAAACTCAGACAACAGACTCTGAAACCAGGCAAAGAGAATTTGAGAGTCGTTTCTGGGGAGGGGAGGGAAGCCGTGTGTGTGGTTTGCTGGAGCACAGATCCCACCAGGCACTGGTCCCTGTAACCCTTCTGCTGGATAGGGCCGGCAGCAACCAAAGCCAGGTTCAATATCTAGGGGTCCATCTCACACAGAACCGGCTCAAGACCCCACCCAGCAGCCAGGGAAATTCACACACCCCCTGGGCGCCTCTGAGAGGCAATGCCTCCCCACTCACAAGCACAGAGTCTGAGTGTAGAAAATAAACTTTTAATGAAAGAGAGAGAGAGAAGTGACATGGCATTAACTTGGGAAAATACCATGAACAGAGTTCATAACTCCCCACAAGCAACCGTCCCAGCTCAAATGGATTAAGTGATGTCTTTTGCTTCTCAGGCTCACTAGTCCAGCAAGGTAAGGGTTCCATTCACTTACCCAAACTTTCCCCGTACCCCACTTCAAACGCCCCACTTACAGCTCTGTCCAGTCAGTGCAGACCCAGACACATCACCCTGATGACTTCCTTCATAGAGCCTGATGTGATGCCACCTGTGTGCTGCCCCTGCTGCCCGCTGGTCGTTCCCTCCAGCTGCTCTGCTGACTCATGAGGGTCACAAGAATGAGCGTGAGAAGGAGCCTCATTGGAGCATTCTCTTTTTCCCACCAACTAACTAACTGACCTAGATGATCGACGTCCCTGTGGCAAAGGTAAGAATTGGCAAAAGGTTGGGGCTGGATACCATTGGGGAATTAGCTCAAGTGGTAGAGTGCTTGCTTAGCATGTGATACGTAGTAGGATTGATACCTGCAGTGATTGGGGAATCCCCCTTCTTTTTCCCACAGGCAGAGCCAGCCAGAGGGCCAAGAGCCTCCAGTGGCCCCTCTTCCTACTCACTCACCTCAAAAGCCACCACGGCTTAGTTCCAAATCTGTAAATCTCATTGCACGAGGGATAACACCTCTTCTGAAATAGCTATTTTGCAATAGCCATAGCATGGATGCTCCACTGCTGCTAGTTCAAAATAGCTCCTGCCCAGGGTCATTCAAAGTAATTACTCTCCAGTGCCTCCTGGGGCTCTAAGTCGAGGTAGCGCATCCACATTAGGGGTTCCTGACTTGGACTAATTTTGAGGCTTCCCCTGTAGTGTGGATGTGCTACTTTGAAACAAGCTATTTAAATGTTTTCTTTCAAAAGAGCTTTAAAAGTAAGTGCGCTGTGTCGACAAACCCTGAGAGCTGAGTGAAGGGGGAAGGCAGGACCGGGGGAGAAGGCTCCATGGCTGTGTCAGAGGGATGCTCTGCCCTGGCCAGTGGGGAATCGTTGCCTCTCCGAGGGGCCCAGGCCTGATGTCTCAGAAAGGTAACAATTCTGCACTGGCCAGGGCAGAGCCTCCCTGGCCAGGGCAGAGCCTTACACAGTCATGGAGACTTCTCCCTGTGATCCTGCGTCCTTCCCCTTCACTCAGGGCATGTCTACACAGCTGCTGTTAAGAGTCCTCTGGTGCTGCCAGGGAAGGGCCTCACTGCGAGAGCCGCCCGGGCAGGTTCTGGCCACAGAGACACGTCCCAGAGCAGGACGGATGCTCAGACCGACACTGAGTGTTGCTCAGCGCTGGGGTGAGACAGGGAAGGACAAAAGGGTCTAATGACACCTGCAGCCTTTCAGAACAGCCCCTGGCCCCACCTCAAGTACCAGTCCTTCCCTCTACCTCCACTGGGCTCAGCTGGGCAGTGACTGGACTCAGGCCTCCCCGGTGCCAGCCTAAGGGCTCTGGAGAGGACATGGCAGCCCTGTGGGCAGAGTCCTGAGCCCCTGGCTGAGCAGGGCTCATTAAGCAGCTGTGGGGCTGGGCGGGGAAAGCACTGTGGGCTGGTGGCAGACGGAGTCGTGGTTTGCATGGCAGCCGGCCAAGCAGTTAGGCTGGGTTTGTGGATGTTCTTTACTGCTCCCCTGTCTCTGTTCTCTGCCTCGCCCCTTTCCCGTCCCCTGGTCCTGCCCAGCTCTGGCTCCTGCCTGGCTCCCTCCCAGCTGCCTGGCTGCCTCCCGCATGGGCTGAGCTCAGGGGCCGGGTGGGTGACCTGCTCCACCGACACCTCCCATCAGTCTGCTCCATCACTCAGAGCATCCCAGGGAGCCGAGCGATTGTGCCCTTGAGTGGCACTCTCAGCCAGCCAATCAGCTTTGTGAGGAGGAGCATGGAGGCGGGGCAAAGAGCTCTCTTGTTAGGCCAGCAAGGAAGCAGCCAATGCCCCACCCCAGGAGGCAGCTGGAGACCATGTGAAGGAGCTGCTGCCTCTCCCTGTGTAGCAGGCACTTTCCTAGTGGGGCAACTCTGCCCCGCCCCAGGGCCTGTTTCCACCGCTTCTGTCACTGCCAGGCAATGGGAGGCTGAGTCCCAGCAGCTTTCAGCGTGGCTGGCTTTTGGGGAGACAAAGTAGGAAGAGGGAGGGGGCTACTGGACACTCAGCCCCTGGCTGGCTCTACCTGTGAGAAGAAAAATGGGGATTTTCCCCATCACTGGAGAATGTGGGTATCGATCCCACTGCCTCTCACATGCTAAGCGAGCGCTCTACCACTTGAGCTAATTCCCCTGTTGCATGACTACCAAACCCTCTTAGAGGCTCTTCCCTTCTCCACAGGGACGTCAGTCAGCTAGTCAAGGGAAAGGCAAATGCTCCAGTGAGGCTCCTCCTCACACTCGTGCTTGCGACCCTCATTCTCTCTCTGGCCTCAGGGCAGATCTCCTGAAGGAGACTCCTGCAGCAAAGCCATGGGGGCTCTGAGACTCCTTGCAGCAAAGTCTCTGAGGTTTCCTCTGACCTGCAGCCTGTCCCACCTGGCCATTGTCATGGACTCTCTGTGAGGTCATCACCTCCCAACCTCCATTAGCCAATAAGCTGAGGGGCTGCAAAAGGCCCTTGTGATGTCACTGCCACACCCACCCCTGCCCTCCAGGGCTAATGTCCTGCCCCAGGCAGCCCCTTTGCATGGCTGAGCTGCTCCCAGGGGTGAAAGTGACACATTTCTTGCAGGTATTGTTCTATTGGGCACCACCCTTTGGGCTGGGCAGGAGGGAGGTGGAGGCTCAAGGCAAGAAGTTGGAGGAGGGGTTGTGATAGTACCTGTAAGAAATTAAAGTGTGGAGTGGAGTGTGGGAGGCTCAAGGCAGGGGTTTGGGGAGCTTGTGAGTGGGGCTCAGGGCAGGTGTGAGGATGTGGGAGGGTAGAGAAGTCAGGGCACAGGATTACAGATGTGGGGGAGGCTTGGGGCTGGGATTGTGTGTGTGTGTTGAGGGGATCAATGGGACTAGAATCCCAGCTCCCTCTGCTCTGGGCTCCCTGAGGCCCTTTAACACACAAGGGCTTTCTCTGCAGTGCGCTGGGGAGAGAAACCCCTGAGCCAGTGATGACCCTTTGCCCAGGTTGGCAGGGACAGAAAGCAGGCCGGGTGCCCAGTAACCCCAGACAAATGTGCACATCTGCATGCAAGCAGCAGCTGTTGTGGGACTCTAGAAATCTCCCCCTAGATCTAATTCCCCACGTGCCAGGCACCAGTCAAAGCCAGGGCTCCGGGGTCTCAAGCAGAACACTGTGGGGGCGGATACGTGTCTATTTGAGGCAGGTTCCTCACTCCCACGTCCCAGACACGTACTGTGGCACAAAGACCAACGGTCCCTGCACAAAGTGTGTCACAGGGATAAGCGTTAGCCCCGGGAACAAGCATCGCCCTGCAGAAGAGACACCCTGGTATGGAGCCAACAAACCCAGGAGCCACACAACTCAAGATCCCCAAGGACACTGACACAGACTCCCTGGCACAGGAGAATCCCAAGCCTCATTTCTGCCGGCCAGAGTTTTCCCCTCTTCCATTTCTTGTCAGCTCCCTGCAAAACACCTCAGAACGGTAGATGAGGGTGAGTGTGGATAAACCCAGCTGTGCTGTAGAGCGGCTGTTAGATGGGGAAAGAGAGGTGCTCCCTCTGCCGCCCTGAGCAACTCACACATGTAAGAAAACTGCCATTGGAGATGTTTGCATGGGTGTCAGGGTGGCTGAGTGGTCTAAGGTGCCAAACTCAATGACCTGTTTTTCCCTTAGTTGGGTGTTCTGGTCTCCAGATGGTGGCCTGGGTTCAAATCCCACTCCTGACACATCATCTGTTTTATATCTAGAGAGGTGACCTCATTTCCCCATCTCCCCTGACATTGTAGGAGCCCTTGCTCAGCATTTCTCTTAGGCTGCATCTACACAGCAGTGTTATTTGGGAATAACAATGGGAGCGTCTACACAGCAATTCCATTATTCCGACTTCTGTAACTTTCCATCCAGACCAGTGGTCTGAGTAGCCAGGAGGTTTCCAGGCTGCAGACAGACAAGCCCACGGGCAAAGACAGAAAAGTCCCAGAGCCACTTCCTGCTCAGCCCTGCAGGGTCTCTGTGTGGCCCCCAGACCTTTTGTTTGCCATTGCCCAGACACAGGGGCCCAGATTCAGCAACACTCACAGGCCCCACAGGAGGGGCCTAGTTTGATGCTTCACCCCATGGCCCAGCAATGAGCCCCCAAACTCCCCCTGTGCTCTGGGAGCCAGGTTTGCTGTTTGAATTCTGTGGGGCAGGCGACATCAGGCCTGGGCACTGGGATTATTTACCAGTTTCCCTGGCCCTGGGGCCCCTGCTGTTTTTACAGCTGTGATGGGTGAGTGGTTAAGATGATGGATTAGAAATCTAATAGGATTTCCCTTTGCGGGTTCAAATCCTGCTGACAGCAAGGACTGTATTTTGATCACTCCCCTGGCTAGTGTAACCCTTCTACCAGGTACTGCGGGCAGCAGCCAGGGGTGGGTTCAATATCCAGGGGTTCCTTTTCGTCCGTCTCACACAAAACTAGCTCAAGCTCCCAACCCAGTAGCCGGGGAAATCCACAGTTACCCAGTAGCTACCACACACCCCTGGGCACCTCGGGGAGGCGATGCTTCCCCACTTGCCATCACAGAGTCTGAATGTAGAAAAGAAACTTTTAATGAAAGAAGGCAAGAAGTAACGTGGCATTAGCCTGGGAAAATACCACAAGCAGGGTTCAGAGCCAACCCACAAGTAAGTCCCCGCTCAAGTGGATTGAGCAATGTTGTTTGCCAGCAATGTAAGTCCAGCAATGTAAGTGTCGCATTCACATGCCCAAACTTTCTCCATACCCCACTCACAGTTGCTGCCCTTGCTCAGGGCAGATAAAAGCTTAGCAGTGATTTTCAGAGCTCACCTCCCACTCTTGGGGGGGCGGAGCATAGGAGGCCTCTCACTCACTCTGCTGGCCACTCACCGCTGCTCCTACTGGCCGCTCGCTGGCTACTCCCACTAGCCACCCTACTGGCCACCTGGTGCTGTTCCTACCAACCATGGAGTCTGTTTTAGGTCTACCCTTAGAATGGGCAGTGGGGGAGAGAGAGACAAGCTGAACCAGTCTTATAGCTCAAGCCTGGAAGACATGTGGCCTGCTGGTTCAAGCTCCTTCCCCCCACATCCTCAGTCCACTCCACTTGAGTCTGGAAGGGAAAGGCTCGTCCATCCCAGATTTTTTTCAATGACAGTGTCTCTCCTGCAAGCACTGGTGTCATATTTTACAATTCCTACAGTTAGAGATAAAATGGTTTGTGATGCTACAACAGCCAAATTAGTTACAATACTCAACATTCCATTCTCACAACCGATCCTCCATCAGGCCTATAGCACTGGCTGAACTGGATTTACACAGCCACACCCCGGATTCCTTTCCCAGCCCAGCATGAGCTGTATTTCCATATCAACAGTTGATATCTTGCAGGGCTACACAGTTGATTATCTTGCAGGGCTACACAACTGAAGGAGTGTCCCCACACCTAGGACTGCTCTCCCCTTTCATCTGGCTGTATTGGAAGCAGTGGTTCAGACCCTGTTTACTTCTGCACTGCAGACATACCCTGAGTGAGTAGGGGTGATATAGGGGGAGCAGCTCAAACATGCCAAAGGGTTGGCCAGGAGCAGGACATGAGCCCTGCAAGGCAGCAGTGACATCACAAGAGCCTTGGGCAGCACCTCAGCTCATTGGTTGGGAGGCAGTGACCTCAGAGGGTCCAAGACAACAGCCAGGTGGGACGGGGGCAATCTGAGACTACACACTACAGGGTGTTTGAGCTGCTCCCCACAAAAAGCGGTGAGAGGGAGCCCTTGGTTGTGGGACCCACTTGTGCCTGTTGTTCAGGGTTAAATAAGATCTCCCCCAGGAGGTTGCCTGTTCCCTTCCCACCTTGCATGGGCTGAGAATCAAATCAAGCAAGGGGCAGCAAACACCAGGCACTGTCATTGTCTGGGCCAGAGATAAAGACCCTCTTGGAGCTGTGGTCTGAGGAGGAGTCCCTGCAGTCCATGCGGAGGAATGCGGACATTTATGGCCCAACAGCTGATGGTCTAGCAAAGAAAGGCCACCTGCCTCCTACCCCCGCATCCTAGACCAAGTCAGAGCCAAGGTCAAGGAATTGCGGCAGGGGTATGTGAGGGAAGCACCCATTACTGTGCATGCTCTCAGGATGAAAAGCGGTGAGAGGCAGCCTACAGCTGCAGGACCCATTTGTACCTGTTTTTTCAGGCTTAAAGTAAAAGCTCAACAAGGAGCTTTGATGCTCCCTCTTCATATTGCAGTGGCTGGGAATTGAAACCAGGTCAACTGCTTGGAAAGCAACTATGCTCACCACTATACCACCAATGCCTGACCCAAGAAATCAAATTAGTGAGGGAAACCCACGTCTGCTATGACGCGAGCTGGAGGTGAGAGGGTGCCTGTGTGGTTTGGGTAAAGCATAACTTCTTGGCTGCTGGGATAAAATCAGGAGTGGTGATTCTGGGGTAGTGGCTGCCCTGCACTCTCCGTGGTGTGAGGAGCTGGGTGGGAGAGGAGTTCCAGAGGTTGTTGGGTGGGAGAGTAGAGTTTATCGGCCTTTGGGCTAAGCTCTATAGCAGCCAAGGAGAGGTGGGGAAGTGGCTTCTGGATACTCTGTGTGGCCCGGGGATCCAGACCAAGAGCTGTCCTTGTGTTTGTTGCTGTAAAATGTTGTTTCTCGGTCGTTTGGCTAAGATCGAGCGCTTCTGCCTTCCGGAGAGCCATGTCACAGGCACAAGCCCCCAGAGACCCCTTCAGGGACACATCACAGGACCAAGCAAGGGGCAGCAAACGCCAGGCACTGTCAGTGTCTGGGCCAGAGATAAAGTCCCTCTTGGAGCTGTGATCCCAGGAGGAGTCTCTGCAGGCCCTGTAGTCCAGGTGGAGGAATGCGGACATTTATGGCTGAATGGCTGATGGCCTTGCAAAGAAAGGCCACCTCCCACCCTGCATCCTAGACCAAGTCAGAGCCAAGGTTAAGGAATTGCGGGAGGGGTATGTGAGGGCCCGTGAGGGCAGCTCCCGCTCTGGGGAAGCACCGCAGCACTGTGCATACTGTGAGGAACTGGACTGAATCTCGGGGTGAGGGGAGCCCCTGTCTCCAGGGAGAGTTGTGGGGTCTGGGATGGAGACACCTGGGCAGCAGCGGCTGCAGCTCCAGGATGACAACGCTGCTGACCTGCCTCTCCAGGATGAGGAGGAAGATTCCAGAAGCTTTGTGACCTTCACCCTGGAGCCGGTCCCCCAGACGCAGGAGGACTCCCAACCATCTTCAGACAGTGGGGAGGGAACATCAGGTGAGTGCCGTGAGGTTGCAACACACAGGACATGTCTACACTTGCACCCTCTTTCAAGAGAAGGATGCAAATGGAGACATTCAAAATTGTAAATGAAACCGGGATTTAAATATCCCACACTACATTTGCATAATCGCATCCGGGAGCTGTTTCAAAATACTTTATTATGAAATAAAAACAGTGTTTAGATGCAGTTATTTTGGGAGAAAACCCGAAATAACCCTTAAACACTCCACTCTGGTCTGGACCTAACAGCAGTGTCAGTTTGCTAGTCGCGGCTCTGGACAGCACCTGCACAGAGGGAGATGGCAACTGCGGGACGCCCTCGCCAACTGTCCCAATGTCTCACAGCAGAAAAGAAAACAAAAGAGGCCAATGCAAACAGCTCCTGGAAGTGAGGGAGTCAGCACGTCGGTGGGTGGGGCAGGGAGCTGGGGGCAGAGCTGGGCTCTAACTCGCTGGGTGACCTTGGCCCATTCAGTGAATCTCTCCCTGCCTCCATGGCCCTGTCTGTACAGCAGGGACAGCAACATGCACAGGCCCCACAGGAGAGGGCGGGTTTGATGCTTCACCCCATGGCCCAGCAATGAGCCCCCAACCTCTCCCTGTGCTCGGGGATGCAGGTTTGCTGTGCGAATTCAGTGGGGCAGGTGATGTCAGGCCTGGGCACTGGGATTATTTACCAGTTTCCCTGGCCCTGGGGTATTACCAAGCCCACAGCTGTGATGGCTGAGTGGTTAAGGCATTGGACTAGAAATCCAATAAGGTTTCCCTGTGCAGGTTCAAATTCTGCTCACAGCGAGGCCTGTGTTTTGGCCACACCCTTAACCAGGCGACAAGCTGCACAACCCCTGAGCCACTCTCCCTGTCCCCAGTCAAACCCTTTCTGCGTCTTTCCAAGAGAGACATGGGGCACGGTGCCTCATTATGGGTCCCTGAGCTCTAGGGAAACTCTCAGCTCCTGTAGCCTCTGCCCCTTGCCCAGCACCCCATGGCTCAGCCCTACACCTGGGGCTGCCCTGCTCCAGTGTGTGATATGAGTTGAGAGGATGGAGTGTCTGGGCCTGCCCCCAAAGATCCATCTATTAAAGGCAGAAATGTTGGGGATATGATGTGGGTCACCCCTCCCCAGGCACACAGCCCCATCCCCCTGCCCTGTGTTGGGAGCAAAGGTCTAGAGAAGTATCATGTGTGTGTGTGTGGGGGTCTTGTTCCCTGCGCTAGCTCTGCCTCTTCCCCCAAGGCCTTGGCCAAAGAATTAGTAACAGAATATTTGTCCAAGTTTACGTACAAAAAAACTGACTTAAGCACATTTCTGTGGTGTAGTGGGTATTGTGTTTGTTTAACATGAAGCAGGCCCCCTGGTTCAAAGCCAGGCAGAAGGGGGGGTCCACTCTATTGCAGCTCCCTGATGCCCAGCTACACAGCTCCTGCTGCTTGGCCTGTGCTTGGGATAAGCCCAACTCCCAGGCTGACTGGCCAAGGAACGGCAGGAGCCCTGTCCCAGGAAGGGAGGGGCCACTGTGTGTGAGGGCGTCACCCAGACAGGCAGCCCCAGGCTGGGAGGACAGAGCTGCCAGACATCTCTAGCGCTCCTGAGGCCCAGGGGGTCCCAGCACAGACACAAGAGCAGCAGCCTTGGCCAATGGCCCCAGGTTTGCAGGGACAGTCCCTGGCTCCCCGCTCAGACTGGCCGGGGGGCACGTTGGTGCTAACAACATGCTCAAGTGGCGCCATGTTCCAGCCAGGCCGACAGGGAGCATTTCTTGTGGTGCCACCTGATGCCCACGAGTGTGGCCCTTGCACCCACCCCCCTGCTTTTCCCCTCGCCTCCGTGGGGCTGACAGGAAAGAGGGCCAGGGCCAGGCTGGAGCCAGGGGAAAGCAGGAGGCAGGAAGAGCCCCAGGCTGAAGCTCAGCTCCCCTTTCCTCCTCTGGGCACCTTGAGCTCCAAGGGAGGTTCAAAAGCCACAGAGCAACTGAGACAGGGCAAGAGGGCGGGGCCAGGCCTACCTGTGTCTGCAGAGCCACAGAGACCCCCGGCCGGGCTGCTCCCCACCCTCTGGCTGTCAAATGCTGAGCGAAGGCCCCACCCACCAGCACGCGGGTGACTGCTGATGCTTTGTGACCAGTGTGAGAAGGGGGCAGGAAAACAGGGCCAGGCCCCCTCACCGCTCCCCCCTTATTACTCCCACTGCAGGGCTCAGTGGGGCAGGAGATGTTGCCCCAACAGGCTTTTCCCCCACAAGTGAGAATCAGAGAAACACCCAGGACCCCAAACGTGCTCTAAAAAGCCCCCTGTGCTCTTGGGGGAGACAGGCCCCAGCGAGGCAGAGTGGCGGGGTGAGGAAGTGCCTGATACCCTGGTGAGAGGCGCCAGCTCCCTGGGGGTGGGGCATTGGCTGCTTCCTTGCTGACCTCGCACAAGGTCTGGGTTCTTTTGAGAGCAAGTAGGAAGGGGCTACTGCAAAAATCTTGGCCCTTTAGCGGGCTCTGCCAGTGAAAACCAGGAAGGCAGCCCCCCCCGGAGAATGTGGGTCTCAGTCCCACTGCCTCTCACATGCAAAGTGGGCGCTCTGCCACTGGGGCTAATTCCCCTGCAATTAGGGGCTAGTTCTAGGCCACCCATCTTATTCCAGAGCCCACAACATTCCTGCAGCTGCCTCTGCTCTGAAGGGGCCACTAGTGACTCCCTTTGCTGGGGGCTGGCAACCTCAGCTGCTTTGAGTTTAGGGCTAATAACTTCAAGTTGCTGGGTTCAAGCCTCTTGCTGGGCAGTGTTGGCAGGGTAGCCTGTTCTCCTTTAGCTGCCAGCTCTGGGAAGGGAGGTCAGAATGAGAAACAGGCCGAGCAGCTTGCAGGGAGCAGCAGACGCAGACCCCATGCCACCCCAGCCTGCTGGGAGGAGGCTCTGGCCACCTCCTTCCCTCCCCTCTCTCTCAGCTCCCTTCTCCCGGGGGCTGAAAGGGACTTGGACCGAGGGCCCAGCCCCCTTCCTCAGTGGTAGGAGAAGATGTCTGTGTCTTGCCCCCAATGGCACCGCTAAACTGACAATCTGAATTCTTGCTGCCTGCAGTGTCCAGGGGAGAGAGTGTCTCCTTCCTCCCACCCTGCTTGAGCTGGCTGCTGGGTTTCTCCTGCTCAGCTGGCTGGCCCCAGGTAGGTCACACGAGACTAGTCAAATGTGCCCCCATCAGCACCTCACCCTGAGCCACAGCCCTTGTGCCAGCGCTGGGTGGGCATTAGCCAAGGAAACAGCAACTCTCAGGAAGGGCTGGGAGGAACAGGGGCGAGTCACAGGAACATGATTTGCCAGGGCCCAGCTGTGGCCAAAAAAGGGTGAAATGATCATTAAATAAAGGGGAACCTTAGAAAGGGCCCTGCTACCTATTAGCACCTGCCAAAGCCTGGGATTAAACCAGAGACCTTCAGTCTAATACTCTCCCAACTGAGCTACTTAGGCTGTTGCAAAAGGCCTGTCTGGCCTGTAATTCTCTGTCTGGGATGTTTGGCAGCCGGGCCGCATGTTGTCATGTCCTGCCCTGGAAGGCAAGACTGGCCTTTCTACAGTGCCCCCTCCCTCACAGCCCAGAGCCAAGGTTCCCTCTAAGCCAGGCCTGGGCAATATAGGCCAGGGGCTGGATCCAGCCCATCAAGACACTCCCCTGCTTGCCCCACCCCTGCACACCGCTGAGAACAGGGACTGCTGGGCCGTTAGTGTCCCTGCTCCCGGCACAATCCCATTGGCAGCCCTGGGAGCGGTTCCCCATCAAGAGTCATTGCCCACCTCTGCTCTAAGCTGTGCAGCAGCCCAGCCCCAAAGCTGCTTAATGCCCTGGTGCCAGCCAGGGCCTCAGGTCTCTGCCCAAGGAGCTGCCATGTCTTCTCCAGAGCCCTTAGGTTGGCACCGGGGAGGCCTGAGTCCAGGCAGTGCCCAGCGGAGCCCAGTGAGGGCAGAGGGAAGGGCTGGTACTTGGGGTGGGGCCGGGTGCTGTTCTGAAAGGCTGCAGGCACCGTTAGACCCTTTTGTCCTTCCCTGTCTCACCCCAGCGCTGAGCAACACTCAGTGTCGGTCTGAGCATCCGTCCTGCTCTGGGACCTGTCTCTGTGGCAGGAAGCTGCCCAGGCGGCTCCAGCAGTGAGGCCCCTCCCTGGCAGCACCGAGCAGTGAGAGCTGAGTGAAGGGGGGAGGCAGGACCAGGGGGAGAAGGCTCCATGACTGTGTCAGAGGGAGGCTCTACTCTGGCCAGTGGGGAATCGTTGCCTCTCCGAGGGGCCCAGGCCTGGTGGGTCATTTCCCCAGGTTACTGAGTGGGGGCTGGAGCCAGTTCTGTGTTGTCACCTTCAACAACCAAACTGAACCAATGGATCTTGTGCCGACCTGACTGTGCGCTGGGCTAGTGCTGTGTGTGTCACGGAGCTTCCTGCAGGGCTGCCCACACAGGAGAGGAGAGGGGCAGTCTGAGTCACTCAGTTCTGCCCCTTCTGAAGGGCTTGTGAAAACAGGAGGTGCTGTCTTAGCAGTGAGGGAGAGGTGGGAAAGGGGCCCTGAGTGAACCTCTTGGGCCACAGCTGCTGTAACAATGAGGAAAGGTGAGTGAGTGGACAGATGTCATGTGAAAACTGAAGTTGTTTCAAACCCAGGCCTCAGCATCTAGCCACTAGACCATCAGGGAAAGATGAACTGACCTGTTTCCTTACCTACCCTACCCTTTCACAGGCCATGTTCTGTCCCTTTCAGGATGGGGGTCCATTGCCCAGAGGGGACAAGAACAGAAACCAAACAGAACATCAGAACGGCCGGACTGGGTCATGCCAGTTGTCCAACTAGCCCAGGATCCTGTCTCACAACAGCAGCCTATTCGATTGCCCAGTGGGAATCCTCAGGACAGACAATTGTTAAGTGATCCCTCCTGTCACCCATTCACAGCTTCTAGAATACACCAGCTACGGACACCTGCCCTGTACATCCTGGTTAAACGCCATTGATTGACGTTTCCTGCATTAAATTATCCAGTTCTTTTTTGGACCTTCTTGTAGATTTCACCTTCACAACATCCTCTGGCAAGGAATTCCATTGGGTGCAAAAATGCTTCCTTTTGGTTTATTTTTAATTTGGTTACTTACCAGTTTCATTCTGTCACCCGGGATCTTGAGTAGGAGAAAAAAAATTCTTATTGCTTTCTGCACCCGTCATCATTACACAAAACTCTGTCCCATCGCCCCTTAGTCGTCCCTTTCCCAAGCTGAGAAGAAGAAGTTCCATGAACTCCTGGGAGTTGCTGTTCCAAAGAAGAGGCATTTCCCGTGGAAAAGATGGCCAAGCCCAATCCCCTACACAGAGCCCCAGAAAATACCAATGGACTCTGGGCACTTGTAAAGCTCCCTCTCGGGCAGCGCTACTGAATGGATCCAGCTGGCCATCGGGCTGACTAACGCTGTCAACAGACGAGTCCCAGTGAGACTTCTCAGCCCAAATGCAGAGACTGTGGAGTCTCCCACTCCCAGCCCAGTGGCAGAGGGGCAGCGCCCTGAGGAGGCAGGTCCTGAGGCAGCGGAGACCCTTGAAGGGAACGGAGACGTAAGGTAAGGAAGGAGAACAAGTCACCTCTTCTCAGGTGAGATGTGGTGGGAAACTACCAGATCCGGTGCAAGCCGAGCTCCAAGGGTTGGTTCCTGCCCTGGTGGCTCTTCGCAGGGCCTGGCTTGAGAAGCGCCAAGGAGTGCTGTGTGTGGCCAGGAGAAAGGGTGCAGAAGGAACGTGGATGAAGGAGCAGGGTGGGGTGTCTGGCAAGAATAGAGGGAGCAGGAAGGGTGTCAAAGCAAGTTGAGGGTGCTGGGTGGGAAGAAAGTGAGGGGAATTGGGTGGCTGGGGTCTGGGCATGAGGCAGGACATTATGTGCACAGCTGCAGTAGTGGCACTTCCAGGGTGGGCCCTGGACTGAGTGGCTGCAATGACCTGGTCCCGTAAGGGACTGCTGAGAAGTCTCAGCCCCAACCCTGCCTAACCTGTTTAGCTGTCTCCCCACTGTCTCCCCACTGCTCCTGAAAACGAGCACACAGGCCGTCCATCCCTGCCCCAGGAGGCAGGCCCTGGCACTGCAATAACAGAAGACCCTGTGTTTCTGCCTGGCTTTGAACCAGGGACCTTTTGCGTGTTAGGCAAATGTGATAACCACTACGCCACAGAAACACACATAATCTGCTATTCGGCTGCTGCACTCAAACTTGGGCAAATATTCAGTTGCTAACCCTTTGGCCAACAGAGATTGCTGCGGGGCAAATTAATTCTCTGTTGTTAATTTTGTGTCCTCAGGAAGGGACCAAACTGAAGGAGGCCGGGCCCCACCTGGGGACTCCAACCTAAACCCTGAGACCAAGGGGTTTACAAGCCAGAAAATCAAGTTTGCTCCATTTCTCCCTCCCACAACCCTGCAGAACCTCAAAGGCAACTCCACAGTCCTAGCGGCTGGGGGAGATGTGCACGTTACAGCCCCTGCCCGCTGAGCTGTAGCCTTCTGTGCCCAGGGAGCCAAACACCGCCAGGGTGGGAACCAGAAGGGAAATGGGGAATGGCCGAACTTTGTGAGGTAATGGTGTTATCTGGTACCATACACAGAACGCTTTACAAGTGGGTCTGAGTAGGGCACCATGGCTTGGTAGGCTAAAGCCTTGCGTAATCAACAGAGTATCCTGGGTTCAATTTCTGGAGTTGCCTTGTTGCAGCCTTTGCTCACATTTTCCTACGCCCTTCTGGGACACGGAAGAGGCCTCTCCAGTCACCCATGGAACTGCGGGTTCAGGAAAAGGCTGATTGGGGAGGAGTGTTGGAAAGAAGGAAACCACAGGTGAGAAGCACCTGACGCCCATGTACCCTAACTCTCCATGGCTGCAGGAGCTGCAGACCTTGCTCCCTCAAGCTCTCTAGGTGCTGATCCCCTCTGGGAATCACAAGGGCATGTGGCGCTGGCTCTCCTGTCCCAGCAATTGCAGTCAGAGCCCTGCCTTGCCAGTTCCAGTCACAGGAGCCTTTGCACCTGCTCCAGGATTGTGGTTTCCTTCTTCCCAATGCTCCTCCCCAATCAGCCTTTTCCTGAACCAGCAGTTCCATGGGTGGCCAGGGGAGGCCTCTTCTGTGCCCCAGAAGGACATAGGAAAATGCAGGTATAGACTGCAATAAGGCACCACTGGGAATTGAACCCAGGACCTCCTGTTTACAAAGCAGGTGCTTTAACCAGCTAAGCCATGGTGCCCTCTTCCAAAGCCTCTTTACAATGGTTCTTTATGTTTCCAGACAACACCTTTGACTCCCAGAATGCAGCCATTCCCAACTTCTCTCCTGCCTTCCAGCACTGGTGGGGTCTGGCCCCCTGGGCACAGAAAGCTACAGCTCTGTGGAGAGAGGGCTTTGACCTCCTTGCCCATGGGATGCTGTTGCAGGAAGGGCTGCTCAGCAGGGATGGGGTTCACCTGATGAGGAAGGGAAGAATATTTGGATGCAGACTGGCTAACCTAGTGAGGAGTCTTTAAACTAGGTTTGATGGGGGCAGGTGCCCAATGCCCACAGGTAAGTGAACAACATGGACACCTGGGAGATGGGTTAGAAATGGGAGAGAGCAGGTGCTGTAACAGCAGAGATAAAGGAGGGATGCGGCACCACTGAGAAGTAAACTCTAATCTGTGTCTTAGACTCTGGTATAGACACACGGGAAGGATGGTTACAGCCGCCTCCCCGGGCAGAAGAGGTGCATGACGCTTTTTAAACAATTAACAAAATCATCCAAAGCGCAGCTGGTTTCACACACACTCAGCCTCACCCACAGCTGGGAGGCAGTTTGCAGTGAGCTGAAAAGAAACAGAAGAGGGGAAACTGGAGCCTGGCAGAACCAAGTCTTGGGATTCTTCTGTTTCCAGATGTGCTAAGCAGCTGGCAGCCAAGCTCCCAAGTGCTGGTCTGTTCCTGCCCTCCCCAGGCCAGCAAATCCCCTCCACTGGGTGTTACAGGCTGGACTTGGCCTGCCTGACTTTTAGCCAGGGAACTGCTCCCTGTGAGGCAAACAGGACACACCCTGCACTGCGGAAACCAGCCCGTTGCCTTTTGGATGAGGGAAGGAGCCCCTGGAAGCACTTAGCCCCTGGCAGGGTCTGCCTGTGAAAAAGAGAAACAAACATCTCTCACTGGAGACTGTGGGTATTGATCCCACTGCCTCTCTCATGCAAAGCAAGCGCTCTACCACTTTAGCTAATTCCCTTGCCCCGCCCACCTTGTTCCAGAGCCCACAATGTTCCCTTCTGTCAAACCTTCATATAAAACTCGGCAAATATCCAGAGAAGTTGCGGTTCCCTTTACAAGACTCTGCACAGCTCAGTTCCAATCAGCCGGTCTTCCCTAGAGCCCAGAACATCGACCGCGGCAGCGTCGCTCTTACGCCTAGTGTAGACACGGCCTTAGAGTGTCACAAACCAGCCCCAGGACACATTCCTGGCTAGGACCACTCACAATCTGGGCTCAGTGAGGGTCCGTCCTACCTGAGATGTGTGTGACACAAAAGCCTCCTGTTCCCTGCCCAGTTCCCAACACTGGCTGCAGACCCAGCGATATTTGGTGCATTGGCTGCTGTCCCTGCTGGCAGGGAGCTGTCCCGCACCTGCAGTTCATCCACCTGCCGGAGAGGCGGCAGCTCTGTGAGGGGGAGAAGCCGGCCATTTCCCTGCATGTGTAAAAACCAGCACTGCCAGGCCAGTGCACTGGAATCCCTCTTGTCTGGAGCATCCGCCAGGGAAAAACTGAAAGCACATCAGGAGATAAGGGGTCAGAGACCCCCCCGGCAGGAGCTATAGGCAATAGGGTACCTCTACTTCTCCCCAACAGGAAATACTGGACCAGGGGTTCCTCCACCCCTCCCCAGGAGGAGCTATGGGGCCAGGGGACCCTCCACCCCCCAGCAGGAGCCAATGGACGCCATGGGGGCTCACACACAAACAGGGGCACACGGCTTCTATATTGGTGCCCAGGGCAAAACTCGCTCTGCTCCTGGAACAGGAACAGCAACTAGCAGTGAGGCCCCTCCCTGGCAGCACCGTGTCAGACAGTTTCTTCTCACCCTGGTGCCTCCTGAATGCTGGGAGCAGCTGCCTGGTCCGAGGGCTGCAGTTCCCTGGAGAGAGGGGCTGGGGCCGGTGGCTGCAGGAAAACCTTTCTGCTGTGTCTGCGGCTGAGCTGCACAAAGGAAGATACAAGATCCCTAGTGGGTTCTTTGCTGGATGAATGTGCCTGAGGAAAGAAGCTGGAAGTGCAACAGACACATAAATGGGGCACAAGGGACAATTTGAGTCACACACACGGCAGGTGGCACAGCACAGCCAGGGACCTTATCCACTCACAGAGCTTCACAGCTTCTCCACGCCCCCACACCCCACCAGGCAAACTGCCCCATGGGCTTCGCCCGCACCATGCTCAGGGCCTGGGGATTTTCTGTCAGTTTGCCAGACCAAGTAACTAGCCCCCCACTGCTCTGGAGTCTCTGCCTCTCATGGGCCTTCTCATCCTCAGGCTCCACTTTGTCTCCAGACAGACCCTGCTCTGCTTCAGCCACCTCCCTCTGTCACTCCTGGGCCTTCTAGAGCAAAACATGCCCCTTCACTCTCACCTTGGCTATCTCAGCTTTTAGCACTCAGATCTGCACCTAACACCAGCAGTTGCTAGTGAGGGGTCTGAACAGTGTCTGTAGAGAGAGAGAGAGAACCACCACTGTCGAGCATCCTTGCAAATTGTCTCAGAGAGCAGAACAAATTAAGTTCTTTGTCAGTGAGAGAAAACAATCACCCCAGGTGGGACTTAAACCCACAATCATTGGCTTAGAACACCAGGGCCTTATCTATTAAGCCACTGGGACACACAGAAAACAGCCCCCCCCAAGACAGAAATTCACCCTTCTAAAAGGCCCTTCTTCAACTTTTAGCTCCTGATTAAGCCCCTTTGAAGAAGCCAGATACACAGGAAGGGCTGATCACACCCCTCTGAAAATCAGCTTTCCATGGGTATCTGTAGCTGGCTCCGAGTCATGGGCCTTGACATCTCGTCTCCCTCCCGAAACCAGGAAAGTGTCTCATCAGGGAGCTGCACTGGTGCTCACACTGCTCCTGGGGAACGGAGCAGGTCCCACGGTGGCTGGGGCTGGGTGGGGAATGGCTGGTAGTTACTGAAGGAGTAGGATAAAACACGGCTACATTGCCGAGGGAGTGGGAGGCCAGCCTGCTGACGCCCTGGGACAGCTCTGCAATGTGACCCTCGCTCCCAAGGGAGCAAGTGCAGAATCCCCCTCAATGAGCATAAGAGGCTCCGCCCGGACTGGTCTGAAAAAGGCTGGACAGCCCCACTGCCCCTGTGTCAGAGCCAGACACTAGAGTTACAGGAACGTCTCTTACACCAAGAGAAGTCCTGTCATAAGCTCCCTGTCACTCCCATCATGCAACAGGGGCAGGTCCAGCCTGTTCTGTAAAAGCAGCTCTGGAAATTAGAAAGCAGGTGAAAGTGACTGGTGGGGATTTAAACCCACAACCTTTGAATGATTAGCCTAAGTCACACTGAGCATCACTGCTTAGACAGCCAACACACTTGCTGTTGTGCCACAAGGACCCAAAATTCAGCTAGATCCTCATCCTCTCCCTTGCAACAGGGCAATTGCTGGGGTAGAAGAAAGGGAAAAGCGGAACCAGAGGAACACACGTTCCCCCTCCCACACTCAGACCCCCCGATACCCAGCTCCCTGCCCAGGATCTCAGCTGTGGCTTAAACCTGGTTCCAGAGAGAAGAGGCCAATGCAAACAGCCCCATGGCAGCGAGGGAGTCAGCACTTCGGTGGGTGGGGCAGGGAGCTGGGGGCAGATCTTGGCTCTAACTCACTGAGTGACCTTGGCCTGTTCAGTGAATCTCTCCCTGGCTCTATGGCCCTGTCTGTACAGCAGGGACAGCAACACTCACAACCCCACAGGAGGGCCCCTGGCCTAGCAATGTGGCCCCCTAAGCAACCTCTGATGTTCCCTGCTTGAGCCCGAGAACCAGCCCTGAGTGAGTGGGGGCAGGGAGAGCAACTCAAACATGCCAAGGGGCTGGCCAGGGGCAGGATACGAGCCTGCAAAGCAGCAGTGGGTGGGTGGAGCAGAGAGCTGGGGGCAGAGTTAAGCTCTAACTCACTAGGGGTGTGTCCCATAGCTCAGAATACGTTATGCCATTGTGTAGCTGATTTTGTAATTTGGCGCTGGCTACACAGCACTTATTTCAAAATAAATTGCTGTTCCGAAAAGTCCCTCACTCCTCGCGCCATGAGGTTTGCAGGGACGTCGGAATAGTGAGCCCGTTATGGTTTGAAAAAAGGGGCTTGTTCTTAAGACGCGTCTGTGTGATATGAGCACCACGTTCTGAACCTCTGAGCTAGCCGGCCCATGGGTGTCAGTCTCACAAGTGGCCCTTTCAGAAAGGAGCCTTGGGCAGCCACAGGGACGTTGTGGGTTCTGGAACAAGGTAGGTGAGGCAGGCAGAGCAATTAGCTGAAGTGGTAGATCACTTGCTTAGCATGTGAGAGGTAGTGGGAGAGAAGTCCCAGAGAGCAGCCCCATGACTAAGCTGGCCAAGCAGGTGCTGGGTATTGGGGAGGTGAGGGAGGCAGCCCCCAGTGGTGCCTGGCCAATGTGTCTGCTATTCCTGCCATCCCTCCCTACGTAGCTGGAGTTGGCCATGTCCCCACAGCAGGAAGCCGAAGGGGGCAAACAGCAGAAGTGCTGGAAGCTGGTGGGGGTGGCCTCTGGGTTTGATTTAGTGAGTCTTAGTTGGACTTGCTAAATCATACGCTGTAAGATCAATTGTGGCCATTCATCCCCAGCTGGACGTGGTCCTTGTTCTTCTGCAGGACACAGCCAAAGGAGAGTAAGGACGAGCCAATGGGCATCCAGATCAGATCATACCCTTGTTGAATGAATGGAAATAGAAACCAGACACACACACACAGAGCGGGTTTGAATTGGTTCCAGCTGAGGGACGGTTTTGTCTGGTTTATGTGCATTGGCACTAGAGCACGTTAGGGGTCTGTGGTCATTTGAAGAATCCCTGTTCAATACAAATCCAAAGTGTGACACACCTGGAGATGTAAAAGTTTCATTTCAATTGATGAGCTTTTAATGGGGGCACTTGTTACACCCCATAGCATATTATGCATGTGGGAATAAGAGTTGGGGCAGCAGGAAAGGGGCCCCTCAGCACCAGGGCACAGGCAGGAGAAGATGGGAGTGAATCCTGTTACCTCTGCCATGGCTTGGCCCAGGAGGGCTGGGGTCTAGCAGCTTTTCACCCCAGCTTTGTGGGAGGCCAAGTAGGAAGAAGCCACTGCAGGTGCACAACCCCCTGGCCTGCTCTGTCTGTGGAAAGGGGGCAAGAGGACACACACTTCTCACTGGGGAACAGGGCGCATGGATCCCACTCGTTCCTGCAGAAAATGAAACAGGCTGAGCATTTTGCAGAGAACAGGCCAGAGCCCTTCTCCTGTCCCTGGAGAGATGGAAATGGGGCCGTTCCTTGTGGGGAAAGAAGTGGGTGTGTTGGGAGTGGGGTTCGAGTTCAAACCTCTCCACAGACCAGGACCCCACATAAGGGGCAAGAAAGAGCCTTGAGTCAGGCAGTGGAAAACACTTGGCTCCTGTTATGCTGTGATGGGATATTAGGAATTGGTTTACACACAGCCTGGCTAGCTCAGTGGGTAGAGCATGAGACTCTTAATCTCAGGGTCATGGGTTCAAGCCCCAGGCTGGGCGGTGCTCTTCCTTAACTCACCTTTTAAGTCTACAAGCAATTGGCTCTCAATTTTCACCAGTGTTTTAGAAAGCAAAAGTCTAGTCCTGGGGTCCAGCTTTAGTAGAACCAGAGAGAGAAGCAACTGCAATTTACATCTTCTGAGGAGAAGGGAAGAGGATTTTCTTCTCCTCAGTTCTGTCCACATCAGCCCAGGGAGGAGAAAAAATAACCCTCCGCCCGCTGATTGTCCCCCGTCAGCTTCTGTAGCTTCACCTCCTTCCACAGCAGCTCCAGCTTTGAGCTACAAATATCAAGGGGCTGGTGAGGAAATGAGGAGCTGGCAGCTCGGGTTAGTGGCTTCCATGAGAACAAGAGGTGGAGTGTTCACAAGGTGCATTCCCCTCCCCTGCAGAGCAGGGTGTGAGAAAGAGCAAGTAACAGAACAGTCAGCCAAGTTCCATCCCCTGAAGTGTGTTTCTGTGGTGTAGTGGTTATTACATTTGCCTGATAACAAAAGGTACCTGGTTCAAAACCAGGCAGAAACACAAGGTCCTCCCTTATTGCTGCTCGCCTGGGTAAGTGCAGCTTCTCCTGCTTGGGATGAGCCCAACTCCCATGCGACAGAGGGGGGTGACATCAGCTGAGAAAGCCCCTTGGTGCCAGCCTGGGGATGCCAGATGGGTCAGGCCAGGCACCTGATGGACATTTGTGTCTCAGCCTCTCCTGCCCTCGGAAGCAGGTGTATGGGGGGGCCGGCTCCTCCTGCTGCTTCCCTTCTGTGACTTGCCCAAGGAGGCAGTGAGGCAGGAATGGGGCAGAGGAGGGAAGCCAAGCTGAGTGGGGAAGGACAAAAGCTCAACATCTCAGTGGGACTCAGTAGGGTGAGCAGAGACCCCCCCCCTTGTTCTGCCAAATCCTGGGGTGGGGCTGGCTGTGGGAGGCAGAGCCTGTGCCTGTCTCAGGGCATCCCAGGAGGCTCCTTGCAGCCC
Organism: Rafetus swinhoei; assembly: GCA_019425775.1. Lineage (NCBI taxonomy): Eukaryota > Metazoa > Chordata > Testudines > Trionychidae > Rafetus > Rafetus swinhoei. The sequence continues at coordinate 33,120,935 of CM033444.1, read as the reverse complement.
GGGAGATGAAGGGGGCTCTGGGTGGAAGTAAAACAAGCAAAGCTGGTCCCAGTGGGCCTGGGCCAGGGCTCCAGTTTGGCCCAGCTGAGTCACAGGTGTCTTGTGTAGGTCCCATGGCCTAAGAGGCAGCATATGTCAACCCTCTATCTATGATGCACCGAAACTTGAAATAAGATGTTACATCAGAGCTCTGTCTACACTACAGAGACAACCCTTTAGTCCAGAGAACACATCTGCCGAATTTTTTTCGGAAGAGCAGACATGCGTTTTTGGTGTCTCTGTGAACCTCATTTCATGAAGAAGGAGGGATGTTACAAAAAAAGGTTTTTTTCCCACATTTGGCCCAGTGTAAACAGGCCAAATGTTGGAAAAGCTTCTTCCAGAAAAAGCTATGCAAACTAGGGGTCACAATTTACCTAGCTTTTTCAGAAGAACAGTGTGTGCAGACATAGCTTGAGTAATGCATAGCACTGGTAGGAGACATGGAGGGATGAAAGGGTCTGTGGGCACCTGCAGCCTTTCAGAGCAGCCCTTGCCTCCTCCCTCGCTGGGGTCTGCTGGGAACTGTCTGGACTAAAGCCCATCCTGGTGTCAGCCTAAGGATTTCCTGTTCTCTAAAAGCTGCTGTGGAAATGAGGAAGCAGCTAAAGTGACTCTGGGGAGATTTGAACCCACAACCTTTGAATGACTCACATAGGTCACATGGACCACCACAGTCTAGAAGTCCAACACGCTTTCCATTGCGCCACAGAGCCTCATGGATTGTCAGCTTTGCTGTCTCTGGTATCTGCTTTGCAGCATGGCAATTGCTGGGGGAAAAGAAAGGGGAGCCAGGTCTGTCTCTTTCGGGAGAGCAAGTAGGAAGAGGGAGGGGCCACTGAGCCCCCTGACAGTGAAAACAATTGGGCTATGTCTACACTGGCGGGTTCTTGCACCAGAAATATGCAAATGAGGCTAAGCGTAACGGCATTGTGCAAGAGGGTTTTTCTTGCACAAGAAGGGGCTGTGTAGATGCTTCTTCTGGTGCAAGAGCCTCTTCCACAACAATGGTGGCTCATTAGATATGCAAATGAGGCTCACCCACGCCGTTGGCCACTTGCCACTGCTCCTACTGACCGGCCGCCAGCCACTCCCTCCAGCCACCCCACCATCCGTGCTGCTGTGGGTGCCAGTGTCTCCCCACTCTGTGAAATCAGACCAGAGACGGACACTGTCAGTAAACACTCATATCAGAAACGCTCCTCTGGATGCTGGGCCCACCAGAGCCATGTGCCGCTGCCATCTGCCTGCTCTGTGGACATCTTCCCATTGCAGAGAGCGCGCCGAGCCAGACTTTGACTAGACAGCCTGTCTCTGGGCACCCAGGGGCTACCTCTACACTGCAGGCTTCTTGCTCAAGAATGGCCATTCTTGCGCATAAACTTGAGGAGCATCTACACTGCATGCACGTTCTTGAGCAACTAAATTTACGGTAAAATGTAGGAAAAGAGGGCTTCTTGGGCAAGAGTTAGTCCTCTCCCCATGAGAAGTAAACCCTCTTGTGCAAGAGCTCTTGCACAAGAAGGTAATATGAATGGGCAACAGGGTTTTTTTGTGCAAGAAATCCCTATGGCTAAAATGGTCATCAGAGCTTTCTTGCACAAGAAAGTGTGCACACTGCCACGGACATTCTTGCACAAAAGCACATGGGAGTGTGCATGTGCTCTTTCACAAGACATTTTGTGCAAGAACTCTTGCACAAAACAGTTCTTGTGTAAGAAGCCTGCAGGGCAGATGTAGCCAAGGGGTGTTTGGGTTTGTTATGAGCACTGAGCTTTGTACAACAGCCCAGGGAACATTGTGAAAAGGCAAAACCTTCCAGCCCTGGGTGTCCCCGGCCAGCCAGCGAGTGGCACAATGGTTCCTGGCAGTGCTGACTTCAGGTGGTTTGAAACAAAACTTTACAGCTCAGATGAGGTGGCCGAGTGGTTAAGGCGATGGACTGCTATTCCATTGTGCTTTGCACGCATGGGTTCAAATCCCATTCTCATAGGGTGTTTGCAACCCTTCCTCTTGCTTCTCCCAGATCTCTCTTCAGTTTGGTGCCAGCCCCTCCTGTAACCCTGCCTGCCCCAGCCCCTCCCACTGCAGCCTGGGGAAAGGGGAAATCTCCACAGAGACACTCCCAGATGGGACCCTCAAGGGGAAACCTCACAAAGGAGATTGCAGGCAGCCAGGCCATGGGGGTCTCTGAGATGCCCCAGCCCTGCAGCCTGTCCCACCTGGCTGTTGCCATGGTCCCTCTGTGAGGTCACTGCCTCCCAGCCAATGAGGTGAGGTGCTGCACAAGGCCCTTGTGATGTCACTGCTGCCTTGCAGGCTCATGTCCTGCCCCCGGCCAGCCCCTTGGCATGTGTGAGCTGCTCCCCCTCTGCCCCCGTCACTCAGGGCTGGTTCTGGGGCTCAGGCAGGGAACATCAGAGGCTGCTCAGGGTGCCACATGCCCCCAAGGTCACCTTTTAAATGTCAGGGCAAGCCAGGAGCTATCCCGTCCCTTCGGCAAGACCCCACCCCTTTGCTGAGCCCCTGCCCTCCCCAAACCTTTCCATGGACTCTTGGTTACTAATGGACACTCACCACTAATGACATAATTACACCCCAGCCATTTTGCTAGGCTGCAGGTGGGGAGAACAGTTTCATTTAAATCATTAAACAGATTAAGCCTTTCACCTGTCTCATTTTAGTTGATCAAACTTCATTTTAAATAAAGGAAAACATTGCGGCCAGCACACAAGGTTTCAATGTTGCTTTATTTATGGCAGGGGTGGGGAACCTTTTTTGGGTCGGGGGCCACTGATCCACAGAAAAATTGGGGGCCACAAAAGTGAGAAACAAAAAAACTCTTCCAAAGTCCCCCCAGCCCTCTCTGATGTGGCCCCCAACTAAGACACTTCACTCCTCTGGTGTTCCAGCCCCATGGCATGAGGGGAAGGGATAGGGAGGACTGAGGTTCACATTTACTTTTCTGGGGCTGCAGAACTAGTGGATTTTGTGGCCCTGCTTAGTCTATTGGTTTCTAATCGAAAACCTGAACCACTCAGCCGCCTCAGCTCTGATTTTAGCAGTGTCAGAGGGCTGGGGAAACTGGTTACTAATCCCAGTGCCCAGGCCTGATGGTACCTGCCCCACAGAATTCACACAGCAAACCTGGCTCCCCGAGCACAGGGGGAGTTGGGGGGCTCATTGCTGGGCCGTGGGGTGAAGCATCAAACCAGCTGCCTACTGTGGGCCTGTGAGTGTTGCTGTCCCTGCTGTACAGACAGGGCCATAGAGACAGGGAGAGATTTGCTGAACCGGCCAAGGTCACTCAGTGAGTTAGAGCCAAGATCTGCCCCCAGCTCCCTGCCCCACCCACCGACGTGCTGACTCCCTCGCTGCCATGGGGCTGTTTGCATTGGCCTCTTCTTTCTGGAACCAGGTTTAAGCCACAGCTGAGGCTCTGAGCAGAGGGCTGGGTATGGGGGGGAAGGGTCTGAGTGTGGGAGGGGGTGCGTGTGTTCCTCTGGCTCAGCTTTTCCCTTTCTTCTACCCCAGCAATTGCCCTGCTGCAAAGCACAGAGAGGAAATGAGGGGTGCTGTGAGCTGAGGTGGAACAGCAAGGGTCTTGGACTTCTAAGCTGTAGCAATTAGTGTGAGCTAAACTAGTCATTCCAAGGTTGTGGGTTCAACTCCCACCAGAGTCACTTTAGCTGCTCTCTGATTTCCAGAGCAGCTTTTACAGAACAGGCTGGACCTGCCCCTGTTGCATGATGAGAGTAACAGGGAACTTGTGGTCCCAAGACCTCTGTGTGAGACTCCCCTCGGGGGGGGTGTCACAGCTCACAGGAGAGAGCCCCTGGGTACCGGCCACTGAGACCTGCTCCATGGTCATCTGGGTGCGAGAGACGTGCCTGAGACTCCTGGTGGGTGTGTGGGCCCTGCCGTGCCCTTCCTGTAAGAGATGGGACAAACACAGGGCTGGTTGACAGGGGCTCTGACACTCCAGCAGTGGGGCCGTCCAGCCTTTCAGCTGGATTCAGACCAGGCTGGTCGGAGCCTCTTGCGCTCACCAAGGGGGGATTCTGCACTTGCTGCCTTGGGAGCCAGGGTCACATTGCAGAGCTCCCCCAGGGCAGGGTTTGGGTCTCAGGGTTTGGGTTGGAGTCCCTGGGATGGGGGAGGCGGGTTTGGCCCCTTCCTGAGGGCACAGAATTAACAAGAGAGAATTCCTTCCCCTGCAGAAATCTGAGTTGGCTAAAGAGTTAGTAACAGAATATTTGCCCAAGTTTAAATTCAGGAAAGAAAAGCCTCTGTGGTGTAGTGGTCATTGTGTTTATTTAACATACAGCAGCTCCTTAGTTCAAAGCCATATAGAAACACAGGCTCTTGAGGCGTCCTCTCTGATGGGACGGGCATGTTCTATTCTGAGCTGGGGGTCTCAGGGCTTGGGTACCTTGTTGCCCTACTCAGGGTTGTGCAGAGGTGTCCTGGAAGCTCTGGTCGAAGGCTCTTTCACAGGTGAGTTCTTCTTGCTGGTCTCCTTCTTGGACCCCAGTTTATATAGTGAAAATTGAGTGCTGCTTAGCAATATCTTAACCAATTATTTTAGTATAATTTTACTAACCAGTCATAAGATACTATTGTGATTTACCTAACCAATCATACTCCACCACCTTAGTTGATTTACATCTAGCAAAATTAATTATACAGCAGACAGAAACAGATCCAAACCAGACAGCGACCACACAGACAAACAATAGGAAAGGAGGACAAGAATCATAGAATGCCCATTGCACAACCACAACTATTGATAAGCAGTTTCTTGCCAGTCAAAACGGTGTTTAACTAAGTTTTCTCTACCCGTCTTGAGATCTGTTTCTTATCTGGTACCAGTAGGTGCCATTAGGACAGGATCCCCTTCTCACAGCCTAGTGTGACACTATTTCAGTGTCATTTAGCTGGAATATGAGTATGTGACTCCAGGCTTTACAGCGAATTGCTGCTGCTCTTGAGTCTGGCTGCAGAAGAAGGCTTTAGTCTAGACCTACTGAATAGCTACAGGCCTTCCAATAGGGTTACAGAGAAACCACATTGTTACAGATGACCTTTCCAGGCCAAAGATAGAAGGAAACCCTCAGGGGTGTTTCTAGACCAAGGTTCATTCAAGTGGTTTGTTTTTTTGTGGACCTGACCCTACCGCACCCTAGAGACTCTGGAACAAAGAAGACACATGAGAAGAACCCAGCTTTCTTCCTTTTGCTGTGACATGGATGGATCTAGCTCAGGTTTCACTCAGGGGTCTGTCTGCATGTGAAGTACCTGTGACAGCCCCTGTGCTCCTCTGCCCCTCATCAGCAATGCCATCTACTTGGGGGAACAGTTGTCCTGAGACTTGCAGAATGGACAACCTGGACAAAAAACTATTGTTCAGGCTCCCTTTGATAGCTCAGCTGGCAGCGCGGAGGACTGTAGTGTGTGTTTGGCAAGTGATCCTTAGGTTGCTGGTTCAACGGAGCCATTCTTTTCCCTCCAGCGTGGCCTTAGCAGAAAGCAACCAAAGTGGTTGCCTTGGGTCCATGTCTTCAGAACCCTGCACTGCAATTGACAAAACAATGGTGGGGATGAGCTGCCAATCACATTTCTTGGGCTGTTCAGGTTCTGTCCACACACAAAAGTTCTTTTGGAACAATGTCCGTTATTTCACAATAACGACGCAAGAGTCTACCCAGCAATTCCGTTATTTTGAAATAATTCTGAAGTGACAGACGGCTTATTCCGACTTCTGCAAACCTCATTCTACGAAGAATAACACCTATTCCAAATTAGCTATTTCAAAATAAGGGGTGTGTAGATGCGCCACTGCTGCTAGTTTGAACTAGCCCCTTCCTGGGGACATTCTAACTTATTCTTCTGAGACAGCTCGTCTACACTGGGAGCCTGCCTCGGACTATTCTGAGGTTTCCCTGCAGTGTAGACATGCTCGTTCGAAATAAACTATTTTGGAATCACTATTCGAGACCAGCTTATTCCAAAATAAATGTGCCGTGTAGTCGTAGCCAGAGGGACGAAGCAGCAGGAGGGAAGCCAGGAGTGCAGAGGCCAGCCAGAAAACTGAGTGTCCCCAATGCCCATGCACAGGTCAGTGGGTAGGTCCCATGGTGTAAGGGGCAGCACTCAGGGCTTTGAATCCTGCAATCTGAGTTCAAATCTCAGTGGGACCTGCTGATTTGAGCTTGTTTTTGTGAGGTTTTCACACTGCACAGCTATGTCTATGCTGCAGGCTTTTGCACAAGAATGGCCATTCTTGTGCAAAAACTATCAAGTGTTTACCCTGCATGTGCATTCTTGCAAGAAAATGTACAGTAAACCATTGGAAAAGAGGGCTTCTTGCACAAGAAGGCAGTGTGCACAGGCAAGAGGGACTTCTTGTGCCTAAAACAGCCATTAGAGCTTTCTTGCACAAGAGAGTGTCCACAGATGCTCTTTATAAGGAAATATACCATTTCATAGAGCTGAAAGGAACTTTGAGAGGTCATCTAGTCCAGTCCCCATGCTCATGGCAGGTAACATGCATCCCTGACAGATTTGCCTCAGATGTCTCTAAATGGCTCCTTCAAGGATTAAACTCATAATCCTAGGTTTAGCAGGCCAAGGCTCAAACCACTGAGCTCTTCCTCCCTCTTGGACCCAACTGCATGGCAGTGTGGATGTGCTCTTGAGCAAGAACTCGTGCCGAGAACAGTGCTCCATGTGCACTGGCCTTTTGTCTGGGTGCTGGCAGGGGGGTGAGAGGTGGTGGGTACCGATGGGTAACAGGTGCCAAGGCGCATACAGAGAAGCCAGCGACTGCATCTCTGCAAGTGACCTCACTTTGCACACCTCAGCTTTTCAGAAACACTCTCCTCCTGTCTGCGCCTAGACCAGTGTTAGTGTTTGCTACTGAGGGTTCCTGTCTGGGGAAATGGCAGTTCCAGGGGACTCTTGTCCAGTGTTCAAACATCTCACAGATAACATGGCGAAAAGGAAGCCAAAGAGACTTGCACCTAGGAAATATCACAACTATCACCTCAGATGGGACTTGAACCCACAATCCTGGATTAGAGACTAACACTTTGTCCATTAGGTCACAGTAGTGATGCAAAAAAAGACAGAAATTCCCTCTTCCAAATACACATTCCTCAACTTTTAGATGACAGAGTCGAGCTGTTGGAAGGAGCCAGAAACACAGGAAGGGCTGAAAATCAGCTCTCAGGAGGCACCTCCAGCTGCCCCCAGAGTGTGGGTCACCCCACACTAGCCATGGGCGAAACTCAACACCTTGACATCTCATCTCCCACCCAAAGCCAGGGGCTTGTCTCCCACCGCTGCAGCCTCAGCAGGGATCTGCACTGGCACTCACGCTGCTCCTGGGGAAATGAACGGGTCCCACAGGATCTGGGGCTGGCGGGGAATGGGCAGTTGTCACTGAAGGGGAAGGATAAAATGCAGCCACATTGCCGAGGGCAGGGAGAGTAGCTGGTGCTGGGCTGGTGGCACCGTGGGACATCCCTGGGGGAGCTCTGCAATGTGACCCTGGCTCCCAAGACAGCAAGTGCAGAATCCCCCTCGGTGAGCGCGAGAGGCTCCGACCGGCCTGGTCTGAATTTGGCTGAAGGGCTCAAATGCCCCAGTGCTGGAGTGTCAGAGCCCCTGTCAACCAGCCCATGTTTGTCCCCTCCCCTACCAGGCAGGGCAAGGCCCATGCTTCCACTAGGAGTCCCAGGAGGGAGTTACAGGCACGTCGCTTGCACCCAGAGCACTGGGACGACCATGGAGCAGGACTCACTGGCCAGTGTGTGGTATCCAGGGGCTCATAGTGGGAGTCAGAGCCCTGGCCTGGCCTGTGCCAGTCACCTCTGCACCAGCTCCAGGCTTGTGGTTTCCTTCTTCCCAATGCTTCTCCCCAATCAGCCTTTTCCTGAACCAGCAGTTCCATGGGTGGCCAGAAAGACATAAGAAAAAGTAAACAAAACCCACAGCAAGGCACCACTGGGAGTTGAACCCAGGATCTCCTGTTTACTAGACAGGGCTTTAGCCAGCTAAGCCATGGTGCCGCCTCAGGAAGTTTGGTGAAACTGTTCTACTCTATGGTCCCAGACAACACCTTTGACTCCCAAAGTGCAGCCATTTCCCATTTCCTTCCAGCCGTGGGGTGTCTGGCTCCTGGGCACAGAAGGCTACAGCTCAGTGGGCAGAGGCTCTGAGATGCACATCTCCCCAGCCACTGGGACTGTGGAGTTGGCCTTGAGATTTAGCAGTGCTGAGGGGAAGGAGCAGTGCAGCAAACATTGACTGTCTGGCTTGCTCTCAGGGTTTGGGTTGGAGGCCCAGGTGGGGGCCCAGCCTCCTTTGGGTTGGTCCCTTCCTGAGGGCACAGAATTAAGAGCGAATTCTTTTGCCCTGTAGGAATCTGAGTTGGCCAAAGAGTAAGTAACAAAATTTTTGTTCACATACAAGTACAGGAGATCGGTCTCCCCCAGTAGTGATGGCCAAGCGGTTAAGGAGTTTGATTAGAAACCCCTTGTAATCTCACTCAGAGGCTCCCGACAAGTCTGTCTCCTGTGTCCCTCTCCACCTCAGTCCCAGTGTGTGCATGATTTCATATCTGAGGAAACTCCTCCTCCCCTTTCCCCTGCCAATCCTTCCCGAGCAAGCTGAACCCTTCTGTGCCAATATTCCTGTCATGTATTATCCCACCAAGTCCCTGTGATACCAACTTCTTCCTGCTTATTACCCATAATCCTGTGTGTCTATACCAGCATCTACGACACAGATTAGAGTTTGCTTCCCAGTGGTCCCGTGTTGCTCCTTTATCTCTGCAGTTACAGCCTGTGCTCTCTCCCATTTCTGGCCCATCTCCCAGGTGTCCATGCTGTTCACTTACCTGTGGGCTTTGGGCACCTGCCCCCATCAAACCTACTTCAAAGTGTCCTCACTAGGTTAGCCAGTCTGCATCCAAATACTCTTCCCTTCCTCCACAGGTGAACCCCACCCCTGCTGAGCAGCCCTTCCTGCAACAGCATCCCATGGGCAAGGAAGCCAAAGCCCCCTGCCCACTGAGCTGTAGCTTTCTGTGCCCAGGGAGCCAGACACTGCCAGGGTGGGAAGGCTGGAGGAAATGGCTGCATGTTGGGAGTCAAACGTTTTGTCTGGAACCTTAAAGTAGAACAATTTTCCCCTCTTCCGCTTCTTGTCAACTCCTGCAAAACACCTCACTTGGCTGAGTGTGGATAAACCCAGCTGTGCTGTAGAGCAGCTGTTAGGTGTGGAAATTGATGGGCTCCTTTGGCCTCCTGAGCAACTCACACATGTAAGAAAACTGCAGCTGAAGACATTGCACAGGTGTCAGGATGGCCGAGTGGCCTAAAGTGCCAGGCAGGTTCTGTCTTTCTCTCAGTGGGGTGTTCTGGTCTCTGAATGGAGATGTGTGTTCAAATCTCACTCCTGACACATCCTCCATTTTGTATCTAGAGAAGTGAACTCATTTCCCTCTCTCCCATGACATTGTAGAAGCACTTGCTCAGCATTTCTCTTAGGCTGCATCTACACAGCAGCGTTACCTGGGAATAACGGCCATTACTCTGCAATAACAATGTGAGCGTCTACACAGCAATTCCATTATTGCGACTTCTGTAACGCTCCATCCACACCAGTGGTCTGAGAAGCCAGGAGGTTTCCAGGCTGCAGACAGACAAGCCCACAGGCAAAGACAAAGCAAAGTCCCAGCCACTTCCTGCTCAGCCCATCGGTCTCTGTGTGGCCCCAGACCTTTGTTTGCCATTGCCCACGCACAGGGGCCCAGATTCTACAACACTCACAGGCCCCACAGGAGGCGGCTGGTTTGATGCTTCACCCATGGCCCAGCAACGAGCCCAAAAACTTCCTCTGTGCTCTGAGAGCCCAGTTTGCTGAGAGTCCCCCCACCTGAGACTCTGTTTGCTTGAGACCCCAGAGCCCTCCCTGGGGCAGCCTGGCATGTGGGGAATTAGGTCTAGTGGTGGATTTGCAGAGTCCCACAACAGCTGCTGCCAGCGTGCGGATGTGCACGTCTGTCTGGGGTTACTGGGCACCAGGCCTGATTTGGTGAGTCCTGGATTCTGTTCCTGCCATGATGGATAAAGCAGCAGTGAGACAGGAGCTTCAATAGCTCAGCTGGCAGAGCAAGGGCAGGTGTTCTTAGGGGGCTGGCTTGATGCTGCTCTAAGGAGAGCTCCTTTTCCTTCTCCAGCAGAGGAGGGGCAGGACTTGCTGGCTCCTAGGTGGAACAGCAGGGCAGACAAGGTCCTTCCAGGATGCACACTTGGGCTCTTCACAGAGGAGCCAAAGAAGGGACAAGCCTCAAGAACAAAGGCTTTTGCCAAATCTTGGGATTGAACCAGGGCCCTTGAGAACTTCACTCTAATGCTCTCCCCACAGAGCTACTTTGGCACTTGATGTGCTTGCCTTCCTGCCCACCTTTCAGCTCGCATGTCCCCCCGGTATGTCTCCACTGCATGTTGTGCTTGCACAAAAACCTCCCCCTGTGCGTGTGGCTGGCAGTGGTTGCTAGATGGATCCATTCACATGTAGCTTTACTGAAACCCCCCTCGTTTCTGCCTTGAACCTCCCCCCGTCCAAGGGATGGTGCCCAATAGAACAGTCCCTGTAAGAAATGTGTCACTTTCACGCCTGGGAGCAGCTCAGCCATGCAAAGGGGCTGCCTGGGGCAGGACATGAGCCCTGGAGGGCAGGGGTGGGTGTGGCAGTGACATCACAAGGGCCTTTTGCAGCCCCTCAGCTTATTGGCTAATGGAGGTTGGGAGGTGATGACCTCACAGAGAGTCCATGACAATGGCCAGGTGGGACAGGCTGCAGGGCAGGGGCCATTTCAGAGCCCCCCCATGGCTTTGCTGCAGGGAGTCTCCTTGAGATCTGCTCCTGAGGCCAGAGAGAGAAGGGGAGTCACAAGAATGAGTGTGAGGAGGAGCCTTGTTGGAGCCTTCTCCTCCCCCACCAACTAACTGACCTAGAAGACAGACGTCCCTGTGGCGAAGGGAAGAGTCACCAAAAGGTTCATTGAATTGACAGCAGCGGCTTAGCTCAAGTGATCGCCCTTGCTTTGCATGTGAGAGGTAGTGGGACTGACACCCACATTCTCCAGTGAGCAGGAGGTTTCGTCTTCTTTTGTTTTTGCAAGCAGAAGGGCAACTGGCTGCAGTGACCCCTCCTCTTCCTACTCACTCACCCCAAAAGCCACCACGGCTTAGTTCCAAATCCTCTTCTGAAATAGCTATTTTCAATAGCGTAGTGTGGATGCTCCACCGCAGCTATTTCAAAATAGCTCCTGCTCAGGGCCAGTCAAAGTAATCACTGTCCAGTGCCTCCTGGGAATCTAAGTCGAGGCTTCCCTGCAGTGTGGATCTGCTACTTTGAATCAAGCTATTGAAAAACAAGCTCACTGTGTAGACCAACCCTGAGAGCTGAGTGAAGCTGTTAGTGTCCCTGCTCCTGGCACAATCCCATTGGCTGGTTTCTGGCCGTGAAGCACCATCCCCTCCACTCAGGCTCTTATTCACCCACCCACATGGCCCCTGCAGCCTGTGTGGGGCAGGGCAGGCTGCCTGAGAAATGTGCTGGGCTGCTGGCCGGGAGTGAGCCAGGTAAGTCTCCCAGCCAGAGCCTGCCTCTGGCACCCCAGCCCTCCCTTCCTCAACCACAGGTACCCCACGTAAACCAAACCCTCTGCCTCCCTGAACGCACACCCCTCCCAGATCCGGCACCCCAATCCTCTCTCCCAAGCTCCTGTCTGCACCAACCTGCATTCCAGACCCCCACCTCCTCCGTTAATAGCATGGAAAAGTGCAGCCCTGGGAGTGGTTCCCAGTTCTTGCCCACCCCTGCTCTAAGCTGTGCAGCAGCCCAGCCCTACAGCTGCTTAATGAGCCCTGCCCAGCCAGGGGCTCAGGACTCTGCCCACAGAGCTGCCATGTCTTCTCCAGAGCCCTTAGGCTGGCACCAGGGGAGACTTGAGTCAAGATAGTGCCCAGTGGAGCCCAGCTGGCGCAGAGGGCAGGGCTGGTACTTGGGGGTGGGGGCGGGGGCTGTTCTGAAAGGCTGCAGGCACCATTAGACCCTTTTTGTCCTTCCCTGTCTCACCCCAGCGCTGAGCAACACTCAGTGTCGGTCTGAGCATCCGTCCTGCTCTGGGACGTGTCTCTGTGGCAGGAACCTGCCCAGGCGGCTCTCTCGCAGTGAGGCCCCTCCCTGGCAGCACCGAGCAGTGAGAGCTGAGTGAAGGGGGAGGCAGGACCAGGGGGAGAAGGCTCCATGACTGTGGCAGAGGGAGGCTCCAAGGTGCCCAGGCCTGGTGGGTCATTTCCCTGGGTTACTGAGTGGGGGATGGAGCCAGTTCTGTGTTGTCTCCTTCAACAGCAAAACTGATCCAATGGATCTTGTGCCGACCTAACACTGCGCTGGGCTAGTTCTGTGTGTGCCATGGAGCTTCCTGTAGCGCTGCCCATGCAGGAGAGGGGAGGGGCAGTTTGAGTCACCAGCTCTGCCCCTTCTAAAATGGCAGGTGTTGTTTTAGCAGTGCGGGAGAGGAAGGGAAGGAGCCTGAAGTAACATCGTAGGGCTCAGCTGCTGTAACAATGAGGTGAGAAAAATGACTAAGCAGCTGTTATGGGAAAGTTGATGCTGGTTTTCCTGACTGGGAATCAAACCCAGGCCATAGCAATGAGAATGCTGGAGCCTAACCACTAGACCATCAGGGACACATGTAAGAAGAGCTTTTGCTCACCTACACTAGCCTTTCACAGGCCATTTTCTGTCCACTTCAGGATGGGGGTCCATTGTCCCTTGCCCAGAGGGGACAAGAACAGCCAAACAGAGCATCAAAGCAGCCAGACTGGGCCATGCCAGTTGCCCAACTAGCCCAGGATCCTGTCGTGACAGCAGCCGATTTCATTGCCCGTTGGGAATCCTCAGGGCAGACAATTGTTAAGGCACCACCCCTTGGGGGGGAGGCTCGAGGCAGGAAGTTGAAGGGGGAGTTGTGATAGGACAGTACCTGTAAGAAATTAAAGTGTGGAGTGTGGGTGGCTCAGGGCAGGGATTTGGGGAGTGTGTGGGGGGGGGGCTCAGGGCAGGGGTGAGGATGTGGAAGGGTGGAGAAGTCAGGGCACAGGATTAGGGATGTGGGGGAGGCTTGGGGCTGGGACTGTGTGTTAAGGGGATCTCTCTGCTCTGGGATCCCTGAGGCCCTTTAACACGCAAGGGCTTTCTCTGCAGCGCACTTGAGCTACATCTATATTGGCATGATATTGTGCAAATACTCTTTAACGCAAGAGAGTGTCTACACTGGCATGTGCCTTTGCACAAGAGCTTCCATGCCCACTGTAGATGCGTTCTGCGCAAGAAAGATCTGATGGCCATTTTAACCATCGGGCTTTCTTGGAAGAAATGCATGTTGCCTGTCTACACTGGCCTCTTGTGCAAGAACAGTTGCGCAAGAGGGCTTATTCCTGAGCGGGAGCATCATAGTTCTTGCTCAAGAAGCCCTGATTTCACACATTAGAACGTCAGTGTTCTTGCGCAAGAACTCCCCGCCAGTGTAGACAGGAAGCAAGTTTTTGCGCAAAATCATGCCAGTGTAGACGTAGCCATGGTGCCATGAGAACGAACCTTGCAAAGGGGGTTGATTTTCCTCCTTCTCCCCTTGCTGCTGTGCTAAAAGAAATCCTGAAATGGGCCCCTTCGCCTGTCACAGGAGAGATGGCCTTGTGATGGGGGACAACATAGCATGTGGGCTGGCTAGCTCAGTGGATAGAACATGAGATTTTTAATGCCAGTCTAATGGGTTCAAGACCCATACTGGGCAATGCTCTTCTTTAACTCACATTCTCAGCCTACAAGCAATTCACTCTCAGCTTTTGCCAGGGTTTTAGAAAGAAAAAGTCTAGTCCTGGGGTCCAGCTTTAGCAGAACCAGAGAGAGAACAAACTGCAATTTCCATCTTCTGAGGAGAAGGGAAGAGGATTTTCTTCTCCTCAGTTCTAGCCACATCAGCCCAGGGAGGAGAAAAATAACCCTCCGCCCGCTGATTGTCCCCCGTCAGCTTCTGTAGCTTCACCTCCTTCCACAGCAGCTCCAGCTTTGAGCTACAAATATGAAGGGGCTGGTGAGGAAATGAGGAGCTGGCAGCTTGGGTTAGTCACTTCCATGAGAACAAGAGGTGGAGTGTTCACAGGGTGCATTCCCCTCCCTTGCAGAGCAGGGTGTTAGAAAGAGCTAGGAACAGAACAGTCAGCCAAATTCCACCAGCACCAAAGTGTGTTTCTGTGGTGTAGTGGTTATCACATTTGCCTAACACAGGAAAGATTTCTGGTTCAAAGCCAGATGAAACACAGTTGTTGCTCTACTGGGTGCCCTGTTAAGCCCAGCTGCTGCTGATGTGTGTGTACCTGGGATGAGCACAACTCCTGTGTGAGAGAGAAGGGTGACATCAGCTGATAATGCTCCTGGATGCCAGCCTGGGGAAGGGAGATGAATCAGGCCAGGCATGGGCTTGGTCTCCCCTGTGCTGGGAGGCTGGTGCATTGGGCTGCCTCTGTCTGCTGCCTCCCTTGTGTGATTTGCCCAGTGTACACAGGCCAAATGTTGGAAAAGCCTCCTCTGAGAAAGCTACACAAGTTGGCTAAGTCTAGACTGGCATGGTTTTCCAGAAATGCTTTTAACGGAAAAGTTTTCTGTTAAATGCATTTTCGGAAAAGCGCATCTAGATTGGCAGGGCTTTTTATGAAGACAAATCTCTGCTGTCTACACTGGCCCTTTGCAAAAGTTTTTCGAAAAGACTTTTGCCCTAACGGGAGCAGCATAGTATTTCCGAAAAAACACTGACAATCTTACATGAGATCGTCAGTGCTTTTGCGGAAATTCAAGCAGCCAGTGTAGACAGCTGGCAAGTTTTTCTGGAAAAGCAGCTGCTTTTCCGGAAAAAGTGGCCAGTCTAGACACAGCCGTTGAGTTTCAAAATTTGCATAGCTTTTTCCCGAAGAGCAGTGTAGTGTAGACATAGCCTGAGTGTTGCTCAGCACTAGTAGGAGACAGGAAGGGACAAAAGGGTCTAATGGCACCTGCAGCCTTTCAGAACAACCCCAGCCCTCCGGCCACCCTCACTGGGGTCTGATGGGAAGTGTCTGGACTCAAGCCCACCCCAGTGCCAGCCTAAGGATTGCCTGGTCTGTAAGAGCTGCAGCCTGGAAATGAGAAAGCCGCTAAAGTGACTTTGGTGAAACTTAAACCCACAACCTCTGAATGTCAAGCTGGGCTCACACTAACTCCGGCAGCTTAGAAATCCAACCGGCTTTTCATTGTGCCTGATGGACTGCTGAGCTTGATATCTCCACTCTCTGCTTTGCAGCATGGCAATTGCTGGGGGAAAAGAAATGGGGAGCCAGGTCTGTCTCTTTTGGGAGACCAGGTAGGAAGAGGGAGGGGGCCACTGAGCCCCTGACAGTAAAAATAAGGGATGAGAACTGAGCTGCAGTTGGAGAATGTGGGTATCGATCCCACTGCCTCTCGCATGCTAAGCGAGCGCTCTACCACTTGAGCTAATTCCCCTGCCTGCAAATGCCTCACCTACCTTGTTCCAGAGCCCACAACGTCCCTGCGGCTGCCTGAGGCTCTGTTCTGAAAGGGCCACTTGTGAGACTGACGCCCGTGGGCCAGGTAGCTCGGAGGTTTAGGACGTGGTTCTCGTATCACACAGACGCATCTTAAGAGCAAGCCCCTTGTTTCAAGCCGTAACGGGCTCGCTATTCCGACATCCCTGCAAACCTCATGGCACGAGGAGTGAGGGGCATTTTGGAATTGTGATTTATTTTGAAAAAAGTGCTGTGTAGGCAGCGCCGAATTACAAAATTAGCCCTCTTGTGCAGGAACTCGTCCACAAGGAGGCAGTGTGGACAGGCAACAGGGGTTTCTTGCTCAAGAAATCCCTATGGCTAAAATGGCCATCAGAGCTTTCTTGGCAGGAGAGCGTCCACACTGCCATGGGCGCTCTTGCAGAAAAGCATTTTTCTTGTGCAAAAGCACATGGCGGTGTGGACACACTGTTGTGCAAGACCTGTGCACAAGAACAGTTGCACAAAACAGTTCTTGCGCAAGAAGCCTGCAGGGTAGATGTAGCCTGGGGGTGTTTGGGTTTGTTTGCAAAAGGTCTGGGGGCCACATAGTCCCTTCCTTCAGAGGGGGGCCCTGCTAGTCTGTAGCTGTGACAGGTTAAAAACCAACCAATGGTCCTAGAACCAGAGAACCCTGCCTT
Source organism: Rafetus swinhoei (assembly GCA_019425775.1). NCBI lineage: Eukaryota > Metazoa > Chordata > Testudines > Trionychidae > Rafetus > Rafetus swinhoei. The sequence goes on along the minus strand of CM033444.1, from coordinate 33,104,575 downwards.
GTGTCTGGCGCAGACCATCTTGGTGCTGTTTAGAGACTTGTAGCTCCTGGGGGCAGCCCTGTGTCTTTTCCCAGGCCCCTTTGAAGAGGTGGCTTGTTCTGTAAAAGCTGCCCTGGAAATCAGCTCGAGGATTTGAACACACAAGCCTTGAACAGCTGGCCTGGATCACACAGAGCACCACAGCTCAGATGTGCAACTGACTTTCCATTGCACCACAGAGCCCAGTAGGCAGCCTACTCCCACATCTCCTCTCTCTGCTTTACAGTGTGGCCATTGCTGGCGTAGAAGGGAGGGCAGAGCTGGGCCAGCGCCTGGGTTGGCTGGGCCAAGTCAATGAGGGTTTTGTTTTGTTTTTCCACTTCTCACCTGTGTTCAGCCCCCAACTGATTTCTCGGTGGGTCTGCATCCGCCCAGCTGAGAAAAGGTTCCCACCCCTGAGCTGGACCCCAAAGCTGCAGGGAAGCTAGGAGCGCAGAGTGTCAGCTGCCAGCCCAGAGTCCCAGGTGCCCTGAGAGCAGCCTCCTGCAGGTCCTGGTGTGCTCTGTGGCCAGCATCACAAGCTGCCTGACAATCAGGCCAATCCCCCAGTGGGGTCTCTGCCCATGGCCACACGAGGGCTCCTTTGGGGGGTGGGGCAGCACAACCTACCCCCTGGTGGGGGCCGAGGCTGGGGGTGAGAGGGTTGTGATAAAACAGCATCTGTAAGAAAGCTACGTGTTGGGGATGCAGGTGGGAGGCTCAGGCAGTGTGTGGGGATGACAGAGGAGGGCAGGGGCTGGGGACGCAGAACCCGGGGGGTGGTGTGTGGATACATCTCTGTTTTGGGCAGGTTCCTCACTCCCAAGTCCCAGACACATAATGTGGCACAAAGACCAGCAACGGTCCCTGCACAAAGTGTGTCCCAGGGATAAGCGTTAGCCCCGGGAACAAGCATCACCCTGCAGAGGACACACCCCTGGTCTGGAGCCAACAAGCCCAGGAGCCGCACAACTCAGGATCCCCAGGCTCACTGACACAGACTCCCTGGCACAGGAGAATCCCAAGCCTCAGTTCTGCCGGCCAGCGGTTTCCCTCTTCCGCTTCTTGTCAGCTCCCTGCAAAACACCCCACAAGGGTGAGTGGGGATAAACCCAGCTGTGCTGTAGAGCGGCTGTTAGATGGGGAAAGAGAGGGGCCCCCTCGTCCTCCCTGAGCAACAGAGACATGTAAGAAAACTGCACTTGAAGGTACTAACATGGGTGTCAGGATGGCCGAGTGGTCTAAGGCGCTAGGCTCAAAGTCCTGCCTTTCCCGCCGTTGGGTGTTCTGGTCTCTGAATAGAGGTGTGGGTTCAAATCCCACTCCTGACATGTCCTCTTTGATAGCTAGAGAAGTGACCTCATTTCCTGTCTCCCTGCCATTGTAAAAGCACTTGCTCAGCATTTCTCTGAGGCTGCATCTACACGGCAGCGCCTTGGCAATAACGGCCATTATACTGCAATAACAATGGGAGCATCGACACAGCAATTCCATTATTCCGACTTGGTAACGCTCCATCCAGACCAGTGGTCTGAGGAGCCAGGAGGTTTCCAGGCTGCAGACAGACAAGCCCACAGGCACAAACAAAGCGAAGTCCCAGCCACTTCCTGCTCAGCCCAGCGGGGTCTCTGTGTGGCCCCCAGACCTTTTGTTTGCCGTTGCCCAGGTGCAGAGGCCCAGATTCAGCAACACTCACAGGAACCACAGGAGGGGGCTGGTTTGATGCTTCACCCCACGGCCCAGCAACGAGCCCCCAAACTCCCCCTGTGCTCTGAGAGCCCCGTTTGCTGTGTGAATTCTGTGGGGCAGGTTATGTCAGGCCTGGGCACAAGCAGGGTTCAGAACCAACCCACAGGTAAGTCCCCGCTCAAGGGGATTGAGCAATGTCCTTTGCCAGCAATGTAAGTCCAGCCATGTAAGTGTCCCACTCACGTGCCCAAACTATCTCCGAACCCCACTCACAGTTGCTGCCCTTGCTCAGGGCAGATAAGAGCTCACAGGTGGTTTTCAGAGCTCACCTCCCACTCTTGGGGGGGTGGGGATAGGAGGCATCTCACCCACTCTGTTGGCCACTTGCCACTGCTCCTACCAGCCGCCCGCCAGCCACTCCTCCAGCCACCCCATCCATGCTGCTGTGGGTGCCAGTGTCTCACCACACGGTAAAATCAGACCAGAGACAGACACTGTCAGTAAACGCTTCTCTTGGAAACGCTCCCTCCGGATGCTGGGCCTCCTCCCCAGCCCACCAGAGCCGTGTGCCGCTGTCATACGCCTGCTCCATGGACATCTTCCCATTGCAGAAAGCGCTCCGAGCCAGACTGTGACTAGCCAGCCCTCTCTGGGCACCCAGGGCTACGTCTACACTGCAGGCTTCTTATGCAAAACTTGAGGAGCGTCTATAATAAACGTGCATTCTGCGTAAGTAAATTTATGGCAAAATGTAGGAAAGGAGGGCTTCTTGCGCAAGAGTTATTCCTCTCCCCATGAGGAATAAGCCCTCTTGTGCAAGAGCTCTTGTACAAGAAGGCAATATGGATGGGCAACAGGGGTTTCTTGCACAAGAGAGCGTTCACACTACAATGGACGTTCTTGCGCAAAAGTACATGGCAGTGTGGACGTGCTGTTGCACCTAACAGTTCTTGCGCAAGAAGCCTGCAGGGTAGATGTAGCCAGCGGGTGTTTGGGTTTGTTACCAGCACTGAGCTTTGTAGAACAGCCCAGGGAACATTGTGAAAAGTCAAAACCTTCCTACCCTGGGTATCCCCTGGCCAGCCAGAAAGAAAGGGAATTTCTGTCTCTTTAGCATCACTGTATGCCCCAGTGGCCTAATGGACAAGGCATTGGCTTCCGCCAGGGATTGTGGGTTCAAGTCCCATCTGGGGTGACACTTGTGATGTTTCCTAGTGGAGTTGCTTTGGCTTCCTCTTTGCCATGTTAGCTGTGAGGGTCCCTGAATTGCCATTTTCCCCAGACAGGACCCTCAGTAGTAGACACTGACACTGGTGTTAGGCGCAGACAGGAGGAGAGTGTTTCCTAAAAGCTGAGGTGTGCACAGTGAGGTCACTTGCAGAGATGCAGGCGCTGGCTTCTCTGCATGCACCTTGGCACCTGTTACCCATTGGTACCCACCACCTCTCACCGCCCTGCCTGCACCCAGACAGAAGGCCAGTGCACATGGAGCCAGCGACCGTAGCGAGGAGGCGGCTGCAGCACACCCAGGCCTGGGGCACATTGAACAACTGTTTGAAATATTTTTAAAACAAAAAATATGAAAAACTTTAGGCTCCATCTACACTGCAGGCTTCTTGCCCAAGAACTGTTTTGGGCAAGAGTTCTTGTGCAAGAGCACATCCACACGGCCATGTGCTTTGGCACAAGAGGGAGGGAGAGCTCAGTGGTTTGAGTATTAACTTGCTAAACCCAGGATTCTGAATTCAATCCTTGAGGGGGCTATTTAGAGATCTGGGGCAAATCTGTCAGGGAGGGTTCTTGTCCTTGCTATGAGGGCAGGGGGCTGGACTAGCTGACCTCTCAAAGTCCCTTCCAGCTCTATGAGATGGTTTATCTCCTCATAAGGCATCTACAGCAGCATAGATGCTCTCTTGTGCAAGAAAGCTCTAATGGCCATTTTAGCCTTAGGGGTTTCTGGTGCAAGAAATCCCTCTTGCCTGTGCACACTGCCTTCTTGTGCAAGAGGGCTTATTCGTTATGGGGAGAGGAATAACTCTTGCACAAGAAGCCCTTTTCTAATGGTTTACTGTACATTTCCTTGCACAAGAATGCACATGCAGGGTAGACACTGCGCTAGTTTTTGCACAAGAACTGCCGTTCTTGTGCAAAAAGCCTGCAGCATAGCCATGCAGTGTGAAAAACCTCACAACAACAAACCCAATCCAGCAGGCTCTACTGAGATTTGAACTCAGCTTGCAGGATTCAAAGTCTTGAGTGCTGCTGCCCCTTTCACCATGGGACTTAGACAAAGGATTGTATGTAGCCATATGGAATACTGAGTTTTCAGGCTGGCCTCTGGACTCCTGGCTTTCCTCCTGCTGCTTCATCTCTCTGGGTACCACTACACGGCACATTTATTTTGGAATAAGCTGTTCTTGAATAGTTATTCGAAAATAGCACTTTAGAACTAGCACGTCTACACTGCAGGGAAACCTCAGAATAGTCCGAGGCAGGCTCCCCAATGTAGACGGGCTATCGATTTAAATCCCCGGGAAGAATAACTTAGAATAGCCCCGGGGAGGGGCTATTTCAAACTAGCAGCAGTGGCGCAGCTACACAGGCCTTTTTTAAAAATAGCTAATTGGAATAGGCGTTATTCTTCCTAGAATGAGGTCTGCAGAAGTCGGAATAAGCCGTCTGTTACTTCAGAATTATTTCAAAATAACGGAATTGCTGGGTAGACTCTTGCATTGTTGTTGTAGAATAATGGCCATTGTTCCAAAAGAACTTTTGTGTGTGGACAGAACCTGCGCAGCCCAAGGAATGTGATTGGCTGCTCGTACCCACAGTCTTTCTGTCAATTGCAGTGCAGGGCTCTGAAGACATGGACCCAAGGCAACCACCTTGGTTGCCTTCTGCTAAGGCCAGGCCGGAGGAAGAAGAATTGCTCCTTCAAGCCAAAGTCGAACCAGCAACTTAAGGATTACTTGCTAAGCACACACTACAGTCCGCCGCTCTGCCAGCTGAGTTATCGAAGGGAGCCTGATTAATGGTGGCTGGTCTAGGTTGTCCCTTCTACAAGTCTCAGGGCACATGCTCCCCCCAAGTATATGGCATTGCTGATGAGGGGCAGAGGAGCATAGGGGCTGTCACAGGTACTTCACATGCAGACGGACCCCTTGAGTGAAACCTGAGCTAGATCCATCCATGTCACAGCAAAAGGAAGAAAGTTGGGTTCTTCTCATGTGTCTTCTTTGTTTCAGAGTCTCTAGGGGTGGGGTCGGGGCAGGTCCACAAAAAAAAACAAACCACTTGAATGAACCTCAGTCTACAAACACACAGAAACACCCCTGAGGGTTTCCTTGCCTGTACTTAAATGTTGACAGAAATGTTGTTGCTAACTCCTTGGCCAACTCAGATTGCTGTGGGATTAAGAAATTCTCTCTCCTTAATTCTGTGCCCTCAGGAAGGGAGCAAATTGAAGAAGACCGGGTCCCCTCCTGGGGACTCCAACCCAAACCCTAGGACCAAAGGATTGACAAGCCAGATGATCAATGTTTGCTGCATTTCTCCCTCCCCTCAACTATGCCAAACCTCAAAGGCAACTCTACAGCCCCAGTAGCTGGGGGAGATGTGCATGTTAGAGTCTGCCCACTGAGCTGTAGCCTTCTGTGCCCAGGGAGCCAGACACTGCCAGGGCGGGAGGGAAATGGGGAATGGCTGCACTTTGGGAGTCAAAGTTGTTGTCTGGGACCATAGAGTAGAACAGTTTTACAATAGAACAGTTTCACCAAACTTCTTCAGCAGGGCACTATGGCTCAGTTGGCTAAAGCACCTGTCTAGTAAACAGGCGATCCTGGATTCAACTCCCAGTGGTGCAACTTGGATCACATTTTCCTATGGCTGCGTCTAGACTGGCAAGTTTTTCCGCAAAAGCTAAAAACTGTTTAGCGCAAAAAAGCCTCTGCATCAGCTCCAGGCTTGTGGTTTGCTTCTTCCCAACACCCCTCCCCAATCAGCCTTTTCCTGAACCAGCAGTTCCATGGGTGGCCAGGGGAGGCCTCTTCTGTGTCCCAGAAGGACCTAGGAAAATGTGAGCTGCCACCGCACATGAAGCCCTCGCTGCTGCCGGAGCCACTCCCTGTGCTCAGTAGCATGTGCAGGCTGGGATGCTGTGTGCAGGCAGCCTGCACGTGCAGGATATGATGTAGTGCGCTGTGAGCGGAATGGCGTGGCCCCATTCCCGCCTCCTTCCCGCTCTGATCCAGTGGCCGAAAGGGGCTGCGGCTGCTGCTGACTGGGCAGAAGATGGGCGGCAATAGCAGGGAAAACTCTTCTCTTCCTCCATTGTCCCCAGTGGGGTGACCTGATGCCCAAATTCCTGCTGCTGCAGTGGCTGGCCCAAGGCTCCCTGCGGGGGCAGGCTCCCAACACAAGCCACAGAGGAGGCTCAATATGTCCAGGAGACTTAGAGCGTGTGCCCAGCCCACAGCCCTGGGGCCAACCACCTGGTTGCCTGCTTCAGTAGCCCGGCAGCTCCCCAACCCAAACCCAAATTCTCTCCTGTTCAAGTCCTCCTGAACCCACACCTGCCCCTCCTCCTCCAGCTTCTCCCTGGAGCCACCCCATGGCTGCCAAGCTCCCTGCGTATGAGGCAGTGGGACCACCTGAGGCAGTGGCTAGTCCCAGCCCAATCCCTGAGCCCCACCTCCCCTTCCTCCCCTTTCCACCAGCCTCCTCCCGTTTTCCAGGTTCTTTCCCCAGCCCCTCCCCAGTTCTACATTCTCCACATAAAATCCAGAGAGTTTGTTCTTTCAGCAGGGTAAAGTCCTGTTCGTTTTAGCAGCAGAGGAGGCGGGAACAGAAAGTGGAAGGGCGGGCAGGGGAAGGGTGTGGGGGGCACAGAGGGGCAATACAGAGGCCCTTGTGGGGGCACCCAGGGAGAGTCTCACAGGTGTCCTTGTCTGGAACTCTCCTCAGGGCCTCTCAGATGCACAAGCCCCGGATGGGCTGCTGGATGGCAGCCGTGCTGCTGCTGAAGGGCCCTTGCGAGCCGCTCAGCTTCTGGCCCCCACCCTGGCAGGAACGTCTCCCTTGTGCTCACAACTATTCTGGAGGACACCGCAGGCCACCACCACTTGGGAGACGCTCGACTCGCCAAGGTCCAGCCAGGGGAGCAGACAGCGGAACCTCCCTTTGAGGGGCCCGAAGGCGCCTCCACACCAATGCGGGCCCAGCTGAGCCTGCCTGGGAAATGTTCCTGGCTTTAGGCAACGTGTCCTGTCTAGGGCTTCATCAGCCCGGGAGCAAAGGGCAGGCAGCATCCCCCACGATGCACAGGGGCAGGTCCACATCTCCAGCCCTGAGGGTGCAGCCAGGGGAGAAGTGCTGGGGAGCATCTTCTGGTAGAGCCTGGAGCTACAAAATACGGCGGCATCATGCGCCTTCTCCGAGAATGGACCCACATCCTGAAAGGGACAGAAAGTGGCCTGGGAATGACTAGTGTAGCTGAGCAAACACTGCAGGTTTGTGTCTGTCTAGTGGCTAGGATTGAGCACTTCCGCTGCTGCGGCCGGGGTTGGGCTCCCAGTCAGGGAAAATAGCCTCCTCTTCATTAATTCTGCCAAGTCTTTGCTCTTTCATCATGGGAAGGGGCAACGGATTGAGGGAAGGGAGGGGCTGGGGTGCCAGAGGCAGGCTCTGGCTGGGAGACTCACCTGGCTGAGCCCTGGCCAGCAGCCCAGCACATTTCCCAGGCAGCTCCTTCCCTGCACAGGCTGCAGGTGTCAGGTGCCTGGGGGAATAAGAGCCTGAGTGGAGCGGGGAGGGCTTCAGGCAGGCAGCTGCCATTGGCATTGGAAACAGGCCAGAAAAGCACGACAAAAATGATGAAAGGTTTGGATCAGCTGCCATATGAGGAGAGATTGGGACTTTTCACCTTAGAAAAGTGGAGGCTGCTGGCTAACCTCATAATCGTGACACGAAAATGGCGATCGGGGCTTTTTGTGGAGCGCCTAGATTGGCCACGGACGCTTTTCCGCAAAAAGTGCTTTTGTGGAAAAGCGTCCTGCCAATCTAGACGCGCTTTTCCGAAAATGCTTTTAACGGAAAAGTTTTCCGTTAAAAGCATTTCCAGAAAATCATGCCAGTGTAGACGAAGCCCATGGCTGTTGTTGAGACTGTAAATAAGGAAAGGTATTTTTCTTGTTCCCATAACAGAAGAACTAAGGGTGCGCCATGATATTAGCAGGTTGAAAACAAACAAAAGGAAGTATTTCTTCACACAACGCACAGTCAACCTGTGGAACTCCTTGCCAGAGGATGTTGTGAAGACCAGGACTATAAGGGCATGTCTATACTATAAGGAAACTATTTTTGAAATTGCTTAAATCAACTTAATAACTTACAGTCTAAAAAAATAGAAATAGCATGTCCTCAGTATGGGAAGCCTCAGAATTAGTGAGGCAGGCTCTGTTAATGTTCCTTCCTGGGGCATGAAATTAAAAACAGAGAAGCAAGGCTGGGAGCAGATGAAGCAAAGAGCCCTGTTCTACTGGGTCAACAATCTCTGAGGTGGCATGAAATCCCCTCTCCAGTTTCTAACCCTGAAATATCATCATCTTTATGACATCATTCCTGGCCTCTTGGTACAGATGTTTGCTTACCAGAGATGCCAAAACAGACTAAGCCATACTGGCAAAGGCTTCTGCCAAGCCCGGGATTGAACCAGGGACCTTTAGATCTTCAGTCTAACGCTCTCCCAACTGAGCTACTTCGCAACTGTCTCAGGTTTTGGAGGCCAACACTTTTCTCAGGCATGTTTTTCTGTGCAGCAGTATACAAGAGAGATGCTGCTGCCAGTGGCCCTGCAAGGCAAGATGAGCTTTGCCTGCCCCCCTCAGTTTGACTTGCACTTGGCCCCACTCCTGACTCTCTTCCCGGGGTGTCCTAGTGGCTGAAAGGGACTGTAGTTGCCAATGGGGGGGAAGAAGATGGGCGGGGGGCCGTGTTCCCTGTGAAATTTTTCCATCCATGGGCGGAGTGAGTTTCATAATGTGCACCACTAGTGAGGTCGTTTGGGCTTGTGCGGATGTGTGCTACTATGGTACCCGCCAGTTACTCACAAACAGCTTAGCTAAATATAGTTTTATAATTTTATAGAAGAAAAAATACTGAAACAAGGGATAATTAACAAGATACGTGACTTTATGTATTTAATATGAAATCAAATACAAAGAACATTAACACTGCAACACATTCCGTAGCCATTCGGTATCTTACAGGATCTGTTCCTTTGAGGCATAAAATAAAATTGTCCATCTTCTTGATTTAGCAAACAAGCTATGATGATTCATATCGCTACATGAAATTAAATAGTTGTTACACTTTATGATGGAACTTAAATATTCTGTTATTTAATGGGCTCAGTTCGGAGTGCTGTTTGTGTATCGCCTGCATTGGCTCCTAGTTCGGACTAGGGATGCAAATGTAGGCGATCGAAATTGCTAATGAAGGGGGGATTTAAATATCCCGCGCTTCATTAGCAGGATCTCGCCCGGCACGCTAGTCCGAATCACACCTGATTCGAACCAGGAAGTGCGCACAGGACGCGGTAGTTCGAACCAAAGCCCTTGGTTCAAACTAACGTTACGCCTCATTTTTTGAGTCAAAGGTGTTGTCCTGGACCATAAACGAGAGCAACCCTGTCTGGGGAGGGCACCATGGCTTAGCTGGCTAAAGCACCTGCCTTGTGAACAGGAGATCCTGGGTGCAACTCGCAGTGGTGCCTTGTTATAGCCTTTGCTCACATTTTCCTAGGTCCATCTGGGACACAGAAGAGGCCTCCCCTGGCCACCCATGGAGCTGCTGATTCAGGAAAAGGCTGATTGGGGAGGAGTCAACCAGAAGCCTGGAGTGGTTGCAGAGGCCACTGTGACTGGCAAGGCTGTGGGAGAGTTTGAACTCCCTGGATTTCCTACTGGAGCTCTGCTTAAAGCTGCAGGATCTGACTCCAGAGGCTGCTCTTAAATGCAACAGAGTTTGAGCTGCTTGCAGCTCTGCCTTGGCACAGGGAGTTTGTACTAGAAAGAGGCAGGCTGGGTGACTAAGAACAAGAGGCTGGGCATTCCCGTCATTGAAGGGTTGTTAGATCATCATGAGAACGTTGGCACGCCACTTAAAAGATGGGGCGGCAGGGAAGAGTAGGAATGAGACTGGCAGGGGACTGAAGCAGCAGGGTTGGAGTGACCAGGCCAGCTGTGCCGGGGCAGGAATGTCTCCGCCTTGTTCTCACAATTATTCTGGAGGACACTTGGGTGGCGTTCGACTCACCAAGGTCCAGACAGGGAGCAGACAGCGGAACCTCCATTTAAGGGGCCCGAAGGCGCCTCCACACCAATGCAGGCTCTGCTGAGCCTGCCTGGGAAACGTTCCTTGCTTTAGGGCTGCCCTGTGTAGGGCTTCATCAGCCCAGGGAGCAAAGGGCAGGCACATCCCCACGGTGCACAGGGGCAGGACCACGCCGACCCTGAGAGTGCGGTCGGGGAAAGAGCTGGGAGGCATCTTCCGGTAGAGTCTGGAGCTACAAAATATGCCGGCATCGCGCCTTCTCCAAGAATGGACCCATGTCCTGAAGGAGACAGAAAGTGGCCTGAGAAGAGTTAGTGTAGCTGAGCAAAGAGCTCAGATTCTTGTATCCCTGGTGGTCTAGTGGCTAGGATTCAGCACTCTCACTGCTGTTGCCAGGCTTCAATTCTCAGTCAGGGAAACCAGCCTCCTCTGTATTCATGAAATCTGCCAAGTCTTTGCCCTTTTCCATCATGGGGAGTGCCAGCAGGCTGAGGGAAGGGAGGTGCTGGGGTGCCAGAGGCAGGCTCTGGCTGGGAGACACTCCCAGGAGCCAAGCACATTTCTCAGGCAGCTCCTTCCCTGGGCAGGCGGCACAGGTCATACGTCTGGGTGAATAAGAGCTTGTGGAGATGGGCCAGGGCTTCAAGCAGGCAGCTCCCACTGGCCACAATCAAGCTTGGAGCAGGGACCAGGCATGAAGCCTTTTCCTCTACAGCTGAGAGACACAAAGGGCCCAGCAGCCCTTCTCTCAGCTGTGCCTGGGGGCAGGGCAAGCAGGGAATCTGCCTGAGGCTTCTTGCTGCCATGTTGGGTGGCTTCATGGGCTGGATCCAGCCCGCTGGCCTGTATTGCCCAGGCCTGGCGTAGAGGGAACCTTGGCTCTGGGCTGTGAGGGAGGGCGCTGTGGAAAGGCCAGTCTCGCCTTCCTGGGCAGGGCATGACGACGTCCATTTTGTGCAGCACGACTGCCAAACATCCCAGACAGAGAATTACAGGCCAGAGAGCTCTCTAGCCAAAAGCCAAAGTAGCTCAGTTGGGAGAGCGTTAGACTGAAGATCTAAAGGTCCCTGGTTCAATCCCAGGCTTTGGCAGGTGCTAATACATGACAGGATCCTCCCTGGTGTTACTCCTGTGCTTGATACTTACCTCACCCTTTTTGGCCACAGCTTGGCATTGACAAATCAAAATCATCTCATTAGCCCCTCCCCCGACTTCTTCCTGTGAGTCGCTGCCTCCTTGACTGCTGCCCACCCAGTGCTGGCCCTAGATAAGGAACAGGGCTGTGGGCTGATGGGGATGTGTTTGCATAATCTCATGTGACCTTACCTGGGGCCAGCCAGCTAAGCAGGAGGGACATGGCAACGTTTCTCCTTCCTTTGCCGGAGAGGGAGCCAGCTCATTCCCCTGAGCCCACATACAGATGGGGCAGGGTCTGGAGAGGTGACGCAGCTGAATGGAAAAAGCAAGGTGATCAGCATATCAGCTACCAGCTGAGACCCTCAAGCACAGAGCCGTGTGATGGTCCCATAGTGTAAGGGGAAGGGGTCAGGCGTTCGAATCTTACAAGCTGAGTTCAAAACTCTGCCCTGTCCATGGAACAGGTTAACTTTTGAGATCAGTTTCCAAAAAGTGGGCGTGTTCTTCTGGAAGCCCTGTATTCCTCATTTTAGTAGGAATAAGGACTCTTCTGAAAGAGGAGGTTTTCCCACATTTGGGCCTGTGTAGATGGGCCAAAAGTCAGAAAAGCTTCTTCGGAAAAAAAAATGTCTTGAAAACTGTTCTAATTTATGGTCCCAGACAACACATTTGAATTCCAAAGTGCAGCCATTCCCATTTCCTCCAGCCTTAGTGGGGTCTCAAGGCCTGTGCAGCCCAAGAAATGTGATTAGCAGCTCATACCCACAATCTTTTGTCAGTTGCAGTGCAGCCTAAGGGTCACTTACCAAGCACGCACTTCAGTCCACCACTCCACCAGCTAAGCTATTGAAGGGTGCCTGAGTGCTGCTGGTTTGTCGATGTTGGCCCGTCTACAAGTGTCAGGGCACGTGCTCCCAAAGTGAGTGGCATCGCAGAAGAACCCAGGAGCACAGGGGTGCTTCCCATGCAGAGGGACCCTGAGCTACATCCATTCACGTCACAGCAAAAGAAAAATAGCTGGGTTCTTCTCATGTGTCTTTTTGTTTCAATGTCTCTAGGGGTGCAGGAGGGCAGATCCAAAAGAACCAAACCGGTTGAGTGCATCTTGGCCCAGCCTCTCACTTGTGCTGCTCGCTCTCCCAGACTGTTCCTATGCCCAAGGCAATAGCTCCACACCCAATGGATGGGTTAGCAGAGGCCAGGGGCAATAGGCAGAGCCTGGCAGCTGCTGGGACCGGACCTGAGGGCATCAGGGGAAGCAGCGAGAAACACAAACTCAGCCCCTGCATCTCTAGCCAGGCTGGTAGGTTTCATGGCTCCAGCTCTTCTGAGCCAGCCAGATGAGAGACCGAGCGCCAGTGGGCATTAGACACCCGGCAGAAGGCACAAAAATCTCTTCTCACCAGCCTGAGAACAAGAAACCTAAAGTGGAGGGCTTTGAAACAACCAGCCTAGGAAGGTCCCACTGACAGTTGAACTCAGGTTGCAAAGTTCAGAGCCCTGAGTGCTGCCCCTTGCAGCATGGGACAAACAGCTGATGTTATTGGTGGGCACCTGGGGCTCTCCGCTCTCAGGCTGCCTCTGCTCTCCTGGCTCCCTCCAGCTGCCCCATCCCAGCTGCTTGTTTATTTTTGTTTTTACTTAAGTACCAGCTCTAGTAGAAGCCGTGTGACACTCTCCTCCCCATCACGGCATGGACAGGTCGCTGCCCCCAACCAGACTCTGAAATGGCCCCCTGCATTTCCCCTGGCCCCATGGGGCTGGCAGGAAAGAGGCCCAGGGCCAGGCTAGAGCCAGGGGAAGCAGGAGGCAGGGAGATTCCCCAGTCTACACAGCTCCTTTTTGTGCAAAAGCCTCTTGTGTAAAAACAGACCCCAACTAATTATGCAAATGAGCATGGCAATATGCTAATCTGTGCTACATTTGCATGAGCTTTTGGGGAAGAGAGATGCAGTATGGAGATAGCCTAGGTGGTAGATAGCCGTGAAGTAACATAGACTCAGGAAAAATCCCTGGGCTGCAATCCTTAGTTACACAAAATAAGAATAATTCACCAGCTCAGACGTGATTTCTAAACCCCAAACAAGGAAAATAATAAAACCTGATGGACTAGGCCGTGGTCCCAACGCGGTGCCACGGCGCCATGGCGCCGCTGGGCCATTTATGTGCACCCGTGGAGCAATCTGGCTGGCCTCGCTCGGGCGTGCGGCAGGTGCCAGCCCCAGGCGCATGGGTGGCCCCTGCCCCGGGGTCGCAGCACATGCCGGTGCCGGCCCCAGGCCCACGGTGCCTGGAAAGCCCCTGCCTGGGGCTGGTGCCGGCCCTGGCTCTGGGGTCACGGCACAATCCGGTGCCAGCCCTGGGCGCGTGGCGCATGCTTGGCCCCGACCCCAGGCACGTGGCTCATGAGCGGCCCTGCCCCTGGATGCGCGGTGCGTGAGCGGCCCGGCCCCCAGGCACCCGGCAGCCCCAAAACGTTGGGGACCTCTGGACTAGGGAGACTTTTCTCTACCCACACATTGCAAGTCCAATTCTTTGCAAGTCTAAGGCTGTGTGTCTAAAGGATAAGGTGTCTGACTTCGAATTAGAAGAGTGAGGGTTTGAGTCCCTACAGTTGCATTTACTTTCCTTTGTCTGTGCTCAGGGATCCTGTTGTTGCTGCCCTGGAAAGCTCCTATGTAACAATGTGGTTTTTCTATAACCCCATTGGAAGGCCTGTAACTGTTCAGTAGGTCTAAACTATGGGGGATATTGCTGGGGGCGTTACTGGCTGGTGAAAGCAGGGGCTGTTGGTGGCAGTAGGGCTTGCCAGGAGAGAAGAGACATGCTGGCCTGGCCTACGGCGGGGAGAGAATCAGCCAGCAGGGAGTGGAACTGATCAGGGTGCGCACAGATCCTGAATACAAATGTAAAAGCAGTGCCTTTTAAATATCCCCACTGCTGACAGTGCCAGTGAGGTTTGAAGGCACTGCCATGTGTCAGAATGGAGAGAGCCTGGTGCATTCACCATCCGGAATGAGAATATGGATAAAAATTCCAAAGATGGTGTCGGCTTTCTGAAAATAAATGAGCCCCTTTTCAGTACACGATGTGGTGGTGCAGGGTTTCTTGGATTACTCTGGTTCTGCTGGCGGAAGCGGGCTGGCTGGGGGAGGGGGAGCAGTGGGGCTGGCCGGGAAAGATGGGGGTGGGAGAACTGATGGGAGGAAGCAGGGCTGGTGTGGGCAGCAGGGCTGGCGGGGGTAGATCAGGAGAAGCAGGGGAGAACCGCCAGGCTGACAGAGGGTGGGGGTGAGTGGGGATGTCCAGGGGAAGCAGGGGAAGAGAATCGGCCGGCGGGGAGTGGGACTGATCCGGGCGCATGCAGATCCTGGGGCGCTGCCCGTCCCGTGCATGGTCCTGGTGAAGCACGAAGGAGTCTGGCCTCCTAGATTCCATTTTGCCACCCCCTCGAGTAGTATTGTTTGTCCGTGTGATAGTCTGGTTTGGATCTGTTTCTGTCTGCTGTACAATTGATTTTGCTAGGTGTAAATCAACTAAGGCGGTGGGTCTGATTGGTTAGGTAATTCTGTTACAGTATGTTCTGATTGGTTAGTGAAATTATACTAAAACAATTGGTTAAGGAAGAACTAAGCAGTATTGAGTTTCTCTATATAAACCTAGGTCCAAGAAGGAGACCAGCAAGAAGAAGGAAAAGGGGAGAAGTGAAGAGGAAGGAAAAGGGAAAGGAAGACCAAGAAGGAGGAGATAAGACCTTGAAGCAGAACTCACCTCCTAGGCAGCCTAAGACGAGAACAGCCAGGACTCCTCTGCACAGCTGTGGAAATGGTTTGCTGTGTGAATTCTATGGCAGGTGACGTTAGGACTGAGTACTGGGATTATTTACCAGTTTCCTGGTCCCCCAAAACATAGAGCTGTGATGGCCAAGTGGTTAAGGTGTTGGACTTGAAATCCAATAGGGTTTCCCTGTGTAGGTTCAAATCCTGCTCAGAGTGAGGCCTGTGTTTTGGCCACACCCCTTCCTAGGGCAACAAGGGCCTCTGTGAGTTACCAGCAGTGGGACTGTTAGGCTATGTGTACACTCGCAGCTTCATGAAGAAAACGTCCACACTGCCACGTGCAAGCTAAGCTTTTGTGCAAGAGCGCCCATGGCAGTGTGGATGCTTTCTTGCAAGAAAGCTCTGATGGCCATTTTAGCCATAGGGCTTTCATGAAGAAACCCTGCTAAGCGTCCACACTGCCCTCTTGCACAAGAGCTCTTGCAAGAGGGCTTACACCTGTCAAAAAGAGTGTAGCTCTTGTGCAAGGAGTCCTCTCTTACCATGCTGTACTGTAAATTTACTTGCGCAAGAGCAGGTGGGCAGTGTGGATGCTCTGCAGATTCTTGCGCAAGAACGGCTGTACTTGCGCAAGAAGCCGCGAGTGTAGACATAGCCTTACTGTCGACGTCTAACTAATTGCACCATTAGGCCATGTCCTCACTCAGGTGGAGATTTCTGCTGCAATCTATCTCGGGGGTTACGTCTACACAGCAGGTTTTTTGCACAAAAACTTGCAGAGCATCTGTACTGCACACATGTTCTTGCGCAAGTAAATTTACAGTACAGCATCAGAAAACAGGTCTTCTTCCGGAAGAGTTATTCCTCTCCCCACGAGGAATAAACCCTCTTGTGCAAGAGCTCTTCCACAAGAGGGCAGTGTCGACAGGCAACATTAATTTCTTGCACAAGAAGCCCCTATCTGAAATGGCCATCAGTGCGTTCTTGCGCAAGAGAGCGTCCACACTGTCATGGATGCTCTTGTGGAAAAGCACATCTCTTGCACAAAAGCACATGGCAGTGTGGATGCTCTCTTGTGCAAGACCTTTTGCACAAGAACTCTTCCGCAAAAGAGTTGTTGCACAAGAAGCCGCCATTGGACGCTCTACCTCTGTGACGTAGTGGGGGTATCTGGCTAGTTCCTATGCTGGCTCTGTGGTAATCCCCAATGGCTGCCATCGGTACCACAGCCCAGAAGGATGAGTCATTATGCTAAGAGGGTCTCTCAACCTGTCTGACCAGCTACCCCCCAAGGAGAGAAACAAAGGAAGGTGGATTGCTCGGGCTGGGGCAGGGCTGGAAGAGAGTTAGTTTAGTTTCTGTCTGGGATCATGGAGGAACCAGCCTAAGCCAAGGGCTGGGATTTAGGGGCCCAGTCTCCCCCATCTCAAGGGGGGCTGAGGCATCCTAGACCTGCCCTGTAACCAGATTACATCGGTGCTGTGCTGTGCTGTGCTGTATCCTGGAGAAGGAATAAACTCCCTCCATTCTACGGGCCGGTGGAGTCTGTTCGTGCCATTACGGGGGTGCAGGAGTCAGGGGACCCCAACGCGTCGTCACACTGGTGTCAGAAGTGGGATGCACTGCACCCCGTGGATGGAGCATCCAGCGGCGAGCGACAAGGCGCAGTAGAAGCAAGAGCCATGGAACCAGGCGTGCTGGAAACAGAGCGAAGCGGTTCCTGAGAATCGTGGGCGCAGCAGCACTAGACTGGTGAGTCTGCACCGGGGACCAGCGGGGAGATGGCCTATACCCAACTGCTGAAGGCAGAGCTGGTGAAGCTGGAGAGAGGGGCTTGCCTGTGCGGAGCGCAACCAAGGCCCAGCTGATTGCCCGGCTGGAAGAGAATGACCAGCCACAGGGCTGGGATCCTGTCCCCGTGGGGAACAGCCAGACCCACTGGGAACGTGTCAGGCTCGGAGAGGGGCGGAGCGCTGGAGGCCGCCGAAGAGACCGGACTGCCTCCCAGGGAGCACTGCAAGTAGTCCGCCCAGGGGTCCAACCCCTCGGAGCTGCGGCGGCTAGAAATCCAGCTGCAGATGAAGGAATTGGAAGTCCAGGACCGTAGAGAGCAGCGACAGCATGAGCTGGCCATGGCCGAGCGGAGAAGCGGCAGGGCCCCAGCTGCGCCGAGTGCAGATGAGCCCCAAGGGCCCAGGGCGGCCAGACGCTTGGAGAAGCTCGTGGTGGCCCAATTGAAGGACATGGGCGACATAGACGGGTTCCTCAGCTCCTTTGAGAGGGCCTGTGGACTGCAACGGTCCCCAGCTGACTGGCTGCAGGAGCTCATCCCGCACTGAACCAGGAGGCTGCCGGGTGCTCAATCAGCTGGAGGACCTACAGCCAGGGGATTACAACCGAGTCAAGGAGGCCCTGCTGCACAAGTTCGGGCTGACCCCGAGATGTACAGGAAGAAGTTCCGGGAGGTGCAGAAGGAGCCACGGAGACCTATGTGGACCTGGCCTCCCGCCTGGCGCAATACTGCCGCAAGTGGGTGTCTGGAGTCGGAGCCCAGACTGCAGAGGGGCTGCTCAAGCTGTTCATGATGGAG
Organism: Rafetus swinhoei; assembly: GCA_019425775.1. Taxonomy (NCBI): domain Eukaryota; kingdom Metazoa; phylum Chordata; order Testudines; family Trionychidae; genus Rafetus; species Rafetus swinhoei. Next base: position 33,087,031 of record CM033444.1, on the reverse strand, counting down.
CAGTTCTATGAAGCATGCCCACCCAGATTGAGGCTGTGGCTCAAGGACCGAAGACCAGAGACCCCCCAGGAGGCCGGGAGACTGGCAGATGAGTTCACGGAGAGCCGGTCCGGTGTGAACGGGAGTCCCGGAGAGAAAGGGAATCGCACAGAGACCGGATGTCGGCTGAGCGACGGAGGGAGTCAACTACGAGGCGAGCCCAAGGAACAGGACGTCTGTGCCCCAGAGAACTAGCCAGGGCCTGGACAGAGACAGCCCAAAGCCTAACTTGCCATCGCTGTGGGCAAAAAGGCCACAAGAGGGCTCAGTGCACCAGGTCCCATGACCTGGGACTTTCCAGGGTTAACTGGCTGGGGCTGGAGGAAGGGCGGGCTGCCCCAGAGGCAGGGGCTGGCAGGCAAACCTCAGCTCAGAGTGGGGGGAAGGAGGCTCAGTGCACCCCCCCTGGGAGGTCTGACCCTCGGGAGGCGGATTTCTCCGTGTACCGGGTGGGGGCAGGACGGCCCCTGCGGAGCGAGTGCCTCATACCCCTGGAGGTGGATGGTAGGAAGGTGACGGGTTTCTGGGACACGGGGGCGGAGGTGACGCTGGCCCGATCTGACATAGTGGCCCCAGACCGGATACTACCCCACACGCAGCTGACCCTGAAGGGCATAGACGGGTCCCGTTTAAGGTGCCCGTAGCCAGGGTGCATCTGAAATGGGGGGCCAAGGAAGGTCTCAAGGAAGTGGGGGTGCACCCGCACTTGCCCACGGAGGTGCTAATGGGGAATGACCTAGAGGAGTGGCCCCAGGAATCCCAGCGGGCTCTAGTCACCGCCCGTAGCCAGAGCCAGCGAGGGCTGGCAACCGGGATCCAGGAAGGACTCCTGGCAGGGTCCCCAGGGTCCCATCACCGTGGACACGGGGTCCAGCCAAGCGGGGACCCCGGACCTAGGCAAAGGTGGGGAACAGGTCCCGATCCCTGCCCCAGCGGCTGAATTCCAGGCTGAGGTGCAGGCAGACCCCTCCTTGCAGAGGCTGAGGACGAGGCTGGCCTCCGGGCAGCTCAGCCCCTGGGGAGAGGAGGCCAGGAGAGATTCCTGTGGGAGCGGGGATTCCTGTTCCGGGAATGGCTTCCCCCCAGGAAGGTGAGGGCATGGGGGGTCCAGCGGCAGCTGGTCGTCCCCCAAAAGTATCACCTCAAGCTGCTGTTTTTGGCCCATAATGTCCCCTTTGCGGGCCACCGGGGGATCCGGAGCACCCGGCTGAGGCTGCTCCAACACTTCTACTGGCCGGGGATATTTGCGGCCGTGCAGCGGTACTGCTGGGCCTGCGACTCCTGCCAGAGGGGCGGGAAGGCCCAAGATGGGAGGAAAGCTGCTCAGGGGCCCCTACCCTGTATAGAGGAGCCGCTGGGCTTGCTGAGAGACTTATGGGAGGGGAAGACCTCCCGGGACGGAGCGTCAGGGGTGGAAGCCACCCTGGCTGTCCAGAGGAGGCTCGCTGGGCTCATGGCCCTGGCCCGAGAGACCCTGGCCAGAGATCAAGGCCAGCGGAAGGATGGGTGCGACCACAGAGGACAGGCCTGTGTCAGTCGCCCTGGAGCGATGCAGCGAGTGGACAGAGGGAAGCCAGTTCATGTGGGGCCTCGCCGCCGGCCCGAGTCAAGGGGAGCACCCATGTCCCCAGGGCGGGTTCCCACGCAGAGGACCCGAACTTCCCTAGGTCACGAGCGGAGTGACCCTGCTCAGTTCGCTCTCGGAGGGGGGAGAACTGTGACGTAGTGGGGGTATCTGGCTAGTTCCTATGCTGGCTCTGTGGTAATCCCCAATGGCTGCCATAGGTACCACAGCCCAGAAGGATGAGTCATTATGCTAAGAGGGTCTCTCAACCTGTCTGACCAGCTACCCCCCAGGGAGAGAAACAAAGGAAGGTGGATTGCTGCCGGGCTGGGGCAGGGCTGGAAGAGAGTTAGTTTAGTTTCTGTCTGGGATCATGGAGGAACCAGCCTAAGCCAAGGGCTGGGATTTAGGGCCCAGTCTCCCCATCTCAAGGGGGGCTGAGGCATCCTAGACCTGCCCTGTAACCAGATTACATCGGTGCTGTGCTGTGCTGTGCTGTATCCTGGAGAAGGAATAAACTCCCTCCATTCTACGGGCTGGTGGAGTCTGTTCATGCCATTACGGGGGTGCAGGAGTCAGGGGACCCCAACGCGTCGTCACAACCTCCACTTAGATCCCCAGGAGGTACTGGGGAATAATGACTTTGAATGGCCCTGGGCAGGAGCTATTTTGAAATAGCAGCAGTAGAGCATCCACACTATGGCTATTGCAAAATAGGTATTTCGGAAGAGGCGTTATCCCTCATGCAGTGAGGTTTACAGATTTGGAACTAAGCCGTGGCTGGCTTTTGAGGTGAGTGAATAGGAAGAGAGAGGGGCCACAAGAGGTTCTTTGCCCTCTGGATGGCTCTGCTTGTGAAAAAAACAGGGACCACACACCACTGGAGAACATGGGTATTGATCCCACTGCTTCTCACATGCTAAGCAAGCACTCTACCACTTGAGCTAATTCCCCTGCCATCAAAGTGCCACATCTCTTGGTGACTCTGCCTTTCTCCACAGGGACATCTGTCTTCCAGGTCAGTTAGTCGAGGGAAAGGAGAAGGCTCCAATGAGGCTCCTCCTCACACTTGTGCTTGGGACCCTCATTCTCTCTCTGGCCTCAAGGGCAGATCGAAGAAGGAGACTCCTGCAGCAAAGTCAGGGGGGCATTTCTGAGAGGGCCCCTGCCCTGCAGCCTGTCCCACCTGTCCCCTGTCATGGACTCTCTGTGAAGTCACTGCCTCCCAACCTCCTTTAGGCCAATAAGCTGAGGGGCTGCAAAAGGCCCTTGTGATGTCCTGAAAATAATCGCGAACGGCATTCCGCAAGAGGGTTTTCGTTGCACTAGAAGGGGCAGTGTAGACAGCTCCTTCTGGCACAAGAGCTTCTTCCGCAAATATGGTGGCTCATTAGCTATGCAAATGAGGCTCGGCAATAGCCTCATTTGCATATTACTCGTGCAAGAAGCGAGTGTAGACATAGCTTTCTTGTCAGCTCACTGCAAAACAAGTCACAACGGTGAGTGAGGGTGAGAGTGGATAAACCCAGCTGTGCTGCAGAGCAGCTGTTAGATGGGGAAAGAGAGTGGCCCCTTGGCCTCAGCGAGCAACTCACACATGTAAGAAAACTTCAGTTGTGTCAGGATGGCTGAGTGGTCTAAGGCGCCAGACTCAAACTACTCTCTTCCCTCAGTGGGGTGCTCTGGTCTCTGAATGCAGATGTGGCTCTCCTGCTATTGTAGAAGCGCTTGCTTAGGATTTCTCTGAGGCTGCATCTACACAGCAGCGTTCCTTGGGAATAACGGCCATTATACTGCACTAACAATGGGAGCGTCTACACAACAATTCCATTATTCCGACTTCTGTAACGCTCCATCCAGACCAGTGGTCTGAGGAGCCAGGAGGTTTCCAGGCTGCAGACAGCCAAAGACAAAGCAAAGTCCCAGCCACTTCCTGCTCAGCCCAGCAGGGTCTCTGTGTGGCCCCCCAGACCTTTTGTTTGCTGTTGCCAAGTCGCAGGGGCCCAAATTCTACAACACTCTCAGCCCCACAGGAGGGGGCTGGTTTGATGCTTCACCCCTCCGGAGACCCCAAACTCCCCCTGTGCTCCAAAAGCCCAGTTAGCTGAGACCCCCCCCCCGAGACTCTGTTTGCTTGAGACCCCAGAGCCCTCCCTTGGGCTGCCTGGAATATGGGGAGTTAGGGCTAGTGGTGGATTTGCAGAGTCGCACAACAGCTGCTGCCAGCGTACAGATGTGCACGTCTGTCTGGGGTTACTGGGCACCCGGCCTGATTTGGTGAGTCCCAGATTCTGTTCCTGCCATGATGGACAAAGCAGCAGTAAGAGAGGAGCTTCAACAGCTCAGCTGGCAGAGCAAGGGCTGTATTGCTGTTCAGCAGGTGTTCTGAGGGGGCTGGTTTGATGCTGCTCTAAGGAGAACTCCTTTTTCCTTCTCTGGCAGAGGAGGGGCAGGATTTGCAGGCTCCTAAGCAGAGCAGCAGCAGGGCAGACAAGGCCCTTCCAGGAGGCTCAGCTGGGCTCTTCACAGAGGAGCCAAAGAAGGGACAAGCCTCAAGAACAAAGACTTTTGCCAAAGCCTGGGATTGAACCAGGGACCTTTAGATCTTCAGTCTACTGCTCTCCCCACTGAGCTACTTTAGCACCTATTTCTCACCCCCTGAGCTTGCCACTTCTCTCCTAGTATGTCTCCACTGCATGTTGTGCTTGCACAAAAACCTCCCCCTGTGTGTGTGGCTGGCAGTGGTTGCTAGATGGATCCATTCACATGTAGCTTTATTGAAACCCCCTTGTTTCTGCCTTGAGTGTCCCCCAGCCCAAAGGGAGGTGCCCAATAGAACAGTCCGTGTAAGAAATGTGTCACTTTCACCCCTAGGAGCAGCTCAGCCATGCAAAGGGGCTGCCTGGGGCAGGACATTAGCCCTGGAGGGCAGGGGTGGGTGTGGCAGTGACATCACAAGGGCCTTTTGCAGCCCCTCAGCTTATTGGCTAATGGAGGTTGGGAGCCTGTGCGGGGGCAGGGCAGGCTGCCTGAGGAATGTGCTGGGCTGCTGGCCGGGAGTGAGCCAGGTAAATCTCCCAGCCAGAGCCTGCCTCTCGCACCCCAGCCCCTCCCTTCCCTCAACCCACTGGTACCCCACGTAAACCAAACCCTCTGCCCCCCTGAACCCACACCCTCCCAGATCCTGCACCCCAATCCTCTGCCTCAGGTCACAACCCAACCCCTGCAACCGTTCCTGCACCCCAGTCCTCTGCCCCAAGCTCCTGTCTGCACCAACCTGCATTCCAGACCCCACCTCCTCCGTTAATAGCATGGAAAAGTGCAGCCCTGGGAGCGGTTCCCCATCAAAAGTCATTGCCCACGCCAGCCCTAACCTGTGCAGCAACCCAGCCCCCCCAGCTGCTTAATGAGCCCTGCCCAGGCAAGGGCTCAGGACTCTGCCCATGGAGCTGCCATGTCTTCTCCAGAGCCCTTAGGCTGGCACCGGGGAGGCCTGAGTCCCAGCAGTGCCCAGTGGAGCCCAGCGAGGGCGGAGAGAAGGGCTGGTACTTGGGGGTGGGCCCGGGGGCTGTTCTGAAAGGCTGCAGGCACCGTCAGACCCTTTTGGCCTTCCCTGTCTCACCCCAGTGCTGAGCAACACTCAGTGTCGGTCTGAGCATCCGTCCTGCTCTGGGACGTGTCTCTGTGGCAGGAACCTGCCCAGGCGACTCTCGCAGTGAGGCCCCTCCCTGGCAGCACTGAGCAGTGAGAGCTGAGTGAAGGGGGAAGCAGGACCAGGGGAAGAAGGCTCCCTGACTGTGTAAGAGGGAGGCTCTGCCCTGGCCAGTGGGGAATCCTTGCCTCTCTGAGGGGCCCAGGCCTGGTGGGTCATTTCCCCAGGTTACTGAGTGGGGCTGGAGCCAGTTCTGGGTTGTCTCCTTCAACAACGAAACTGAATCAATGGATCTTGTGCCGACCTGACTGTGCGCTGGGCTAGTGCTGTGTGTGCCACAGAGCTCCCTGCAGTCCTGCCAGGAGAGGAGAGGGGCAGTTTGAGTCACCCAGCTCTGCCTCTTCTGAAGGGCTTGTGAAAATGGCAGGTGCTGTCTTGGCAGTGAGGAGAGGTGGGAAAGGGGCCCTGAGTGAACCTCTTGGGTCACAGCTGCTGGAACAGTGGGGTAAGATGAATGAGTAGGCAGTTCTCATGTGACGATTAAAGCTGGCTTCCCTGACTGGGAATTGAACCCAGACCTCAGCAGTGAAAGTGCTGAATCCTAGCCACTAGACCATCACGGACACACGAGCATGTCTCTTTCCTTACCTACACTAGCCTTTCACAGGCCACTTTCTGTCCCCTTCAGGACGAGGGTCCATTTTCCATTGTCCAGAGGGTACAAGAACAGAAACCAAACAGAACATCAGAACAGCCAGACTGGGCCATGCCAGTTGTCCAACTAGCCCAAGATCCTGTCTTACGACAGCAGCCAATTCCATTGCCCAGTGGGAATCCTCAGGACAGACAATTTTAGTGATGCCACCAGTCGCCCATTCCTAGCTTCTAGAATACACCAGCTAGGTACACCTTCCCTGTCCATCCTGGTTCAATGCCATTGATTGATCTTTCCTGCATTAAATGATCCAGTTGTTTTGGACTTTCTTGTAGATTTCACCTTCACAACATCCTCTGGCAAGGAGTTCTACTGGGTGCAAAAATGCTTCCTTTTAAACTTGGTTATTTACCAGTTTCATTCTGTCACCCGGGATCTTGAGTAGGAGAAAAAAAAATTCTTATTTGCTTTCTGCACCCCTGTTATCATTACATAAAACTCTGGCCCGTCACCCCTTAGTCGTCCCTTTCCCAAGCTGAGAAGAAGAAGTTCCATGAACTCCTGGGAGCCCCTGTTCCAAAGAAGAGGCATTTCCCATGGAAAAGATGTCCAAGCCCAACCCCTACACAGAGCCCCAGAAAATACCAATGGACTCTGGGCACTTGTAAAGCTCCCTCTCGGGCAGCGCTACGGAATGGATCCGGCTGGCCATTGGGCTGACTAACGCCATCAACCGACGAGTCCCCCGTGAGACTTCTCAGCCCAAGTGCAGAGACTGTGGAGTCTCCCACTCCCAGCCCAGTGGCAGAGGGGCAGCGCCCTGAGGAGGCGAGTCCCGAGGCAGCGGAGACCTTTGAAGGGAACGGAGACGTAAGGTAAGAAGGAAGGAGAACAAGTCACCTCTTCCCAGGTGAGATGTGGTGGGAAACTACCAGATCCCGTGCAAGCTGAGGTCCAAGAGCTGGTTCCTGCCTGGTGGCTCCTTGCAGGGCCTGGCTTGAGAAGCGCCAAGGAGCCGTGTGTGGCCAGGAGAAAGGGTGCAGAAGGAATATGGATGAAGGAGCAGGGTGGGGTGTCTGGCAAGAATAGAGGGAGCAGGAACAAGGGAGGGTGTCAAAGGAAGCTGAGGGTGCTGGGTGGGAAGAAAGTGAGGGGAATGGGATGGCTGGGGTCTGGGCATGAGGCGGGACGTTATGTGGCTTTGTGTCCCTTGCAGCAAAGGCGACAGCCACACTGCCCCAAAGGTGCACAGCCACAGTAGTGGCACTTCCAGGTTGGGCCCTGGACTGAGTGGCTGCAACAACCTGGTCCCACGTAAGGGACTGCTGAGAAGTCTCAGTCCCAACCCTGCCTCCTCCCATCTCAGCCTAACCTGTTTAGCTCTCCCACATGCTCCTGAAAGCCAGCACACAGGCCACCCATCCCTGCACCAGGGGGCAGCCACTGGCTTGAGGGCACCCAGGGGAACCGCAATAAGAGAAGACCTTGTGTTTCTGCCTGGTTTTGAACCAGGGACCTTTGCGTGTTAGGCAAATGTGATAACCACTACACCACAGAAACACACAGCAACACTGTCTTCTGCTGCACTTAAACTTGGGCAAATATTCGGTTGTTAACCCTTTGGCCAACAGAGATTGCTGCAGGGCAAAGGAATTCTCTGTTGTCAATTTTGTGCCCTCAGGAAGGGACCAAACTGAAGGAGGCCGGGCCCCACCTGGGGACTCCAACATAAACGCTGAGACCAAGGGGTTTACAAGCCAGAAAATCAAAGTTTGCTGCGTTTCTCCCTCCCACAACCCAGCAGAACCTCAAAGGCAACTCAGTCCCAGCGGCTGGGGGAGATGTGCATGTCAGAGCCTCTGCCCACTGAGCTGTAGGCTTCTGTGGCCAGGGAGCCAGACACCACCAGGGTGGGAACCAGAAGGGAAATGGGGAATGGCCGAACTTTGTGAGGCAATGGTGTTATCTGGTACCATACATAGAACGCTTTACAAGTGGGTCTGAGTAGGGCACCATGGCTTGGTAGGCTAAAGCCTTGTGTAATCAACAGGGTATCCTGGGTTCAATTTCTGGAGTTGCCTTGTTGCCGCCTTTGCTCACATTCTCCTACACCCTTCTGGGACATGGAAGAGGCCTCTCCAGTCACCCATGGAACTGCTGGTTCAGGAAAAGGCTGATTGAAGGAGTGTTGGAAAGAAGGAAACCACAGGTGAGAAGCAACTGATGCCCACAGACCCTAACTCTCCATGGCTGCAGGAGCTGCAGAGCTTGCTCCCTAAAGCTCTCAAGGTGCTGATCCCCTCTGGGAATCACAAAGGCATGTGGTGCTGGCTCTCCTGTCCCAGCAATTGCAGTCAGAGCAGCCTTTGCACTTGCTCCGGGCTTGTGGTTTCCTTCTTCCCCATGCTCCTCCCAATCAGCCTTTTCCTGAAGCAGCAGTTCCATGGGTGACTGGAGAGGCCTCTTCCATGTCCCAGAAGGGTGTAGGAGAATGTGAGCAAAGGCGGCAACAAGGCACTGCTGGGAATTGAACCCAGGATCTCCTGTTTATGAGGCAGGTGCTTTAGCCAGCTAAGCCATGGTGCCCTCCCCCAAAGCATCTTTACAACGATTCTTTATGTTTCCAGACAACACCTTTGACTCCCAAAATGCAGCCATTCCCCACTTCTCTCCTGCCTTCCAGCCCTGGTGGGGTCTGGCCCCCCTGGGCACAGAAAGCTACAGCTCCGTGGGCAGGGGGCTTTGGCCTCCTTGCCCATGGGATGCTGTTGCAGGAAGGGCTGCTCAGCAGGGATGGGGCTCAAGTGTTGAAGAAGGGAAGAATATTTGGATGCAGACTGGTGAGGAGGCTTTCAAGTAGGTTTGACAGGGGCAGGTGCCCAAAGCCCACAGGTAGGTGAACAACATGGAAACCCGGGAGATGGGTTAGAAATGGGAGAGAGCAGGGGCTGTAACAGCAGAGCTAAAGGAAGGACGCGGCACCACTGAGAAGTAAACTCTAATCTGTGTCTTAGACTCTGGTATAGACACACGGGAAGGCTGGTTACAGCCACCTCCCCGGGCAGAAGAGGTGCGTGAGGCTTTTTAAACAATTAACAAAATCATCCAAAGCGCAGCTGGTTTCACACACACTCAGCCTCACCCACAGCTGGGAGGCAGTTTGCAGAGAGCTGAAAAGAAACAGAAGAGGGGAAACTGCTGCCTGGCAGAACCAAGTCTTGGGATTCTTCTGTGTTCAGATGTGCTAAGCAGCTGGCAGCCAAGCTCCCAACTGCTGGTCTGTTCCAGCGTTCCCCAGGCAGGCAAATCCCCTCCGCTGGGTGTTATAGGCTGCACTTTGCCTGCTTGACTTTTAGGCAGGGAACTGCTCCCTGTGAGGCAAATGGGACACCCCCCGCACTGCGGAAACCAGCCCGCTGCCTTATGAAAGAGAGAAGGAGGCCTTGGAAGCACTTAGCCCCTGGCTGGCTCTGCCTGTGGAAAAGAGAAAGCAGCAAACATCTATCACTGGAGAATGTGGGTATCGATCCCACTGCCTCTCACATGCGAAGCGAGCGCTCTACCACTTGAGCTAATTCCCTGCCTGTGAAGAGTTTTCCTGCCCCACCCACCTTGTTCCAAGATCCCACAACATCCCTTCTAAAACCCTCATATAAAATTCGGCAAATATCCAGAGAAGTTGTGGTTCCCTTTACAAGACTCTGCACAGCTCAGTTCCAATCAGCCGGTCTTTCCTGGAGCCCAGAACATAGACTGCGGCAGCGTCGCTCTTACGCCTAGTGTAGACATGGCCTTAGAGTGTCACTAAACCAGCCCCAGGACACATTCCTCGCTAGGACCAGTCACAGTGTGGGGTCAGTGAGGGTCCGTCCTACCTGAGATGTGTGTGACACAAAAGCCTCCTGTTCCCTGCCCAGTTCCCAACACTGGCTGCAGACACAGCAATATTTGGTGCCTTGGCTGCTGACAGGGAGCTGTCCCGCACCTGCAGTTCATCCACCTCCCGGAGAGGCAGCAGCTCTGTGAGGGGGAGAAGCTGGGGCATTTCCCTGCATGAGTGAAAACCATCACTGCCGGCCCGGGCTGGTCCAGTGCGCTGGCATCCCTCATGTCTGGAGCATCCGTAAGGGAAAAGCTGAAACCACATCAGGAGATAAGGGGTCAGGGTCCCCCCTGGCAGGAGCTATAGGGAATGGGGTACCTCTACTTCTCCACAGCAGGAAATACTGGACCAGGGTCCTCCACCCTCACCAGGAGGAGCTATGGCACCAGGGGACCCTCCACCCCCCAGCAGGAGCCAATGGGCGCCATGGGGGCTCACACACAAACAGGGGCACAGGCCCTCAATATTGGTGCCCAGGGCAAAACTCAGTCCGCTCCTGGAACAGGAACAGTCACTAGCAGTGAGGCCCCTTCCTGGCAGCACCGTGTCTGTGAGACGGTTTCTTCTCGGCCTGGTACCTCCTGAATGCTGGGAGGAGCTGCCTGGTCCGAGGGGCTGCAGTTCCCTGGAGAGAGGGGCTGGCTACATCTACCCTGCAGACTTCTTGCTCAAGAACTGTTTTGTGCAAAAGGTCTTGCACAACAGTGTGTCCACACTCCCATGTGCTTTTGCACAAGAGAATTGCTTTTCTGTAAGAGCGCCCCATGGCAGTGTGGACGTTCTCCTGCGCAGGAAAGCTCTGATGGCCATTTTAGCCATAGAGCTTTCTTGAGCAAGAAACCCCTGTTGTCTCTCCACACTGCCTCCTTGTGGATGAGTTATTGCGCAAGAGGGCTTATTCCTCTTGTGGAGAGGAATAACTCTTGTGCAAGAAGCCCTGTTTTCTGATGCTGTACTATAAATTTAAATGTGGAAGAACGTGCGTGCAGTGTAGACGCTCTGCAAGTTTTTGCGCGAGAACATCTGCTCTTGCACAAAAAGCCTGCAGTGTAGACGTAGCCCTGGAATGTAGACATAGTCTGAGACAGACAAGGAAAGGAAGTGGCCAGAACCTCCCCCCCCGGCAGGCTGGTCCTCAACAGTATGGGTTCGACTACACAGCACCCTCACCTCGAAGTAACCTGTGCAGTGTGAGTGGGCTGCCCAGGACCCACAGGGGAAGGTCTGTGTTTCCAAGGCAACAACAACATTTCATAATCTACACTCATGTGAATGTGATTTATTTCTCCACTAACAAGTGTCTCTGAAGGGATGAGAAATGCAGGGCCCAGGTGCAGGGAGCCGAGTCACATTCTCCTGCCTGACAGTGTCAGTCCTGGCTGAAGCCTGGCTACAGAGAGAAGAGGCCAATGCAAACAGCCCCTGGTAGCAAGGGAGTCAGTACGTGCGTGGGTGGAGCAGGGAGCTGGGGGCAGAGCTGGGCTCTAACTCACTAGGGGGTGTGTTCCATAGCTCAAAATAAGCAATGAAACTGTATAGCTTATTTCAAGTCAATTTTGAAATAGGTTGTTTTGTAATTTGGCGCTGGCTACACAGCACTTATTTCCAAATAAACCGCTATTCCGAAACGCCCCCCTCACTCCTCGTGCCATGAGGTTTACAGGGACGTCAGAATAGCGAGCCCGTTATGGTTTGAAACAAGGGGCTTGCTCTTAAGACGCGTCAGTGTGATATGAGCACCACGTCCTAAACCTCCGAGCTAGCCGGCCCACGGGTGTCAGTCCCACAAGTGGCTCTTTCAGAAAGGAGCCTCAGGCTGCCACAGAGACGTTGTGGGGTCTGGAACGAGGTGGGTGGGGCAGAGGAAGTGCTCACGTGCAGGGGATTTAGCTCAAGTGAGAGACCCCTTGCTTTATGTGCAAAAGGCAGTGGGATAAATGCCCACGTTCTCCAACTGCAGCTTTGTCCTGGTTCCTAGTTTTCATTCTTGGGGTCTCAGTGACCCCCCTCCCTCTTCCTACTTGCTCTCCCAAAAGAGACAGACCTGGCTCCTCTTTCTTTTCCCCCAGCAATTGCCATGCTGCAAAGCAGAGAGTGGAGATATCAATTTCAACTGTCCATCAGGCTCTGTAGTGCAATGGAAAGCGCGTTAGACTTCTAAGCTGTAGCAGTTAATGTGAGCCCAACTAGACATTCAAAGATTGTGGGTTCAAGTCCCCCCAGAGTCACTTCAGCTGGTTCTTCATTTCCAGGATGCAGCTTTTACAGACCAGTCAATCCTTAGGCTGACACTGGGGTGGGCTTGCATCCAGGCGATTCCCAGCAGACCCCAGTAAGGGTGGAGGCAAGGGCTGGTACTTGGGGGTTGGGATGGGGGTTGATTCTGAAAGGCTGCAGGTGCTGATAGACCCTTTTGTCCCTCCATGTCTCCTACCAGTGCTATGCAACACTCAGGCTATGTCTACACTACACTGTTCTTCTGGAAAAAGCTATGCAAATTGTGAACCCCAATTTGCATAGCTTTTTCTGCTTCTTTTTTTTTTGGAAGAGGCTTTTCTGACATTTGGCCTGTCTACACTGGGTCAAATTTTGGGGGAAAAAACCCCTTTTTTGGAACATCCCTTCTTCTTCATAAAATGAAGTTCACAGAGATGCCAAAAAAAGCATGTCTGCTCTTCCGAAAAATTTTGTGGAAGAGCAGATGTGTTCTCTCGACTAAAGCGTTGTCTCTGTAGTGCAGACAGAGCCCTGATGTAGTATCTTATTTCAAGTTTAGGGTTCAGTGTAGACATAGGGTTGACATATGGTAAACAATTTGAGCTACAGAAGTTGTCATTTTGATCTTATTTTGAAAAACGCTTTTGTGTCTACACAGCACCAAATTTTGAAATAACCTGCTATTCCGAAATATCCCTTATGCCTCGTGGAATGAGGTTTACAGGGATGTTGGAATAGCGAGCCCATTGTATTTCAAAATAATGGGACACTGTTAACATGCAGGATGGACGTTAAAGATGCCTTCATGCCCCAAAAGATAGATATTACAGATGCCTTAGTACCCCAAAATAGCACTGTATTGTCAAGGTCGCCTTACAGGCCCACAGCAGGGGGCAGGTTTGATGCTGAATTTTCAGCCTTTTGCTCTTGGGACTCTGTTGCTGTCTACAGCCACATGTAGGCCTGATCCTGCATCTCCAGAGCCCCAGCCCCTCACAGACTATCAGACAAAGTTACCAGGGGCAGGTGTTTTCAGACTCACAGCAGGAGGCACAAATTCCTCTCTAGGAACCTGCAGGAAAGGAAGCCAAAGAAGATGGATTTTGAGAGGTTTGTAGCAACCAGCCCAGCCACAGCAGGTCTCACTGAGATTTGCACTCAGCTTGCAGGAATCAGAGTCCTGAGGGCTGCCTTACACCATGGGACCTACACAAGACACCCCTGACTCATCCGGGCCAAACTGGAGCCCCGGCCCATGCCCACTGGGACCAGCTTTGCTTGTTTCCTTCCACCCGAGCCCCCTTCTTCTCCTGGGATGCAAGGAGCCTCCCTGAGATGCCCTGAGACAGGCAAAGGACTCTGCCTCCACTCAGCCAATCCCACCCCACCAGCTTTGGCAGAAGAAAGGGGTGGGTGGGGGGCTCTGCTCACCCTACTCAGTCTTACTGAGATGTTGAGCTTTTGTTCTGCCTCCCTCAACTTGGCTTCCCTCCTCTACCCCGTTCCCGCCTCACTTTCTCCTTGGGCAAGTCACACAAGGGAGGCAGCAGGAGGAGCCAGCCCCATACACCAACCTCCCAGGGCAGGGGAGGCCAAGCCACAAGCCCCCAACGGGTGCCTGGCCTGACCCATCTCCCTTCCCCAGGCTGGCACCAAGGGGCATTATCAGCTGATGTCACCCCCCTCTTTCATGTGGGAGTTGGTCTTATCCCAGGCACAGGCCAGGTAGCAGGAGCTGCACTTACCCGGGCACCAAGGGAGCTGCAATAAGGAGGACACTGTGGCTATGTCTACACGCAGCTTCTTGCGCGAGTAATATGCAAATGAGGCTAAGCGTGGAATATTGCCAAGTCTCATTTGTGTACCTAATGAGCCACCATTTTTTTCAGAAGAGGCTCTTGCGCAAGAAGGAGCGTCTATACTGCCCCTTCTTGCGCAAGAAAAACCCTCTTGCGCAATGCCGTTACACACATTACTTTTCAGGAAGAACGGCATTGCGCAAGAGGGTTTTCTTGCGCAAGAAGGGAGATCATTTTCCAAAAAGGTGGGCATGTTTTTTTGGAAGGCCTGTATTCTTCATTTTATTAGGAATAGGGGCTCTTCCGAAAGAGGAGGTTATCCCCATATTTGGGTCCGTGTAGATGGGCCAAATGTCGGAAAAGCCTCTTCTGAAAAAAAAGAAGTGTCTCTAAAACTGTTCTAATTTATGGTTGCAGATAACATCTTTAAATTACAAAGTGCAGCGATTCCCTATTTCCTTTCAGCCTTCCAGGGTCTCAAGGCCTGTGCAGCCAAAGAAACATGATTGGCAGCTGGTATCCACAATCTTATTGTCAATTGAGTCCATGGCTCTGAAAACATGGACTCAAGGGAACCAGCTTGTGCTAAGGGTGGGCTCTAGGGAAAAGACTCTCTTCTTCAAGCCAGAGTCAAACCAGCAACCTAAGGATAACTTACCAAGCACACACTACAGCTTTCCACACTACCAGCTGAGCTAGCAAAAGGTGTCTGAGAAATGTTGGTTTGTTGGGACTGGTCCTTCTACAACTGTCAGGTCACGTGCTATCCCAAGTGGGCGGCATCGTAGATGAGGAGCAGAAGAACCCAGCAGCACGGGGGTTGTCACAGGTACTTCTCATGCAGAAAGAACCCTGAGTGAAAACTGAGCTAGATCACAAGGAAAGAAAGTTGGGTTCTTCTCACGTGTCTTTTTTGTTCCAGAGTCTCTAGGGGAGGTGGAGGGGCAGATCCACAAAAAACAAACCACGTGAGTGAACCTTGGTCTAGCCTCTCACTTGTGCCGCTCGCTCTCCCAGACAGTTCCTACGCCCAAGGCAATAGCTCCACAACCAACCTGTGTTGAGTCGATTTACCTCAGCCTAGAGCCAGCGCAGGGAGTAGAACAGGTTTCTTTTCCTTTCTCAGAAGCAGGGAACACACATTCTCTGAAGCCCAGTCCTGAGACTCCCTCCCTTTAGCGCCAGGGAGCACTAAGCAGAGTCTGGCAGCTGCTGGGAACAGATGTGAGAACATCAGCGAGAAACACAAACTCAGCCCCCTGCATCTCTAGCCAGGCTGGCAGGTTCCATGGCCCCAGCACATCCCAGCCTCCTGCTGAGCCAGCCAGACAAGACACCAAGCGCCACAGGGCATTAGACACCCAGCACGAGGCACAAAATTCTCTTCTCCCCAGCCTGAGGACAAGGAAGCTAAAGCACATGGAATGGGAAGGTTTTTGCAGCAACCAGACAATGAAGGTCCCACTGAAATTTAAACTCAGATTGTAGGATTCAGAGTCCTGAACGCTGCCCCTACACCATGGGACCAACCACAGGCCTTAAAGCAAAGAGGCCCAGGGCCAAAGGTGGAGTCAGGGGCAGCAGGAGGCGGGAAGCGCCCCAGTCTACACAGCACTGCTTTCTGCAAAAATGAACCCTAATTAATTATGCAAACAAAGCATGGCAATATGCTAATCAGCGCTTCATTTCCATACGCTTTTGCGGAAGAGAGGTGCAGTATAGAGATAGCCTAGGTGGTAGATAGCCATGATGTGACATAGACTCAGGAAAAATCCCTGGGCTGCAATCCTTGGTTACACAAATTAAAAATAATTCACCAGTTCAGACATGATTTCTAAGCCCACACACAAGGAAAATAATAAAACCGGGTGGATTCTCTGGACTACTCCCTACTTACACATATAAAGCCATCTGTTGCTAAGACTGAGTGGCCTAATGGATAAGGCTCCTGACTTGATGTCAGAAGGTTGAGAGTCTGCGCTCCTTCACAGTTGTGCTTGGGGTCTTGCTACCTTATGCCTGGAAAGTTGCTCTCTAACAATACGGTTTTTC
This sequence comes from Rafetus swinhoei, assembly GCA_019425775.1. Lineage (NCBI taxonomy): Eukaryota > Metazoa > Chordata > Testudines > Trionychidae > Rafetus > Rafetus swinhoei. Next base: position 33,071,170 of record CM033444.1, on the reverse strand, counting down.
TGTAGCCCCCTTGCAAGGCCTGTAGCTATTTGGTGGGCCTAAACTAAAGCCTTCTTCTGTAGCCAGACTGAAGAGCGGCAGCAATGAGCTGTAAAGCATAGAGTCACATTCCATCTAAATGACATTTAAATAGCATCACACTAGACCGTGAGAAGGGGGTCCAACCCTAATGACACCCACTGTCACCAAGTAAGAAACAGATCTCAGGATGGGTAGAGAAAACTTAGTTAACAGCATTTTGTCTGGCAAAAACTGCTTATCGATAGTTGTGTTTGTGCAATCGGCATTCTATGATTATTCTCTTCACTTTCCTATTGTTTGTCTGTGTGATCGCTGTCTGGATTGTAACTGTTTCTGTCTGCTGTATAATTAATTTTGCTGGGGAAAATCAATAAAGGTGGTGGAGTATGATTGGTTAGGTAAATCATAATAGTATGTTATCTTTGGTTAGTAAAATCATATTAAAAGAATTGGTTAAGCAGGACTCAACTTTCACGATATAATATGGGGTCCAAGAAGGAGACCAGGAAGAAGAAGGAAAAGGGGAAAAGAGAAGAGGAAGGAGGAAAAGGGAAAGGAAGGAAGAAGAAGGAGGGAAGACCTGGAAGCAGAACTCACCTCCAGGGCAGCCTCAGACCAGAGCGCCCAGGACCCTTCTGCATGACCGTTGAAATGGTTTGCTGTGTGAATTCTGTGGGTCAGGTGACGTCAGGCCTGGGCACTGGGATTATTTACCAGTTTCCCTGGCTTGCCTTTCCTTAGAGCTGTGATGGCTGAGTGGTTAAAGCGTTGGACTTGAAATCCAATAGGGTTTCCCTGCGGAGGTTCAAATCCTGGTCACAGCGAGGCCTGTGTTTTGGCCACACCCCTTCCTAGGGCAACATGGTACCCAAACCCTGAGAAGAACATGCCTGTCCCATCAGAAGGGACATGTGGAGAAGGCAACAGAGGCTCCAAAAGCAGGAGAGAACATGGATTGCAGGGTCCTGCCTAACAATAGGGAAACCAGTCTGGCTTTCAGCAGAGCCACCTCCCCATGGACACAGCCAGGGGGTCAAGCACCTCCAGTGGCCCCTCCCTCTTCCCACTTGTTCTCCCCAAAAGCCAGCCCTGGTTGGGTAGAAAGATGCTGGGCCCAGCGGCCTCCCTTCACCTGGCAGAGGCAGAAGTGATGGAGACAGGCCGAGGGGGGCCGAGTTGTTCATGTGGGGAACAGAGACCGGGCAGCACAAAAGAACACCCATGAATGTCAGTGAGAGGCAGAGGTGGCAAAGTGGCAGCAGCATATTTCACCGTAAGGGACCTACAGCTGGTGTCTTGCGCAACTAGGACACACTGTTCTCCTGCCTTCCCTCCATCAGCTTCATCTCAGGACTCTCCGTCCTGCCCCAGCTCTGCTGCTTTCAGGGCAAATCCCTTGTTAGGACCAGTCACAATCTGGGGGTCAGTGAGGGTCCTACCTGAGGTGTGTGGGCTACAAAAGCCTCCTGTTCCCTTCTCAGCTCCTAACAGTGCAAACGTTGGGGAGTGTAGCTCAGTGGTAGAGTATTTGACTGCAAATTATATGAGCGTTACTTCAAATCCAACTGACCATTCAATGGAAACATTTATGTCTCCAATTCCATTGCATTCTAGGTTTCTGTTTTTTTGATTCTTTAAATGAATACGAACCCTTACTGCTGTCCTGTGCCAATGCACATAAACCAGGCAAACCTGTCCTCAGCTGGAGCCAGCTCAAACCCGCTGTGTGTCTGGTTTCTGTTTCCATCCATTCAACAAGGGTGTGATTTGGAAGCCCAATAGCAGGTGCTTGGTCTCCGTGGGCTGTGCTGTGCAGAAGAACAAGAACCACACCCAGCTGGGGAGGAACAGCCTAGTGTGTATTGCAATTGGTGGAGGAGGTGCCCAAATCTACCAGGGATGGGCAGGAGCCTGTTAAAAACATACAGTAAACACTGTTATCAGACTGCCTCGTGCACATTCCTACCTTCCTTTGTGCACACAACATACATGGGGCTCTATTTACTGGCCACCTGCCTTTCACACAGATCATTGATCCTTGTGACTTTCAGGTACATTCATATGGCAGCTGTTTAAACATAATGTGCTTCTATTGCATGATCAGCACCAGAATCTCCGGCTATGTCTACACTACGAGTTTTCTCAGCAAAAACGGTGTTACTGAGGGTCTCATTTGCATGAGCCATTATCTTATTTGCATATTTTCTGGCAAACTGATTTTGCGCTGGGGTTGTTGTGCAAAACAAGCAACATGGAAGTTTTCTTTTGTGTAAAACCCCTATTTCTGCAAGATCAGGATACTTCTTTTGGAGGGCATAAGAATCTTGTGGAAAATGGGGCTTTAAAAAAAAAAAAAAAAATTTTCACACTGCTTGTTTTTGCACAAAATCCCATTGGCAGAAAATATGCAAATGAGATGGTGACTCATGCAATTGAGTCCTCATTAACATATTTTTTTAAGGAGAAAACTTTTAGTGTAGATGTAGCCTCTGTGAGTTACCAGCAGTGAGGCTGTTAGTGTCGGCATCTAATTAATTGCATCATTAGGCCCTGGCTTCACTCGGGTAGAGATCGCTGCTGCAATCCATCTTCCAGAGCTTGATTTAGCAAGTCTAGCTAAGCCTCACTAAATCAAACCCCTAGGGCACCTCCTGCTCTTTGCTACTATCCTACTCCCACTGTGAGGGCACCATCAACCTCAACTGAAGGTAAAACCAACTCCAGATACATGTTGAAGAATGGTGGGAAGAAAAGACCCATTAACCTGGCAACAAGGCACCACTGGGAGTTGAACCCAGGATCTCCTACTTACTAGGCAGGCGCTTTAGCCAACTAAGCCATGGTGCCCTCCTTGAAAACAGCCCTAAACTGTTCTACTTTATGGTGACAGACACCCCCTTCCCATTCCAAAGTGCAGCCGTTCCCCATTTCCCTCCAGCCCTTGCCATGACTCAAGGCCTGCACAGCCCAAGACATTAGATTGGCAGCTGGTACCCAAAACCTTTTGTCAATTGTAGCACCAGGCCCCAAAGGGACAGACCCAAGGCAGCTGCCTGGTCCTAAGGCCGGGCCTGCAGCCAAGGGAGGAGAAGAATCTCTCCTTTCAGCTAGAGTTGAATCAGCAACCTAAGGACACTTGCCGAGCACAGGCCTCTGCTCTGCCAGCTGAGCTATGGAAGGATGTCTGGGGCAGGCTGCTTTCCCTATGTTGGCCCTCCAATGAGTGCCAGGGCAAGAGCCCCCAAAGAGGACAGCCTCCCAGGGGAGGGGCAGGAGAACCCAGCAGCACAGGGGTGTCACAGGTGCTTCACGCGCAGAAGGACCCTTGAGTGAAACCAGGCAGAAACGCCGCATCTCGCTCTCTGCAGCTCCCCTTGCTGCCCTGGCAGGCGCTGCCCGTCTCCCACTGGCCTGGGCCTGGCCTCCCTCCCCTGCCCAGCACCACAGAAAGCCCCTTGGCTGAGCCTGGGCAAGCTTAGGCCCTGGGATCTGGGGCCAGCCCCTGTGGGTCAGAGCCCCTGGCCACAATGCTACTCCAGGGGCTTGGTTCCAGGGCCTCCTAATCCCAGGGCCTGGGGGCTGGAGGCCTTTGCCCTGGAGTCTCAGAGCTCCCCAGTGCCACCTGGAGGGGGAATCTCCCACGGGCCGGTGCAATGTAGGAACCTCTCCCAGGGCAGTCCCCAGCCCAGTCCTGCTTGCAGGGGCAGGTAAGAGATACCCCCCTCCCCTTCCCCAGAGAGCAGCCCCCCTGGGCTGTAGGAGGAGGATCTGGCCCAGGGCTGCTCCCAGCAGAGGGGGCTTTGATCCCAGCCTGGGTCCAGGGAAACTGCTCCCAGCTCCCAGCATGTGCGAGGCTGGGGGAGCGAACAGATCAGTGTTTGCAGATATCTACACTTATTTGCATAATGTGTATGCAGATATGCAGGGCTCAACAATTAGGGCAATCTGCCCGCCCGTGTTGAGTAGATTTTAGCCCGGTGCGGCACTCAGTGCAGTCTCTGCATGCGCAGTGTGCGATTCTGCACGGCTGGTGATATGTAAATAAAATGTTACTGGTCTGGCAAAAGTTTGTGAATGGATTTGGCTGTCCATGGTATAAACACAAAGGCTGGAAACACTGGCCTGATCCATGGGGACTGGCCAAATGCAAGGCAGGGAAACCACTAGGTGAAGGGGGGGGGATATTTTCCCCACCAGGCCTTTGTCCCTCGGAATCCCTGGGGACGTTGGGTTTTGTCTCATTTGGTTTCCCTTTCCCTGCTTCCCTTCTCACTGGTGGGGAGGGGCAGCTCTCTTGCCCTTGCGGTGAGAAGCCCTGGCACAGAGATGAGACAGGCAGATGCTCTGAGAGCGAGTCCCTGGGCTGTTTAGGGAGAGACCTTTCTCACGTCTACCCTCCCCAGCAGCACCAGGATGGCTGAGTGGTTAAGGTGCTGGTCTTAAGTTCTAATGGACATTTGTCTGTGTGGGTTCAAACCCTACTTCTGGTAGTTTCCTGCTTTGGAGACATTGATCTGATGGTGTTTTGTCCTGCTGTGAGGCAGGGGACTGGACTTTGTCTCTGAAGGTTCCTTGGGCTATAACTGCACTGGCGGGTTCTTGTGCAAGAACACATCCACATTGCCATGTGCGAGCTGTGCTTTTGTGCAAGAGCATCCATGGCAGTGTGGATGCTCTCTTGTGCAAGAAACCCCTGTCCTGAGCTCTTGTGCAAGAGGACTTACACCTGTTAGAAAAGAGAAGAGCTCTTGCAAGAAGCCCTTTCTTACTATACTTTACTATAAAACTTCTTGCACAACAGCGAGTGGGCAGTGTGGCCCTTCTTGCACAATAACCCGCCAGTGTAGACATAGCCTTCCAGTTCTAGTCCCAGTTCTGATTGGCTGAGCTGGGAGGAAGTCACAGGGAGGAGACTCAGGACTTTGTTGTTCTCCTTAAGTCCCAGCAAACGAGCCAGAACCAATTGACTGCTCGGGGAATTATTCTGCTTCTTGCCAGTGGTTGTCTCTGAGCAGCTCCTGAGTCTCTCTGTGTCCCGGTGTTTCTAACCCACTGGCTGATCCATCCCTAGGCTGGGCTGTGGGGCTGTAGCTCCTTTGAGACACTTTATTCTGATCCGTCAGGGTGTGAAACTCCAGACTGAGGGGGAGTTTCAGCATCAGGCTTCTGGGTCCTGTTCTTCAGTCCCCACCCCATTCAGTCGCCCACCCCCAGCCTCCTCCAGCACAGCCTGCCCCACCCTCTCTCCACAGGGCTTCTACAGGGGCCTGCTGTACCCGGGAGAATGGGGAGCCCCTGCCCCAGGCACCCACCCACCCTGCTGCTGCTCCCACCAGAGCAGAGGATTCACCCAACACAAGAAAGTGCCTCTGTCCTCCCTGACCCTCGCTGCTGGGTTTCCCTCCTATTTAGCTGGCTGGCCCCAGGTAAGGTCACATGAGACTGCTCATATCACCCCCCTCAGCACGGAGCCCTGGGCAGCCGCCCTGGTCGCTCAGATCTCAGGTTGGCAGGGCCTGCAGAGATACTGGGTTTGAATGACAAAGTGTTGATGCATCTATTAAAAGTCGTCTTCCTTGGCAGGGTCATTGTGCTTGTGGATTGGCTATTTTTGGATGACTGGGTGTTGGCACATGCAGCTGGGCTTTAGCGAAGCAGAATGATGCAGTCGTGAGTAACCCAGCGCCTCTGGAAATGGGAGGAGTAAAAGTACAATATTTTCTGAAAATAGTAGTGTAATCAAGTATTTCTACTTAGTTACTTTCCACCTGCCCGGCAGGCAGGGTTCTTGGCCCTTGCTGGTTTGCGGACTGGCAGTTGGTTACCGCTGGCTTAGAGGAGCCCCAGGACCTGCAGTTTCAGGAAGAAACAGCAAGAGATTTTGATTGGCTGCCAGGTGCTCCACATGCTAATCAGGAGGCATGTTTCTGTAAACAGGGACACGGAGCATATTCTAATATGCAGGTTTCTAAATCTGGTGGAGTGTGTTTGAATGGGACAAGCACTTTGCAGAGATTATTTCTGTTCTTTAGTTTTCTAAGTGTTGTGTGAGAACATTCCCCATGAGGAGAAAGTGAATGCACATGAGTGTGGGTGTTTAGCGAGCAGGAGCCCTGCTAAAACTGTACTTTCAGGGTCATTTTTGTAGTTGATAACTAGAGAAATATAGCTGAAAATGGTTGGTCTAGCTAGCCAAGAGGATGAGTGACAGTGTTCTCTTCTGAGCATGAAATAAGCAGCCAGTGTTGCTTTAATGTAATTGCTGTCTGCTATTGGTGATTGTTCCTTGTTTTTGTTGGGAAGCTGGAGCAAGAGAGTCCAGGTTGAGTGGTTGGCTACTGTCAAAAAGTTCAAAATTAGTTTTGAAGAAGAGAGGAGCAGGGATTCACTTTATCATCCTGGCCTGGTTTTCTTTAGCTCCTGGTTTTACTTGCAGGCTACGTCTATACTGGCACTCTCTTGCAAATGCTTTTAACGCAAGAGTTTTTGTGTTAAAGTATTTGAAGAGAGCATCTATACTGGCAGGTGCCGTGCCAGTATAGATGCTCTCTTCTGAAAGCTCCGATGGCCATATTGCCCATCGGGGCTTTCTTGTGCAAGAGAGCTCTGTCACCCTGTCTACACTGGCCTCTTGCAAGAACACTTGCGCAAGAGGGCTTATTCCCGAGCGGGAGCGTCAGTGTTCTTGCGCAAGAACTCGTGGCCAGTGTAGACAGGCAGCAAGATTTTGCGCAAAAGCATTTGCTTTTGCGCAAAATCTGGCCAATGTAGACACAGCCGTACTGCTCTGGTCCTGATCCTGATGTCTTCATGCTGTTCTCTCACTTGCTTCTGGGTCTCTTTCCATGTGCTTCTCACACTGGACTTAGCCAGCCCCTTGGATCTGCCTCTTGCCTTGTCCCCATTCAGTTCCCTACTGGCCCTGGGGGAGGCAGAGACTAGTCGCAGCCCAGTGTTAATTATCCCTTGGGTTAGTGTCTTTCTCCCATAATGTGTAGCTAAGATATTGGTTAGTAACTGGCAGGTGCCGCGGGGGCTCACACCTGAACAGACTCACACGACCTCAGTATTGGTGCACAAGACAAAACTCACCTGCTCCTGGAACGAGAACACTGACTAGCAGTGAGGCCCCTTCCTGGCAGCACCGAGCAGTGCGAGCTGAGTGAAGGGAGGAGGCAGGACCAGGTGGAGAAGGCTCCATGACTGTGTCAGAGGGAGACTCTGCCCTGGCCAGTGGGGAATCGTTGCCTCTCCGAGGGGCCCAGGCCTGGTGGGTCATTTCCCCAGGTTACTGAGTAGGGGCTGGAGCCAGTTCTGTGTTGTCTCCTTCAACAATCCAACTGAACCAATGGATCTTGTGCTGACCTGCCTGTGCGCTGGGCTAGTGCTGTGTGTGCCACAGAGCTTCCTGCAGGGCTGCCCACGCTGGAGGGGGAGGGGCAGTTTGAGTCACCCAGCTCTGCCCCTTTTGAAAGGCCTGTGTAAATGGCAGGCACTGTCTTGGTGGGGAGGGAGAGGCTGGGAAGGGGCCTCTAAGTAACCTGTTGGGTCACAGCTGCTGTTGACATCTTTCAGTGATGACAGAGCAATGCTTGGTCGTTTTTCTGGAAAAGTCAGAGCTCCTGCATAAAAAGGCTTATTCCTCAAAGAAAGAGGAATAACTCTTGCAGAAAAAGCCCTCTCTTCTGATGCTCTGTAAATTTACGTGCACAAAAACACACTCACGCTATGTCTAAAAAGCATTTGCGCAAGAGAGCATCTATACTAGCAGGTGCTTTTGCAAGAGCATCCCGTGCCAGTATAGATGCTCTCTTGCGCAAGAAAGCTCCAATGGCCATTTTGCCCATCAGGGCTTTGCGCAAGAAATTAATGCAGCTGTCTACACTGGCCCTCTTGCGCAAGAATACTTGTGCAAGTGGGCTTATCCTGAACGGAGCGTCAGAGTATTTGCGCAAGAACCACTGATTCTGTATAGTACAAAGTCAGTGTTCTTGCGCAAATACTCGCGGCCAGTGTAGACAGCTGGCAAGATATTGTGCACAAAATCTTGCCAGTGTAGACGTAGCCTCATAGTGCGGATGCTCCAAGGCTGTGTCTACAGTGCAGGCTTTTCGCACAAGAACACCTGTCCTTGTGCAAAAATGTGCAGAGTGTCTACACATTGTGCGTTCTTGCACAAGTAAATGTATAGTACAGTGTCGGAAAACAGAGCTTCTTCTGGAAGAGTTATTCCTCTCCCCACAAGGAAGAGCTCTTCCGCAAGAAGGCAATGTAGACAGGCAACATTAATTTCTTGTGCAAGAAACCCCTATGGTTAAATGGCCATCAGAGCTTTCTTGCACAAGAGAGCGTCCACACTGCCATCGATGCTCTTGTGCAAAAACACATGGTAGTATAGATGCGCTCTTGTGGAAGACCTTTTGCACAAGAACTCTTGCACAAAACAGTTCTTGCACAAGAAGCCTGCATTGTAGACACAGCCCAAGAGTTTTTGTGCTAAAACGCTGGGCTGTGTCTAGACTGGCCACTTTTTCCAGAAAATCAGCTGCTTTTCCGGAAAAACTTGCCAGCTGTCTACACTGGCCGCTTGAATTTCTGCAAAAGCAGTGACTTCCTACTGCAAGAAATCAGTGCTTCTTGCGGAAATACTATTCTGCTCCCGTTCAGGCAAAAGTCCCTTTTGGGCAAAGCTTTTGCGCAAAAGGGCCAGTGTACACAGCTCAGATTTGTTTTCCACTAAAAAGCCCCAATCACGAAAATGGCGATCCGGGGCTTTTTTATGAAAAGTGTCTAGATTGGCACGGCCGCTTTTCTGCAAAAAGTGCTTTTATGCGGAAAAGCGCCGTGCCAATGTAGATGCTCTTTTAACTTTTCCGTTAAAAGCATTTCCAGAAAATCATGCCAGTCTAGACACAGCCCTGCAGTACAGACACAGCCTGAAAGAGAAGAGGAACAGAGGTGGCCAGAGCCTCCCTCCAGCCCGCTGGCCCTCAACAGGATGGGTGCGTCTACACAGCATCCTCACCTTGATGTAAGCTGTGCAGTGTGAGCGGGCTGGCCAGGGCCCCCAGGGGAAGGTCTGGGGGGAGTTTCCAAGGCAACAACAACAAAAGTTTCATAATCTACATTCATGTGAATGTGATTTATTCCTCCACTAACAAGTGTCTCTGAAGGGATGAGAAATGCAGGGCCCAGGTGCAGGGAGCCAGGTCACATTCTCCTGCCTGAGTCTCAGTCCTGGCAGCAGAACAGACTCCGCCAGCCAGTGGAACAGAGAGGGTTTATTGCTGCTCCAGGATACAGCACGGCACAGACGTGATGTGGTTACAGGAGTCAGGACCAGGATACCTCAGACCCCTTGGATTAGGGGGTCTGTTGTCACCCCTAAACCCTCGGCCCTCAATAAAGGCTGTTTCCTTCATGGTCCCCAGCCAGCCACTGACCCTTCCCCCGAAACCTGGTGTTCGTCTCCGCCTCCCTCCCTTTGTCTCTCCCTCTGGGAAGCGCCTTGTTATCTCACCCAGGCTGGGCCTGGGTGTCTGGGCTAATGCACATGGGGGTCAGTCAGTGGGAATCACACACCCAGTGCAGGGGACACTGGGTTCCAGAGAGAAGAGGCCAATGCAAACAGCCCCATGGCAGCGAGGAGTCAGTACATGGGTGGGTGGGGCAGGGAGCTGGGGCAGAGCTGGGCTCTAACTCACTAGGGGTGTGTCCATAGCTCAGAATAAGGGATGCAAATTGTGTAGCTTATTTTGAAATAGCTTATTTTGTAATTTGGCGCTGGCTACACAGCATTTATTTTGAAATAAAGCGCTATTCCGAAACGCCCCTCACTCCTCGTGCCGTGGCTCCTGAAGGACCAACTAAAGGAGGCCGGGCCCCACCTGGGGGACTCCAACCTAACCTCCCTGAGAGGCTGCTGTGACTGGCACTGGCAAGGCAGGGCTCTGACTGCAATTGGTGCTGGGACAGGTGAGCCAGCCAAGTGCCCTTGTGATTCTCTGGGGTGTCAGTGCCCAGAGACCCTGCAAGTGTAACCTCTGCAGCTCCTGCAACCGTGGAGAGTGACTGTCGTCGCCCCTCCTTGGGATGGGTAACAAGTAGCAACAGGTGGAGAGCTGGGAGAGAAGTTCTCCAGAGAGCAGCCCCATGACTAAGCTGGCCAAGCAGGTGCTGGGTATCGGGGAGGTGAGGGAGGCAGCCCCAGTGGTGCCTGTGGCCAATGTGTCTGCTATCCCTGCCATCCCTCCTCACGTAGCTGGAGTTGGCCATGTCCCCACAGCAGGAAGCCAAAGGGGCAAACAGCAGAAGTGCTGAAAGCTGTTGGGGGTGGCCTCTGGGTTTGATTTAGTGAGTCTTAGTTGGACTTCTACAAACTGCCAAAAGCTGTAAGATCGATTGTGGCCATTCATCCCAACTGAGACAATGGTCCTTGTTCTTCTGCAGGACACAGCCAAAGGAGAGTAAGGGACGAGCCAATGGGGCATCCAGATCAGATCATACCCTTTGTTGAATGAATGAGGAAATAGAAACCTGAAGACACACACAGAGCAGGTTTGAATTGGTTCCAGCTGAGGGACGGTTTTGTCTGGTTTATGTGCCATTGGCACTAGAGCACGTTAGGGGTCTGTGGTCATTTGAAGAATCCCTGTTCAATAGAAATCCATAAGTGTGACACACCCGGAGATGTAAAAGTTTCATTTCAATTGATGAGCTTTTAAAGGGGACACTTGTTATACCCCATAGCACAAAGTGCATTAGGGAATAATGAGTTGGGGCAACAGGAAAGGGCATGGCCCCTCAGCTCTGCACCAGGGCACATCTCAGGTAAGAAGATGGGAGGAATCCGTTAAGGTCTGCCATGGACTGGCCCAGGAGGGCTGACTGGGGTCTAGCAGCTTTTCACCCCCAGCTTGTGTGGGAGGCCAAGAGGAAGCACCACTACAGGTGCCCAACCCCTGGCCTGCCTGTGTCTGTGAGGAAGCCAGGAGGGCAGAGGCACATGTTCTCACTGGGGAACAGAGGCAGGGAAGGCATGGATCCCACTCTCAGCTGCTGAAAATGAAACAGGCTGAGCATTTTGCAGAGAACAGGCTCAGAGCCCTTCTCCTGTCCCCTGGAGAGATGTAGCCATGGGGCTGCCTTTGTGGGGAAAGAAGGGGGTGTGTTGGGAGTGGGGGTTCGAGTTCAAACCCCTCCACAGACCAGAACACTTCACATTAGGGGCAAGAAAAGCTCTGAGAGGTCAGGGAATGAGAACACGTGCTCCTGTGTTATGCTGTGTGATGGGATATTAGGGACTGCCATTTCCATATGCAGCCTGGCTGGGCTCAGTTGAGCTCAGCAGCATGATGAGACTCTTAATTAATCAGGAGTCATAGGTCTCAAAGCTCCCATGCCTAGAGCGGTGCCATTCTTTAACCCACCTTCTAGGTTCTAGCAGGCAAATGGCGCTCAGTTTTCACCAGTGTTTTAGAAAAGAAGAGTCTAGTCCTGGTGTCCAGCTTCAGTAGAGAACTAAGAGAGAGAACCAGCTGCAACCTACCCTCTGAGGAGAGGACCAGAGAGGATTTTCTTTCTCCTCAGTTCTAGCCACATCAGCCCAGGGAGGAGGAGAAAATAACCTCCGCCCGCTTGGTGTCCCCAGCTCTCAGCTTCTGTAGCTTCACAATTCCCTTCCACAGCAGCTTTCCAGCTTTTGAGCTACAAAAATGTCAAGGGCAGTGGTGAGGAAATGAGAGCTGGCTAGCTCCCGGGTTAGCCGCTTCCCTGAGAACAAGGGCTTGGGAGTGTGTTGCAAGGTGCATTCCCCTCCCTGGAAGAGCAGGGTGTAAGAAAGAAGCTAGGAACAAGAACAGACAGCTGAGATGTTGTTCCACCCCTCCCAAGCTAAAGTGGGTGTGGTGGTTATCACATTTGCCCTAACATGTGTAAAGGTCCCTCAAGTTCAAAGCCAGCCATAACATAAGGCTTCATCTTACTGTTGCTCCCTTTGCCAGGTAAGTGCAGCTCCTACAACCCAGCCTGTCCCTGGATGAGCCCAGAGTAACAGAGGAGAGAGGTATCAGCTGAAAACACCACTGTGGTGCCAGCCTGGGGCTAGATAGGATCAGGCAGGGCACTTTACAGGTTTGTGGGGGCTTATGGCCTCCCCTGCCTTTTGAGGCTGGATCTTCCTGCTGCTTCCCTTTGTGTGATTTGCCTCAAGGGATGAAATGAGGCAGGAATGGGGCAGAGGAGGGAAGCCAGAACCTGAGGGGCTCCAGTGCCCTGTAGGGATCTAGGTGGTATGAAGAGCCTGTCCCCTCCTGCTCTGCCAAAGGCAGTGGGAGTAGGAGCTGGCTGGGAGGCAGAGTCCTGGGTGCCCACCTGTCTCAGGGGGTCCCAGGGATGCCCTCCTTAGTCCAGTGGTGAGAAGAAGGGGCTCTGGGCAAGAAGGAAAACAAGTAAAGTAGGCAAAGTAGTAGCCACACAGGGAGACTCAAAATTCCTTGCTCACAGGGAAGTAGGCTACCCTCAAGGTACCAGCTGGGGGCAGGCCTCAGGAGCCCAAGCCACACGGGAGACCTCACAATGAGCGGCGAGGGCCTGGAGCGTGTGTGTCTGTGCCAGAGGGCTACTGCTGGCAGCCTGCTTCTGTAGCCCCAGCAGCTCAAGTCTCCCTGAAATCCAGCTTCTCCCCGGGAGCCACCTCCTCAGTGCTGCTGAGGCCCCCTGACACATGAGGGCAGTGGATCACCTGAGGCAGTGAGCCAGCCCCATCCCTGAGCCTCCCACCACCCTTCTTGCCAGAGGAGGTGCCAGTGCCAACTTCCAACCTTGTGCATGAGGCCCCACCTCCCCAAAACCCACCCCATCCATCCCAGGTTCTTTCCAGTCCCTCCCCAGTTCCTACACTCCCACATAAAAAAACCCAGAAGGCTGCATCTAGACTGGAGATCTATTTCACGCCGTAACACTTTAACGGAAAGTTTTTTCTGTTAAAATATTATTTACGCAAGAGAAGGCGTTGTCTATAATGGCATGTGCCTTTGTGCAAAATCTGCCAGTTCAGACGCAGCCAGAGAAATTTGCAGTCTTTCCAACGAGGAAAGAAGTCCTGTTTAAAGTTACCAGAAGGGAAGGGGGAAGGGGGAGAAGGAGAAGGGAGAAGGAGTGTGTTAAAAGGAAGAAGGTGTGTTGGAGGTTGTGTTGGGGAGGCACAGATAAAAAAATGAGGTGTAATGTTAGTTCAGAACCAGAGGCTTGGTTTGAACTACTGCAGCAGCCCCAGAGCGCCTTTCACTTTCCCAAAACAGCACATGTGGGTGAGGTATGCAAATGAAGCACATGTTATTTAAATCCCTGCTCTTTGCAACTCTGGTCACAACTACTTTGCATTCTTTGCTAGAAATAAGAACACAGGGTAGACATACCCACACAGGGGCTTTCTCCGCCACAAGAATGAAGATTTCCACCACGGACTAGGAGGAACTAGGGCCTGCAAATCAAATTCACGCTAACACATGCCCCTAATTAAGGTAGTACTTCAGCAGCTACTGTCAGCTGCTCTGATGTTACCAGCCTCCATCAGGGGATGCTTTACTCACAACAGCGCACAAGAGTGATGTTGTTATTTGCTGAGTAACCCTGCAAGGTGCAAGATGAGCTTTAGCCTGCCCTCACAGGCCTGGACTCGCTACTTGGCACCAGCCTCCCTGCCTCCCTTCCTGGGCTGACTCAGTGGCTGGAAAGGGCTTGTGGCTGCATGATGATGGTGGGAAGAAGATGGGCTGGTGAGACCCCTGGTGCCAAGAGGGCCCACCCGCCTCTTTCCCTGCTTTGGGCCTGTAAATGTGTCACTTTCACTTTGGGGATAGCTCAAATGCCATGTAAAGGCTCAGCCTGTGCAAAGGCTGCCTGGGAGCAGGACATTAGCCCTGGTTTCAAGGAGGCAGGGTGGGTGGTGGCAGTGACATCACAGTGCACAGTGTAGACTTTGTGCCCTCTCAGCTTATTGGCTCAATGGAGGTTGGAGGTGATGACCTCTACAGAGAGTCCCCAGGACAGTGGCCAGGTGGGACAAGCTACAGGGCAGTGGGGCCATCTCAGAGAGAAACCCCATGGCTTTGCTGAAGGGAGTCTCTCCCTACTTCCAGAGTTGCCTTGAGGCCTTTTGGAGAGCTCTCCTTTCCCAAGACTCAACTTGATCTAGAAGACAGACGTCCCCAGTGGCAGGCGAAAAAGCCTTCTCCAAGAAGGCCACCTTCGCCCATAACAGGGGAAATTAGCTCAAGTGACACTTGCACCACAATGCTTTGCATGCCGAGAGGCAGTGGGCTTCGATGCCCATTAATCTCCAGTGTTGGGGAAATTCCAACATTTTCTTTTTACTGGAAGAGCCAGTTAGCCAGGGCTAAGTGGCTCCAGTAGCCCTCCTCCCCACTTCCTACTTGCTCTCCCCAAAAGCCTCAGCCACAGGCTGGGCAGAGTTGTTGAGTTGCTGGACCACCAACCCTCCTGGGCCAGGCAGTGGGCAGTGGCAGGAACACTGGAGGCAGGTTGGCAGGTGGGTGATCGAATTAAGGCTCCATTGGAAACAAGTGCTGTCTCATGCCGCAAGAGTAGGCCAGGACTATTCATTCCCGTCTTCTCACCCACCTGCTGCTCTGGTGCTGAGGGGCCAGCCTTTCCCTTTCCTGGTGACCCAAGCTCTTATTCCCACAATGCAATTTCTTGTGCAGGGGCCAGGTGGGCTGCTGGTCTTGCTAAGGTGGAGGTGGCTGGGAGCCAGGACTCAGGACCCTTCCTAAAATATAAATATGAACTCTCGCCCCTTTGACCCTCTGTTCTCCACTCACACTGTTCAGCTGCTGCCCACATATGGGGCGGAGCTCAGGGGCCAGGTGGGTGACCTGTCCTGCAGCTGTGATGGCATCAGGCCCTTCCTGCCCACCTGCTCACTCCTGGAGATGGAGCTCCAGTGGCCTCAGACACCCAGTGTGCAAAACAAAGGTCACCTCTCTTTGGTGATGAACCTCAGGATAAGGAAGCTGTAAAGCACATGAAGCATGCATGAGGGCCTTTGCAATAAACAGCCCAGCCAGTCCCACTGAGACTTGAATTCAGATTGCAGGATTGAGCCTGAGTGCTGCCTGCTCCACTTACCATGGCACTCAGAGCTGGTGCCTGTGGGGGCACCTGGGCACCTGGGGCTCTCAGGCTGGCCTTTGGCCTGTCCTGGCTTCCCTCCAGCTGCTTCATCTCTCAGGACTCCCCTGTCTTGCCCCAGCTCTGCTGCTTTTTAGGACAACCTTCCCTTAGGTGCCAGTCACAATCTGTCCAGGTCAGTGAGGTCCCCTCCCACCTGAGATGCGGTGTTACATAAAAGCCTCTTGCTGTTCCCTGCCCACTTTACAGACACTGGCTGAAGACACTTGCTTTGTGGGGGTGTAGCTCCATGGTAGGGGGTGTGTTTGACTGCAATGGTCAGAGTGAGTGTAGACTGCACATCAGATCACTGGGCTGCGACTAGTCTCTGCCTCCCCAGGGCCAGTAGGGAACTGAATGGGGACAAGGCAAGAGGCAGATCCAAGGGGCTGGCTAAGTCCAGTGTGAGAAGCACATGGAAAGAGACCCAGAAGCAAGTGAGAGAACAGCATGAAGACATCAGGATCAGGACCAGAGCAGTACGGCTGTGTCTACATTGGTCAGATTTTGCGCAAAAGCAAATGCTTTGCGCAAAATCTGCTCTGCCTGTCTACACTGGCCACGAGTTCTTGCGCAAGAACACTGGCGCTCCCGGCTCGGGAATAAGCCCTCTTGTGCAAGTGTTCTTACGCAAGAGGCCAGTGTAGACAGGGTGACAGAGCTCTCTTGCACAAGAAAGCCCCGATGGGCAATATGGCCATCGGGCTTTCTTCTTGAAGAAACATCTATACTGGCACGGCACCTGCCAGTATAGATGCTCTCTTCATAAATACTTTAACACAAAAACTCTTGCGTTAAAAGCATTTGCGCAAGAGAGTGCCAGTATAGACGTAGCCTGCAAGTAAAACCAGGAGCTAAAGAAAACCAGGCCAGGATGATAAAGTGAATCCCTGCTCCTCTCTTCTTCAAAACTAATTTTGAACTTTTTGACAGCAGCCAACCACTCAACCTAGACTCTCTTGCTCCAGCTTCCCAACAAAAAACAAGGAACAATCACCAATAGCAGACAGCAATTACATTAAAGCAACACTGGCTGCTTATTTCATGCTCAGAAGAGAACACTGTCACTCATCCTCTTGGCTAGCTAAACCAACCATTTTCAGCTATATTTCTCTAGTTATCAACTACAAAAATGACCCCTGAAAGTACAGTTTTAGCAGGGCCCTGCTCGCTGCACACCCACACTCATGTGCATTCACTTTCTCCTCATGGGGAATGTTCTCACACAACACTTAGAAAACTAAAGAACAGAAATAATCTCTGCAAAGTGCTTGTCCCATTCAAACACACTCCACCAGATTTAGAAACCTGCATATTAGAATATGCTCCGTGTCCCTGTTTACAGAAACATGTCTCTCTGATTAGCATGTGGAGCACCTGGCAGCCAATCAAAATCTCTTGCTGTTTCTTCCTGAAACTGCAGGTCCTGGGCTCCTCTAAGCCAGCGGTAACCAACTGCCAGTCCGCAAACCAGCAAGGGCCAAGAACCCTGCCTGCCGGGCACAGGTGGAAAGTAACTAAGTAGAAATACTTGATTACACTACTATTTTCAGAAAATATTGTACTTTTACTCCTCCCATTTCCAGAGGCGCTGGGTTACTCACGACTTGCATCATTCTGCTTCGCTAAAGCCCAGCTGCATGTGCCAACACCCAGTCATCAAAAATAGCCAATCCACAAGCACAATGACCCTGCCAAGGAAGACGACTTTTAATAGATGCATCAACACTTTGTCATTTCAAACCCAGTATCTCTGCAGGCCCTGCCAACCTGAGACCTGAGCGACCAGGGCGGCTGCCCAGGACTCCGTGCTGAGGGGGTGATATGAGCAGTCTCATGTGACCTTACCTGGGGCCAGCCAGCTAAATAGGAGAAACCCAGCAGCGAGGGTCAGGAGGACAGAGGCACTTACTTGTGTCAGGTGAATCCTCTGCTCTGGTAGGAGCAGCAGCAGGGTGGGTGGGTGCCTGGGGCAGGGCTCCCCATTCTCCCGGGTACAGCAGGCCCCTGTAGAAGCCGTGTGGAGAGGGTGGGGCAGGCTGTGCTGGAGGAGGCTGGGGGTGGGCGACTGAATGGGGTGGGGACTGAAGAACAGGACCCAGAAGCCTGATGCTGAAACTCCCCCTCAGTCTGGAGTTTCACACCCTGACGGATCAGAATAAAGTGTCTCAAAGGAGCTACAGCCCCACAGCCCAGCCTAGGGATGGATCAGCCAGTGGGTTAGAAACACCGGGACACAGAGAGACTTGGGAGCTGCTCAGAGACAACCACTGGCAAGAAGCAGAATAATTCCCCGAGCAGTCAATTGGTTCTGGCTCGTTTGCTGGGACTTAAGGAGAACAACAAAGTCCTGAGTCTCCTCCCTGTGACTTCCTCCCAGCTCAGCCAATCAGAACTGGGACTAGAACTGGAAGGCTATGTCTACACTGGCGGGTTATTGCGCAAGAAGGGCCACACTGCCCACTCGCTGTTGTGCAAGAAGTTTTATAGTAAAGTATAGTAAGAAAGGGCTTCTTGCACAAGAGCTCTTCTCTTTTCTAACAGGTGTAAGTCCTCTTGCACAAGAGCTCAGGACAGGGGTTTCTTGCACAGAGTATCCACACTGCCATGGATGCTCTTGCACAAAGCACAGCTCGCACATGGCAATGTGGATGTGTTCTTGCACAAGAACCCGCCAGTGCAGTTATAGCCCAAGGAACCTTCAGAGACAAAGTCAGTCCCCTGCCTCACAGCAGGACAAAACACCATCAGATCAATGTCTCTCCAAAGCAGGAAACTACCAGAAATAGGGTTTGAACCCACACAGACAAATGTCCATTAGAACTTAAGACCAGCACCTTAACCACTCAGCCATCCTGGCGCTGCTGGGAGAGGGTAGGCGTGAGAAAGGTCTCTCCCAAACAGCCCAGGACTCGCTCTCAGAGCATCTGCCTGTCTCATCTCTGTGCCAGGGCTTCTCACCGCAGGGCAGAGAGCTGCCCCCTCCCCACCAGTGAGAAGGGAAGCAGGGAAAAGGAAACCAAATGAGACAAAACCCAACGTCCCCAGGGATTCCGAGGACAAAGGCCTGGTGGGAAAATATCCCCCTTCACCTAGTGGTTTCCCTGCCTTGCATTTGGCCAGCCCCATGGATCAGGCCAGTGTTTCCAGCCTTTGTGTTTATACCATGGACAGCCAAATCCATTCACAAACTTTTGCCAGACCAGTAACATTTTATTTACATATCACCAGCCGTGCAGAATCGCACACTGCGCATGCAGAGACTGCACTGAGAGCCACACCGGGCTAAAATCTACTCAACACGGGCGGGCAGATTGCCCTAATTGTTGAGCCCTGCATATCTGCATACACATTATGCAAATAAGTGTAGATATCTGCAAACACTGATCTGTTCGCTCCCCCAGCCTCGCACATGCTGGGAGCTGGGAGCAGTTTCCCTGGACCCAGGCTGGGATCAAAGCCCCCTCTGCTGGGAGCAGCCCTGGGCCAGATCCTCCTCCTACAGCCCAGGGGGGCTGCTCTCTGGGGAAGGGGAGGGGGGTATCTCTTACCTGCCCCTGCAAGGGGCAGGGACTGGGCTGGGGACACTGCCCTGGGAGAGGTTCCTACATTGCACCGGCCCGTGGGAGATTCCCCCTCCTGGCAGGTGGCACTGGGAGCTCTGAGACTCCAGGGCAAAGGCCTCCAGCCCCCAGGCCCTGGGATTAGGAGGCCCTGGAACCAAGCCCCTGGAGTAGCATTGTGGCCAGGGGCTCCTGACCACAGGGGCTGGGTTCTCCTGCCCCTCCTGGGAGGCTGTCCTCTTTGGGGGCTCTTGCCTGGCACTCATTGGAGGGCCAACATAGGAAAGCAGCCTGCCCCAGACATCCTTC
Source organism: Rafetus swinhoei (assembly GCA_019425775.1). NCBI lineage: Eukaryota > Metazoa > Chordata > Testudines > Trionychidae > Rafetus > Rafetus swinhoei. The sequence continues at coordinate 33,052,085 of CM033444.1, read as the reverse complement.
CATAGCTCAGCTGGCAGAGCAGAGGCCTGTAGCGGGTGCTTGGCAAGTGTCCTTAGGTTGCTGATTCAACTCTAGCTGAAAGGAGAGATTCTTCTCCCTCCCCCTGGCTGCAGGCCCGGCCTTAGGACCAGGCAGCTGCCTTGGGTCTGTTCCTTTGGAGCCTGGTGCTGCAATTGACAAAAAGGTTTTGGGTACCAGCTGCCAATCTAATGTCTTGGGCTCGCAGGCCTTGAGTCATGGCAAGGGCTGGAGGAAATGGGGAATGGCTGCACTTTGGAATGGGAAGGGGGTGTCTGTCACCATAAAGTAGAACAGTTTTAGGGCTGTTTTCAAGGCAGGCACCATGGCTTAGTTGGCTAAAGCGCCTGCCTAGTAAGTAGGAGATCCTGGGTTCAACTCCCAGTGGTGCCTTGTTGCCAGGTTAATGGGTCTTTTCTTCCCACCATTCTTCAACATGTATCTGAGTTGGTTTTACCTTCAGTTGAGGTTGATGGTGCCCTCACAGTGGGAGTAGGATAGTAGCAAAAGCAGGAGGTGCCCTAGGGGTTTGATTTAGTGAGGCTTAGCTAGACTTGCTAAATCAAGCTCTGGAAAGATGGATTGCAGCAGCGATCTCTACCCGAGTGAAGCCAGGGCCTAATGATGCAATTAATTAGATGCCGACACTAACAGCCTCACTGCTGGTAACTCACAGAGCTACATCTACACTAAAGTTTTCTCCTTAAAAAATATGTTAATGAGGACTCAATTGCATGAGTCACCATCTCATTTGCATATTTTCTGCCAATGGGATTTTTGTGCAAAAACAAGCAGTGTGAACATTTTTTTGCACAAAGCCCCATTTTCCACAAGATTCTTATGCCCCCCAAAGAAGTATCCTGATCTTGCAGAAAAAGGGGTTTTGCACAAAGAAAACTTCCATGTTGCTTGTTTTTGCACAACAACCCCAGCGCAAAATCAGTTTGCCAGAAAATATGCAAATAAGATCATGGCTCATGCAAATGAGACCCTCAGTAACACCGTTTTTGCTGAGAAAACTCGTAGTGTAGACATAGCCGGAGATTCTGGTGCTGATCATGCAATAGAAGCACATTATGTTTAAACAGCTGCCATATGAATGTACCTGAAAGTCACAAGGATCAATGATCTGTGTGAAAGGCAGGTGGCCAGTAAATAGAGCCCCATGTATGTTGTGTGCACAAAGGAAGGTAGGAATGTGCACCAGGCAGTCTGATAACAGTGTTTACTGTATGTTTTAACAGGCTCCTGCCCATCTCTGGTAGATTTGGGCACCTCCTCCACCAATTGCAATACACACTAGGCCGTTCCTCCCCAGCTGGGTGTGGTTCTTGTTCTTCTGCACAGCACAGCCCACGGAGACCAAGCACCTGCTATTGGGCTTCCAAATCACACCCTTGTTGAACGGATGGAAACAGAAACCAGACACACAGCGGGTTTGAGCTGGCTCCAGCTGAGGGACGGGTTTGCCTGGTTTATGTGCATTGGCACAGGACAGCAGTAAGGGTTCGTATTCATTTAAAGAATCAAAAAAACAGAAACCTAGAATGCAATGGAATTGGAGACATAAATGTTTCCATTGAATGGTCAGTTGGATTTGAAGTAACGCTCATATAATTTGCAGTCAAATACTCTACCACTGAGCTACACTCCCCAACGTTTGCACTGTTAGGAGCTGAGAAGGGAACAGGAGGCTTTTGTAGCCCACACACCTCAGGTAGGACCCTCACTGACCCCCAGATTGTGACTGGTCCTAACAAGGGATTTGCCCTGAAAGCAGCAGAGCTGGGGCAGGACGGAGAGTCCTGAGATGAAGCTGATGGAGGGAAGGCAGGAGAACAGTGTGTCCTAGTTGCGCAAGACACCAGCTGTAGGTCCCTTACGGTGAAATATGCTGCTGCCACTTTGCCACCTCTGCCTCTCAATGACATTCATGGGTGTTCTTTTGTGCTGCCCGGTCTCTGTTCCCCACATGAACAACTCGGCCCCTGGGCCTGTCTCCATCACTTCTGCCTCTGCCAGGTGAAGGAGGCCGCTGGGCCCAGCATCTTTCTACCCAACCAGGGCTGGCTTTTGGGGAGAACAAGTGGGAAGAGGAGGGCCACTGGAGTGCTTGACCCCTGGCTGTGTCCATGGGAGGTGGCTCTGCTGAAAGCCAGACTGGTTTCCCTATTGTTAGGCAGGACCCTGCAATCCATGTTCTCTCCTGCTTTTGAAGCCTCTGTTGCCTTCTCCACATGTCCCTTCTGATGGGACAGGCATGTTCTTCTCAGGGTTTGGGTACCATGTTGCCCTAGGAAGGTGTGTGGCCAAAACACAGGCCTCGCTGTGAGCAGGATTTGAACCTGCGCAGAAACCCTATTGGATTTCAAGTCCAACGCCTTAACCACTCAGCCATCACAGCTCTAAGTAAAGCAACCCAGGAAACTGGTAAATAATCCCAGTGCCCAGGCCTGGCGTCACCTGACCCACAGAATTCACACAGCAAACCATTTCAAGTCATGCAGAAGGGTCCTGGGCGCTCTGGTCTGAGGCTGCCCTGGAGGTGAGTTCTGCTTCCAGGTCTTCCCTCCTTCTTCTTCCTTCCTTTCCCTTTTCCTCCTTCCTCTTCTCTTTTCCCCTTTTCCTTCTTCTTCCTGGTCTCCTTCTTGGACCCCACATTATATAGTGAAAGTTGAGTCCTGTAACCAATTCTTTTAATATGATTTTACTAACCAAAGATAACATACTATTATGATTTACCTAACCAATCATACTCCACCACCTTTATTGATTTTCCCCCAGCAAAATTAATTATACAGCAGACAGAAACAGTTACAATCCAGACAGCGATCACACAGACAAACAATAGGAAAGTGAAGAGAATAATCATAGAATGCCGATTGCACAAACACAACTATCGACAAGCAGTTTTTTGCCAGACAAAATGCTGTTAACTAAGTTTTCTCTACCCATCCTGAGATCTGTTTCTTACTTGGTGACAGTGGGTGTCATTAGGGTCGGACCCCCTTCTCACGGTCTAGTGTGATGCTATTTAAATGTCATTTAGATGGAATGTGACTCTATGCTTTACAGCTCATTGCTGCCGCTCTTCAGTCTGGCTACAGAAGAAGGCTTTAGTTTAGGCCCACCAAATAGCTACAGGCCTTGCAAGAGGGCTACAGAAAAACCGTATTGTTACAGAGAAACTTTCCAGGCATAAGGTAGCAAGACCCCAAGCACACTAAACACAACTGTGAAGGGGCTCAAACCCTCAGTCTTCTGACCTGAAGTCAGGCACCTTATCCATTAGGCCACACAGTCTTAGCAATGTATATCTTTACATGTGTAAGTAGGGAGTAGTCCAGAAAGTCCACCCGATTTTATTATTTTCCTTGTGTGTGGGCTTAGAAATCATGTCTGAACTGGTGAATTATTTTTAATTTGTGTAACCAAGGATTGCAGCCCAGGGATTTTCCTGAGTCTATGTCACATCATGGCTATCTACCACCTAGGCTATCTCTATACTGCACCTCTCTTCCACAAAAGCGTATGGAAATGAAGCGCTGATTAGCATATTGCCATGCTTTATTTGCATAATTAATTAGGGTTCATTTTTGCAGAAAGCAGTGCTGTGTAGACTGGGGCGCTTCCTGCCGCCCCGCTGCCCCTAACTCCAGTTTGGCCTGGGCCTCTTTGCTTTAAGGCCTGTGGTTGGTCCCATGGTGTAGGGGCAGCATGCAGGACTCTGAATCCTACAATCTGAGTTTAAATTTCAGTGGGACCTTCATTGTCTGGTTGCTGCAAAACCTTCCCATTCCATGTGCTTTAGCTTCCTTGTCCTCAGGCTGGTGAGAAGAGAATTTTGTGCCTCCTGGTGGGTGTCTAATGCCCAGTGGCGCTTGGTGTCTTGTCTGGCTGGCTCAGCAGGAGGCTGGGATGTGCTGGGGCCATGGAACCTACCAGCCTGGCTAGAGATGCAGAGGGCTGAGTTTGTGTTTCTCGCTGATGTTCTCACGTCTGTTCCCAGCAGCTGCCAGACTCTGCTTAGTGCTCCCTGGCGCTAAAGGGAGGGGAGTCTCAGGACTGGGCCTCAGAGAATGTGTGTTCCCTGCTTCTGAGAAAGGAAAAGAAACCTGTTCTACTCCCTGCGCTGGCTCTAGGCTGAGGTAAATCGACTCAACACACCTTGGTTGTGGAGCTATTGCCTTGGGCGTAGGAACTGTCTGGGAGAGCGAGCGGCACAAGTGAGAGGCTAGACCAAGGTTCACTCAAGTGGTTTGTTTTTGTGGATCTGCCCTCCACCCTCCCCTAGAGACACTGGAACAAAAAGACACGTGAGAAGAACCCAACTTTCTTTCCTTGTGATGCTAGCTCAGTTTTCACTCAGGGTTCTTTCTGCATGAGAAGTACCTGTGACAACCCCTGTGCTGCTGGGTTCTTCTGCCCCTCATCTACGATGCCGCCCACTTGGGGTAGCACGTGCCCTGACAGTTGTAGAAGGACCAGTCCCAACAAACCAACATTTCTCAGACACCTTTTGCTAGCTCAGCTGGTAGTGTGGAAAGCTGTAGTGTGTGCTTGGTAAGTTATCCTTAGGTTGCTGATTTGACTCTGGCTTGAAGAAGAGAGTCTTTTCCCTAGAGCCCACCCTTAGCACAAGCTGGTTCCCTTGAGTCCATGTTTTCAGAGCCATGCACTCAATTGACAATAAGATTGTGGATACCAGCTGCCAATCATGTTTCTTTGGCTGCACAGGCCTTGAGACCCTGGAAGGCTGGAGGAAATAGGAATGGCTGCACTTTGTAATTTAAAGATGTTATCTGCAACCATAAATTAGAACAGTTTTAGAGACACTTCTTTTTTCAGAAGAGGCTTTTCCGACATTTGGCCCATCTACACGGACCCAAATATGGGGATAACCTCCTCTTTCGGAAGAGCCCTTATTCCTAATAAAATGAAGAATACAGGCCTTCCAAAAAAACATGCCCACCTTTTTGGAAAATGATCTCCCTTCTTGCGCAAGAAAAACCCTCTTGCGCAATGCCGTTCTTCCTGAAAAGTAATGTGTGTAATGGCATTGCGCAAGAGGTTTTCTTGCTTAGAAGGCAGTGTAAACGTTCCTTCTTGCGCAAAAGCCTCTTCTGAAAAAATGGTGGCTCATTAGGTACATAAATGAGACTTGGCAATATTCCACGCTTAGCCTCATTTGCATATTACTCGCGCAGAAGCCGCAAGTGTAGACATAGCCACAGTGTCCTCCTTATTGCAGCTCCTTGGTGCCCGGGTAAGTGCAGCTCCTGCTACCTGGCCTGTGCCTGGGATAAGACCAACTCCCACATGAAAGAGGGGTGACATCAGCTGATAATGCCCCTTGGTGCCAGCCTGGGGAAGGGAGATGGGTCAGGCCAGGCACCTGTTGGGGCTTGTGGCTTGGCCTCCCCTGCCCTGGGAGGTTGGTGTATGGGGCTGGCTCCTCCTGCTGCCTCCCTTGTGTGACTTGCCCAAGGAGGAAGTGAGGCGGGAATGGGGTGGAGGAGGAAGCCAAGTTGAGGAGGCAGAACAAAAAGCTCAACATCTCAGTAAGACTGAGTAGGGTGAGCAGAGCCCCCACCCACCCCTTTCTTCTGCCAAAGCTGGTGGGGTGGGGCTGGCTGAGTGGAGGCAGAGTCCTTTGCCTGTCTCAGGGCATCTCAGGAGGCTCCTTGCATCCCAGGAGAAGAAGGGGCTCCGGGTGGAAGGAAACAAGCAAAGCTGGTCCCAGTGGGCATGGGCCGGGGCTCCAGTTTGGCCCCGGATGAGTCAGGGTGTCTTGTGTAGGTCCCATGGTGTAAGAGGCAGCACTCAGGACTCTGAATTCCTGCAAGCTGAGTGCAAATCTCAGTGAGACCTGCTGTGGCTGGGCTGGTTGCTACAAACCTCTCAAAATCCATCTTCTTTGGCTTCCTTTCCTGCAGGTTCCTAGAGAGGAATTTGTGCCTCCTGCTGTGAGTCTGAAAACACCTGCCCCCTGGTAGCTTTGTCTGGAGTCTGTGAGGGCTGGGGCTCTGGAGATGCAGGTCAGGCCTACATGTGGCTGTAGACAGCAACAGAGTCCCAAGAGCAAAGGCTGAAAATTCAGCATCAAACCTGCCCCTGCTGTGGGCCTGTAAGGCGACCTTGACAATACAGCGCTATTTTGGGGTACTAAGGCATCTGTAATATCTATCTTTTGGGGCATGAAGGCATCTTTAACGTCCATCCTGCATGTTAACAGTGTCCCATTATTTTGAAATACAATGGGCTCGCTATTCCAACATCCCTGTAAACCTCATTCCACGAGGCGTAAGGGACATTTTGGAATAGCAGGTTATTTCAAAATTTGGTGCTGTGTAGACACCAAAGCGTTTTTCAAAATAAGATCAAAATGACAACTTCTGTAGCTCAAATTGTTTACCATATGTCAACCCTATGTCTACTGAACCTAAACTTGAAATAAGATACTACATCAGGGCTCTGTCTACACTACAGAGACAATGCTTTAGTCGAGAGAACACATCTGCTCTTCCACAAAATTTTTGGAAGAGCAGACATGCTTTGGCATCTCTGTGAACTTCATTTTATGAAGAAGAAGGATGTTCCAAAAAGGGTTTCCCCAAATTTGACCCAGTGTAGACAGGCCAAATGTCAGAAAAGCCTCTTCAAAAAGAAGCAGAAAAAGCTATGCAAATTGGGGTTCACAATTTGCATAGCTTTCAGAAGAACAGTGTAGTGTAGACATAGCCTGAGTGTTGCATAGCACTGGTAGGAGACATGGAGGGACAAAAGGGTCTATCAGCACCTGCAGCCTTTCAGAACAACCCCCATCCCAACCCCCAAGTACCAGCCCTTCCCTCCACCCTTACTGGGGTCTGCTGGGAATCGCCTGGATGCAAGCCCACCCCAGTGTCAGCCTAAGGATTGACTGGTCTGTAAAAGCTGCATCCTGGAAATGAAGAAGCAGCTGAAGTGACTCTGGTGGGACTTGAACCCACAACCTTTGAATGTCTAGCTGGGCTCACATTAACACTATAGCTTAGAAGTCCAACTGTGCTTTCCATTTGCACCACAGAGCCTGATGGACAGCTGGGATTGATATCTCACTCTCTGCTTTGCAGCATGGCAATTGCTGGGAAAAGAAAGGAGCCAGGTCTGTCTCTTTTGGGAGAGCAAGTAGGAAGAGGAGGGTCACTGAGCCCCCAAGAATGAAAACTAGGAACCAGGACAAAGCTGCAGTTGGAGAACGTGGGCATTTATCCACTGCCTTTTGCACATAAAGCAAGGGTCTCTCACTTGAGCTAAATCCCTGCACGTGAGCACTTCCTCTGCCCCACCCACCTCGTTCCAGACCCCACAACGTCTCTGTGGCGGCCTGAGGCTCCTTTCTGAAAGAGCCACTTGTGGGACTGACACCCGTGGGCCGGCTAGCTCGGAGGTTTAGGGCGTGGTGCTCATATCACACAGACGCATCTTAGAGCAAGCCCCTTGTTTCAAACCATAGCGGGCTCGCTATTCCGGCGTCCTGTAAACCTCATGGCACGAGGACTGAGGCGTTTCGAATAGCGATTTATTTGGAAATAAGTGCTGTGTAGCCAGCGCCAAATTACAAAATAACCTATTTCAAAATTGACTCAAAATAAGCTACACAATTTATTGCTTATTTTGAGCTATGGAACACACCCTAGTGAGTTAGAGCCCAGCTCTGCCCCCAGCTCCACCCACCCACATGCTGACTCCTCGCTACCAGGGCTGTTTGCATTGGCCTCTTCTCTCTGTAGCCAGGCTTCAGCCAGGACTGAGACTGTCAGGCAGGAGAATGTGACTCGGCTCCCTGCACCTGGGCCCTGCATTTCTCATCCCTTCAGAGACACTTGTTAGTGGAGAAATAAATCACATTCACATGAGTGTAGATTATGAAATGTTGTTGTTGCCTTGGAAACTCCCCACAGACCTTCCCCTGGGGGCCCTGGGCAGCCCACTCACACTGCACAGGTTACTTCGAGGTGAGGGTGCTGTGTAGACGTACCCATACTGTTGAGGACCAGCCTGCCGGGGGGAGGTTCTGGCCACTTCCTTTCCTTGTCTGTCTCAGACTATGTCTACATTCAGGGCTACGTCTACACTGCAGGCTTTTTGTGCAGAGCAGATGTTCTCGCGCAAAAACTTGCAGGCGTCTACACTGCGCACGTTCTTGCACATTTAAATTTATAGTACAGCATCAGAAAACAGGGCTTCTTGCACAAGAGTTATTCCTCTCCACAAGAGGAATAAACCCTCTTCTTGCAATAACTCATCCACAAGGAGGCAGTGTGGAGAGACAACAGGGGTTTCTTGCTCAAGAAAGCTCTATGGCTAAAATGGCCATCAGAGCTTTCCTGCACACGTCCACACTGCCATGGGCTCTTACAGAAAAGCAATTCTCTTGTGCAAAAGCACATGGGAGTGTGGACACACTGTTGTGCAAGACCTTTTGCACAAAACAGTTCTTGAGCAAGAAGTCTGCAGGGTAGATGTAGCCAGCCCCTCTCTCCAGGGAACTGCAGCCCCTCGGACCAGGCAGCTCCTCCCAGCATTCAGGAGGTACCAGGCCGAGAAGAAACCGTCTCACAGACACGGTGCTGCCAGGGAGGGGCCTCACTGCTAGTGACTGTTCCTGTTCCAGGAGCGGACTGAGTTTTGCCCTGGGCACCAATATTGAGGGCATGTGCCCCTGTTTGTGTGTGAGCCCCCATGGCGCCCATTGGCTCCTGCTGGGGGGTGGAGGGTCCCCTGGTGCCATAGCTCCTCCTGGGGAGGGTGGAGGGACCCCTGGTCCAGTATTTCCTGCTGTGGAGAAGTAGAGGTACCCCATTCCTATAGCTCCTGCCAGGGGACCCTGACCCCTTATCTCCTGATGTGGTTTCAGCTTTTCCCTTGCGGATGCTCCAGACATGAGGATGCCAGCGCACTGGCCCAGCCCGGGCCGGCAGTGATGGTTTCACTCATGCAGGAAATGCCCCAGCTTCTCCCCCCTCACAGAGCTGCTGCCTCTCCGGGAGGTGGATGAACTGCAGGTGCGGGACAGCTCCTGCCAGCAGCCAAGGCACCAAATATCGCTGTGTCTGCAGCCAGTGTTGGGAACTGGGCGGGGAACAGGAGGCTTTTGTGTCACACACATCTCAGGTAGGACGGACCCTCACTGAGCCCAGACTGTGACTGGTCCTAGCCAGGAATGTGTCCTGGGGCTGGTTTAGTGACACTCTAAGGCCGTGTCTACACTAGGCGTAAAAGCGACGCTGCCGCGGTCGATGTTCTGGGCTCTAGGGAAGACCGGCTGATTGGAACTGAGCTGTGCAGAGTCTTGTAAAGGGAACCGCAACGTCTCTGGATATTTGCCGAGTTTTATATGAGGGTTTATCAGAAGGGATGTTGTGGGATCTGGAACAAGGTGGGTGGGGCAGGAAAACTCTTCACAGGCAGGAATTAGCTCAAGTGGTAGAGCGCTCGCTTTGCATGTGAGAGGCAGTGGGATCGATACCCACATTCTCCAGTGATAGATGTTTGCTGCTTTCTCTTTTCCACAGGCAGAGCCAGCCAGGGGCTAAGTGCTTCAAGGCCTCCTTCCCTCTTTCATAAGGCAGCAGGCTGGTTTCCGCAGTGCGGGGTGTCCCGTTTGCCTCACAGGAGCAGTTCCTGCCTAAAAGTCAAGCAGGCAAAGTGCAGCCTGTAACACCCAGCGGAGGATTTGCCTGCCTGGGAAGGCGGAACAGACCAGCAGTTGGGAGCTTGGCTGCCAGCTGCTTAGCACATCTGGACACAGAAGAATCCCAAAACTTGGTTCTGCCAGGCAGCAGTTTCCCCTCTTCTGTTTCTTTTCAGCTCTCTGCAAACTGCCTCCCAGCTGTAGGTGAGGCTGAGTGTGTGTGAAACCAGCTGCGCTTTGGATGATTTTGTTAATTGTTTAAAGCCTCAGGCACCTCTTCTGCCTGGGAGGTGGCTGTAACCATCCTTCCCGTGTGTCTATACCAGAGTCTAAGACACAGATTAGAGTTTACTTCTCAGTGGTGCCGTCCTTCCTTTAGCTCTGCTGTTACAGCCCCTGCTCTCTCCCATTTCTAACCCATCTCCCGGGTTTCCATGTTGTTCACCTACCTGTGGGCTTTGGGCACCTGCCCCGTCAAACCTACTTGAAAGCCTCCTCACCAGTCTGCATCCAAATACTCTTCCCTTCGTCAACACTTGAGCCCCACCCCTGCTGAGCCCCACCCTTCCTGCAACAGCATCCCATGGGCAAGGAGGCCAAAGTCCCCTGCCCACGGAGCTGTAGCTTTCTGTGCCCAGGGGCCAGACCCCACCAGGGCTGGAAGGCAGGAGAAGTGGGAATGGCTGCATTTTGGGAGTCAAAGGTGTTGTCTGGAAACATAAAGAATCATTGTAAAGAGGCTTTGGAGGAGGGCACCATGGCTTAGCTGGCTAAAGCACCTGCCTCATAAACAGGAGATCCTGGGTTCAATTCCCAGTGGTGCCTTATTGCAGCCTGTGCTTGCATTTTCCTATGTCCTTCTGGGGCACAGAAGAGGCCTCCCCTGGCCACCCATGGAACTGCTGCTTCAGGAAAAGGCTGATTAAAGAGGTATTGGAAAGAAGGAAACCACAAGCCCGGAGCAAGTGCAAAGGCTGCTGTGACTGGCAATGGCAGGCAGGGCTCTGACTGCAGTTGCTGGGACAGGAGAGCCAGCACCACACAGCCTTGTGATTCCCAGAGGATCAGCACCTAGAGAGCTTGAGGAGCAAGCTCTGCAGCTCCTGCAGCCATGGAGAGTTAGGGTCTGTGGGCATCAGGTGCTTCTCACCTGTGGTTTCCTTCTTTCCAACACTCCTCTTCAATCAGCCTTTTCCTGAACCAGCAGTTCCATGGGTGACTGGAGAGGCCTCTTCCATGTCCCAGAAGGGTGTAGGAGAATGTGAGCAAAGCGGCAACAAGGCAACTCAGAAATTGAACCCAGGATACCTGTTGATTACACAAGGCTTTAGCCTGCCAAGCCATGGTGCCCTACTCAGACCCACTTGTAAAGCGTTCTGTGTATGGTACCAGATAACACCATTGCCTCACAAAGTTCGGCCATTCCCCATTTCCCTTCTGGTTCCCACCTGGTGGTGTCTGGCTCCTGGCCACAGAAGCCTACAGCTCAGTGGGCAGAGGCCTGACATGCGCATCTCCCCAGCCGCTGGGACTGTGGAGTTGCCTTTGAGGTTCTGCTGGGTTGTGGGAGGGAGAAACGCAGCAAACTTTGATTTTCTGGCTTGTAAACCCCTTGGTCTCAGGGTTTACGTTGGAGTCCCCAGGTGGGGCCCGGCCTCCTTCAGTTTGGTCCCTTCCTGAGGGCACAAAATTGACAACAGAGAATTCCTTTGCCCTGCAGCAATCTCTGTTGGCCAATGGGTTAGCCACCAAATATTTGCCCAAGTTTAAGTGCAGCAGAAAACAGCTTCACCTGTGTGTTTCTGTGGTGTAGTGGTTATCACATTTGCCTAACACGCAAAGGTCCTGGTTCAAAGCCAGGCAGAAACACAAGGTCTTCTCTTATTGCGGTTCCCTGGGTGCCCACAAGCCAGTGGCTGCCCCTGGTGCAGGGATGGGTGGCCTGTGTGCTGGCTTTCAGGAGCATGTGGGAGAGCTAAACAGGTTAGGCTAAGATGGGAGGAGGCAGGGTTGGGGCTGAGACTTCTCAGCAGTCCCTTACCTGGGACCAGGTCATTGCAGCCACTCAGTCCAGGGCCCAACCTGGAAGTGCCACTACTGCAGCTGTGCACCTTTGGGGCAGTGTGGCTGTCGCCTTTGCTGCAAGGGGACACAAAGCCACATAACGTCCCGCTCATGCCCAGACCCCAGCCACCCCATTCTCCTCACTTTCTTCCCACCCAGCACCCTCAGCTTCCTTTGACACCCTCCCTTGTTCCTGCTCCCTCTATTCTTGCCAGACACCCCACCCTGCTCCTTCATCCATATTCCTTCTGCACCCTTTCTCCTGGCCACAGCTCCTTGGCGCTTCTCAAGCCAGGCCCTGCAGAGCCACCAGGCAGGAACCAGCTCTTGGAGCTCAGCTTGCACGGGATCTGGTAGTTTCCCACCACATCTCACCTGGGAAGAGGTGACTTGTTCTCCTGCCTTCTTACCTTATATCTCCGTTCCCTTCAAAGGTCTCCGCTGCCTCAGGACCCGCCTCCTCAGGCGCTGCCCCTCTGCCACTGGGCTGGGAGTGGGAGACTCCACAGTCTCTGCATTTGGGGCTGAGAAGTCTCACGGGACTTGTCTGTTGATGGCGTTAGTCAGCCCGATGGCCAGCCGGATCCATTCCGTGGCGCTGCCCGAGAGGGAGCTTTACAAGTGCCCAGAGTCCATTGGTATTTTCTGGGGCTCTGTGTAGGGATTGGGCTTGGCCATCTTTTCCATGGGAAATGCCTCTTCTTTGGAACAGCAGCTCCCAGGAGTTCATGGAACTTCTTCTTCTCAGCTTGGGAAAGGGACGACTAAGGGATGGGACAGAGTTTTATGTAATGATGACAGAGTGCAGAAAGCAAATAAGAATTTTTTTTCTCCTACTCAAGATCCCGGGTGACAGAATGAAACTGGTAAACAACCAAGTTAAAAGGAAGCATTTTGCACCCAGTGGAACTCCTTGCCAGAGGATGTTGTGAAAATCTACAAGAAAGTCCAAAACAGAACTGGATCATTTAATGCAGGAAGATCAATCAATGGCATTGAACCAGGATGGACAGGAAAAAGGTGTCCCTGGCTGGTGTATTCTAGAAGCTAGGAATGGGCGACTCCCTGGTGGCATCTAAAATTGTCTGTCCTGAGGATTCCCACTGGGCAATGGAATTGGCTGCTGTCGTACAGACAGGATCTTGAGGCTAGTTGGACAACTGGCATGGCCCAGTCTGGCTGTTCTGATGTTCTGGTTTTGTTCTTGTCCCTCTGGACAATGGAAATGAACCCTCGTCCTGAAGAGACAGAAAGTGG
>CM033444.1:33005968-33038967 GCA_019425775.1 Rafetus swinhoei | reverse complement strand
AAATTCCAAAGATGGTGTCGGCTTTCTGAAAATAAATGAGCCCCTTTTCAGTACACGATGTGGTGGTGCAGGGTTTCTTGGATTACTCTGGTTCTGCTGGCGGAAGGGGCTGGCTGGGAGGAGGAGGGAGCAGTGGGGCTGGCCGGGAAAGATGGGGGGTGGGAGAACTGATGGGAGGAAGCAGGGCTGGTGTGGGCAGCAGGGCTGGCGGGGGTAGATCAGGAGAAGCAGGGGAGAACCGCCAGGCTGACAGAGGGTGGGGGTGAGCGGGGATGTCCAGGGGGGAAGCAGAGGGAAGAGAATCGGCTGGCGGGGAGTGGGACTGATCCGGGCGCATGCAGATCCTGGGGCGCTGCCCGTCCCGTGCATGGTCCTGGTGAAGCACGAAGGAGTCTGGCCTCCTAGATTCCATTTGCCACCCCTCGAGTAGTATTGTTTGTCCGTGTGATAGTCTGGTTCGGATCTGTTTCTGTCTGCTGTACAATTGATTTTGCTAGGTGTAAATCAACTAAGGCGGTGGGGTCTGATTGGTTAGGTAATTCTGTTACAGTATGTTCTGATTGGTTAGTGAAATTATACTAAAACAATTGGTTAAGGAAGAACTAAGCAGTATTGAGTTTCTCTATATAAACCTAGGTCCAAGAAGGAGACCAGCAAGAAGAAGGAAAAGGGGAGAAGTGAAGAGGAAGGAAAAGGGAAAGGAAGACCAAGAAGGAGGAGATAAGACCTTGAAGCAGAACTCACCTCCTAGGCAGCCTAAGACGAACAGCCAGGACTCCTCTGCACAGCTGTGGAAATGGTTTGCTGTGTGAATTCTATGGCAGGTGACGTTAGGACTGAGTACTGGGATTATTTACCAGTTTCCCTGGTCCCCCAAAACATAGAGCTGTGATGGCCAAGTGGTTAAGGCGTTGGACTTGAAATCCAATAGGGTTTCCCTGCATAGGTTCAAATCCTGCTCAGAGTGAGGCCTGTGTTTTGGCCACACCCCTTCCTAGGGCAACAAGGGCCTCTGTGAGTTACCAGCAGTGGGACTGTTAGGCTATGTGTACACTCGCAGCTTCTTGCGGAAGAAAACGTCCACACTGCCACGTGCAAGCTAAGCTTTTGTGCAAGAGCGCCCATGGCAGTGTGGATGCTTTCTTGCAAGAAAGCTCTGATGGCCATTTTAGCCATAGGGCTTTCTTGGAAGAAACCCCTGCTAAGCGTCCACACTGCCCTCTTGCACAAGAGCTCTTGCGCAAGAGGGCTTACACCTGTCAAAAAAGAGTGTAGCTCTTGCGCAAGGAGTCCTCTCTTACCATGCTGTACTGTAAATTTACTTGCGCAAGAGCAGGTGGGCAGTGTGGACGCTCTGCAGATTCTTGCGCAAGAACGGCTGTACTTGCGCAAGAAGCCGCGAGTGTAGACATAGCCTTACTGTCGACGTCTAACTAATTGCACCATTAGGCCATGTCCTCACTCAGGTGGAGATTTCTGCTGCAATCTATCTCGGGGGTTACGTCTACACTGCAGGTTTTTTGCACAAAAACTTGCAGAGCATCTGTACTGCACACATGTTCTTGCGCAAGTAAATTTACAGTACAGCATCAGAAAACAGGTCTTCTTCCGGAAGAGTTATTCCTCTCCCCACGAGGAATAAACCCTCTTGTGCAAGAGCTCTTCCACAAGAGGGCAGTGTCGACAGGCAACATTAATTTCTTGCACAAGAAGCCCCTATCTGAAATGGCCATCAGTGCGTTCTTGCGCAAGAGAGCGTCCACACTGTCATGGATGCTCTTGTGGAAAAGCACATCTCTTGCACAAAAGCACATGGCAGTGTGGATGCTCTCTTGTGCAAGACCTTTTGCACAAGAACTCTTCCGCAAAAGAGTTGTTGCACAAGAAGCCGCCATTGGACGCTCTACCTCTGTGACGTAGTGGGGGTATCTGGCTAGTTCCTATGCTGGCTCTGTGGTAATCCCCAATGGCTGCCATCGGTACCACAGCCCAGAAGGATGAGTCATTATGCTAAGAGGGTCTCTCAACCTGTCTGACCAGCTACCCCCCAGGGAGAGAAACAAAGGAAGGTGGATTGCTGCCCGGGCTGGGGGCAGGGCTGGAAGAGAGTTAGTTTAGTTTCTGTCTGGGATCATGGAGGAACCAGCCTAAGCCAAGGGCTGGGATTTAGGGGCCCAGTCTCCCCCATCTCAAGGGGGGCTGAGGCATCCTAGACCTGCCCTGTAACCAGATTACATCGGTGCTGTGCTGTGCTGTGCTGTATCCTGGAGAAGGAATAAACTCCTCCATTCTACGGGCCGGTGGAGTCTGTTCGTGCCATTACGGGGTGCAGGAGTCAGGGGACCCCAACGCGTCACACTGGTGTCAGAAGTGGGATGCACTGCACCCCGTGGATGGAGCATCCAGGCGACAAGGCGCAGTAGAAGCAAGAGCCATGGAACCAGGCGTGCTGGAAACAGAGCGAAGCGGTTCCTGAGAATCGTGGGCGCAGCAGCACTAGACTGGTGAGTCTGCACCGAGGACCAGCGGGGAGATGGCCTATACCCAACTGCTGAAGGCAGAGCTGGTGAAGCTGTGCAGAGAGAGGGGCTTGCCTGTGCGGAGCGCAACCAAGGCCCAGCTGATTGCCCGGCTGGAAGAGAATGACCAGCCACAGGGCTGGGATCCTGTCCCCGTGGGAACAGCCAGACCCCACTGGGAACGTGTCAGGCTCGGAGAGGGGGGCGGAGCGCTGGAGGCCGCCGAAGAGACCGGACTGCCTCCCAGGGAGCACTGCAAGCCGTAGTCCGCCCAGGGGTCCAACCCTCGGAGCTGCGGCGGCTAGAAATCCAGCTGCAGATGAAGGAATTGGAAGTCCAGGACCGTAGAGAGCAGCGACAGCATGAGCTGGCCATGGCCGAGCGGAGAAGCAGCAGGGCCCCAGCTGCGCCGAGTGCAGATGAGCCCCAAGGGCCCAGGGCGGCCAGACGCTTGGAGAAGCTCGTGGTGGCCCAATTGAAGGACATGGGCGACATAGACGGGTTCCTCAGCTCCTTTGAGAGGGCCTGTGGACTGCAACGGGTCCCCAGCTGACTGGCTGCAGGAGCTCATCCCGCACTGAACCAGGAGGCTGCCGGGTGCTCAATCAGCTGGAGGACCTACAGCCAGGGATTACAACCGAGTCAAGGAGGCCCTGCTGCACAAGTTCGGGCTGACCCCGAGATGTACAGGAAGAAGTTCCGGGAGGTGCAGAAGGAGCCACGGAGACCTATGTGGACCTGGCCTCCCGCCTGGCGCAATACTGCCGCAAGTGGGTGTCTGGAGTCGGAGCCCAGACTGCAGAGGGGCTGCTCAAGCTGTTCATGATGGAGCAGTTCTATGAAGCATGCCCACCCAGATTGAGGCTGTGGCTCAAGGACCGAAGACCAGAGACCCCCCAGGAGGCCGGGAGACTGGCAGATGAGTTCACGGAGAGCCGGTCCGGTGTGAACGGGAGTCCCGGAGAGAAAGGGAATCGCACAGAGACCGGATGTCGGCTGAGCGACGGAGGGAGTCAACTACGAGGCGAGCCCAAGGAACAGGACGTCTGTGCCCCAGAGAACTAGCCAGGGCCTGGACAGAGACAGCCCAAAGCCTAACTTGCCATCGCTGTGGGCAAAAAGGCCACAAGAGGGCTCAGTGCACCAGGTCCCATGACCTGGGACTTTCCAGGGTTAACTGGCTGGGGCTGGAGGAAGGGCGGGCTGCCCCAGAGGCAGGGGCTGGCAGGCAAACCTCAGCTCAGAGTGGGGGGAAGGAGGCTCAGTGCACCCCCCCTGGGAGGTCTGACCCTCGGGAGGCGGATTTCTCCGTGTACCGGGTGGGGCAGGACGGCCCTGCGGAGCGAGTGCCTCATACCCTGGAGGTGGATGGTAGGAAGGTGACGGGTTTCTGGGACACGGGGCGGAGGTGACGCTGGCCCGATCTGACATAGTGGCCCCAGACCGGATACTACCCACACGCAGCTGACCCTGAAGGGCATAGACGGGTCCCGTTTAAGGTGCCCGTAGCCAGGGTGCATCTGAAATGGGGGCCAAGGAAGGTCTCAAGGAAGTGGGGTGCACCCGCACTTGCCCACGGAGGTGCTAATGGGGAATGACCTAGAGGAGTGGCCCCAGGAATCCCAGCGGGCTCTAGTCACCGCTCAGTAGCCAGAGCCAGCGAGGCTGGCAACCTGGATCCAGGAAGGACTCCTGGCAGGGTCCCCAGGGTCCCATCACCGTGGACACGGGGTCCAGCCAAGCGGGACCCCGGACCTAGGCAAAGGTGGGGAACAGGTCCCGATCCCTGCCCCAGCGGCTGAATTCCAGGCTGAGGTGCAGGCAGACCCCTCCTTGCAGAGGCTGAGGACGAGGCTGGCCTCCGGGCAGCTCAGCCCCTGGGGAGAGGAGGCCAGGAGAGATTCCTGTGGGAGCGGGATTCCTGTTCCGGGAATGGCTTCCCCAGGAAGGTGAGGGCATGGGGGTCCAGCGGCAGCTGGTCGTCCCCCAAAAGTATCACCTCAAGCTGCTGTTTTGGCCCATAATGTCCCCTTTGCGGCCACCGGGGATCCGGAGCACCCGGCTGAGGCTGCTCCAACACTTCTACTGGCCGGGGATATTTGCGGCCGTGCAGCGGTACTGCTGGGCCTGCGACTCCTGCCAGAGGGGCGGGAAGGCCCAAGATGGGAGGAAAGCTGCTCAGGGGCCCCTACCCTGTATAGAGGAGCCGCTGGGCTTGCTGAGAGACTTATGGGAGGGGAAGACCTCCCGGGACGGAGCGTCAGGGGTGGAAGCCACCCTGGCTGTCCAGAGGAGGCTCGCTGGGCTCATGGCCCTGGCCCGAGAGACCCTGGCCAGAGATCAAGGCCAGCGGAAGGATGGGTGCGACCACAGAGGACAGGCCTGTGTCAGTCGCCCTGGAGCGATGCAGCGAGTGGACAGAGGGAAGCCAGTTCATGTGGGGCCTCGCCGCGGCCGGCCCGAGTCAAGGGGAGCACCCATGTCCCCAGGGCGGGTTCCCACGCAGAGGACCCGAACTTCCCTAGGTCACGAGCGGAGTGACCCTGCTCAGTTCGCTCGGAGGGGGAGAACTGTGACGTAGTGGGGGTATCTGGCTAGTTCCTATGCTGGCTCTGTGGTAATCCCCAATGGCTGCCATAGGTACCACAGCCCAGAAGGATGAGTCATTATGCTAAGAGGGTCTCTCAACCTGTCTGACCAGCTACCCCAGGAGAGAAACAAAGGAAGGTGGATTGCTGCCGGGCTGGGGCAGGGCTGGAAGAGAGTTAGTTTAGTTTCTGTCTGGGATCATGGAGGAACCAGCCTAAGCCAAGGGCTGGGATTTAGGGCCCAGTCTCCCCATCTCAAGGGGGCTGAGGCATCCTAGACCTGCCCTGTAACCAGATTACATCGGTGCTGTGCTGTGCTGTATCCTGGAGAAGGAATAAACTCCCTCCATTCTACGGGCTGGTGGAGTCTGTTCATGCCATTACGGGGGTGCAGGAGTCAGGGGACCCCAACGCGTCGTCACAACCTCCACTTAGATCCCCAGGAGGTACTGGGGAATAATGACTTTGAATGGCCCTGGGCAGGAGCTATTTTGAAATAGCAGCAGTAGAGCATCCACACTATGGCTATTGCAAAATAGGTATTTCGGAAGAGGCGTTATCCCTCATGCAGTGAGGTTTACAGATTTGGAACTAAGCCGTGGCTGGCTTTTGAGGTGAGTGAATAGGAAGAGAGAGGGGCCACAAGAGGTTCTTCGCCCTCTGGATGGCTCTGCTTGTGAAAAAAACAGGGACCACACACCACTGGAGAACATGGGTATTGATCCCACTGCTTCTCACATGCTAAGCAAGCACTCTACCACTTGAGCTAATTCCCCTGCCATCAAAGTGCCACATCTCTTGGTGACTCTGCCTTTCTCCACAGGGACATCTGTCTTCCAGGTCAGTTAGTCGAGGGAAAGGAGAAGGCTCCAATGAGGCTCCTCCTCACACTTGTGCTTGGGACCCTCATTCTCTCTCTGGCCTCAAGGGCAGATCGCAAGAAGGAGACTCCCTGCAGCAAAGTCAGGGGGGCATTTCTGAGAGGGCCCCTGCCCTGCAGCCTGTCCCACCTGTCCCCTGTCATGGACTCTCTGTGAAGTCACTGCCTCCCAACCTCCTTTAGGCCAATAAGCTGAGGGGCTGCAAAAGGCCCTTGTGATGTCCTGAAAATAATCGGCGTAACGGCATTCCGCAAGAGGGTTTTCGTTGCACTAGAAGGGGCAGTGTAGACAGCTCCTTCTGGCACAAGAGCTTCTTCCGCAAATATGGTGGCTCATTAGCTATGCAAATGAGGCTCGGCAATAGCCTCATTTGCATATTACTTGTGCAAGAAGCCGCGAGTGTAGACATAGCTTTCTTGTCAGCTCACTGCAAAACAAGTCACAACGGTGAGTGAGGGTGAGAGTGGATAAACTCAGCTGTGCTGCAGAGCAGCTGTTAGATGGGGAAAGAGAGTGGCCCCCTTGGCCTCAGCGAGCAACTCACACATGTAAGAAAACTTCAGTTGTGTCAGGATGGCTGAGTGGTCTAAGGCGCCAGACTCAAACTACTCTCTTTCCCTCAGTGGGGTGCTCTGGTCTCTGAATGCAGATGTGGCTCTCCCCTGCTATTGTAGAAGCGCTTGCTTAGGATTTCTCTGAGGCTGCATCTACACAGCAGCGTTCCTTGGGAATAACGGCCATTATACTGCACTAACAATGGGAGCGTCTACACAACAATTCCATTATTCCGACTTCTGTAACGCTCCATCCAGACCAGTGGTCTGAGGAGCCAGGAGGTTTCCAGGCTGCAGACAGCCAAAGACAAAGCAAAGTCCCAGCCACTTCCTGCTCAGCCCAGCAGGGTCTCTGTGTGGCCCCCAGACCTTTTGTTTGCTGTTGCCAAGTCGCAGGGGCCCAAATTCTACAACACTCTCAGCCCCACAGGAGGGGGCTGGTTTGATGCTTCACTCCTCCGGAGACCCCAAACTCCCCCTGTGCTCCAAGAGCCCAGTTAGCTGAGACCCCTCTCCCCACCTGAGACTCTGTTTGCTTGAGACCCCAGAGCCCTCCCTTGGGCTGCCTGGAATATGGGGAGTTAGGGCTAGTGGTGGATTTGCAGAGTCGCACAACAGCTGCTGCCAGCGTACAGATGTGCACGTCTGTCTGGGGTTACTGGGCACCCGGCCTGATTTGGTGAGTCCCAGATTCTGTTCCTGCCATGATGGACAAAGCAGCAGTAAGAGAGGAGCTTCAACAGCTCAGCTGGCAGAGCAAGGGCTGTATTGCTGTTCAGCAGGTGTTCTGAGGGGGCTGGTTTGATGCTGCTCTAAGGAGAACTCCTTTTTCCTTCTCTGGCAGAGGAGGGGCAGGATTTGCAGGCTCCTAAGGAGCAGCAGCAGGGCAGACAAGGCCCTTCCAGGAGGCTCAGCTGGGCTCTTCACAGAGGAGCCAAAGAAGGACAAGCCTCAAGAACAAAGACTTTTGCCAAAGCCTGGGATTGAACCAGGGACCTTTAGATCTTCAGTCTACTGCTCTCCCCACTGAGCTACTTTAGCACCTATTTCTCACCCCCTGAGCTTGCCACTTCTCTCCTAGTATGTCTCCACTGCATGTTGTGCTTGCACAAAAACCTCCCCCTGTGTGTGTGGCTGGCAGTGGTTGCTAGATGGATCCATTCACATGTAGCTTTATTGAAACCCCCTTGTTTCTGCCTTGAGTGTCCCCCAGCCCAAAGGGAGGTGCCCAATAGAACAGTCCGTGTAAGAAATGTGTCACTTTCACCCCTAGGAGCAGCTCAGCCATGCAAAGGGGCTGCCTGGGGCAGGACATTAGCCCTGGAGGGCAGGGGTGGGTGTGGCAGTGACATCACAAGGGCCTTTTGCAGCCCCTCAGCTTATTGGCTAATGGAGGTTGGGAGCCTGTGCGGGGCAGGGCAGGCTGCCTGAGGAATGTGCTGGGCTGCTGGCCGGGAGTGAGCCAGGTAAATCTCCCAGCCAGAGCCTGCCTCGCACCCCAGCCCCTCCCTTCCTCAACCCACTGGTACCCCACGTAAACCAAACCCTCTGCCCCTGAACCCACACCCTCCCAGATCCTGCACCCCAATCCTCTGCCTCAGGTCACAACCCAACCCCCTGCAACCGTTCCTGCACCCCAGTCCTCTGCCCCAAGCTCCTGTCTGCACCAACCTGCATTCCAGACCCCCACCTCCTCCGTTAATAGCATAGAAAAGTGCAGCCCTGGGAGCAGTTCCCCATCAAAAGTCATTGCCCACGCCAGCCCTAACCTGTGCAGCAACCCAGCCCCCCCAGCTGCTTAATGAGCCCTGCCCAGGCAAGGGCTCAGGACTCTGCCCATGGAGCTGCCATGTCTTCTCCAGAGCCCTTAGGCTGGCACCGGGGAGGCCTGAGTCCCAGCAGTGCCCAGTGGAGCCCAGCGAGGGCGGAGAGAAGGGCTGGTACTTGGGGTGGGCCCGGGGCTGTTCTGAAAGGCTGCAGGCACCGTCAGACCCTTTTGGCCTTCCCTGTCTCACCCCAGTGCTGAGCAACACTCAGTGTCGGTCTGAGCATCCGTCCTGCTCTGGGACGTGTCTCTGTGGCAGGAACCTGCCCAGGCGACTCTCGCAGTGAGGCCCCTCCCTGGCAGCACTGAGCAGTGAGAGCTGAGTGAAGGGGGAAGCAGGACCAGGGGGAGAAGGCTCCCTGACTGTGTAAGAGGGAGGCTCTGCCCTGGCCAGTGGGGAATCCTTGCCTCTGAGGGCCCAGGCCTGGTGGGTCATTTCCCCAGGTTACTGAGTGGGGCTGGAGCCAGTTCTGGGTTGTCTCCTTCAACAACGAAACTGAATCAATGGATCTTGTGCCGACCTGACTGTGCGCTGGGCTAGTGCTGTGTGTGCCACAGAGCTCCCTGCAGTCCTGCCAGGAGAGGAGAGGGGCAGTTTGAGTCACCCAGCTCTGCCTCTTCTGAAGGGCTTGTGAAAATGGCAGGTGCTGTCTTGGCAGTGAGGGAGAGGTGGGAAAGGGGCCCTGAGTGAACCTCTTGGGTCACAGCTGCTGGAACAGTGGGGTAAGATGAACAAGTAGGCAGTTCTCATGTGACGATTAAAGCTGGCTTCCCTGACTGGGAATTGAACCCAGACCTCAGCAGTGAAAGTGCTGAATCCTAGCCACTAGACCATCACGGACACACATGTCTCTTTCCTTACCTACACTAGCCTTTCACAGGCCACTTTCTGTCCCCTTCAGGACGAGGGTCCATTTTCCATTGTCCAGAGGGTACAAGAACAGAAACCAAACAGAACATCAGAACAGCCAGACTGGGCCATGCCAGTTGTCCAACTAGCCCAAGATCCTGTCTTACGACAGCAGCCAATTCCATTGCCCAGTGGGAATCCTCAGGACAGACAATTTTAGTGATGCCACCAGTCGCCCATTCCTAGCTTCTAGAATACACCAGCTAGGTACACCTTCCCTGTCCATCCTGGTTCAATGCCATTGATTGATCTTTCCTGCATTAAATGATCCAGTTGTTTTGGACTTTCTTGTAGATTTCACCTTCACAACATCCTCTGGCAAGGAGTTCTACTGGGTGCAAAAATGCTTCCTTTTAAACTTGGTTATTTACCAGTTTCATTCTGTCACCGGGATCTTGAGTAGGAGAAAAAAAATTCTTATTTGCTTTCTGCACCCCTGTTATCATTACATAAAACTCTGGCCCGTCACCCCTTAGTCGTCCCTTTCCCAAGCTGAGAAGAAGAAGTTCCATGAACTCCTGGGAGCCCCTGTTCCAAAGAAGAGGCATTTCCCGTGGAAAAGATGTCCAAGCCCAACCCCTACACAGAGCCCCAGAAAATACCAATGGACTCTGGGCACTTGTAAAGCTCCCTCTCGGGCAGCGCTACGGAATGGATCCGGCTGGCCATTGGGCTGACTAACGCCATCAACCGACGAGTCCCCGTGAGACTTCTCAGCCCAAGTGCAGAGACTGTGGAGTCTCCCACTCCCAGCCCAGTGGCAGAGGGCAGCGCCCTGAGGAGGCGAGTCCCGAGGCAGCGGAGACCTTTGAAGGGAATGGAGGCGTAAGGTAAGAAGGAAGGAGAACAAGTCACCTCTTCCCAGGTGAGATGTGGTGGGAAACTACCAGATCCCGTGCAAGCTGAGGTCCAAGAGCTGGTTCCTGCCTGGTGGCTCCTTGCAGGGCCTGGCTTGAGAAGCGCCAAGGAGCCGTGTGTGGCCAGGAGAAAGGGTGCAGAAGGAATATGGATGAAGGAGCAGGGTGGGGTGTCTGGCAAGAATAGAGGAGCAGGAACAAGGGAGGGTGTCAAAGGAAGCTGAGGGTGCTGGGTGGGAAGAAAGTGAGGGGAATGGGATGGCTGGGGTCTGGGCATGAGGCGGGACGTTATGTGGCTTTGTGTCCCCTTGCAGCAAAGGCGACAGCCACACTGCCCCAAAGGCGCACAGCCACAGTAGTGGCACTTCCAGGTTGGGCCCTGGACTGAGTGGCTGCAACAACCTGGTCCCACGTAAGGGACTGCTGAGAAGTCTCAGTCCCAACCCTGCCTCCTCCCATCTCAGCCTAACCTGTTTAGCTCTCCCACATGCTCCTGAAAGCCAGCACACAGGCCACCCATCCCTGCACCAGGGGGCAGCCACTGGCTTGAGGGCACCCAGGGGAACCGCAATAAGAGAAGACCTTGTGTTTCTGCCTGGTTTTGAACCAGGGACCTTTTGCGTGTTAGGCAAATGTGATAACCACTACACCACAGAAACACACAGCAACACTGTCTTCTGCTGCACTTAAACTTGGGCAAATATTCGGTTGCTAACCCTTCGGCCAACAGAGATTGCTGCAGGGCAAACGAATTCTCTGTTGTCAATTTTGTGCCCTCAGGAAGGGACCAAACTGAAGGAGGCCGGGCCCCCACCTGGGGACTCCAACATAAACGCTGAGACCAAGGGGTTTACAAGCCAGAAAATCAAAGTTTGCTGCGTTTCTCCCTCCCACAACCCAGCAGAACCTCAAAGGCAACTCCTCAGTCCCAGCGGCTGGGGGAGATGTGCATGTCAGAGCCTCTGCCCACTGAGCTGTAGGCTTCTGTGGCCAGGGAGCCAGACACCACCAGGGTGGGAACCAGAAGGGAAATGGGGAATGGCCGAACTTTGTGAGGCAATGGTGTTATCTGGTACCATACATAGAACGCTTTACAAGTGGGTCTGAGTAGGGCACCATGGCTTGTAGGCTAAAGCCTTGTGTAATCAACAGGGTATCCTGGGTTCAATTTCTGGAGTTGCCTTGTTGCCGCCTTTGCTCACATTCTCCTACACCCTTCTGGGACATGGAAGAGGCCTCTCCAGTCACCCATGGAACTGCTGGTTCAGGAAAAGGCTGATTGAAGAGGAGTGTTGGAAAGAAGGAAACCACAGGTGAGAAACAACTGATGCCCACAGACCCTAACTCTCCATGGCTGCAGGAGCTGCAGAGCTTGCTCCCTAAAGCTCTCAAGGTGCTGATCCCCTCTGGGAATCACAAAGGCATGTGGTGCTGGCTCTCCTGTCCCAGCAATTGCAGTCAGAGCAGCCTTTGCACTTGCTCCCGGCTTGTGGTTTCCTTCTTCCCCATGCTCCTCCCCAATCAGCCTTTTCCTGAAGCAGCAGTTCCATGGGTGACTGGAGAGGCCTCTTCCATGTCCCAGAAGGGTGTAGGAGAATGTGAGCAAAGGCGGCAACAAGGCACTGCTGGGAATTGAACCCAGGATCTCCTGTTTATGAGGCAGGTGCTTTAGCCAGCTAAGCCATGGTGCCCTCCTCCAAAGCCTCTTTACAACGATTCTTTATGTTTCCAGACAACACCTTTGACTCCCAAAATGCAGCCATTCCCCACTTCTCTCCTGCCTTCCAGCCCTGGTGGGGTCTGGCCCCCTGGGCACAGAAAGCTACAGCTCCGTGGGCAGGGGGCTTTGGCCTCCTTGCCCATGGGATGCTGTTGCAGGAAGGGCTGCTCAGCAGGGATGGGGCTCAAGTGTTGACGAAGGGAAGAGTATTTGGATGCAGACTGGTGAGGAGGCTTTCAAGTAGGTTTGACGGGGGCAGGTGCCCAAAGCCCACAGGTAGGTGAACAACATGGAAACCCGGGAGATGGGTTAGAAATGGGAGAGCAGGGGCTGTAACAGCAGAGCTAAAGGAAGGACGCACCACTGAGAAGTAAACTCTAATCTGTGTCTTAGACTCTGGTATAGACACACGGGAAGGCTAGTTACAGCCACCTCCCAGGCAGAAGAGGTGCGTGAGGCTTTTAAACAATTAACAAAATCATCCAAAGCGCAGCTGGTTTCACACACACTCAGCCTCACCCACAGCTGGGAGGCAGTTTGCAGAGCTGAAAAGAAACAGAAGAGAAACTGCTGCCTGGCAGAACCAAGTCTTGGGATTCTTCTGTGTTCAGATGTGCTAAGCAGCTGGCAGCCAAGCTCCCAACTGCTGGTCTGTTCCAGCGTTCCCCAGGCAGGCAAATCCCCTCCGCTGGGTGTTATAGGCTGCACTTTGCCTGCTTGACTTTTAGGCAGGGAACTGCTCCCTGTGAGGCAAATGGGACACCCCCCGCACTGCGGAAACCAGCCCGCTGCCTTATGAAAGAGAGAAGGAGGCCTTGGAAGCACTTAGCCCCTGGCTGGCTCTGCCTGTGGAAAGAGAAAGCAGCAAACATCTATCACTGGAGAATGTGGGTATCGATCCCACTGCCTCTCACATGCGAAGCGAGCGCTCTACCACTTGAGCTAATTCCCCTGCCTGTGAAGAGTTTTCCTGCCCCACCCACCTTGTTCAAGATCCCACAACATCCCTTCTGCTAAACCCTCATATAAAATTCGGCAAATATCCAGAGAAGTTGCGGTTCCCTTTACAAGACTCTGCACAGCTCAGTTCCAATCAGCCGGTCTTTCCTGGAGCCCAGAACATAGACTGCAGCAGCGTCGCTCTTACGCCTAGTGTAGACATGGCCTTAGAGTGTCACTAAACCAGCCCCAGGACACATTCCTCGCTAGGACCAGTCACAGTCTGGGGTCAGTGAGGGTCCGTCCTACCTGAGATGTGTGTGACACAAAAGCCTCCTGTTCCCTGCCCAGTTCCCAACACTGGCTGCAGACACAGCAATATTTGGTGCCTTGGCTGCTGACAGGGAGCTGTCCCGCACCTGCAGTTCATCCACCTCCCGGAGAGGCAGCAGCTCTGTGAGGGGGAGAAGCTGGGGCATTTCCCTGCATGAGTGAAAACCATCACTGCCGGCCCGGGCTGGTCCAGTGCGCTGGCATCCCTCATGTCTGGAGCATCCGTAAGGGAAAAGCTGAAACCACATCAGGAGATAAGGGGTCAGGGTCCCCTGTAGGAGCTATAGGGAATGGGGTACCTCTACTTCTCCACAGCAGGAAATACTGGACCAGGGTCCCTCCACCCCTCCCAGGAGGAGCTATGGCACCAGGGACCCTCCACCCCCAGCAGGAGCCAATGGGCGCCATGGGGCTCACACACAAACAGGGCACAGGCCCTCAATATTGGTGCCCAGGGCAAAACTCAGTCCGCTCCTGGAACAGGAACAGTCACTAGCAGTGAGGCCCCTCCTGGCAGCACCGTGTCTGTGAGACGGTTTCTTCTCGGCCTGGTACCTCCTGAATGCTGGGAGGAGCTGCCTGGTCCGAGGGCTGCAGTTCCCTGGAGAGAGGGCTGGCTACATCTACCCTGCAGACTTCTTGCTCAAGAACTGTTTTGTGCAAAGGTCTTGCACAACAGTGTGTCCACACTCCCATGTGCTTTTGCACAAGAGAATTGCTTTTCTGTAAGAGCGCCCATGGCAGTGTGGACGTTCTCCTGCGCAGGAAAGCTCTGATGGCCATTTTAGCCATAGAGCTTTCTTGAGCAAGAAACCCCTGTTGTCTCTCCACACTGCCTCCTTGTGGATGAGTTATTGCGCAAGAGGGCTTATTCCTCTTGTGGAGAGGAATAACTCTTGTGCAAGAAGCCCTGTTTTCTGATGCTGTACTATAAATTTAAATGTGGAAGAACGTGCGTGCAGTGTAGGCGCTCTGCAAGTTTTGCGAGAACATCTGCTCTTGCACAAAAAGCCTGCAGTGTAGACGTAGCCCTGGAATGTAGACATAGTCTGAGACAGACAAGGAAAGGAAGTGGCCAGAACCTCCCCCCGGCAGGCTGGTCCTCAACAGTATGGGTTCGACTACACAGCACCCTCACCTCGAAGTAACCTGTGCAGTGTGAGTGGGCTGCCCAGGACCCACAGGGGAAGGTCTGTGTTTCCAAGGCAACAACAACATTTCATAATCTACACTCATGTGAATGTGATTTATTTCTCCACTAACAAGTGTCTCTGAAGGGATGAGAAATGCAGGGCCCAGGTGCAGGAGCCGAGTCACATTCTCCTGCCTGACAGTGTCAGTCCTGGCTGAAGCCTGGCTACAGAGAGAAGAGGCCAATGCAAACAGCCCCTGGTAGCGAGGAGTCAGTACGTGCGTGGGTGGAGCAGGGAGCTGGGGCAGAGCTGGGCTCTAACTCACTAGGGGTGTGTTCCATAGCTCAAAATAAGCAATGAAACTGTATAGCTTATTTCAAGTCAATTTTGAAATAGGTTGTTTTGTAATTTGGCGCTGGCTACACAGCACTTATTTCCAAATAAACCGCTATTCCGAAACGCCCCTCACTCCTCGTGCCATGAGGTTTACAGGGACGTCAGAATAGCGAGCCCGTTATGGTTTGAAACAAGGGGCTTGCTCTTAAGACGCGTCAGTGTGATATGAGCACCACGTCCTAAACCTCCGAGCTAGCTGGCCCACGGGTGTCAGTCCCACAAGTGGCTCTTTCAGAAAGGAGCCTCAGGCTGCCACAGAGACGTTGTGGGGTCTGGAACGAGGTGGGTGGGGCAGAGGAAGTGCTCACGTGCAGGGGATTTAGCTCAAGTGAGACCCTTGCTTTATGTGCAAAGGCAGTGGGATAAATGCCCACGTTCTCCAACTGCAGCTTTGTCCTGGTTCCTAGTTTTCATTCTTGGGGTCTCAGTGACCCCCCTCCCTCTTCCTACTTGCTCTCCCAAAAGAGACAGACCTGGCTCCTCTTTCTTTTCCCCCAGCAATTGCCATGCTGCAAAGCAGAGAGTGGAGATATCAATTTCAACTGTCCATCAGGCTCTGTAGTGCAATGGAAAGCGCGTTAGACTTCTAAGCTGTAGCAGTTAATGTGAGCCCAACTAGACATTCAAAGATTGTGGGTTCAAGTCCCCCCAGAGTCACTTCAGCTGGTTCTTCATTTCCAGGATGCAGCTTTTACAGACCAGTCAATCCTTAGGCTGACACTGGGGTGGGCTTGCATCCAGGCGATTCCCAGCAGACCCCAGTAAGGGTGGAGGCAAGGGCTGGTACTTGGGGTTGGGATGGGGTTGATTCTGAAAGGCTGCAGGTGCTGATAGACCCTTTTGTCCCTCCATGTCTCCTACCAGTGCTATGCAACACTCAGGCTATGTCTACACTACACTGTTCTTCTGGAAAAAGCTATGCAAATTGTGAACCCCAATTTGCATAGCTTTTCTGCTTCTTTTGGAAGAGGCTTTTCTGACATTTGGCCTGTCTACACTGGGTCAAATTTTGGGGGAAAAAACCCCTTTTTTGGAACATCCCTTCTTCTTCATAAAATGAAGTTCACAGAGATGCCAAAAAGCATGTCTGCTCTTCGAAAAATTTTGTGGAAGAGCAGATGTGTTCTCTCGACTAAAGCGTTGTCTCTGTAGTGCAGACAGAGCCTGATGTAGTATCTTATTTCAAGTTTAGGGTTCAGTGTAGACATAGGGTTGACATATGGTAAACAATTTGAGCTACAGAAGTTGTCATTTTGATCTTATTTTGAAAAACGCTTTTGTGTCTACACAGCACCAAATTTTGAAATAACCTGCTATTCGAAATATCCCTTATGCCTCGTGGAATGAGGTTTACAGGGATGTTGGAATAAGCCCATCGTATTTCAAAATAATGGGACACTGTTAACATGCAGGATGGACGTTAAAGATGCCTTCATGCCCCAAAAGATAGATATTACAGATGCCTTAGTACCCCAAAATAGCACTGTATTGTCAAGGTCGCCTTACAGGCCCACAGCAGGGGGCAGGTTTGATGCTGAATTTTCAGCCTTTTGCTCTTGGGACTCCCTGTTGCTGTCTACAGCCACATGTAGGCCTGATCCTGCATCTCCAGAGCCCCAGCCCCTCACAGACTATCAGACAAAGTTACCAGGGGGGCAGGTGTTTTCAGACTCACAGCAGGAGGCACAAATTCCTCTCTAGGGAACCTGCAGGAAAGGAAGCCAAAGAAGATGGATTTTGAGAGGTTTGTAGCAACCAGCCCAGCCACAGCAGGTCTCACTGAGATTTGCACTCAGCTTGCAGGAATCAGAGTCCTGAGGGCTGCCCCTTACACCATGGGACCTACACAAGACACCCCTGACTCATCCGGGCCAAACTGGAGCCCCGGCCCATGCCCACTGGGACCAGCTTTGCTTGTTTCCTTCCACCCGGAGCCCCCTTCTTCTCCTGGGATTCAAGGAGCCTCCCTGAGATGCCCTGAGACAGGCAAAGGACTCTGCCTCCACTCAGCCAATCCCACCCCACCAGCTTTGGCAGAAGAAAGGGGTGGGTGGGGGGCTCTGCTCACCCTACTCAGTCTTACTGAGATGTTGAGCTTTTGTTCTGCCTCCCTCAACTTGGCTTCCCTCCTCTACCCCGTTCCCGCCTCACTTTCTCCTTGGGCAAGTCACACAAGGGAGGCAGCAGGAGGAGCCAGCCCCATACACCAACCTCCCAGGGCAGGGGAGGCCAAGCCACAAGCCCCCAACGGGTGCCTGGCCTGACCCATCTCCCTTCCCCAGGCTGGCACCAAGGGGCATTATCAGCTGATGTCACCCCCCTCTTTCATGTGGGAGTTGGTCTTATCCCAGGCACAGGCCAGGTAGCAGGAGCTGCACTTACCCGGGTACCAAGGGGAGCTGCAATAAGGGAGGACACTGTGGCTATGTCTACACGTGCGGCTTCTTGCGCGAGTAATATGCAAATGAGGCTAAGCGTGGAATATTGCCAAGTCTCATTTGTGTACCTAATGAGCCACCATTTTTTTCAGAAGAGGCTCTTGCGCAAGAAGGAGCGTCTATACTGCCCCTTCTTGCGCAAGAAAAACCCTCTTGCGCAATGCCGTTACACACATTACTTTTCAGGAAGAACGGCATTGCGCAAGAGGTTTTTCTTGCAAGAGATCATTTCAAAAAGGTGGGCATGTTTTTGGAAGGCCTGTATTCTTCATTTTATTAGGAATAGGGCTCTTCCGAAAGAGGAGGTTATCCCCATATTTGGGTCCGTGTAGATGGGCCAAATGTCGGAAAAAGCCTCTTCTGAAAAAGAAGTGTCTCTAAAACTGTTCTAATTTATGGTTGCAGATAACATCTTTAAATTACAAAGTGCAGCGATTCCTATTTCCTTTCAGCCTTCCAGGGTCTCAAGGCCTGTGCAGCCAAAGAAACATGATTGGCAGCTGGTATCCACAATCTTATTGTCAATTGAGTGCATGGCTCTGAAAACATGGACTCAAGGGAACCAGCTTGTGCTAAGGGTGGGCTCTAGGAAAAGACTCTCTTCTTCAAGCCAGAGTCAAACCAGCAACCTAAGGATAACTTACCAAGCACACACTACAGCTTTCCACACTACCAGCTGAGCTAGCAAAGGTGTCTGAGAAATGTTGGTTTGTTGGGACTGGTCCTTCTACAACTGTCAGGTCACGTGCTATCCCAAGTGGGCGGCATCGTAGATGAGGAGCAGAAGAACCCAGCAGCACAGGGGTTGTCACAGGTACTTCTCATGCAGAAAGAACCTGAGTGAAAACTGAGCTAGATCACAAGGAAAGAAAGTTGGGTTCTTCTCACGTGTCTTTTTGTTCCAGAGTCTCTAGGGGAGGTGGAGGGCAGATCCACAAAAACAAACCACGTGAGTGAACCTTGGTCTAGCCTCTCACTTGTGCGCTCGCTCTCCCAGACAGTTCCTACGCCCAAGGCAATAGCTCCACAACCAACCTGTGTTGAGTCGATTTACCTCAGCCTAGAGCCAGCGCAGAGTAGAACAGGTTTCTTTTCCTTTCTCAGAAGCAGGAACACACATTCTCTGAGGCCCAGTCCTGAGACTCCCTCCCTTTAGCGCCAGGAGCACTAAGCAGAGTCTGGCAGCTGCTGGGAACAGATGTGAGAACATCAGCGAGAAACACAAACTCAGCCCCTGCATCTCTAGCCAGGCTGGCAGGTTCCATGGCCCCCGCACATCCCAGCCTCCTGCTGAGCCAGCCAGACAAGACACCAAGCGCCACTGGGCATTAGACACCCAGCACGAGGCACAAAATTCTCTTCTCCCCAGCCTGAGGACAAGGAAGCTAAAGCACATGGAATGGGAAGGTTTTTGCAGCAACCAGACAATGAAGGTCCCACTGAAATTTAAACTCAGATTGTAGGATTCAGAGTCCTGAACGCTGCCCCTACACCATGGGACCAACCACAGGCCTTAAAAGCAAAGAGGCCCAGGGCCAAAGTGGAGTCAGGGGCAGCAGGAGGCGGGAAGCGCCCCAGTCTACACAGCACTGCTTTCTGCAAAAATGAACCCTAATTAATTATGCAAACAAAGCATGGCAATATGCTAATCAGCGCTTCATTTCCATACGCTTTTGCGGAAGAGAGGTGCAGTATAGAGATAGCCTAGGTGGTAGATAGCCATGATGTGACATAGACTCAGGAAAAATCCCTGGGCTGCAATCCTTGGTTACACAAATTAAAAATAATTCACCAGTTCAGACATGATTTCTAAGCCCACACACAAGGAAAATAATAAAACCGGGTGGACTCTCTGGACTACTCCCTACTTACACATATAAAGCCATCTGTTGCTAAGACTGAGTGGCCTAATGGATAAGGCTCCTGACTTGATGTCAGAAGGTTGAGAGTCTGCGTTCCTTCACAGTTGTGCTTGGGGTCTTGCTACCTTATGCCTGGAAAGTTGCTCTCTAACAATACGGTTTTTCTGTAGCCCCCTTGCAAGGCCTGTAGCTATTTGGTGGGCCTAAACTAAAGCCTTCTTCTGTAGCCAGACTGAAGAGCGGCAGCAATGAGCTGTAAAGCATAGAGTCACATTCCATCTAAATGACATTTAAATAGCATCACACTAGACCGTGAGAAGGGGTCCAACCTAATGACACCCACTGTCACCAAGTAAGAAACAGATCTCAGGATGGGTAGAAAACTTAGTTAACAGCATTTTGTCTGGCAAAAACTGCTTATCGATAGTTGTGTTTGTGCAATCGGCATTCTATGATTATTCTCTTCACTTTCCTATTGTTTGTCTGTGTGATCGCTGTCTGGATTGTAACTGTTTCTGTCTGCTGTATAATTAATTTTGCTGGGGGAAAATCAATAAAGGTGGTGGAGTATGATTGCTTAGGTAAATCATAATAGTATGTTATCTTTGGTTAGTAAAATCATATTAAAAGAATTGGTTAAGCAGGACTCAATTTTCACTATATAATATGAGGTGCAAGAAGGAGACCAGGAAGAAGAAGGAAAAGGGCAAAAGAGAAGAGGAAGGAGGAAAAGGGAAAGGAAGGAAGAAGAAGGAGGAAGACCTGGAAGCAGAACTCACCTCCAGGGCAGCCTCAGACCAGCGCCCAGGACCCTTCTGCATGACCGTTGAAATGGTTTGCTGTGTGAATTCTGTGGGTCAGGTGACGTCAGGCCTGGGCACTGGGATTATTTACCAGTTTCCCTGGCTTGCCTTTCCTTAGAGCTGTGATGGCTGAGTGGTTAAGCGTTGGACTTGAAATCAATAGGGTTTCCCTGCGGAGGTTCAAATCCTGGTCACAGCGAGGCCTGTGTTTTGGCCACACCCCCTAGGGCAACATGGTACCCAAACCCTGAGAAGAACATGCCTGTCCCATCAGAAGGGACATGTGGAGAAGGCAACAGAGGCTCCAAAAGCAGGAGAGAACATGGATTGCAGGGTCCTGCCTAACAATAGGGAAACCAGTCTGGCTTTCAGCAGAGCCACCTCCCCATGGACACAGCCAGGGTCAAGCACCTCAGTGGCCCCTCCTCTTCCCACTTGTTCTCCCCAAAAGCCAGCCCTGGTTGGGTAGAAAGATGCTGGGCCCAGCGGCCTCCCTTCACCTGGCAGAGGCAGAAGTGATGGAGACAGGCCAGGGGCCGAGTTGTTCATGTGGGGAACAGAGACCGGGCAGCACAAAGAACACCCATGAATGTCAGTGAGAGGCAGAGGTGGCAAAGTGGCAGCAGCATATTTCACCGTAAGGGACCTACAGCTGGTGTCTTGCGCAACTAGGACACACTGTTCTCCTGCCTTCCCTCCATCAGCTTCATCTCAGGACTCTCCGTCCTGCCCCAGCTCTGCTGCTTTCAGGGCAAATCCTTGTTAGGACCAGTCACAATCTGGGGTCAGTGAGGGTCCTACCTGAGGTGTGTGGGCTACAAAAGCCTCCTGTTCCCTTCTCAGCTCCTAACAGTGCAAACGTTGGGAGTGTAGCTCAGTGGTAGAGTATTTGACTGCAAATTATATGAGCGTTACTTCAAATCCAACTGACCATTCAATGGAAACATTTATGTCTCCAATTCCATTGCATTCTAGGTTTCTGTTTTTGATTCTTTAAATGAATACGAACCCTTACTGCTGTCCTGTGCCAATGCACATAAACCAGGCAAACCCCCTCAGCTGGAGCCAGCTCAAACCCGCTGTGTGTCTGGTTTCTGTTTCCATCCATTCAACAAGGGTGTGATTTGGAAGCCCAATAGCAGGTGCTTGGTCTCCGTGGGCTGTGCTGTGCAGAAGAACAAGAACCACACCCAGCTGGGGAGGAACAGCCTAGTGTGTATTGCAATTGGTGGAGGAGGTGCCCAAATCTACCAGGGATGGGCAGGAGCCTGTTAAAAACATACAGTAAACACTGTTATCAGACTGCCTCGTGCACATTCCTACCTTCCTTTGTGCACACAACATACATGGGGCTCTATTTACTGGCCACCTGCCTTTCACACAGATCATTGATCCTTGTGACTTTCAGGTACATTCATATGGCAGCTGTTTAAACATAATGTGCTTCTATTGCATGATCAGCACCAGAATCTCCGGCTATGTCTACACTACGAGTTTTCTCAGCAAAAACGGTGTTACTGAGGGTCTCATTTGCATGAGCCATTATCTTATTTGCATATTTTCTGGCAAACTGATTTTGCGCTGGGGTTGTTGTGCAAAAACAAGCAACATGGAAGTTTTCTTTTTGTGTAAAACCCCCTATTTCTGCAAGATCAGGATACTTCTTTTGGAGGGCATAAGAATCTTGTGGAAAATGGGGCTTTAAGCAAAAAAAAAAAAAATTTTCACACTGCTTGTTTTGCAAAAATCCCATTGGCAGAAAATATGCAAATGAGATGGTGACTCATGCAATTGAGTCCCTCATTAACATATTTTTTTAAGGAGAAAACTTTTAGTGTAGATGTAGCCTCTGTGAGTTACCAGCAGTGAGGCTGTTAGTGTCGGCATCTAATTAATTGCATCATTAGGCCCTGGCTTCACTCGGGTAGAGATCGCTGCTGCAATCCATCTTCCAGAGCTTGATTTAGCAGGTCTAGCTAAGCCTCACTAAATCAAACCCTTAGAGCACCTCCTGCTCTTTGCTACTATCCTACTCCCACTGTGAGGGCACCATCAACCTCAACTGAAGGTAAAACCAACTCCAGATACATGTTGAAGAATGGTGGGAAGAAAAGACCCATTAACCTGGCAACAAGGCACCACTGGGAGTTGAACCCAGGATCTCCTCTTTACTAGGCAGGCGCTTTAACCAACTAAGCCATGGTGCCCTCCTTGAAAACAGCCCTGAAACTGTTCTACTTTATGGTGACAGACACCCCCTTCCCATTCCAAAGTGCAGCCGTTCCCCATTTCCCTCCAGCCCTTGCCATGACTCAAGGCCTGCACAGCCCAAGACATTAGATTGGCAGCTGGTACCCAAAACCTTTTTGTCAATTGTAGCACCAGGCCCCAAAGGGACAGACCCAAGGCAACTGCCTGGTCCTAAGGCCGGGCCTGCAGCCAAGGGGAAGGAGAAGAATCTCTCCTTTCAGCTAGAGTTGAATCAGCAACCTAAGGACACTTGCCGAGCACCCGCTACAGGCCTCTGCTCTGCCAGCTGAGCTATGGAAGGATGTCTGGGGCAGGCTGCTTTCCCTATGTTGGCCCTCCAATGAGTGCCAGGGCAAGAGCCCCCAAAGAGGACAGCCTCCCAGGGGAGGGGCAGGAGAACCCAGCAGCACAGGGGTGTCACAGGTGCTTCACGCGCAGAAGGACCCTTGAGTGAAACCAGGCAGAAACGCCGCATCTCGCTCTCTGCAGCTCCCCTTGCTGCCCTGGCAGGCGTTGCCCCGTCTCCCACTGGCCTGGGCCTGGCCTCCCTCCCCTGCCCAGCACCACAGAAAGCCCCTTGGCGTGAGCCTGGGCAAGCTTAGGCCCTGGGATCTGGGGCCAGCCCCCTGTGGGTCAGAGCCCCCTGGCCACAATGCTACTCCAGGGGGCTTGGTTCCAGGGCCTCCTAATCCCAGGGCCTGGGGGGCTGGAGGCCTTTGCCCTGGAGTCTCAGAGCTCCCCCAGTGCCACCTGCCAGGAGGGGGAATCTCCCACGGGGCCGGTGCAATGTAGGAACCTCTCCCAGGGCAGTGCCCCCAGCCCAGTCCCTGCCCCCTTGCAGGGGCAGGTAAGAGATACCCCCCTCCCCTTCCCCAGAGAGCAGCCCCCCTGGGCTGTAGGAGGAGGATCTGGCCCAGGGCTGCTCCCAGCAGAGGGGGCTTTGATCCCAGCCTGGGTCCAGGGAAACTGCTCCCAGCTCCCAGCATGTGCGAGGCTGGGGGGGAGCGAACAGATCAGTGTTTGCAGATATCTACACTTATTTGCATAATGTGTATGCAGATATGCAGGGCTCAACAATTAGGGCAATCTGCCCGCCCGTGTTGAGTAGATTTTAGCCCGGTGCGGCTCTCAGTGCAGTCTCTGCATGCGCAGTGTGCGATTCTGCACGGCTGGTGATATGTAAATAAAATGTTACTGGTCTGGCAAAAGTTTGTGAATGGATTTGGCTGTCCATGGTATAAACACAAAGGCTGGAAACACTGGCCTGATCCATGGGGCTGGCCAAATGCAAGGCAGAAACCACTAGGTGAAGGGGATATTTTCCACCAGGCCTTTGTCCCTCGGAATCCCTGGGGACGTTGGGTTTTGTCTCATTTGGTTTCCCTTTTCCCTGCTTCCCTTCTCACTGGTGGGGAGGGGCAGCTCTCTTGCCCTTGCGGTGAGAAGCCCTGGCACAGAGATGAGACAGGCAGATGCTCTGAGAGTCCCTGGGCTGTTTGGGAGAGACCTTTCTCATGTCTACCCTCCCCAGCAGCACCAGGATGGCTGAGTGGTTAAGGTGCTGGTCTTAAGTTCTAATGGACATTTGTCTGTGTGGGTTCAAACCCTACTTCTGGTAGTTTCCCTGCTTTGGAGAGACATTGATCTGGATGGTGTTTTGTCCTGCTGTGAGGCAGGGGACTGGACTTTGTCTCTGAAGGTTCCTTGGGCTATAACTGCACTGGCGGGTTCTTGTGCAAGAACACATCCACATTGCCATGTGCGAGCTGTGCTTTTGTGCAAGAGCATCCATGGCAGTGTGGATGCTCTCTTGTGCAAGAAACCCCCTGTCCTGAGCTCTTGTGCAAGAGGACTTACACCTGTTAGAAAAGAGAAGAGCTCTTGTGCAAGAAGCCCTTTCTTACTATACTTTACTATAAAACTTCTTGCACAACAGCGAGTGGGCAGTGTGGCCCTTCTTGCGCAATAACCCGCCAGTGTAGACATAGCCTTCCAGTTCTAGTCCCAGTTCTGATTGGCTGAGCTGGGAGGAAGTCACAGGGGAGGAGACTCAGGACTTTGTTGTTCTCCTTAAGTCCCAGCAAACGAGCCAGAACCAATTGACTGCTCGGGGAATTATTCTGCTTCTTGCCAGTGGTTGTCTCTGAGCAGCTCCCGAGTCTCTCTGTGTCCCGGTGTTTCTAACCCACTGGCTGATCCATCCCTAGGCTGGGCTGTGGGGCTGTAGCTCCTTTGAGACACTTTATTCTGATCCGTCAGGGTGTGAAACTCCAGACTGAGGGGGAGTTTCAGCATCAGGCTTCTGGGTCCTGTTCTTCAGTCCCCACCCCATTCAGTCGCCCACCCCCAGCCTCCTCCAGCACAGCCTGCCCCACCCTCTCTCCACAGGGCTTCTACAGGGGCCTGCTGTACCCGGGAGAATGGGGAGCCCCTGCCCCAGGCACCCACCCACCCTGCTGCTGCTCCACCAGAGCAGAGGATTCACCAACACAAGAAAGTGCCTCTGTCCTCCTGACCCTCGCTGCTGGGTTTCCCTCCTATTTAGCTGGCTGGCCCCAGGTAAGGTCACATGAGACTGCTCATATGCACCTCCCTCAGCACGGAGCCCTGGGCAGCCGCCCTGGTCGCTCAGATCTCAGGTTGGCAGGGCCTGCAGAGATACTGGGTTTGAATGACAAAGTGTTGATGCATCTATTAAAAGTCGTCTTCCTTGGCAGGGTCATTGTGCTTGTGGATTGGCTATTTTTTGGATGACTGGGTGTTGGCACATGCAGCTGGGCTTTAGCGAAGCAGAATGATGCAGTCGTGAGTAACCCAGCGCCTCTGGAAATGGGAGTGGAGTAAAAGTACAATATTTTCTGAAAATAGTAGTGTAATCAAGTATTTCTACTTAGTTACTTTCCACCTCTGCCCGGCAGGCAGGGTTCTTGGCCTTGCTGGTTTGCGGACTGGCAGTTGGTTACCGCTGGCTTAGAGGAGCCCCAGGACCTGCAGTTTCAGGAAGAAACAGCAAGAGATTTTGATTGGCTGCCAGGTGCTCCACATGCTAATCAGGGCATGTTTCTGTAAACAGGGACACGGAGCATATTCTAATATGCAGGTTTCTAAATCTGGTGGAGTGTGTTTGAATGGGACAAGCACTTTGCAGAGATTATTTCTGTTCTTTAGTTTTCTAAGTGTTGTGTGAGAACATTCCCCATGAGGAGAAAGTGAATGCACATGAGTGTGGGTGTTTAGCGAGCAGGACCCTGCTAAAACTGTACTTTCAGGGGTCATTTTTGTAGTTGATAACTAGAGAAATATAGCTGAAAATGGTTGGTCTAGCTAGCCAAGAGGATGAGTGACAGTGTTCTCTTCTGAGCATGAAATAAGCAGCCAGTGTTGCTTTAATGTAATTGCTGTCTGCTATTGATGATTGTTCCTTGTTTTTTGTTGGGAAGCTGGAGCAAGAGAGTCTAGGTTGAGTGGTTGGCTACTGTCAAAAAGTTCAAAATTAGTTTTGAAGAAGAGAGGAGCAGGGATTCACTTTATCATCCTGGCCTGGTTTTCTTTAGCTCCTGGTTTTACTTGCAGGCTACGTCTATACTGGCACTCTCTTGCGCAAATGCTTTTAACGCATAAGAGTTTTTGTGTTAAAGTATTTGCGCAGAAAGCATCTATACTGGCAGGTGCCGTGCCAGTATAGATGCTCTCTTCTTGAAAGCTCCGATGGCCATATTGCCCATCGGGGCTTTCTTGTGCAAGAGAGCTCTGTCACCCTGTCTACACTGGCCTCTTGCGCAAGAACACTTGCGCACAAGAGGGCTTATTCCCAGCGGGGCGTCAGTGTTCTTGCGCAGAACTCGTGGCCAGTGTAGACAGGCAGCAGATTTTGCGCAAAGCATTTGCTTTTGCGCAAAATCTGGCCAATGTAGACACAGCCGTACTGCTCTGGTCCTGATCCTGATGTCTTCATGCTGTTCTCTCACTTGCTTCTGGGTCTCTTTCCATGTGCTTCTCACACTGGACTTAGCCAGCCCCTTGGATCTGCCTCTTGCCTTGTCCCCATTCAGTTCCCTACTGGCCCTGGGGGAGGCAGAGACTAGTCGCAGCCCAGTGTTAATTATCCCTTGGGTTAGTGTCTTTCTCCCATAATGTGTAGCTAA
The DNA here is from genome assembly GCA_019425775.1 of Rafetus swinhoei. NCBI lineage: Eukaryota > Metazoa > Chordata > Testudines > Trionychidae > Rafetus > Rafetus swinhoei. Next base: position 33,012,814 of record CM033444.1, on the reverse strand, counting down.
GATATTGGTTAGTAACTGGCAGGTGCCGCGGGGGCTCACACCTGAACAGACTCACACGACCTCAGTATTGGTGCACAAGACAAAACTCACCTGCTCCTGGAACGAGAACACTGACTAGCAGTGAGGCCCCTCCCTGGCAGCACCGAGCAGTGCGAGCTGAGTGAAGGGAGGAGGCAGGACCAGGTGGAGAAGGCTCCATGACTGTGTCAGAGGAGACTCTGCCCTGGCCAGTGGGAATCGTTGCCTCTCCGAGGGCCCAGGCCTGGTGGGTCATTTCCCCAGGTTACTGAGTAGGGGCTGGAGCCAGTTCTGTGTTGTCTCCTTCAACAATCCAACTGAACCAATGGATCTTGTGCTGACCTGCCTGTGCGCTGGGCTAGTGCTGTGTGTGCCACAGAGCTTCCTGCAGGGCTGCCCACGCTGGAGGGGGAGGGGCAGTTTGAGTCACCCAGCTCTGCCCCTTTTGAAAGGCCTGTGTAAATGGCAGGCACTGTCTTGGTGGGGAGGGAGAGGCTGGGAAGGGGCCTCTAAGTAACCTGTTGGGTCACAGCTGCTGTTGACATCTTTCAGTGATGACAGAGCAATGCTTGGTCGTTTTTCTGGAAAAGTCAGAGCTCCTGCGTAAAAGGCTTATTCCTCAAAGAAAGAGGAATAACTCTTGCAGAAAAAGCCCTCTCTTCTGATGCTCTGTAAATTTACGTGCACAAAAACACACTCACGCTATGTCTAAAAGCATTTGCGCAGAGAGCATCTATACTAGCAGGTGCTTTTGCGCAAGAGCATCCGTGCCAGTATAGATGCTCTCTTGCAAGAAAGCTCCAATGGCCATTTTGCCCATCAGGGCTTTCTTGCAAGAAATTAATGCAGCTGTCTACACTGGCCCTCTTGCGCAAGAATACTTGTGCAAGTGGGCTTATCCTGAGCAGGAGCGTCAGAGTATTTGCGCAAGAACCACTGATTCTGTATAGTACAAAGTCAGTGTTCTTGCGCCAAATACTCGCGACCAGTGTAGACAGCTGGCAAGATATTGTGCACAAAATCTTGCCAGTGTGACGTAGCCTCATAGTGCGGATGCTCCAAGGCTGTGTCTACAGTGCAGGCTTTTCGCACAAGAACACCTGTCCTTGTGCAAAAATGTGCAGAGTGTCTACACATTGTGCGTTCTTGCACAAGTAAATGTATAGTACAGTGTCGGAAAACAGAGCTTCTTCTGGAAGAGTTATTCCTCTCCCCACAAGGAAGAGCTGAAAGAGCTCTTCCGCAAGAAGGCAATGTAGACAGGCAACATTAATTTCTTGTGCAAGAAACCCCTATGGTTAAATGGCCATCAGAGCTTTCTTGCACAAGAGAGCGTCCACACTGCCATCGATGCTCTTGTGCAAAAACACATGGTAGTATAGATGCGCTCTTGTGGAAGACCTTTTGCACAAGAACTCTTGCACAAAACAGTTCTTGCACAAGAAGCCTGCATTGTAGACACAGCCCAAGAGTTTTTGTGCTAAAACGCTGGGCTGTGTCTAGACTGGCCACTTTTTCCAGAAAATCAGCTGCTTTTCGGAAAAACTTGCCAGCTGTCTACACTGGCCGCTTGAATTTCTGCAAAAGCAGTGACTTCCTACTGCAAGAAATCAGTGCTTCTTGCGGAAATACTATTCTGCTCCCGTTCAGGCAAAAGTCCCTTTTGCGCCAAAGCTTTTGCGCAAAGGGCCAGTGTACACAGCTCAGATTTGTTTTCCGCAAAAAAGCCCCAATCACGAAAATGGCGATCGGGGCTTTTTTGCGGAAAAGTGCGTCTAGATTGGCACGGCCGCTTTTCTGCAAAAAGTGCTTTTGCGGAAAAGCGTCCGTGCCAATGTAGATGCTCTCTTTTCCGTTAAAAGCATTTCCAGAAAATCATGCCAGTCTAGACACAGCCCTGCAGTACAGACACAGCCTGAAAGAGAAGAGGAACAGAGGTGGCCAGAGCCTCCTCCAGCCCGCTGGCCCTCAACAGGATGGGTGCGTCTACACAGCATCCTCACCTCGATGTAAGCTGTGCAGTGTGAGCGGGCTGGCCAGGGCCCCAGGGGAAGGTCTGGGGAGTTTCCAAGGCAACAACAACAACAAAGTTTCATAATCTACATTCATGTGAATGTGATTTATTCCTCCACTAACAAGTGTCTCTGAAGGGATGAGAAATGCAGGGCCCAGGTGCAGGAGCCAGGTCACATTCTCCTGCCTGAGTCTCAGTCCTGGCAGCAGAACAGACTCCGCCAGCCAGTGGAACAGAGAGGGGTTTATTGCTGCTCCAGGATACAGCACGGCACAGACGTGATGTGGTTACAGGAGTCAGGACCAGGATACCTCAGACCCCTTGGATTAGGGGTCTGTTGTCACCCTAAACCCTCGGCCCTCAATAAAGGCTGTTTCCTTCATGGTCCCCAGCCAGCCACTGACCCTTCCCCGAAACCTGGTGTTCGTCTCCGCCTCCCTCCTTTGTCTCTCCCTCTGGGAAGCGCCTTGTTATCTCACCCAGGCTGGGCCTGGGTGTCTGAAACTAATGCACATGGGGGTCAGTCAGTGGGAATCACACACCCCAGTGCAGGGGACACTGGGTTCCAGAGAGAAGAGGCCAATGCAAACAGCCCCATGGCAGCGAGGAGTCAGTACATGGGTGGGTGGGGCAGGAGCTGGGGGCAGAGCTGGGCTCTAACTCACTAGGGGTGTGTCCATAGCTCAGAATAAGGGATGCAAATTGTGTAGCTTATTTTGAAATAGCTTATTTTGTAATTTGGCGCTGGCTACACAGCATTTATTTTGAAATAAAGCGCTATTCCGAAACGCCCCTCACTCCTCGTGCCGTGAGGTTTGCAGGAACGTCGGAATAGCGAGCCCGTTATGGCTTGAAACAAGGGGCTTGCTCTTAACATGCGTCCGTGTGATATGAGCACCACGTTCTAAACCTCCGAGCTAGCCTGTCCCTGGCTGTCAGTCTCACAAGTGGCCCTTTCAGAAAGGAGCCTTGGGCAGCTGCAGGGATGTTGTGGGCTCTGGAACAAGGTGGGTGGGTCAGCAGGGACAGTTACAGGCAGGGGAATTAGCTCAGGTGGTAGAGTGCTTGCTTTGCATGCAAGAGGCAGTGGGATCAATGCCCACATTCTCCATCTACAGCTCAGTGCTGATCCCTTATTTTCACTATCAGGGGCTCAGTGGCCCCCTCCCTCTTCCTACCTGCTCTCCCAAAAGAGACAGACCTGGCTCCACTTTCCTTTCCCCCAGCAATCGCCATGCTGCAAAGCAGAGAGTGGAAATATCAGGCTCTGTGGTGCAATGGAAAGCCTGTTGGACTTCTAAGCTGCAGGGGCTACTGTGAGCCTAGCTAGACATTCAAAGGTTGTGGGTTCAAGTTCCTCCAGAGTCACTTTAGCTGCTTCCTCATTTCCAGGGCACAGCTTTTACAGACCAGGCAATCCTTAGGCTCACACGGGGGTGGGCTTGAGTCCAGACAGTTCCAAGCAGACCCCAGGGAGGGTGGAGGGAAGGGCTGGTTCTTGGGGTTGGGGCTGGGGTTGTTCTGAAAGGCTGCAGGTGCCGTTAGACCCTTTTGTCCCTCCCTGTCTCCTACTAGTGCTGAGCAACACTCAGGCTATGTCTACACTACACTGCTCTTCTGGAAAAAGCTACACAAATTTCAAAACTCAATTCTGCTTTTTTGGAAGAGGCTTTTCGACATTTGTCCTGTGTACACTGGGCAAGTCACACAGGGAGGCAGCAGGCAGAGCCAGCCCAATACATCAGCCTCCCAGGGCAGGAGGCCAAGCCACAAGCCTCCAGCAGCTGCCTGGTCTGATTCATCTCGCTTCCCCAGGCTGATACCGGGGCATTATCAGCTGACATCTCCCCCCTCTGTCACGTTAGAGATGGGCTCATCCCAAGCATAGGCTGGTCAACAGCAGCTGCACTTACCTGGGCACCCAGAGGAGCAGCAATAAGAGCAAACCCTGTGTTTTGCCTGGATTTGAACCAGGGATTTTTTTGCCTGTTAGGCAAACATGATAACAACTACACCACAGAATCACTTGAGTGGTTAAACTTGGCTGACTGTTCTGTTACTAGCTCTTTCCAACACCCTGCTCTGCAGGAGAATGCACCTTGTGAACACTCCACCTCTTGTTCTCATGGAAGCCACTAACCCAGCTGCCAGCTCCTCATTTCCTCACCAGCCCCTTGAGATTTGTAGCTCAAAGCTGGAGCTGCTGTGGAAGGAGGTGAAGCTACAGAAGCTGACAGGGGACAATCAGCGGGCGGAGGGTTATTTTTTTCTCCTCCCTGGGCTGATGTGGCTAGAACTGAGGAGAAGAAAATCCTCTTCCCTTCTCCTCAGAAGATGGAAATTGCAGTTGGTTTTCTCTTTGGTTCCACTAAAGCTGGACCCCAGAACTAGACTTTTTCTTTCTAAAACCCCAGTAAAAGCTGAGAGTGAATTGCTTATAGGCTGAGAATGTGAGATGAAGAAGAGCATGGTGCTGGAACTGATGACCCTGAGATTAAGAGTCTCATACTCTACCAACTGAGCTAGCCAGGCTCCCTACAACATCCCTTCTCACACCCCATCACAGCATAGAAGAAGCCAAGTGTTCTCAACTGCAAGACTCAAGGCTCTTTCTTGCCCCTAATGGAGGGTTCTGGTCTATGGGGAGGTTTGAGCTCAAATCCCCCTCCTGACACACCCACTTACTTCCCCACAAGGAACGGCCCCATTTCCATCTCTCCAGTGACAGGAGAAGGGGCTGGTTTCAGGATTTCTTTTAGAGCAGCAGCAAGGGGAGATGGAGGAATTCAAACCCCTTTGCAAGCTTTGTTCTCACGGCCCCAAGTGTGACAGGAGGGTGTGAGCTGGGACAGTGCCCCTGCCCAGAAGGGTATTTGGGTGCCCCAGGAGCAGCAAGAATTCAGGCCCTCAGGCCAGTGCATTGAGGAAATCCTGTAAGCCCTTCCATGAGCATTTTCTGCTCCCCCTGGGGAAGGCAGCTGGGCAGGACCAGCCTGCAGCCCACGTCCCTTTCAGCCCCAGGTGCAGGAGGTAACAGAGAGGGGAGGAAAGTCCATGCCCAGAGCCTCCTCCAAGCAGTCTGGCCCTGCGCAGAGTCTGTGCATGATGGAGCCTCTCCCCGCACGATTCTGGCCTGTTCTCTGCAAAATGCTCAGCCTGTTTCATTTTCTGCAGGAACTAGTGGGATCCATGCGCCCTGTTCCCCAGTGACAAGTGTGTGTCCTCTTGCCCCCTTTCTACAGACACAGCAGGCCTTGGGGTTGTGCACCTGCAATGGCCCCTTCCTACGTGGCCTCCCACAAAGCTGGGGTGAAAAAGGTGCTGGGCCCCAGCCCTCCTGGGCCAGGCTGTGGCAGGAGCACTGACTGGAGACAGGTTGCAGGTAGAGCAGAATTAGCTCAAATAGAAAAGTGCAGCTGACCCAGGTGTTGAAAGGGGCTGCAGCTGCTGCTGACAGGGAAGAAGCTGGGAGGCAAGGTGCTGGCAGGAAGAGATTCCGGCTGCCTCTTTGCCCTGGGTCTCAGTGTGCAATGCCGGCTGCCAGCCACCTTGACCAAACCTCAAACCAGCTGGACTAGCCAGCCCACATCACAGTGAGTCGCTAGTGGCCCTGTCAGAGAAGAGCCATTGGCAGCTTCAGAGATGTCCCTGCAGCTGTCTAAGGCGCCTTTCTTGAAAGGGCCACTGGTGAATTGACTTTTTGTAGGCCAGCTAGCTCAGTTGGTTAGAGCGTGGTGCTAATAACGCCAAGGTCATGGGTTCAAGCCCCATGCTGGCCATAGGGGTGTTTTGTTTAGTGACTTCCCTTCCTTTAGCTGCCTGCTATGGACAGGGAAGCAGAAACAAGCAAAAATGTGAGCTTTGCAGGAAGCAGGGCAGAGATCTGGTAGGGGGAGGCTCCAGTCTGCACAGCCCCAGTGGCTAAAAGGGCCTTGGCCTGGCTTCCTGTCCCCAAAAGCAGGGGACCTGATGCCCAATTTCCTGCTGCTGCAGTGGCTACCTCAAGGCACCAGCTGGGGGGGCAGGCTCTGAAGCCCAAGCCACACAGGGAGACTCAATATGACCGGGAGGCCTGGAGCGTGTGTGCCCTGCACAGAGGGCTGCTCCTGGTGGCCTGCTTCAGTGGCCCAGCAGCTCAAGTTCCCCTGAACCAGCTTCTCCCCCTGGAGACACCCCCCAGCGCTGCTGAGGCCCCTGACATGAGGCAGTGGGACCACCAGAGGAAAGTGCCAGCCTTAGCCCTTCCTCCCAGCCCCCCTCCCATCCCAGGTCTTTCCCCAGCCCCTCCCCAGTTCTACATTCCCCACATAAAAACCAGAGAGTTTGTTCTTTCAACAGGGAAAAGTCCTGTTTGTGTTACCAGCAGGGGAAGGGGCAGAGGAAAGTGGGAAGGGGTGTGTTGGGAGTGTGTTGGGGGGAGGCACAGAGGGCAAAAAATGAGGAGTAATGTTACTTCGAACCAAGGGGCTGGGTTTGAACTACTGCAGAAAAAAGGACTCTGCCTCTGGAGCTGCCCTGTCCTCTCCAGAGCCCTTAGGCTGGCACTGGGGAGGCCTGAGTCCAGACAGTGCCCAGCCAAGGGGGGAAGGAAGGGCTGGTACTTGAGGTGGGGCTGGGGGCTGTTCTGAAATGCTGCAGGCACCGTTAGACCCTTTTGTCCTTCCCTGTCTCACCCCAGCGCTGAGCAACACTCAGTGTCGGTCTGAGCATCCGTCCTGCTCTGGGACGTGTCTCTGTGGCCAGAACCTGCCCAGGCGGCTCTAGCAGTGAGGCCCCTCCCTGGCAGCACCGAGCAGTGAGAGCTGAGTGAAGGG